>JAABKJ010000755.1:24130682-24730682 GCA_011634705.1 Andricus grossulariae
CCTGCTAAGTTTCTAGAATGTACTGAATGACGTCAGAAAATGATATTGATCAATTGTGAGTAACGAATTGTGCGTAAACAGTTTCAAGGTTATTTATTATCTCAATGAGTATAGTTATGAGAAAAACAAGGATAATTTATTGTTTCCTTAAAGACAATACATCAAATTGGAAATTCCTGTCTTTACCTAATGCGCAAATAACTTATGAAAAACACTCCTTTGCAGTCTAGAAGCTTCTAGAAGTTCGAAACAAAGCGAAAGATATATTATTAGGGGAAAAAAACCTAGCTTACCAACATCGAGAACATTTAACAGCTGAAGTGGTTCGTCTCCGTGCTACGTTTCTAGAATATCCTGAATGACGTCAGAAAATGATATTGCGCAATTGAGTAAAGAATTTTGCGTAAGCAGCTTCAAGGTTATTTATTATCTCAATCAGTATAGTTATGAGAAAAACAAGAATAATTTATTGCTTCTTGAAAGACAATACATCGAATTGAAAATTCCTGTCTTTATTTTACGCGAAAATAACTTCTGAAGCAGATTCCCCTGCAGCCTAGAAGCTTCCAGAACTTCGAAACAAAGCGGAAGATATATTATTAGGGTCACAAAAACTACCTTACCAGCATCTAAAAAATTTAACAGCTGAAGTGGTTCGTATCCCTGCTAAGTTTCTAGAATGTTCTGAATGACGTCAGAAAATGATATTGCGCAATTGTGAGTAACGAATTTTGCGTAAACAGCTTCAAGGTTATTCATTATCTCAATCAGTATGGTTATGAGAAGAACAAGGATAATTTATTGCTTCCTTGAAGACAATACATCGAATTAAAAATTCCTGTCTTTATTTTACGCGAAAATAACTTATGAAAAACATTCCCCTGTAGTCTAAAAGCTTCTAGAACTTGAAAACAAAGAGGGTGATATATTATTAGAGATCACGAAACCTACCTTACCAACATCGAGAACATTTAACAGCTGAAGTGGTTCGTGTCCGTGCTAAGTTTCTAGAATGTCCTGAATGACGTCAGAAAATGTTATTGCGCAATTGTGAGTAACGAATTTTGCGTAAACTTGTTTAAGGTTATTTATTATTTCAATTAGCATAGTTATGAAAAACCCAAGGATAATTTATTGGTTCCTCAAAGACAATACATCGAATCGAAAATTCCTGTCTTTATTTTATGGGAAAATAACTTATGGAAAACATTCCCCTGCAGTATAGAAGCTTCTAGAACTTTGAAACAAAGAGGAGGATATATTATTAGAGATCACGAAGTCTACCTTACCAACATCGAGAACACGTAACAGCTGAAGTGGTTTTTGTCCCGACTAAGTTTCTAGAATATTCTGAATGACGTCAGAAAATGATATTGATCAATTGAGAGTAACGAATTGTGCGTAACCAGCTTCAAGGTTATTTATTATCTCAATGAGTATAGTTATGAGAAAAACAAGGATAATTTATTGCTTCCTTGAAGACAATACATCGAATTGAAAATTCCTGTCTTTATTTTGTGCGCAAATAACGTATGAAAAACATTCATTTGCTGTCTAAAAGCTTCTAGAACTTTAAAACAAAGAGGGTGATATATTATTAGAGATCACGAAACCTACCTTACCAACATCGAGAACACGTAACAGCTGAAGGGGTTCGTGTCCCGGCTAAGTTTCTAGCAAATGCTGAATGACGTCAGAAAATGATATTGCGCAATTGTGAGTAACGAATTTTTACCTGAACAACTTGAAGGTTCTTTATTATCTCATTAGTATAGTTATAAGAAAAACAAGGATAATTTATTGCTTCCTTAAAGACAATACATCGAATTGAAGTTTCCTGTCTTTATTTTGTGCGCAAATAACTTATGAAAAACATTCATTTGCAGTCTAGAAGCGTCTTGAACTTTAAAACCAAGAGGGTGATATATTATTAGAGATCACGAAATCTACTTTACCAACATCGAGAACATTTAACAGCTGAAGTTGTTCGTGTCCCTGCTAAGTTTCTAGAATGTACTGAATGACGTCAGAAAATGATATTGATCAATTGTGAGTAACGAATTGTGCGTAACCAGTTTCAAGGTTATTTATTATCTCAATCAGTATAGTAATGAGAAAAACAAGGATAATTTATTGCTTCCTTAAAGACAATACATCGAATTGAATATTTCTGTCTTTACTTTGTGCGCAAATAACGTATGAAAAACATTCATTTGCAGTCTAAAAGCTTCTAGAACTTTAAAACAAAGAGGGTGATATATTATTAGAGATCACGAAACCTACCTTACCGCCATCGAGAACACTTAACAGCTGAAGTGGTTCGTATCCGTGCTAAGTTTCTAGAATATTTTTCGATCACGTCATAAAATTATTCTGCACAATTGTCTAGATGTCGGTAACTTGCCGTTAACAGGAATCTTGCTCATGAATTATTTTAAACTGACTAAAGAAACTCTGAGTTTGAATTCTGAATACTCAAAGGACCTCAAGACCTGCAGAAATGTTTTAAAAAGAAATGAGCTATAAAAGAAACCCGGGAAAAGTAAGAAAAGTGTAACAGTCCAAAATAAATTTTCCTTTACATTATTAAGAAAAGTCTCTTTTACCCTGAGGAACTTGGGTTATTTGGTTTTATTCGAGTTTACAAGAATTCCTCTCTTTCCAAGATAAGAGTAGACAAGCGAAAAATTCTCGGAATGTTTTTACCACTGCATCTCGAGTTAACGGACGATAAGCGTGGAACGACCTGGAGGAAAATCCAACGAAAATTTTAAATTTATTTATTCGTCCAAAAAGGATGACTGACCTACCATAAAAGATGAATTTTAATTCCAAGAGAACGAATTTTCAAGAAAACAGTTGAATTTTCGACCAAAAAGTATGACTTTTTTTAAAAAATAGTTAAATTTTTAACCAAATATATGAATTGTTAAGCCCGAAAAGGGAATTTTCAGAAGATAGTTAAATGTTCAACAAAATATTCCATTTTAGTATAGTTACGAGAAAAACAAGGATAATTTATTAGCTCAACAAGATGTCAAAAGAGATGAATTTTCAATTTGAAAAAACAAATTTCCTATCGAAAAAGAGGAATGTTCAACAAAAGAGTTGAATTTTGAACCAAAAAAGTCAAGTATGACATTTTCAAGAGAATAATTGAATTTAAAAAAGAAATATTTATAAATTTTAACCAATACATTAAGTTTTTACAAACTCGACAAATTTTTAACCAGAGAAATGAATTTTCGAACAAAAAAAAATAAATTTTCAAACATGTAGTTGAATTTTTTTACCAAAAAGATGAATTTTTAAGCATGTACATTAATTTTTAACAAAATAGTTAAATCTTCAACCGAAGGAACGAATTTTAAACAACAAAAATAAATTTTTCCCTAAGAAGATTATTATTTACCACAAAACGCGAATTTTTAAACAACCAAAAAAAAAACAATTAAAAAAAAGTGGTTCCACTTTCAACTACTTACATGAATTTTCGACCAAAAAGATGAATTTTCTACCAAACAGATGAATTTTCAACAAAAAATATTAATTTTCTACCAAAAAGATGAAATTTTAACAAGTCATATTAATTTTCAACAAAATCGTTAAATTTTCAACTACAAAAATAAGTTTTTCAGATCAAAAAATTATTTTTCGAACAAAAAAAAAAGAATTTTCATCAAAATAGTTGAATTTTCACAAAAAAAAAGGTTTTTGAATTGAAATCATGAGTCATAAACCAAAAAAATTGACTTTCAACAAACTAGTTTCACTCTAAACTCATTAGTTGAACTGTCAACCAAGAAATATTTCAGTTTAATTCTCAATGCTCAAATATGAATTTTCAAAAAAAAGTTATTTTTCTGCCAAAATAGTTGATTTTTACACCCAAAGAGATACATTTTTAATCAAATACATTAATTTTCAAGAAAATCGTTAAATTTTTAACCAAGAAAATGAATTTTTAACTATATAGTTGAATTTTCTACCAAAAAGAGGAAGTTTTAACAAATTAGATTAATTTTCAACAAAAACGTTAATTTTTTAACCAAAGAAATTAATTTTTAAATAAAAAGATGATTTTTCTAATAAAGAAATGAATTTTTAAATATATAGTGGAGTTTTTTCTACCAAAAAAATGAAGTTTCAACAAATTACACTAATTTTCGACAAAATCGTTAAATTTTTAAACGAAGAAATGAATCTGATACAAATTTTTTTTTTTTAGCGAGAAGATTAATATTTTACCATAAAATAGGAATTTTCAACCAAATACTTGAATTTTCAACCAAACATGGAATAGTTAGATTTTCAGATAAAAAAATTAATTTTTAACAAAAAAAGGTTTTTTAACAAAATAGTTAAATCTGTAACAATAAAGAATGCTTTTGAATTAAAATCATGAATCAGCAAAAAAATGAATTCTTAACAAAGAAGTTCCACTTTCAACTAATTAGTTCAATTTTCAACCAAAAACGATTTCAGTTGAATTTTTAATGCCAAAATATAGACTTTCTACAAAAGGTTATTTTTTTGCCAAAACCGAATAAATGAATTTTCAATTAATATGATGATTTTCGATCAAAATAATGACTTTTTAAACATATAGTTGAATTTTCTACCAAAAAGGTGAATTTTTATAGAAGAAGATTAATTTTCTAACAAAAAGATGAATTTTTCACAAAATGGATTAATTTTCAACAAAATTGTTCAATTATTAACCAGAAAAAAAATGAATTTTCAACTAAAATTGTGAATTTTCTACCGAAAAGATGAATTTTTATCACAGTACATTAATTTTCAACAAAATTGTTGAATCTTTAATGAAAAAAATAAATTTTCAGCCACAAAAATAAATGTTTAAAATTGAAGATTAATATTATACTACAAAATACTAATTTCCAGCCGAATACTTGAATTTTCAACCAAGCATGGAGTAGTTATATTTTCAGTAAAAAAAGTGTAATAGTTGATATTTCCTGAAAAATATATTTTTATGTTAAATTAAACGAAAAAATTATTAAACCAAGAAGAGAATTTTTCAACAAAATCGTTACATTCTTAATTTAAAAAATGAATTTCTAACAAAATAGTTACATTTCCAACAAAAAAATAGGTTTTTCAAATTAAAATCATGATTCATCAACCAAAAAAATGCATTTTTAACAAAGTAGTTCAACTTTCAACTAATTAGTTGAGTCTTCTACAAAAAATATAAATTTTTAACAAATTAATTTTTAACAAAATAGTTTAATTTTTAACCAGAGAAATGAATTTTCAACTGAAATGATGAATTTTCGACCAAAAACATGAATTTTTAACAAAGTACGTTAATTTTCAACTCAAATGATGAATTTTCGATTGAACAAATGAATTTTTAATAAAGAACATTAATTTTCAACAAAATCCTTAAATTATCACTAAAAAGAAGTAATTTTTCAACTAAAAATATAAATTTTATACCATGAAGATTAATCTTTGACCATAAAATAGAAAGTTTCAACTAAATACTTGAATTTTTAACCAAACCTGTTATAGTTGGATTTTCAGTTCAAGAAATTAATTTAAAAAAAAAAGAATTTTTAACAAAATAAGTAAATTTTCACACAAAAAAAAAGAAATTTTTTAATTAAACTCACAAATCATCAACCAAAAAAATTAGGCTTCAAAGATGTATTTTAACAAAAAGTTAATTTTCTAGCAATATGGTTGAATTTTTAACCCAAAAATACGATTTTTCAACAAAAAAAGATGAATCCTTAATTTAAAAAATAATCAAATTTTCGAGCAAAATTTTAACTCAACATAGACGAATTTTTAACAAAATAGTCAAATTATTAAAAACCAAAGAATTAAATTTTTAACAAAATAATTTAATTTTCAACAAAATAATTAAATTTTGACTCAAATTGTTGCATTTTCAAATAAAAAATATTAAGCTTCAACCAAAAACAGTTGCATTTTTAACAAAATAATTTAATTTTTCAGAGGACACTTGAATTTTAGAAAAAACATGAATTTTCAATCCAAAAAGATTAATTTCTGTTCTAATAGACCAATATTCAACAAACCAGTTGAATTTCCAAACAAGATGACTTTTTAAGAAAATATTTGAATTTTCAGCAAAATAATTAAATTTTCAACAAAATAATTGATATTTTGACCGAATACTTAAATTTTCTTCCTACAAAGATAAATTTTCCACCAAATAGTCAAAGTTTCAAACAAAACTTCTCAGTAAAAGAGACGAATTTTCAACGAAAAAGGTAAAAGTTGATATAAAAAAAAAATCCACTAAATAGTGCAATTTTTCACCAAAAATTTAATTTTCAACCAAAAAAATTCAGTTTTCAAGAAAATAGTTGAATTATTGTCCAAATAGTTGCATTTTCAATCTACAGAGAAAAATTCTACAAAAATGTAATAGTTGATATTTCAGCCAAAAAATATGAAATTTCTACTATTTTATATACTGTGCTATTTTATATTCTCTACTATTATATATATATATATATTCATTACAAATTTATTTTAATTATGATTCGTGATTTTAATTGAAACCCCTTTTTTTGCAAACATTTAACTATTTTTGTTGAAAATTCTTTCTTTTGTCTTTAATTAATTTTTTTACTGAAAATCCAACTACTCCATGTTTGGTTGAAAATTCAAGTATTCAGCTGGAAATTCCTATTTTGTTGTAAAATATTATTCTTCACTTTAAAAAATTTATTTTTGTGTTTGAAAATTCATTTTTTTCATTAAAGATTCAACAATTTTGTTGAAATTTAATGTACTGTGATAAAACTTTATCTATTTGATAGAAAATTCATCATTTTAGTTGAAAATTCATTTTTTTTCTGGTTAAAAATTGAGCAATTTTGTTGAAAATTAATTCATTTTGAGAAAAATTCACCTTTTTGTTAGAAAATTAATCTTCTTTTATAAAAATTAACCTTTTTGGGAGAAAATTCAACTATAGGTTTAAAAACTCATTATTTTAATCGGAAATAATCATTTTAATTGAAAATTCATGTATTTGGTTTTGGCAGAGTATTAACTTTCTGTTGCAAATATATATTTTGGCATTGACAATTCCATGTTTGCTTGAAAATCGCAAGTATTTGGTTGAAAATTCCTATTTTTGGGTAAAATATTAATCTTCTTGGTGAAGAATATTGTTATAGTTGAATTTTTGAATGAAAAAATTAATTTTCAACAAAGAAGATTAGTTTTTAACCGAAAAAGACGAATTTTTAAACAAGCTACATGAATTTTCAACTGAAATTTTTAACCAAATAGTTATACGTTCAACTGAAAAAGAATAATTATATTTTCAAATGAATAAAATTAAGTTCTTACCAAAAAAAGAAACGAATTTTTTACAAAATGGTTAAATTTTTCACTGAGAAATCGATTTTTAAACTAAAATTATGCATCTTTAACCAAAAAATTAATTCTTAACAATTTCATTCGACTTTAAAGCAAGTAGTTGAATTTTCAACTTAAAATGATAAATTTTCAACCAAATAGTAAAAGTTTCAAACAAAACTTTTAAGTAAAAGTTGAATGTTGTTGAAAATTTCTCTTTTTGTTTTCACGATTTCTTGGTTCAATTTGGAAAAAAGGGGATTTTTTATGAAAGATAATTTTCGAGAAAATCGTCAAATTTTCAACCAAATAAATTGAGTTTCAATCACAAAAGTAAATTTTTCATCAAAAATATTATTATTCTACCACAAAATAGGAATTTTTAACCCAAAATGGAATTGTCTGAATTAAAGTCAAGAATCATCAACTAAAAAAATGAATTTTCAAAAAAGTATTTTCACTTTCAACGAATTGATTTAATTTCTAACCCAAAAAGACAAAAATGTGAATGCAACACTTTTAACATAAAATATTTCCAATAAGCTGGGAACTAAACGTTATTGTACAAAGAGGGATATATTCGATGAAGACATCAAAGAGGCATTATTGCTTTCCTCGTTACTCTTCATTAAACCTAAACAGTTTTCTACTAAGAATTATTACAAAAAGAGCTGATGCCTATAGCTATACTAATGCCATTCACACTAATGAGCTCGTTATTTCCTTCTGAAAGTGATATGCTTCAGACAATGGCTTTCTACGCCTTTCTAATAATATTCTTCATCAAAAATCATCTCATTAGTGAAAAAAGGTTGAAAGGAGTATACAAATTTTTTAAAAATAATTTCGCAGCCCATGCTTTCCCTTCCCTACTCCCACCACATTCCAATACTTCCCCTTTCCTCTTCTCCACCCTGCTACCCACCCCTCACTTCAACCTTTGCTTCCTTTCCCATTCACAAATTCCTCCTCATTAAACTTCCCCAAATTCTTTCTTATTAACCGTCCCCTCTCATCACTTCCTCTCACATTTTCCTTTACTTCCTCTACTCAATCATTAGCCCTTCACATTCTCTGTTTGTACTCACCTAACTTCCCTACTAACCCTCGCCTCATTTAACACCGCTTCTACTTACCTTACTTTCCCTTGCCTACTACCACTACATTCCCCTATTTACCCCCTCCTCACATAATACCCCATCCTACACTTCAACCTTCGCGCTCTCTCCCTTTCCAACTCATTGCCCCTTCTCTTCCCTTAGTTCCACCCCTCCTCACTTCCCATACCTACCCTCCCCTTATTTGCCACCACTTCTCCTACTAACCTTACTTTCCCTCCTCTACTTCCACTACATTCCCCTACCTCCACTCTCCCTTTCCAACACTTCACCAACACTTCCAACCTTCACCAACCTCACTTTCTCTACCCTCTAATTACCCTTTCACTTTCCCTGGCTCCACTCACCTAAAATCCCTTCTTACCCTTCCCTCATTTCCCACCACTTATCCTACTTACCTTACCTTTCCCTTCCATACTACCACTACATTTCCCTACTTCCCTCTCCTCCAATAATACCACATCCTACACTTTAACTTGTGCTTTCTCACCCTTACCCAACTTCTTTCTCATCGACTTCCCACTCTCCTCACTTCTTTATAATTTTCTATAACTTCCTCGAATCCCTTATTACCCCTTCACTCTTCCAGGTTCCACTCACCTAATATCCCTTATTACCATTTCACTCTTCCAGGTTCCACTCACATAACTTCCCTACTAACCCTCGCCTCATCTCCCACCACTTCTACTTACCTTACTTTCCCTTGCCTACTACCACTACATTCCCCTATTTCCACTCCCCTCCCCTAATACCCCATCCTACACTTCAAACTTCGTTTCCTCTCCTTTTCCAACACTTCACCAACACTTCCAACCTTCACCAACCTCACTTTCTCTACCCTCTATTTACCCCTTCACTTTCCCTGGTTCCACTCACCTAAAATCCCTTCTTACCCTCCCCTCATTTCCCACCACTTATCCTACCTACTTTACCTTTCCCTTTCATACTCCCACTACATTTCCCTACTCCCCTCTCCTCCAATAATATCACTCTTCCAGGTTCAACTCACCTAACTTCCCTTCTTACCCTTCCCTCATTTTCCACCACTTCTCCTACTTACCTCACTTTCCCTCCCTTACAACCACTAGATTCCCACTCTTCTCCTCTCCTTTTCTCTACCCTACTACTCCATTCCACACTTCAACCTTCCTTCCATCCGTTTCCCTTCCCAACTTCTTCCTCATGAAATTCCTCCGCTCCTAACGTCCTCCCACATCTCCCCGCACTTCCTCTGTCCCTCATTTTCCCTTTTCTTCCCCTAATTTTACTCTTCTCACTTCCCCACCCTTATTTCCCATCACTTCTTTTACTTACCCTCCCTATATTTACTCCTATTACTCTATTACTCTATTTCTACAATACTCTACTACTATTACTACTATTAATTATTATTAAATATAATTAATTTTTATTGAAAAATTTTATTTTTGTATTTTTTTACTTTTTTTTTTTAAATTCTTAATTATTATTAAATATATTATTACTACTATTGCTCTATTACTTCTCCTTTCCCCTATTTCCCTAAGTTTCCCTCCCTTTGTGAGTTTTGAATTAGGTTGTGAGTTGATTTTTAATTCCGGGTTTTTTCTCGATTAATTTTTTATTTTCGCGGTCAAATTTTCTTTTTGAAATTTCAGTGCTGCTAGGAAATCCTAATTTCAAAATTCAGTGACTTTTTCTGACTTTTCTCTGGCCAATTTTTTATTTTCCATCACCGTACTGAATGTTTCTTTTAGGTATAAAAATAACATTAAACCAACATTAACATTAACATTAAGATTATCATTAAAATAAATTTTAATGCAAAAAAACGTTTGTTACTTAAAACATAAATTTACAAATTAAATTAGAATTGTTATGTGTTTAGTAAAAAAATTAATTTTTAACCAAATAAATTTTTAACGAGGTAATGTAATTTCAACAAAACCAAAAAGAAAAATTTTCAACAAAAGAGTTGGGTTTTCAACAAAAGAATTGAATTTATAACAAAAATTTAAAACAAAAAAAAACTATTTTCAACAAGATAAATGAATTTTCAATAAAAAAAAGATAAATTTCTAACAAACAATTAAATGATTGAAATGTAAAAAAAAAATTCAACAAAATAGTTGAATTTTCAAACAAAGAAATCAATTCTTAAGCCAAAAGATGAATATTCAACTAATGTGATTACTTTTCAACCAAAAAGAGGAATTTTCAACAAAATAGTTGAATTTTTACCGGATACATAAATTTTCAAATTAAATTAGAATTGTTAAATATGAGGTAACAAAATTAATTTTCAATCAAATCAATTTTCAACAATTTAATGAAATTTTAAACAAACAGATGAATTTCCAACACAAAAGATTAAGTTTCTCTCAAAAAAGACAAATTTTCGATAAAAAATCAAATAATTAAATTTTCAGTTGAAAAAATTAATTTTTAATTTGAAAAAAAATACAAATTTTCAACCAAAGAAATGAATTTTACACCAAAAAGATAACTTTTTAACCAAGAAGATTAATTTTTAACAAAATACATGAATTTTCATCTGAATATTTAAATTTTTAAAGAATTTTTAACCCAAAAGTTAAATTTTCAATCAAAGAAATGAGTTTTTAACGAAGAAGATGAATTAGTCACAAAGAAAATTAATATTTCACCAAAAAACATAAATTTACAAACAAAAAAATCGAATTTTTAAACAAAAAAGATTAAACTTCAACCAAAAAAAAATTGCATTTTCAACCAAATAGTTAAATTTTCATGCCAAAAATACGAATCTTTTATAAGAAAGTTGAGTTTTTATTATAAAATAAATTTTATTGTTAAATGAACAACAGTCGAATTTAACTGAAAATAACAATTATTAAATAAAAATGTAATAATTGATATTTCAACCCGAAAAGAATTTAATTTTGAATAACTAGTTTCATTTTTAACCAATAAGAATAAAATTTCTACAAAAAAAAAAAAGTTTCAAACAAATAAAAAAATAGTTTTCAAGAAGCGATTACAAATTTCTACCCAGAGAGATTTTTTTGTGGAGAGAGAAAACAAATTGCAAACAAATTGTTGAATTTTCAACAACAAAAAAATCAAATTTTTATCCAAATGAGAGAATTTTTTACTAAAATAATAGAATTTTCAACCCAAACAGACAAATTTTCAATAAAACAATTGAATTTTTAAGCCAAAAAGATGAATTTTCTACAGAAAAATGACATTTTTAATCGGAAAATATAAAATTGCAACGAAAAAATGAACTAATAAATTAATGATAATGAATTAAAATTTGCCTAATTTTTATTTTGAATTCTTCTATTTTTTTTGTAGTAACGTTAAACATTATTTTATTTTGCATTTTTCAAACTTTACTAGAAAATTAATCTCCTTGGCTTGAAATTTTTGTTTTCTAAAAAATTCGACTTTTTATCTTAAAAACTTGACTTTTTTGTTGAAAATTCCTTTTTTTGTGTAGAAAATCAATCTTCTTTTGAAAATTCATCTCCTTAGTTAAAAATTTCATTTTCTGTTTGGTTGGAATATCAACTATTACATTTTCTGTTGAGAATTCACCTCTTTGTTGAAAATCGAAAATTTTGGGTTTAAAAAGAAAGCTCTCTTCTAAAAAATTCATCTTTCTGCCTCGAAAATTCAACTATTTGGTTAAAAAAATTTCTTATTTCAGATTGGTTTTTCAACTTAGACAGATTTTTTTTCCAAAAATTTGTCAAATTCTCGGCCAAAAAATATATTTACTGTCATTTCCCGGTTTTTCCCGTTCTGATAAAATTCCTGGTCATTTCCCAGTTTTCCCGGTCCAGCGGCCACCCTGGAAATATTTATTTGTAGAGTTTCTTTTAGTGGAAAGTAAGGTAGAAAATTCGCTGGCTTTTAGTAGAAAAATAATAAAATGAAAAAAGAAGAATTGGACGTCATAAAGACAAGGTTTTATCTGAAATTCTAAAGAACACCTGTTTTCATTTTAGGAGAGATTTGAAAGACTGGTTCGGCAGAAATTACTTTCACATATCCTACAAAGTCATAAAGATCAACCCCTGCCCTTCGGACGTTTTCTCGCAACGTCTCAAAGAAAAATTCACGAGTTGGATCGTAAATTTGAAAAGAGTTTCAATAATATCAGTTTTCGGAAGAACGATTTGATACCGTGGAGATATCATAAAATTCGAGGAAGACAATATTTTTCTTATCGCAGGCGCGAGCCCGAAGAATAAAAAATAAAAAGATATAAAGGGATAGCTACAGTGTCACATCCTCAAAGCTGTGATATAAATTTTAATAGATCCGACGCATCTACCGTTCATGGTTCACTATTCCACACTCGAATAAACAAAAAACAGCGCATTTGCTGAACGAAAGTAAAATTTGCGGGGCGAAAGTAAAACCAGCGGGGCAAAAGTAAAATTTGCGGGGTAAATTTTCAGGATAAATTCATAAAACTTCAAAACGATTTGACGATTTGATACCGCGGAGATATCATAAAATTCGAGGAAGAAAATATTTTTCTTATGGCAAGCGCGAGCCCGAAGAATAAAAAATTAAAAGATATAAAGGGATAAATTTTTATAGATCTAACGAATCTACCATTCATGATTCCCTATTTCAAACTCGTACAAAAAACGAATTTGCGGGGCGAAAGTAAAATTAGCAGGGGAAAAGTAAAATTTGCGAGGAAAAAGTAAAATTTGCGGGGCGAAAGTCAAATTTGCGGGGCTAAGGTAAAATGAGCGGGGCAAAACTGAAATTAGCGGGGCGAAAGAAAAACTAGCGGGGCGAAAGTAAAATTTGCGGAGTAAATTTTCAGGATAAATTCATAAGTCTTTAAAAAGATTTGACGATTTAATACCGTGGAGATATAAAATTCGAGGAAGACAATATTTTTCTTATAGCAGAAGCGAACCCGAAGAATAAAAAATAAAAAGGTATAAAGGGATAGCTACAGTATCACATCGTAAAAGCTGGAATATAAATTTGAATGGATCTGACGCATCTACCATTCATGGTTCACTATTCCACACTGGCATAAAAAATTTTTTTTCAAAACGCATTTGTGGGGGAAAGTAAACGTAGCGAGGCGAAAGTAGAATTAGCGTGGCGAAAGTAAAATTAGTGGGGCGAAAGTAAAATTTTCGGGGCGAACGTAAAATTAGCGGTGCGAAAGTTAAATTTGCGGGGTAAATTTTCAGGATAAATTCATAAAACTTCAAAACAATTGAACTTAAATTCAAAAGAATAAATAATGTTTTTTTTTCGTTTCTAAGGATGCAATTAATATGTTTTATTTAAAAAGGCTTGATAACATATATTACAAGATATTCTTAAATATATTAGCATCATCAATTAATTAAATAATTAAATAATGCTGAAAATATAACAATTTCTTGAATTTGTCTCTAAAGTACCAAATAAATGAATTTCAACAAGGAAAGATCAATTTTGAACCAAATAATTGAACTTTGAAATCAAAAAGATCACTTTTCAACCGAAAATGGAATAGTTAGATTTTCAGTTAAAATCATTAATTTTCCACACAAAAAAAAATCAACCAAAGAGATGAATTTTCAATCAAAATGATGAATCTTCAACATCTATAGATAAATTTCAAACAAAAAACATGAAATTTTAACAAAAGAATTTAACTTTCAATCAAGTAGTTTTATTTTTAACCAGAATTTTTTTTAAATTAAATGATGAATATTTAACTGGAATACTTGAATTTTCAATTAAAAAAATTGAATTTTTAAACAAGAAGATTACTTTTCTATCCCAAAAGATCATTTTTCAATAATATACATTAATTTTCAACTGAATAGTTGTATTTAGGATTAAAAAAGATCCATATTTTACCATAAATGGAATAGTTGAATTTTCAGTTAAAAAAAATTAATTAAAAAAAAAAGAATTTTCGACAAAATAATTAAATTGTCAACTAAAAGAGATGAATTGTCAATCAAATACTGAATAGTTAAATTTTCAGTTAAATAAAAACTAGTGTTCAGCCAAAGAGATAAATTTACAACTAAAATAACGAAATATTCAATTGGAATATTTATTTACATTTTCGGTTAAAAACATTTATTTTCAACAACAAAAAAACGAATTTTCAACAAAATAGTTAAAGTTTCAACTGTAATGGTTAAATTTTCAGTAAAAAAATTAATTTTCACCCAAGGAAAAAACGAATTTTCAACATAAGAGCTCAGTTTTCAACCAAAGAGATGAATTTTCAATTAAAATGATAAGTTGAATTTTTAACTATGAAAGCTTTGCTGGCAAGAGAGAGAAAATTTTGTAAACAAACGTGAATTTTCCAAAAAACGGTCTAACCAAAAATAGAGTGGTCAAATTTTCAGTTAAAAAAATTAATTTCAAACCAAATAAAATTTTTTTTCACAAAATAGTTAAATATAGTAATATAAAGCTACTTTTACAAATGAAGAATCATTTATTTTCAATTGTATATTGCAATTTAAACAAAAAGTTAAACACGCTCACGAAAAAATTCCCTCTCTTAAAAAAATTCCCTGACAGTTTCCGGTTTTTCCAGGTAGATAAAAATTAGAAAAATTTAAACAAATAAAAAAAATGCAATTGATTTCCGTAAAATTGAAACCCTACTCATTTCTAGCCAAAAAAGTAAATGACCACTACAAACAAATTTAAAAGAATTCAAATGAATTAGAAACATTTTTCAAAATGGAAAAAATCCATTTATTCCAGTAAAATTTGATTGAATTCGGATGAAATTGAAGGAAACAAGAAAAATTCCATGAAATTAATAAAAAAAATTGAATGGAATTAAGAAACAATCAAGTGAATTCAAAACAAATAAAAAATAAGTAAAAAATCATTGAATAAAATAAAAGATTGTGAACTTAGAAGAATTCGTAAGGATTTAAGAGAATTCAGGATAAATTAGCAAAAATTCAGGGCAAATTCCAAATTAATTGCAAAAAATATTTGAAAATCTCTTAAAATATTAAAATTCCTTAAAATTATTAAAAACCCATGAAAATAACTTGAAATTGTTTGAATCTCTTCAAATGCCTTGGAAAATTTTTAAAATACCCTAAAATATTTCAAATCTTTTAAAATTCCATTAAATTACTGAAATAAATTAAAATTTTCCTGTCCTTTAAATTTTTTAAAGCTCTTGAAAATGTCAAGAAATTTGAAATGATACCTTAAAATGTTTCAAATCATTTTATTAATTTATCTTTAGAACGAATTAAATAAAAAAATTTGAAAAATTAAAAAAAAATCTATTGCATTTAGTAGAAATGAGTAA
This sequence comes from Andricus grossulariae, assembly GCA_011634705.1. Classification (NCBI taxonomy): domain Eukaryota; kingdom Metazoa; phylum Arthropoda; class Insecta; order Hymenoptera; family Cynipidae; genus Andricus; species Andricus grossulariae. The sequence continues at coordinate 24,146,463 of JAABKJ010000755.1, forward strand.
ATTTAGAAGAATTCAAGTGAATTAAACAAATTCGAAAGAATTTGACAGAATTCGGGATAAATTATTAAGAATTCCGGGTGAATTTCAAAAAATAATTTCAAATCTCCAAAAATTTTTGAACCCTGCCAAAAAACTCAATTCTCTTGAATAAATTCTTTAAAATCCACTAAACTATTATAAAATCCGTTGTTTAACAAATAAAGATTTTTTAGCTGAAAAAAGTAAAAAGTTTTTTTTTTAAACCTAGTATATTGATTTTATACCAAAAAAGACGAATTTTCAACTAAAAAAGATCAATTTTCAACTAAACACGGAAAAGCTAAATTATCAGTAAAAAAATAATATATCAAAAAAGTTAAGTTTTTAACCCAAAAAATAAATCATTAAAAAAAAGTCGCATTTTTAACCACATAGTTCAATTTTCAAGACAGAAATATGAATTTTTGAGAAGAGAGTTGAATTTTTAACCCAAAATGTGAAATTATCAACAAAAAGATGAATTCTCAGTTAAAAATGTAATAATTGATATTTCGACTAAACAAAAAAAAAACGAATTTCCAACATAATAGTTCACTTTTCATCCAAACAGTTGAAATTTCAACAAAATAATTGAATTTTCAACAAAATAATTGAATTATGAACAAAATAATTGAATTTGTGATCGAATAGTTGAATTTTCAACCTACAAAGATGAATTTTCAATCAAGAATTTGAATTTTCTACAAAAAAGATGAATTTTCAACATAATACATAAACTTTCTTCAACTAAACTAAACTTCAACTGAAAAAGTTTAATTTTCAACCAAAAACGCAAAAGGTAAATTATCTGTAGAAAAAGTTAAACTTCAACAACAACAAACAATTTTTCAACAACACAGTACAATTTTCAACCAAATAGTTGAATTTTCAATTTGAGATCATTACTTTTTCAACCAAAAAGACAAATTTTCAAAAAACTAAGAATTTTCAGTAAAAAAAATTAACGTTCAACATAACACTTGCATTTCGAACCAAAAACGAAAAAATTTAAAACCAAGGAAATTAATTTTCTACTAAAAGAGATGAATTTTCAACTTAAGATATAAATTTTCAACCCAAAATGAAAAAGTTACGTTTTCAGCTCAAGAAATTAATTTAAAAAAAAACAATTTTAAACTGAAGAATCCAATTCTCAACCAAACAGTTGAATTTTCAACAAAATAATTAAATTTCTAACAAAAAAATTATATTTTCAACAAAATAATTGAATTTTCAACAAAATAATTGAATGTGTGATCGAATAGTTGAATTTTCAACCTACAAAGATGAATTCTCAACCAAGAATTTTAATTTTCTGCAAAAAAGATGAATTTTCCACAAAATAAATAAATTTTCGAACAAAAAGTTGAAATTTCAACTAAAAAAGTTAATTTTTCAAACAAAAACGCAAAAGGTAAATTATATGTAGAAAAAGTTAAACTTCAACAACTACAAACAATTTTTCAAAAAAATAGTAAAATTTTCAAACAAACAGTTCATTTTTCAATTTGAGATATTCAATTTTTCAACCAAAAAGACAAATTTTCAAAAAATACAGCTTTTGCAGTCAAAAAAAGTTAACTATCAACAAAAAACTTGCATTTTGAACCAAAAACGAGAAAATTTAAATCCAAGATGATTAATTTTCTACTAAAAAGGATGAATTTTCAACTAAAGATATAAATTTTCAACCAAATATGAAAAATTTACGTTTTGAGTTTCAAAAATTATTTTTAAAAAACAAATTCCAACTAAAGAGTCAAATTTTCAAAAAAACAGTTGAGTTTTCAACAATATAATTGAATTTTCAACTAAATAATTGAATTTGTGATCAAATAGTTGAATTTTCAACCTACCAAGATGAATTCTCAACCAAGAATTTTAATTTTTTACAAAAAATATTAATTTTCCACAAAATAAATAAATTTTCGAACAAAAAGTTGAAATTTCAACTAAAGAAGTTAATTTTTCAACCGAAAATGCAGAAGTTAAATTATATGCAGAAAAAGTTAAACTTGAACAACAAAAAACAATTTTTCAACAAAATAGTAAAATTTCAAACCAAATAGTTGAATTTTTAATTTGAGATCATTAATTTGTCAACCAAAAAGACAAATTTTCAAAAAATTAAGAATTTTCCGTCAAAAAAATTAACGTTCAACAAAACACTTGTATTTTTAACCAAAAACGAGGAAATTTAAAAACAAGAAGATTAATTTTCTACTAAAAAAGATGAATTTTCAACTAAAGATATAAATTTTCAACCAGAAATGTAAAAGTTACGTTTTCAGTTTAAAAAATTAAAAAAAAAACAATTTCCAACTAAAGAATCCAATTTTCAACCAAACAGTTGAATTTTCCACAAAATAATTAAATTTTCAACAAAATAATTGAATTTTCAACAAAACGTTTAAACCTAATAAAATAGTTGAATTTTAAATCTAAAAAAATTAATTCTGAACATAGAAGTTTAATTTTCTACCAAAAAAGACAAATTTACAACAAAATATATAGATTTTAAAACAAAAAGTTGAACTATCAACTATAAAAGTTAAACTTTCAACCAAAAATGCAAGAGGTAAATTATTCGTAGAAGAACTTAAACTTCAAAAAATAAAATAAAACTTCAACGACATAGTAAAATTGTCAACCAAAAAATTCTATTTTTGATTCAAATCATGCATTTTTCAACAAAAATGACAAATTTTCAAAAAATAAATATTTTTCAGTAAAAAAAGTTAACTTTTAACAAAATAGTTGCATTTTTAACAAACAAATAAAAAATTGTAAACCAAGAAGATTAAATTTGTCTACCAAAAAATATAAATTCTCAACTACAGATATAAATTTTCTACCAAAATTGAAGAAGTTACGTTTTCAATAAAAAAAATTAATAAAAAAAAGAAAACAATTTTCAAGAAAATAGTTAAATTTTTCACTAAATAGATGAATCATTAACCCAAGAAATAAATGTTTAATACATTAGTTTAACTTTTACCCAATAGTTGAATTTCCAATTAAAAATATCAATTTTCAACAAAATAGTTGAATCCTCAATAAGATAAGATAATTTTTCAACAAAACATTTGCATTTTTATCCAAAACTTTATAACACAATCGTTGAATTTTCCACCAAAAAAAATGACTTTGAAAAAAAAAAAATAGAAAAACACTCAACTCCCGATATAAGACCCCCCGGTTTACGATATTCCTGGAACTGATGGCCTCCACTGTTTTGTGAAAAGAGGAACCGCAAGGTCGAAAGAGAGGCGGTGCTCAGTCAAGCGTGACAAACAGCTTGAGGGCCGCACTTTCAGCGCGTTAGTTGCATCAGGTTGCGTCATGCGTTCGCCAAACTTAATTTTCAAAATCCGTCAATTTTTCCCTGACCATGAAAGAATTTGTAAAGAAAATTTTAAAGCTTGAAATTGATTAATTATTATTTTTAAAAATTCCTCACTTTTTCCCGAACTATGGCCACCCGGCGTATCGTAAAAGCAGTGATATAAATTGCAAAAAATCTGACGCATTCTTTCGTCCCTTATCACTCGTAAATTGAACCAATGAAAATTCACGCTTCAAATGCAGAGGAAAAAGCATCGATATTGGCTTTCCCTTGTGTGACGAACTGCGGAATTTCATTTACATGTATTATCACAGGATGAGTATAAATATACAAATTCCTGTGGATTTATCGACGGGATTTCAATAATGCGCGGTTTATGTAAATATTTCGATTGTAGATGAAATATGAGAAGGATTCTTTAATTATGGAAAATATGGGAAAAAGTTGATATAATATTTAAAATTAAGTGTGTATTTTATGCAGCAAATATAAATTTGTAATAATCTTCAGGGCCTAAAATTTTGCGTAGTACGCAATATTGCGCATTACGCAACGTTTTAGTTTTTAGTCTCAAAAACTGTCCCAGATGGTGGAGTAGAAAATAACCTTTATTTTCTAAGCAAAATTGACAGCTTTCTATCATAATATATTTTCTTTTCTATTCTAATAATTCAATATTTATTAAAAATATTATATTCAAGTCTACTAACTAATAAATTCCTGTCTTATTTATTGCAGGTGAAATTCTTAGGAACTCGTTTGAAATGTTTAAAGACCTTTTTTAATTTTCTCTTAAAGTTCATTTTTCAAAATAGAAAATAATTTACAATTTTCACAGGAATCTTAAGAACATTCCTTTTTTTAAATATTTGCAGACCTTCTGAAATTTCTAATCTATAAAAATTATTCAAATTTTTCCTTCATTTTTGTAAATTCTGAAAATACAAAAAAAAATTGCCTCTAAATCTTGCAGATTCGTCTCTGAAAATTTTAGAAAACTTTTGAAATGTTTTGAAATATTTTCAAATTGATTCTTCGAAATAAAAAATCATTTTAATTTCTCCTAGGAACATACATTTTTTTTATTTTCGTGAAACCTTACAATATTAAAAAAAAAATCTTTACAAGTTTTAATTATTTTTGAATCGTTTCAAAAATAAAAGAAAACTTTAAGATCTTTTACACTTTTTTAAAAATCTTTTTCTCATTCTCTTGACATACTGCAAAACTCGGTTTATTTAGAACTTTTTTAAATCCTCAAAAATAAATTGTTTTTTTGTTTTTTTTTTTCGAAGACAGAGTACTCGCGCACTGCGGCCCTTCCGAGGCGAGAATAGCAACCGCCTCTCACTCTGCGAGAGACGGCTTTCTTAAGACTTTGAAAATGTAAGAAAGTTTTAATTTTTGAAAATTTTCAACTGTTGAAAATTCAATTTCAAATTTTCTTCAATTTTCTCAGAAAGATTTTCAGCGTTTGAGAATTCATTTATTTTGGTTAAAACTTTTATTACATAGTTGAAAATTTAATTAGTCTTTGAAATTTAAACAATTTTGTTAAAAATCTATCTATTTTGGATGAATTTTAAATTTTCTTCAATTTTCAACGTTTGAATTAGAAACTTTTGCATTTTCAATAGTTGAATTTTAAATTATTTTTAATTTTCAACAATTGTAAATTCTATTGTTGAAACTTCAATTTACAGGAGTTGAATTTCCAATGATCTTGAATTTACAAAAGTTGAAAACTCAATTGTTGACAATTTTAATGTTGAAAATTCCACTGTTGAAAAATGAATTGATAATATTCTTCAATTTTCAACAGTTGAATAATTAACAGCTGAATTTTTAACAGCTGAACTTCTTTCTTAAAAATGTATTTCTTTGGTTGAAAATTAACCTATTTTGTTTAAAATTCATCATTTTAATTGAAAATTTATTTCTATCAGTTAAAAATTCGTCTTTTTCGGTAGAAAATAACCTTATTCGTTCAAAATTCATCTTTATCGTTGAAAATTAAACTATCAGGTTAAAAATTTGAATATTTTATTAAAAATGCAATATTTTTCCTTGAAATGTTAGGAATTTGGAACACACAATTTTCAACCGTTGATAATTCAACTATTAAAAATTTTAGTATTTTGGTACAAAATTCAACTATTTGGTTGAAAAGTAACTTTTTGTTGAAAATTCAACAGCTTCGCAAAAAAAATTGAATTTTCAACTGTGAAAAATTGAAAAAAATGAATTTTCAATTGTTAGGAATTGAAAAAAATTGAAAATTAGAGAAAATTTGATTCTCAACCGTTGGATTTTCAAATGTAGAATTTTCAGTAGTTGAAAATTTAAGATGTTAAAATTTGAAGAAAATTATAAATTATAGGAAGTTAAATTTTTAATAGTTGAAAACTCAACTTTTGAAAATAGAAGAAAATTCCACTGTTAAATGTTTGCCTTTTGAAAATATAAGAAAATTCAACTGATGGAAATTGAAAAAATTCTGCTGTTAAAAGTTTGAATTTTGAAAATATAAGAAATTTCAAACGTTGAGAATTAAAGAAAATTGAATTTTCAACTGTTAAAAATTGAAAAAAATTGATAATCAAAGAAAATTTGATATCCAGCAATTGGATTTTCAAATGTAGAATTTTCAGTAGTTGAAAATTCAAGATGTTGAAATTTGAAGAAAATTCTAATTTGGAGAAAATTAAATTAACAAAAGTTGAAAACTCAACTGTTGAAAATTGAAGAAAATCCCACTGCTAAAAGATTGAATTTCGAAAATATAAAAACTTCAACTGTTGAAAATTGGAGAAACTTCAATTTTCATCTGGTGAAAATTGAAGAAAATTTAAAATTAGAGAATATTTAATTTTTAAATGTTGGATTTTTAAATGTAGAATTTTCAATAGTTGAACATTCAACTGTTGAAATTTGAAGAAAATTGATAGTTGAAAAATCAATTTTTGAAATTAAAAGAAAATTAAAAATTGATAAAAATGCAATTTTCAACAGTTGGATTTTCAAACATTGCATTTTCAAACTTTGAATTTTCAATATTTGAACATTCAACTATTAAAATTTGAAGAAAATTGCAAATTGGACAAAATTAAATTTTCAACAGTTGGAAGCTCAACTGTTGAAAATTGAAGTAAACACCACTGTTAAAAGTTTGAATTTTGAATATATAAGAAAATGCAACGGTTGAAAATTGAAAATTAAATAAAATTTAATTTTCAACAGTTGGACTATTCAAATGTAGAATTTTTAATAGTTGGAAATTGAAATGTTGAAATTAGAAGAAAATTGCAAATTGGAGAAAACTGAAATTTCAATAGTTGAAAATTCAATTATTGAAATAAAGAAAAATTTATGAAAATTGAATTTTTAACAGTTCGATTTTCAAACGTAGAATTTTAAAAAGTTTAATTTTCAATATTTGAACATTCAGCTGTTGAAATTTAAAGAAAATTTCAAAGTAGAGAAAATTTAATTTTCAACGGTTGGATTTTCAAATGTCGAATTTTCAATAGTTGAAAATTCAAGTGCTGAAATTTGAAGAAAATTGAAATTTTGAGAAAATTGAGTTTTAAACAGTTGGATTTTCAAATATGGAATTGTTAATAGTTGAACATCCAACTGCCAACATTTGAAGAAAATTACAAATTGGAGGAAATTGCATTTGAAATTAAACTGCTTGCAACAGTTGAAAATTGAATTTTTGAAATTTGAAGGAAATTGAATTGTCGGCATTTGGATTTTCCATCATAGAATTTTCAAACGTAGAATTTTAAACATTTGAACATTCAACTGTTGAAATTTGAAGGAAATTGCAAATTAGATAAAATTTAATTTTCAGAATTTGAAAATTGAAAATTAGAGTAAACTTAATTTTAAATAGTTGGATTTCCAAATGTAGAACATTTAGTATATGAAAAGTTAACTGTTGTTATTTAAAGAAAATTGTAAATTGGAGAAAATTGAAGAAAATTCCACGGTTGAAAGTTTGCCTTTGGAAAATATAAGAAAATTAAGCTTTTGAAAATAGAAGAAAATTACATTTTCAATAGAGTTGAAAATTATCATTGTTGAAATTTAATTAAAATTTCAAATTGATGAAAATTGAATTTTTAACAGTCGGATTTTCAGACGCAGAACTTTCAAAAGTCGAATTTTCAATAATTAAACATTCAACTGTTGAAATCTGAAAAAAATTAAATAAAACTTAATTTTTTAACAGTTGGATTTCAAATAGTTGAATTCTTCAATGTGCAGTAGCTTCATTCGCAATTTTTGAAAAGTCAACTGTACAGTTGCAATTTGAAAGTTGCGTCTAAAAATAATAGGTATTTTTTAATAATTCCTAATTTTTATTTAAAAAAATTAACGCTTTTCAGCACTTAAAGGTATAGACAACATGTTAATTATTTTCTCAACTTATAAAAAATTGCAAAATTATTTTGACACAAAGTAAAACAAAATATTTGAATATTATATTTTAAATATTTTTAACAAAATATTTAAAAAAATATATTTTATTTGCTTGGACCACCCTGATGTCCACCCTGGATCCACCCACCTGTTTAATAATTAAAATGTACATTTATTTCATAATAAATACAAAATTGTCTTTATGAAAGAAATGTATAATGGATTTATGCAATAATTAAATGTGTACTCAAAAATAAGATTCAACATATAATAATATTTAAATTGAGAGAACTATTTCAGCAAATTCAACATACAAGCCATATCGATTTCAATATATAAACAAATATGCTGAACCGATGAAAGCTACCCTCACAATATTTCTATATTCAAAATGTACTGAATAATTTGATCCCCTGGGTATTGTTAATGTTAGCTAACAATGCCATGATAAATGCAAAGCTTTTGTGCAAAATTGAATTTTGACTGTTTTCAACGACGTAAGAGCTTTATCAGGAAATTATTCGACCTAATATGTAATACCTCGTATTCATAGCGACCACTCTCGGGGATGAAATCATAAAACTGATCGTACTTCGTTTTGTGATGAAATATGAAAATGTATCTTTATCATAAAATTATTGGTATTCAGATTAAAATTATCCACCAAAATTTACTTTACCCCTCCCCTTCTTTGTCAGAGGTGCCCCTTTTCCAGCTTTCCAGAGGCCCAGACTTCCCCCAATCAATGGTAGATATTTCTGGGCACGCTGTGGTATACAACTTTCGAATCTTACGAAACATCTATTGAACCGTTCAAAAACGCTATTTTGAAAACTTTTTCCAACCCTCCCTTTCTTCGTCAGAGATTATCACTGAAAGCTTTGAGCCCCTAGGGTAACGTCCGCCTCCCCCTCCCATACTCCTTTTCCTTCGCCTCTTCTACGCGCCACTTTTCCAGATTTCCACAAGCTCAGACTTCCCACTACTGCTAGTAGATATTTCTGGGCACGCTGTGATTTATAATTTTCGAATTTTACGAAACTTCTGCGGGGCCGTTCAAAACCGCTATTTGGAATACTTCTTCCACCCCTCCCCTTCATCGTCATAGATCCTCACAAACAAGCTTGAACCCCGCAGGGTGACTTCCGCCTCATCTTCCTCTTTGGACCCCTTTTCCAGCTCTCCACAGGCCTAGACTTCCTCCTAGCAATGGTAGATATTTCTGGGCACTTTGTGGTTTACAATTTTCGAATTTTACGAAATATCGATGGGACCGTTAAAAACGCTATTTCGAAGACTTTTTCCAACCTTCCCCTTCATCGTCACAGATCCTCACACAGAGCTTGAACCCCCCAGGGTGACTTCCGCCTCCTTCACCTCCTCTTCATCCTCCTGCTCCTTGGGTCCCTTTTCCAGCTCTCCACAGGCCTAGACTTCCAACTATTGCTGGTAGATATGTATGGGCAGGCTGTGATTTATAATTTTCGAATTGTACGAAAGATCGATGGGACCGTTCAAAAAAGCTATTTTGAAAACTTTTCCCACCCCTTCCTTTCTTTGTGACACATGATCACACAAAGCAGCCCGCAGGGTGACGTTCGCCTGGTTCTACCCCTCCACTTACTCATTCTGCATCTCCTCACCCTTCTCTTCTTTGGGTCCCTTTTATAGCTCTGCACAGGCCTAGACTTCCCAATAATGCTTATAGATATTCCTGGGCACGCTGTGATTTATAATTTTCGAATGTTACGAAATATCGATGGGACCGTTCAAAAAAGCTATTTTAAAAACTTTTTCCACCCCTGCCTTTCTTCGTCATAGATTTTTACACAAAGCAGCCCCTAGGGTGACGTCCACCTCCTTCTCTCCATCCCCCTACTCATTCTCCTTCTCCACCTCTCATCCTTCTCTTCTTCGGGCCCCTTTTGTGGCTCTCCTCAGGCCTAGACTTCACACTACTGTCTGGGCACGCTGTGATTTATAATTTTTGAATTTTACGAAACTTCTATGGGACTGTTCAAAACGCTTTTTGGAATACTTTTTCCATCCCTTCCCTTCTTCGTCACAGATCCTCACAAAAAGCTTGAATCCTCCAGAATGACTTCCACATCCTCCTCCTCCATCTCCTCCTCCTCTTCCGGCCCATTTTCCAGCTCTCCAAAGGCCTAGACTTTCCCCTGCAACTGGTAAATATTTCTGGGCACCCTGCGGTTCACAATTTTTGAAGGTTACAAAACATCTATGGGACCGTTCAAAAACGCCATTTTGAACATTTTTTCCATCCCTCTCCTTCATCATCAAATATCATCACACAAAGCTTAGACTTCCTCCTACCACTGATAGATATTTCTGGGCACGCTGTAGTTTAAAATGTTCGAATTTTACGAAACATCTATAGAAAAGTTCAAAAATGCTTTATTATCAAAAACTTTGTTTATTTATTTATCAAAAAAGGGGAAATACAACCGAATAGTTAAACTTTCAACCAAAAGAGACGAATTTTTAACCAATTAGTTGAATTTTCAACCCACAAAGACAAATTGTTACACAAAATGATGATTTTGAAAGAAAACGTTGAATTTTTAACCAGTTGGTCGCAGTCAAAAAGTATTAAAATTTAATCAAAAACAGTTGCATTTTTAACCAAACAGTCAAACCTTAAAGCCCAAAAGACGAATTTCTGAGAAGAGAGTTAAATTTTCAAACAAGAAGTTTTCTACCAAAAAATATGAATTTTCAATCCAAAAAAAGTACATTTTTATCCACAACGACGAATTTTCGACCAAGCAGTTGAATTTCTGAATATAAAGGCGACTTTAAACCTAAATAGTTGAACTTTTAAGCAAAAAGGACGCATTTTCAATAAAATAGTTGAATTTTGAACGAATAATTTAAATTTTCAACAAAAAAGTTGAATGAATGAAAAGTTGAAACTTCAACAACAAAAAAATCAAAACCGGATTAAATTCAACCAGAAAAGACAAATTTAAACAACAAAAAAAACAGTTTAATTCTCAACCAAAACAGATTCATTTTTAACCAAAAGTTGAATTTCTAACCAAAAAGATTAAATTTCTACGAAATAATATAAATGTTTAAATTCGAAAAAGGAATTTTCTAAAAAACAGTTGCATTTGCAACCCGGACATATGAATTTCCAACCAGCAAGTTATTTTTGAATGAAAAAGTTCCTTTTTTAACAAAATAGTTCGATTTTAACATAAAAAGGATCAATTTTCAGCCGAAAATGTAATAGTTGAATTTGCAGTTGAAAAAACTGATTTTCAATCGAAGAGAAAAACTTTCAATTAAATTATGAATCTTAATTAAAAAAAATAAATATTTAACAGAATAGTTCAAATTTGAAAAAAATATCACTTTGTGAAAAAATAGTGGAATTTTCAACAAAAAATTAAATTTTCAATAAAACAGTTGAATTATAAACCACATAGTAGAATTTTGGACCTACAAAGATGCATTTTCAACCAAATAGTTGAATTTTTAGAACAAAAAACTATTTTTAAATTATCTGTTAGTTTTGTAATTAAATAGTTGAATTTTTTTAGAAATCAGTTGAATTTTCAGTCCAGAAGGACGCAAATTCTATCCAAAAATACCAATGTTTAACAGTACTGTCAAATTTTCGACAAAATAACTAAATTTTTAATTTAAAAAAATTAAGTCTCAACAAAAATAATACATGATATTTCAACCAAGAAAATATTTTTATTTTAAATCAAACCGTCGAATTCTCTAGAAAATAGTTGAATTTTCAACCCAAAAATATGAAATTTCAACCAAAAACTTATGCTTCATCCAAGTAGTTAAATTTTAGATTAAAAATGGTTAATTTTCAACCAATAATGAAATAGTTGGATTTTCAGTTGAAACAAATTAACATTCAATAATAATAAAAATGCATTTTCATGAAAATAGATTAATTTTGAACCGAAGAGATCGATCTTGAAATAATAAAATTAATTATTAACAAATTAATTCGAATAGGAATCGTTCCTATACTCGCAACAGTAAAGAATGATCGGCCAAAAAGAATTTACAAGGACACAGAGCGGCGGCTGTTGACGGATCGATCACTTCTCATTTTATAAATTAACATTTATTGATATATTATACATAAATATATTTAATAAGTTTTTAATATTAAATTATGAACATTTATTTCCTGAAACAGAAACAGTCGAGTTAGATAAATAAAACGTAGTTGCCGAGAATTGAACCCGGCTTTCCAACGCAGCAATCAGCTTCTCTCTGCAATCTGGTATTCTGGATGTTAAAGTAAGAGGCACTAACTTTAGTTTTTCATTTGTGTAAAGGTTGACGCACTTAAATTGTAGGTGGTAACGTACGAAGTGTATACAATAACTTTAAAGCATTAAAAGATAAGGTTTTATGCAGGAGAGGTACAAACTTTTAATGATTAGTGTGTAGTTTCACATTCCTTCCCGTGTCCTCTGCATCTATTCCTGAAATTTGGTAATCATTAAACAATTCGTGTATTGAATATCGAACTCTTCAATCTCATTTTTCTCCGTCTATGTAAGGAAAAATGGCACTTGGGCTAGAAGGAACCAAGGAAAAGCTGAATTATTTGTGAATAACTATTACAATTTGTTTGAACCATACTACAGAGAATTTTCAGAATAAAATCAATATTTAGAATATTGATATAAGACTATGTAGAAAAAAAGAAACTAACATCAAACGTACTGAAAAGGACAATCAATAAATCACATTTTTTGTAAATCTGATTAAATATCATTTTGCATAAAGCCTTCCTGTATTAGTCACTTTCCTTTGCACTACTCTTTTAAACTTAATACCTTATCTGAATGAAAATGAGTAAAGAGATAAACATAGATTTCAAGCGTTATTGAAGACCAATAAAGTTATGCGTGAATCAAAACGTAGCTTTCAAGGGGCAGAATCCCACGTCAAATGGGACACCTCCTTTCACGTTTCTTCGTAAGAGAGACATCTGGCATCATGGGCTCCAGGAATAGTATCGCTAATTTCTATTTTAGAATGTTTCTCGGCCTGAACTCAAACAAACAAAATGCATTCATAGTAGTAGAATATGATTGATTATTATCGTCATATAACTGGTCTGTACTAGCAATCTGAATATAAATATTTTGCAGAACGCAATTACTTCGCAATGTATAAAAGAATTCAGGGTGTTCTTCAGTTCTTACCTTCTAAAGAACAATTAGTCTTCTTCCAGTGCTCTAAAAAAATCGTAGAAATCTACTAATCACAGAACTATCGTACCATAATTATATGAAAGAACTGGATTCCAGATCAAAAACAAATCGGGTTTGAATAACAACATGGAATAATATGGTTCGCACAATAGTAAAAAAAATCAGATGAAGTCTGGAAGGAAAGATATTAGGTGTACAAGTAAGTTCTACCAGTTTTAAGCAACTCTTCATTTATTTATAAAAATCTAATAAAATTCAAGTATTAATTAATATAGTGACCATTGGCTTCTACTACTCTTCTCCAACGCTCAGGCAATTGATGGATTCCATGGCGAAAGAAGGCGCTATAAAGTCATCCACCATTTTCCGCACTTTAGCTTCAATTTGATCTTGTTACTCAGCTAGGCTGCTTTGTAACGAGTGAGAAAGGTGGTAATCGGACGGAGCAAGCCGAATGCGGCAGAATGTCCCATTGCATTCTTCTATGCTTTGGCGGACCACGGAACTTCTATGTGGCCGAGCGTTGTCGTGCTGTAATATTAGTGATCTTCGTCCATACCCGGAATATGCTCGAAAATATGATCTCTTTTCATGGATTTTTTTTTTGCAAAACGGTTCAGTTGAGTAACACTGGCGAACTTTATTCTTTTCAATTGAACCATTTGGCAAAAAAAAAGCCAAGAAAAAAGATCACATTCTGTGTATGGACGAAGATCGTTAATATTACAGCACGACAACGCTCGGCCACATAGAAGTTCTGTGGTCCGCCAAATCATGGAAGAATTGCAATGGGAAATTCTGCCGCATCCGGCTTACTCTCCAGACATTGCCCCGTCCGAGCATTGGCGAAGACTAGTAAAAACCAATGGCCACTATATTAATTAATACTTGCATATTGTTAGATTTTTAAAAATAAATAAAAAGTTGCTTAAAACGGGTAGAACTTATTTTTACACCTGATATATTCACTGTGAAAAATGTTCGTAATTTAAATATACTCTTGCTACATAATTACGAAGTTTATTGCAAGAGGGTTCTTTTTGAAACAAAAGAAACCCCTTTTAACCTTTAATTTATACATACTCCTATAGAAGAAGATTCTACTTCTGCCAAGAAAATGTTGGTTCTTTTAGAAGAAAATTTCTTTGAGTGGATTATAAATATTATATGAAGCTACAAATACTTTTTAAATAAATTCCAGGTAATTCTAATAGAAGATAAATTCTAGAAAGAGATTTCTCTAGAATAAAATTGGTCCTACACTGCTGTCCGCTTCAGATGAACTGCACCGATTTGAATAAACGATTATAATAACGTTCACACGATCTCGTTCATGAATTTTTTTCTTGACTTCTGAACGATGGAAAATTGCTGCAAATTAAAAAAAGGGAATGCAATGGTATTTCCCAAGTGAATAGAAGCGCGTAACAAAATCGACGTGACTCAATTGACACGAATCGAAGCGCAATGCATCCATTGCAGTACTCGTAATCGGTGCCCGCTAGAAGTCAAGAAGAGGGTGGGACAGACGCGAGGCTGTCGATGTTGCTGTTGCAGGTGCATCGGAAAAGTTCAATGGGCGCACGTGCAGGGATACATCGGTAATGCATACATTGCGGATTACGGGGCCAATTTGACCGACGAGATAGAGAGATGAGTGAGATGATCCATCGAGATGAAGTGAGAGAGATAGAAAGTTGGGGTGCAAATGAAACAGTCACCAGTGGGAGAAGAGCAACAGAGGGCAAGAGAGAGGGAGAGAGAGAGAGAGACGTGGATTTACTGACAGAGAAATAGATATACGGTGTTGGGGGAGATCGGGCATCAGGGGGAGGTACTGCAGAGCCCGTCCATTCTGCCCCCGTAGCAGCAATTACCAGGCATTCAACCACGGATGGAATACTCGTCTCTCTGCTCGCCGGCTGAAACGTTCCAAAATCATAATCATGACCCGCGGGATTCATGCCCGATTATCCCCGCGGACCATTTTCAAAATGCATTCATGTATGCGCGCTGACAGGTCTTTAGCATCGAGAATGATCGTCCCGCGATTTACGGGTCGATCGGTTAATTTCGTTGCCAGTGCAAAGCTTGGTTCCTCAGGGGTTCATCATCTAAACTTGGAATCAAACTTTGCAATTCTGGAATTACGCTAGCATTAAGCAGAAATGGAAATTAAGTTTAACTTGAAAAAATTTCATCTGCAGAAAATGTTTCAGTTGCTTTCTGTCAAAGCTTATGCAGCGAAATATTTACATCATGCATTTATCAACTACAAAATGTACAACTAAGTATCAGGTAATGAATTACTCCCAAAATCGTAATATAGATTAAATTATTTAATTGCAGAAGACACGCTTTAAATTTAAGGGAAATAATTAACGGTTTATAACTCCATTTCTTACGGTGCTAACGGCCGAGATTGAAGAATGGTCCCGCGTGTCAAAATGTACGTTATACGTAAGTATACAACATACACGAAAAAGAACAAGTGGCGCCACCAAGGAGATTAATACGTTCGACACGACACATTCGCCTATTTCTCTCCCCTCTTGAAAGCTCCTGGACCCAGCTTCACGTGTGATTTAACGACGCTGTCTTGACGATAATAGATCGTGGCACTCTGCCATGGCGAATGACTATATGCAGAGAAACAACCTCGTCCAGTACTCGAACATAGAAATCGACCTGGTTGGTTCATTCGTTGGACCGTTGCACCGTTTCACTGACAAGCTCTGTCTCTTTCAACGTCGTTAAAGATTTCACAAATCTCTTAAATGCCATCCGAAGTAGTCACGACCACAACTGGCAGGAAATCAATTAAATTTTAGATTAAATTTCAAGATTGCATATTAAAGGCATGTGCTAGTCTGTCACTTGACTAATTCTTTTGAACCAACTTACTCATAAACTAATGAGCCGAATTAATTTTCCATACTAGACAGTTGTAAATGCAAAGAAAGATGAACGTCTTTTGATATGGAAGATTCTTTCGAGGCATCAGTTTGTGAGGAAGTTGGTTTAAAAGAATTGGTCATGTGACAGTCTGGTAGATGTCTTTAATTTAATTATAATTGAACAAGTGAAGACATGAGAATGACAATTTGATAAAGACCATTTGAAGTTGGCACCTTGAATTCGTTATTTCAAATGTAACAAAGTGCCAACCTCATATGATCCTTATCCAGTTGCCATTCTAATGTCTTCAAGTCATCTCTTATAGATTCGAGTTAAAGTCAGAAAATATAAAATATTATAAGAAAAGTAACATCCAACTAAACCTTATGTAACAAATGACATAGAATGGAGTATCATAGCGACGTGTTCAAATGACAACGTTCCATCTTGGAGAAACCAAATGTAAAGGTGCTACATAGTTAAGAGCGCTGATGTCCCCAAAACAATTTATATGGGATTTTGAAAGTTCGAGAGTTCGCCACGCGAGTTAGCTCTTTTTCATATTGGCTCCATTAGTTAACACCTTTTCATTTGGTCTCTCAAAGATGGAACCTTGTTATTTGGACACGTCGATAGAAAAACTTTTTCCAAACATTAATATTTCCAGGTCGGTAAACCTGGAAGTACCACCATGCCCAAACAATGTATAATCCATGCCAGAATTAAGGGCTCATTCAAGGCTCATTCAATACCCAAAAGCCAAATTTTGGGCTCTGCATTTTTTTTAAATGCATGGTACTGCCAGCTTTGCGTAAAGCTAGAAGTACCATGGTAGAAATATTTGTTCAATCAAGTTTTTTCTTTCACAGGAATTGAGGGCTCATGTAGGGCTTCGAAATGACCTTCGGCGCAATTTTTCAAAAACAACACCTATCACAGAAAAACTACCCTAAAAAATAAATATGCACTAATTAAAAAAGTGAGTACATCAGAATTAAGGGCTCATTTTAGGTTCTTCAGCGACCCCAAAATAAATTTTCCCGAAACCATCCCTTAACATTCGAAAACTACCCCTTACCCAAAAGTACTCATAAAATGCAAGAAAAAGTATTGCATCATTTTGAAATATTTTTTAGTTGTCTGAAAACATCAAAAACTTTGTAAAAAATTCCCCCTAAAACCCGAAAACCACCCTGTGAAGGAATTTGACATTAAACTGAGAATGAAATATATCAACAGTTTTTGCTTTTCTTGGATCGTGCACAAAGAGTGCACACCTATGCCAGAATAAAGGGCTCATTTAAGGCTCATTTAACATCCAAAAACCAACTTTGGCCCAAAATATGGCTTTTGGATATTAAATGAGCCCTTAATTCTGGCACAGAGCACACGCAGTTTGTGCACGGTCCAAGAAAAGCAAAAACTGCCTATATACTTCATTCTCAGATTAATGTCAAATTCCTTCACGGGGTGGCTTTTGAAATAGTTTTTGATGTTTTCGAACAACTAAAAAACCTTCCAAACTGATGCAATACTTTTTCCTGCACTTTGTCGGTACTTTTGGGTAAGGGGTAATTTTCCTGTGAAAGAAAAAGTGAATTTGTGCATATTTAGTTTTCACGGTAGTTTTTCTGTGATAGTGTTTGTTTTTGAAAAATTTCGTCGGGGGTCATTTAAGAGCCCTAAATGAGCCCTCAATTCCTGTGAAAGAAAAAAGTTAGTTAGTGCATATTTATTTTTCACGGTAGTTTTTCTGTGATAGGGGTTGTTTTTGTAAAATTGCGCCGGGCGTTATTTAAGAGCCCTTAATGAGCCCTCAATTCGTGTAAAAGAAAAAAAGTAAATTTATGCATATTTATTTTTCAGGGTAGTTTTTCTGTGGTAGCGGTTGTTTTTGAAAAATTGCGCCGGGGGTCATTTAAGAGCCCTAAATGAGCCCTCAATTCCTGTGAAAGAAAAAAGTAAATTTGTCCATATTTATTTTACAGGGTAGTTTTTCTGTGATAGGGGTTGTTTTTGAAAAATTGGGCCGGGGGTCATTTGAGAGCCCTAAATGAGCCCTCAATTCCTGTGAAAGTACCATGCATTTTTTTTAAATGCAGAGCCCAAAATTTGGCTTTTGGGTATTAAATGAGCCTTAAATGAGCCTTAAATGAGCCCTTAATTCTGGCATAGGCTATATATTGTTTGGGCATGGTGGTACTTCCAGGTTTACCCACCTAATATTTCCGGCTCATTAGAGACAAATATATATCAATGAAAAAAAAGGGATAAAAAGAAAATAGAGAAGGAACTGGTTAAAAAATATTTGTTTCTTAAGCAAAGACATTCTGTTTAATGTAAATATAAATATTTTGTGATCATTTACGCTTACAGTATCCTTTAGATTTTTCCCTGTTGCTGAGGTCTGAATTGTCCTTGAAACATATATTCCTCGTAGTATAAAAAGGTCGGAGAAGGAGTGAGGAGGATAGTGAGAAGTTTTTGTTTGTTTACCATCTTCACTCTTTTTCGCTTCTTCAGAATGATACTATGATGATGATACTATATAATGATACTATGATACTCCACTTTATGTTATTTGTTACATAAGAAGGTTTAGTTAGAAATTATGTTTCTTATAATCTTAAAAAAACTCATTTAGCCATTTTTTAAATGCATTTGTTAAATTTCACATTTTATTAATGGCGACAAGAGCAGGTGGCACAGAATCTGTGGCGAAAGTAAAGAAGAAAATAAGCTATTTTTTACAAAAATAGGATGTTGCTTTCAAATTTCGAGGTTCCCGAAATTATCCGATCTTGTGCTCTAACTTTATACCTATTCTGAAAGTTTACAGTGATGAGTCTATAAATCATATTCAAATTAAAGAGTGGTTTAGAGGCGATTTAAAAGTGATCGGCCAAAGCACTTCAAAATGTGTAATGAGTGCGAGTGCGTTAATTAATGGAAATAGTCGTTTAACAGTCTATACAGTCCTGACCTGACTCCCGGTGATTTCTGGCTGTTTCCTAAATTGAAGTAACCCCGGAAAGGAAAACGATTTCAAAAGGTAGAGGATATAAAACTGAATGCGATGAAGCATCTGTTAGCTATTCCGAAAGGTGACTCTAAGGAGTGATTCCAAAAGTAGGAGGATCGCTGAAAGGAGGTTGTTTCTTTCGAAGGCGAGTACTTTGAAGGGGATATTATCGCCATTGACCAGAATTAACACTTACTCTTGGTACACTGCAAGGTTGGATGCTTTCCAGACAGATCTCAAATAGTAGGGAATGGAAGAAAATAATTAAGGAAAAATAAGCATCTAAATAAGGGTACAGGATTAAAGCTTTTGGTTTTTGCACGAATGGACTAACAATTACTCTTAAATAAGAATTCTCGATATGACTTTATCATCCAGTACAAGCGGTTATTTTATTAATCAAGTTTAATTTTAAAAAACAGGTTCTAGCTCTTTCACAATAACTTATCTTCATTTTTTCGTTATATCAAGTATTAATAACTATAAAATGGTGTTTTATAATGATATTTTACGAGAAGATAGCAATTGTTTGTTTTATAAATACTTTAATAAACAACTTTACGTTTTTGCTGTGTTTAAACAGATAAATCCATTTTTTGTAACGAATTCTAGTAAAGATTAGCCAGAAAAAACATAATTTCATGTTCCTACAATTTCGAGAACAATGGACGGTTCGTGTTCGTGCTAAATAGGATTCATTATTAACACAAAATTCTAAATTTAGCACGGACACCAACCATTGGAAATTCTGGAATGTCAGTAAATGTGGATAAAAGGAGTCTATATTTGGAATTCAGTCTTCTCTCTCTCTGAAGTTCTACACTGCTCTTCTGAAGTTCTCGCTCCCTCTTACTAATTTGTAAAACCTGTTGTCTAATTTGAAAAATATTAAACTGAATATTAGTTAACAATGTACAAAATTCTTTGACAGTATTTTAGTTCCTCACTCCCTGAAATTCCAAATACATCTAGTTTTCGCTCCCTGTAAGAATTGGGAAAACTTCTCCGTATATAATTAATTTTTTGTAATTGACATTTTCGTCTGAGAATACATTACAACTAATTGAATTGGTAAATACAATTCACGAATTAAAAAATATAATTTCTAGAAGAGCCTCTAATGTAATACATGCGGAATTAGAAAGCCGCAAGAGAATCTTGAAGCTGGTAGAATCGTATTTATTTTGATCTTTTATGCGTCTAACAAAGAGAGAGCTTTATACTCTACTGGCATGAAAGCTTCCTACTATGCCAATTAATTCAGAATTCTACGCAGAATACACTTGCAGATTATGTGTATCCCCAACCCGCATGCTAGCCAAAGCCCGTATTCTGTACATTATGGGTGCATTCAACTAATTACTTTCCTCGATATGACTTCGAATATAGCCTGATGCGATCGAATACAAAGGAAGATTTAATCGGCATGGCCTCATCATTCAATTTGAAGCTGATTGATTTCCACTTTAATATTTAAGCTTCAAAATGCCGTTGCAATTAAACTGTTTTACGAAATGCAGAATAGAATAAATTGTATAGATACTGTAAAATGGGGCTAAGCGGCTTCTTTTCTTCAGTTTATGTCAATAAAGTGCAAGAAGGAATTTAAATCAGGTATTGATACTGCTAATATATCATCTTTATCTGACCTTCTTTCATACTATAAAGCAGAAACATATATTTAATTTATAAAAAACTATTAATCATCC
Organism: Andricus grossulariae; assembly: GCA_011634705.1. Classification (NCBI taxonomy): domain Eukaryota; kingdom Metazoa; phylum Arthropoda; class Insecta; order Hymenoptera; family Cynipidae; genus Andricus; species Andricus grossulariae. Next base: position 24,167,106 of record JAABKJ010000755.1, read on the forward strand.
CTTGAAGTTTCAGCAAATTTAACCCACAATGCTGGGCTAAGTCGCTCACCCATCACAAAATGAAAAAAAGTGCTTAGGAGGGAAACTTTACAGAAAAAGAAATTATTTATATGTTCGCTAATAGTTTTAAAGCAAGAAAACTTGGAACGTAAACGGATAAGTAAGACTTATTAAAATACATCACGGTGAAAACGGTAGGGCTGTAAGATCGATAAATATGGTTGTCACGACCACAAATAATAGTAAACTATGGCTCAACTATAAATGTGGTTCCCACAACTACATAGCTGTTTGTGTAAGAGACTAGTTGTAAGATCTACACTGTGTGACTGACACAAGTATGTACTATGGTTGTCACAACCACGCTCATGGCTGCCGCATCCATACACTGTGGTTGTCAGAACCGCAAGTAAAAGCTCTCATCCTCAGAATGTTTCTGTCACAACCAGCATTGCTGGTTGAAGACAAATTTTCTTCAGTCATTATTCATTAAATTTTATTTAAATTTCCATGCTATCAAGACTAAATCCATTTTAAATCAAGCAGGTTCTACAGTTGGAGTTGCATAATCTCTCGGGGAAAAAACAAGTTGTTTTTTTTTAGCTTTATGTAATGGGAACATTTTCCACGAACATATCCGGAGCCGTCCTTGGTGTTCGTGAAAAATTTTCGCATTATATAAAATTAATTATTATAATGCGAAATTTTTGTACGAACATTTCCGGAACCTTTCTTGTGCACCTTACTTAATACGCAGACATTTACCTACTTTCGGGAACCTTCCTGGAACATTTTTTCGAAACATTTTTCATGAACTCTCCGGGAACCTTCCTGGGGAATCTTCCTGGATATGCGGATTCATTTTTTTCTTGTTGAAAAATCAACTATTTTTCTTATTCACAAAATATTTCACCAAACCCCCACCTCTTAAATTGTCTTGAGTATTAATTGAAAGAAAAATTTATAACTGTCAGGAAAAATTAAAAATTGATCATGGAAAAGTCAGGGAACGTTAAAGAATTTGGAAGTTAGGATTTCTTTAACTAAATTCATTTTTCCTTTTTGATAATGATAATCATACGGAAATGGTCAAGTCTTCATAATAACCCACGGTTGCGGGATTTTAAGTCTCGATATTGGCTATTTTACGAACATAGTTCAGGCATTGCTGCAAATTTTATTAACGGCCTCTGCGGCTGAACAAACCCCAGTGTTTAATGGTGCCGGGAAACACTAATTAAAACTGACACGATACATCGAGGATGCATTGCTGCACGTATAAGCAAACACGATTCTTCGAACTCCCTCTACAGTCGTAAACCTCTAGGTGTACTGATCGTCCTTGCTTTCCTGACCATTCTTTTTATAATCATAGTTTTTTCTTTCATTTTCTACATTTTTTCAGTCTGAGGAATCCAATAGCATCCGCTTTCGTCGAATAAGTAAAAATTTATTTCATAAAAGACAAACAATTACATCAGGGATAGGATCGGAAAACCACCGAGCATTTTATTTAACCGTGATCAGAATTCTATATAAAGTTAGCAAGGATGAATGTATTTTTTCAATTTTTTAAGAAGATATTTTTTAAATAGTGCAAGTTTAAATGCTTCTCACTATTTAAATATAATCTAATGTAAGAAACATTTCACAGCGTATCCAGGAACACAATAGTTGAAAAAATTATTTAATGAAAAATGAATATATATTTTAAATAAATTTGATAGAAACCTGATAACTACTCATTAAATATACTTAAAAAAAATATTTCTTTCAGCAGAAAAAATATTACAATTTTTAAAACATTTTTGTTTCAACTTTAAACATGTTGGACCATACAAGCAAAGCATTAAAATTTGCACAACTTTTTGCAATATTTTCTTTAAAAATTGACAAAATGACTTCATCCTGGCTCATTTTATCGAGAATATCAACAGCTTTCAATCTATTTAAGAGAACACAATTTAACACATATGGATGATTGCCAAAAAGTTCACTACTTTAAGTCCCTGTCATTTCCGAATTTTTCTTTGAATAAAATTTCTTTCTTAAATTATCTTAGTAAGATATTTATGTATATCAAAGCACAGTTTAGTAAAGTTTCCAAATTTTAGACGACACCGTTTAAAAGTTAGCAATAAAAAAGTACGCAAAATGTTTTCACATTCACCTGTCCCAGAACAAAAATAAAAAATAGGTAGATAATCTTAATATACAGGGTTTCTGTTTCTTTTTTGGTTTTTGTTTTGGTACGTTCAACATTGGCGTAATGCTCGGGGTGACCCCCACCCCCACCCCTAAAGGCATAACGTGTATGTTAACGGCGCCTTGTCACGCTGCATTGCTATTTTAGGTTGAAACTTGAAAATAATGATTGGAACTATTCACAATGTGCGATAAAATTGTGAACTTTATACTTACGAAGTTTTTAGTATAGTCAAAAATTGATTTATCAACATTGATTTCAAATAACTGTTAATAGTGTTAACTATTTTTGTATAATATTTTTTATAAAATATCAGATAGGGGTCGTCCATATATGACGTAATGCTTTTAGGGGCGAGTGAGGGTTCAAGAGAAGCTGCTGTGGTCCTCTCATGAGGACTCGCGCGCCTAGGGCGCGCAGGTACGCTCTCGCGCTTAGCGATTGTTTTTGTACGTTTAATGCGTACATTTCAACTACATTTTTTCAAATATCATAAATATTATAACTTGAATCGAAAACTGTGATTGAAACCCTTGAGCAACTACAGTCATAAATTGGAACTAAAATTGTGTTTTCATTTGTTTTTAAAGAAGGTTCTCAAAGTATGTATGTTTTTCAATATAATGTTAATAAAAAAAACACCATTCTTTTTAATTCACTAAATAGAGACATTAAGCCGTAGGCTTTGATTCCGTTCATTCAAAATTGAGTTCTACGAGAACTATTTTATGATCGAACATTTTCAGTTTGTATCCAATTGAAATATTTCACAAAGATAATTTGCAAATCTTGTTGAAATCTACTCACGGATCTCTTAAAAACAAAAATTGCATATTTTTGAAAATAATCTAACTTTTTGAGCTTTGGTCTAATTGCAAAATTTCATGGGAATAGTTTCGAAATATATTTTACATCTAGTTGAAATTTAGATTAATATTCCTTAATCTATCAAAAAAATATTTTTTCCCCATTTTTAAAATTCATGAAAAAATTTTGTTTCAAATTTTGAAAAAGCTCCAACTTTTCTAATTTTGATCTAATTGAAAAATTTAACTGGAATATTTTTGAAATATATTTGATATCTAGTGAAGATTTCGAATGAAATTTCTTAATCTATCAGAAAAATAATTTAATTAAAAATTTCATTATGATAATGTGCAATTCAATTACCCGTCTGTAAGAAACTTTGACAAAAATTTTTGAAACTCGAAAACAAATTTTTTATCAAATTTTAAAAATGCTCTAAATTTCTTAATTTTGGTTGAATATATCTGGTTAATGAACTTATCTTTCATTTTGGGACTGGTAAAAAGTTTATCAAAAGGCTGACTCGATTTAATAAATCCTCCAAAAATTAGCGTGGCTACAACTTTCAGATAACCATACAGACTTACAGACACCAACCAAATTTTACGATTTTCGGATTCTGTGAGTGCCGAAACGTAAAGATCCGTTAAAAACTAGAGATTGAAAATTTGAACGATTACATTACACTCTCATGAATGAGAATGTAAAAAATAAAATAATATAAGAGGGCAGAGGAAGGAGTGAAAAAAATTATTTTTTGAAATCTGTTTTTGGGGTATCTTACTGGATATTTAAAATAAAAATGAGATATTACTTTTGGCTAACACAAAGGGGTTAAAAGTTTTTTGAGCTTGAAAATTAAAAAAAAATGGGTTTAAAAAGTGTTTCACATTTTTTGTGTATGCAGATTTCGATAACTAGGAATATGTCTTATTACGGCCGAGCGTGAATTTTTGTAAACATGCGGAACCGTAAAAATAATTCGCTGCCTCGGTACACACGATATTTTATGTAATAAGAGTACGGTTTCCAAGTTTTCTCATGATATTACGTCTTAGGTTTGAGGTTAGTTTAAAAGGACAAGTACCACGCAGAACAGTGTGCCTTGGGTTGAAGTTATACCCGCGCATTCGTGCGCATTTCGTATTTGAATATAAAAAATTGGCAATAATTTCTGCACTAATAGAAAAAAATTTAATTTTTGAAAAGTCATGTTCTTTTGTTATTGTAGTCCCAGAAATGTGCAAAAAAGCGTTACGTAATATGTGGACGACCCCTGACGTTCCATATTAATTTATCATATTACACTGTGTGACCGACGATTATAGGTGATTTATGGCCAGAAACCTATTTTTGGGTAGGTCAATGTGAAAAATCACTCATAATTTCGCTAAGTTTTATCCGATTTACAATGATTTTTTTAGTTTGAAATGGGAAAAGCAGACCTTTCCGACCGTGTATTGTTCATTTTGTTGAAATGAAAACTGACGAGACTGCAGTTTTTGTGCATTTTTTCAACTTTGACGATGTTTTTATGATATTATTCTATTTTGGAGATTTTTTAAATTACAATATTTTGAAAGTAAATTTAGTGCTGCGTCAAATGAGCGTTTTTTTATTGAAATTGGATGCCAATTGACGGATTGATGTGAATTTCAAGATTTTAGGAATTTTTTGCTAAATTTGCATGTACGTAGCTGACGTGGAATTTGCATCTGGACGCGTGGCGAGGACTGAAAATGATAGCAACACTCAATATAGCAATGATAGCAACACTCAACTCAATGCTCATGAGTATCTCGCTCATAGTGCGGATACTCACTCATAGTGCGGATGCACTAGTAAGTACTCAGTTCTACGTACAGTTAGTTAGTTGGAGTTGCAGTCGTGGAATTCGCCGGTTGTTCGCCGGTTGAATTTGAATCCAAGCCCCGGACCTGCGAGTAGGCCCGTCAACCTTCTACACTAAAATTCTACTGTCAGATCTGAAATCAAGTTCCGAGATCTTCAGTGAGATAGAAATTCCAGTATCTGAAATCAAGTTCCGAGATCTTCCGCGAGGTAAAAGTTCTAGTATCTGAAATCAAGTTCCGAGATCTTCCGTGAGATAGAAGTTTCAACATCTGTTCCGGTCCACTTCAGTCCAGTTCCAGTGTAAAGTGTAGTGCACTTCAATCCAGTAACAGTATCAACTGCGATGCATTTCAGTTAAAGATTAAAGCAAGGTCTCCAAAATCTTCAAAGGGGTATATACAAACAATCATCTGTCTCTCTTCAAGATTTATTCTCTCCTCCAAACCTAATTCCGGACGACTATAAAATTCTTTTGAGCCAATTCTGCCCTAACTGTTTGTAAATCTCGCCCTTTATCTATTTAAGAATGTTTCAATAAATCTCTTTTATATATAGTCTTGAATTTACGAGCAATGTCATTCCCACCTTTCCATGTTGTTTTCCTAAATTCCATCCTAGGATGGTGACTCATGCTCATGAGTAAATAATAATTATAACAATGATAGCAAAAACTTAACTCGTGAGTCTGGTCCGCTTGCTCTATGCTTACTCGTATGTACGGAGCTCGTATTTGAATTGAAACGGCGAACAACAGAAACTGCAGACTGCAACTCCAACTAACTAACTGTACGTAGAACTGAGTACTGACTAGTGCATCCGCACTAAGAGTGAGTATCCGTACTATGAGTGAGATACTCATGAGCATTGAGTTAAGTGTTGCTATCGTTGCTATATTGAGTGTTATTATCATTGTCATCCCGCGCGACGTGCCCTGATGCGAATTCCACGTCAGCGCAACGTACATGCATATTTAGCAAAAAATTCCTAAAATCTTAAAATTCACACAACTCCGTTAATTTTCATAGAATTTCAATTAAAAAAGGCTCATTCGACGCGGCATTAAATTTACTTTCAAAATGTTGCATGGAAACAAATCTCCAAGATCGAATAATATCGTAAAAACATCGTAATAGTTGAAAAAATGAAGAAAAAAAACACATAGAAAAATCGCAGATACTTTCAACTGCAGTCTCGTCAGTTCTCATTTCAACAAAATAAACAATACACGTACGGAAATGTCTGCCTTTTGCCTTTCAAACTAACAACATTATTATAAATCGGATGAAAATTAGCGAAGTTATGAGTGATTGTTCACATGAACCTACCCAAAAACGGGTTTTTGGCCATTAGATGAGATTTTGGGGGTGTATGGGAAATTTCTCCCATACCATTTTTCTTAGTGTTACTAGACTTTACAACTTGTGCTAGGTCTCCATAAGTGTGCCAGATCACTGCCACACCATGTTATGAAATGAGAGGATGTTTTGACACGCTCAAGGGAAAATTAAGTAAATCGTCAAAATGGCAATTTTTCCCATTTTAAAATATTTTTGTCTGTTCTGCATATATTTTAAAAATATTTTTGAAATTTGTATATTTTATCATTGTCGCATGTCCTGTCGCGCGACCTTTAGCAACATTATAATTTATATTCATCACAAATAGATTCCATGGTCTTGTAGTTTTATATTTTCACCCTTTCTTGGGTTAGCGCTAGTTAAAAAAATTATTTCTGTGATTGAGGATAAGTTTGACAAGTAAAAATAAATAATGGCCAAATTACTAAAAAAAAAAAACATTTTTAATTAGTCTGGGGGAAAAATGTAGTGGAGAGTAAACCAGGAATACCCGGGAATTTCAAATTGGCTGATCACTAGACACCCTTTTCGTGTTCCTAAATCCTTTTTGTCTAACTAAAAAACATGTGAAGTTACTGTTAGAAATTTCTGTAGGAATTTTCAGAAACGCGTCAATAAAATTTTATGCAGAAACAGTTTCTAAATTTTCCTAAACAGGAACAGATATTGCAGCAACGATAACTGCATAAATCTTGAGTCACATGTTTCAGAAAATTCTGTTACAATTTAATAATTTCTAGTTACTGTAATTAAATGCTTCAAGGGATTCAAAAATATTTTCGGTTCATTAATTTTAATATAAAATGTATGTAGTATATATTTGTCCTGACAATATAAATAGTAAGAAAATATGAGTGAAGTTAATATAAACACATTTGATTCATTGAGTATATTATATAACATAGATACATACGTAGTAATTTGCATATAAACTTCGCCCACATATAGTCATACTATAATTTATATTGTTAAGACAAATATATACTGCAAATTTATATTAACATATTAATGAAGCGACAGAACGATTCAAAATTACAGATATAACCTATCTACCCAAGAGGGCGTCATTTGACGTAAACAGCGGACTCATCATTCAATTCAAACCTGGATTAATTATTAATTTACGCAGCGTCTGCTAGTCACTTGAGGTTCCGATGTACATTTTTAGAAGTTCATTTACGAGGCAAATGATCGCAGTATCTTGTAACTATTTTATTGCAAAGCTAATGCGCTCATCAGCCGAGCATTTACTCGCGATTTCAACATTTTTTCAGTTTCTTCTGCTCGTGCAAATTTCGAATCCTTTTCACGCTTGAGATCATTCAATATCGGAAAAATAGGATTATTGCATCGTTATAATTCAACACAACTTTTTGCAGTGCATGGCCGCCCATGACCACAACCACCATGCTTTGTCCACTTCGAACGCTACCTAGAAGCGATAAGTGCGCAGTTGCTAACTGCGCACTTCTTTCGATCACGGCAACTTATATTTCTGTTACCATTTAGGAATTTTAGGAAACTATTTGTAATTTTCAGATATCGTTTCTGAATGTTAATAAAAATTTAGTAAATTTACTATGAAAATGACTGCATTTCGTTTTCAGCAACCTAATTTCGTTAATTTCAGTTACTTTAGTATCCTAAATGTTTCGGAATTTTCCGAACATTTTGAACAGTGTATAAGGACATTTTGAAATTTTATAATTCTTCTTGTGAATTTCTTTAATTTAAACGAGGACATTTTTTATTTTATTTTGTTTCAAACTGAAAGATGTAAAATCATATTCTTTAGCTTACAAAGAAAAAAGTCGAGTTTCAAACAAAAAAATTGATACACAGTTTTCATTGCATGCAGTTGAAATAATATTCCTGCATCAAATACTGAAACTGAGAAATAATATTTTGTTCACTTGTTCGTTTGAAGCTTGTGGCACATTTTCAATTATACTAAATATAAGGTTATTCTGTTTTTAGGAAGTTGTTAAAATATAGTCCGGGTCATAATTGACCCGGTAAAAATAAATTGAAGGAAAATTTTATTTAAAAATAACTGACGTGGAAGCATATGAAAATGACTACACTTTATTTAATCTGTTTCATCTCCTTTCCTCGACACTCGGTAGACGCAGCTCGTTCTAGCTACTGTTTGTGCAGGAAAGGTTAATTCGAGCAAATTATTATAAAACAATGTTATCGTTTCATTCAATGTTAAAACCCGCATCGCGAGTGGGGACAAAACTCGTCGGTCTTTAGCGAATGAGAGAGAATGAGAGATATAAAGAGAAAGGAGGAACCAAATGGGTTCGCTTATTGCGTCAACTTGCAATCGTAACTGAAATTGGAAAGACGAGAAGGAAATTTAAAATTAAAGCGCTCCGTCGGCCACTGTATACAGGGAATTTGTTAACCACTCTTGCGTAAATTCGGTCTAAACTCAATTTGTTATTGCATTTTTAAGTAGGCCCAGCACATAGACACCTAAATGAACTTCTTACAAATAAATTTATATGAATTACCCTTCTTTCAGGAAACCTACACTACTGGCAGAAATTATCTACACGCCTATTTTTTGAGCTGATGCTAAAGTGACTTCATTTAATCATAGCACGAAAGGTAATTTAATTTGGCAAGCACAAGTTGAAGGCAAAATATTAATTGTATAAAAAGATATTGGAATATAACTTCAAATTTTGATGTTTTTAAAAAATTGAAATAACTCTGTAAATAAGTAACATTTTTAAATAGGCTTTGCTACAAAATCCCAATTTAAAAATTCCCTGACTTTCACTGACTTTTTCCTCAACAATTTTTTATTTTCCCTGACTTTTCTAAATTTTTGTTTTAGGTATAAAAACAACCTCACACTTAGGCGATCAATTAATGTAAAACATTTTTGTTTCTAAATTTACTTTCAACACTTTTAGTGATAACAGTCATACAAAATTTTAAAAGGGCTAATCCACAAATTATATAAGACATACGTAAAATACACGAATTTTCAATCAATTAGTTAAATTTTCAACCAAAGTGATAAATCTTCGGTAAAATAAATAAATTCTCAACAAAAAGTGTAATAATTGATATTAACACCAAAAAATAAGTGTTAAATTTCCAAGCTAAAAATACGAATCTCCTGCAAAATATTTGAGTTTTAAACCTAAGAATATTAATTTTGATGAAAAAAGTTGAATTTAAACCATTAAATTTATATAAAAAATTATCAATTTTCAACAAAAAATCGAATAGTTCAATTTTTAACCAAAAGGATACGTTTTTAACAAACAAGATAATATTCCTAGAAAAAAAATAATTTTTAACAAAATACATGAATTTTCAATATAATAGTTAAATTTCCAACCAAAGAGTATTTACGTAATGAATCTGTAATCATAAATTATTTTTTTAAATTCATTTTATCTTACGTACAGATGTTAAAATCCAGAAGAAACCATTTTTTTCGCCAACTTATGTTTGATAATCGAATTAATGGTATTCTAAACATACAGAAACAATCATTATCTTAATTTTTTCATAAAAATCAATTTATAACGTTTGCTTACTCCTCAATTATAGAAGATAAAAGTTGTTGTCGTTATTTGTTTCAAATAAATATAGGAACTTTTCTTAATTACTTAGAATGTACATTTGTCAAACACTCATCTTTCATAGGAATGAAAAATTTGTTCTCTAGGCATTTGGATTTTTAGAATATTTTATATCAATCTAATCTTCGATTCTCTAATAATTTTTGATATATTTTATACTTGGTAATTGGACTTTAAAATTTGACTAAATCTTGGATATTATTATTATGTGCAATTTTCGACAAAGGGGTTAAAAATGCATGTTGAAAATGTTTTTCTAGTTACATTTTATGATAGTCTAACCTTCATTCTGAAGTAATTTGTTATTTATACTTTCAACTTCATGTTCGGATTTATAATTTTTTTATGACTAACTTGCGATCCAGAATTTGTAAATTATAATTTAAAATCCCTCCAATTGTTAAAATTTTAGTTTGAAATTAATAAATATTTAATTTACATTCACTTTAAATTACAAACAATAATGTTCATCATATAGGCACACACAATTTCGCGAGTTTAATATTGTGCTCCAGTCAATATTGATAATCTAAAAAGCATGTAACGAAATTTCAATAACCCATTTTAAAACAGCACTTTGGAATTGATTTCAACAGAATTTTCTTTTATCGTTAAAAATCGCTTGGGGGTTCAGTATTCTCATTTTTAGTGTGGAAAAGGAAATTCAGGATTCGTTTGATTTACTGTAGAAGCTGTACAGAGCAAACTTATTCATATTTTTAGGGTGTATTCTTTGGACAAGGTCTGAAAAAAATAACGAGAAATTATGATAGGTCTCACATTTTTGGTTTTAAAACTCGAGACTGAATCCCGAGATTGTGAATAAAGTTTAAACTATGTACGAATATATCACGAGTAAGCGCTTCTAACGAATGCTTCAACAACTTCCAATCGTAGCTTGTTATTACTCGTTATCGATCTCTAATCCTGGTTGTACAATCGGTTATTGCACCTATGCGGAGACCCAACGAGAATTTGCGAGTGCCGCTTGGGAGCTAAAAGTATTTTATTGTGCCGCCTGCATTTAACTGAGGATTTTCCAATTTTCCATGAACAAAATAATGAGAAATTTTTCATTTAAGCTCCTCTGAAAAAAACCTGCACCGTATTTAAAGAAAATGGTTTCTTGTCAAAATGTCTTATTATACATTTTTAATGTAATTTCGAACGTGCAGATCAATAATTCGAAAATGTTATCCTTCTCAAAAACTTTATGTTAGATTTGGCTAAATGCGTCATATTTTGATGATCAGACTCACTGAAACAAAAGATTTTCACCCATGAACTTAAAAAATTCATGATTTTGAGTATATAGGATGTTTGGGGGTTGTTTTAATATCCCCTAAACATTCAAGCAAGAAAATCGACATTTCTTAATAACCAAAACGACGGAATATTTTTTTGTTAAACTTTTGGGATCGGAAATCACTTCACAATAGATGTGAGAAAAATCCACTGGCAGAAAAAGTGTTTAAATTCGTTGTAGGGGGTGCTTCATCATCCCTTAAAGACACAACTAAGCAAATCTACACTTCCTAAGAACCAGAATCACGAGAGATTTTTCCATTTAACTATCAGGGTGAAAAGTAACTTTAAAATGAATGTAAGAAGCGTCCACTACCAGAAAAAGTGTTTAAATTTATTCCAAGGATGGTTTAAACACCCTTTAAAGATTCAAGCAAGGAAATAGACATTTCCTAACAACCAAAATCATGAGAGATTTGTTAATGATACTATTGGGACTGGAAATCAATTCACAATGAATGTGGGAAACATATCCTAGCCGGAAAACTTGTTGAAATTATTTTAAGGGTCGCTTTAACATCCCTTGAAGCTTCAAACAAGGAAATCGTAATTTCCTATCAAATAATATCACGGGATATTTTTTAATTAAACTAGTGGGGGTTGAAAATCAATTGATTGTGGGAAACATATGCTAGCAGGGCAAGTATTTTAATTTATTTTCAGTGTTGTTTCAACATCCCTTAAAATAAATTCAGCAATTTTTCCTGCTAGAATATTCTTCCCATGTTTATTGTGAATTGATTTATGACAAAAATAGTTCCATAAAAAAATCTCCCCTGATTACGGTTGTTAGGAAATGTCGATTTCATTGCTTTAATATTTAAGGGATATTAAAGCAATCCTTAAAATAAATTCAAACACTCTTATTGATAGAGGTCGCTTCGCGCACTTATTTTTAAGTAATTTGTCACCCCAATAAATAGCCTTGTCAAAAAATTTCCTGTGGTTTAGTAATGGTAAATTTTACTTTCTTGCTTGAAAATTTTTGAATGTTTAAGGGATTCTAAAAGAACCCTTAAAATAAACTTAATGATTTTTCCTGTCAGACGATCTATTAATCCCATTTATTTTAAAGTGTTTTCCGACTACAATGGTTTAGTAAAAAAAATCTCCCGTGATTATGGTTGTTAGTGAATGTCGATTTCATTTCTGATGAAGGACGTGTTAATAAATTCTTATAGAAATATTGAAACAAGTAAGATTAAAATAAAGAAAATTAAAGTTAGTATTTACTAATCTGCAAAATTATTAATTTACCGAAAATAATACGGCCCAAATAATAATCATTAAGTAATTCCGTTTCTTTGATTTAAATTATATTAAATGCTTCATTACAGAAAACGGTTTTTGTATCATATTTCATTTCGATAAAAATGAAATATTTTAAGGAAAAGTATGATTTTCTTCAGAAACACTGGAAATCTAACTAGCAAACTGTTGATCTGACGATTTCAAGCTCGATCAGGCTTCACTCGCTTTCCTCATTTTGTTTCACGTTCCCTTTCCTGAAATCCTTCACTCTTCAGTTTCTCGACACGTTACGAAGTTGAGTCAGCTTATCCTGATTCTGTTCGACATACTCGTGATCCTACTTCGATTTAGAGATTCCCAAAGGAATATAGAAAAAGAAAAAAGAAAAAAACAATTTGAAATCGACAAGGTATCAGAGAATAGAATGAGGTCAATAAACAAGCTGTCTTTTTTAATGTCTTTATAATATTAGATCATGTGTTTGGTAATATATTTTTGATAGAGTTTTTTTCTTTGACGAAGTTGCGAGTAAGGGAGAGTAGGTTATAGTTTCCGTGTGGGGCATGGTGTCAATTACAAAAAACGCCCACTTTTATGGATTTCCATATTAGTTTTTTGCATAAAATGACTTTCTGTGTTTGGAAAAATAGTGATATGATGAAATTTTTGTTTTGAAATACGCGTCAGAAGAGTTATTATGAAAAAAACAGTTTTGACGGAAACAGGTGGAAAAGTCTTTGGCAGAAATTAAGTACTTACAGCATATTTTGAAATACTTGAAGGATGAAAATATTAGATTCTAATAGGTAAAGTATTTCTTTAAAGTTCTGGTATCACGAATGGTTTCTATAAACGTTTTGAATGTATTAAAACTAATAAAATCTTGAAACATGACATGACAGATCGGTAATTTAATCGATAATGTAGAAAAACTCGGAAATTTATTTATGTCCTGTCTAATAAAATTCGTGGTTGCTAATAATAAAGTTATACAGATAATGAAAATCGAAACGTGATTTGAAGTTATATTCAATAATAATACGGTAAGTACCCAGTTCACGTTTAATTACTTTGAAATAGATTATCATGTGAAATTAGTGATAATAACATACACTTATAAAAATTGTCGTTATAAAGGTTATAAATGTATTTACGTTCCTGAATATAATTTTCGGTGCAATTGCAGAATAGGGGCGTCACCTCTGTTTTGGCAGGAAATTTTTTTTTCGGCAAACAAACAATTAGAATCTTAAACTAAAAGATAAATGAAACGATTTGACGAGGCAAAAGTTTAAAATTATTGTTACTTTTGTTATTACGATGTCTCAAATATGGGTCTGTCATAATATCGGAATGATCATATTTAACTCACTGCTTAGGTGCTTTTAAACATCAGTACGGCCAGAAACACCGTAAATAATTAATTTAAACCCCTTTGACTAGTCACAAAAATAATTTTGGTAAAATCCCTACCCCTTTCCGAAAAATCGTGGGGGCGGGACAAAAATAATGTTGATAATCTCGATCATAATATGATCATTCCGATATCGTGACCGATCCAGATTTGAGACATCCTAATAACAAAAGTAACAATAATGTTAAACTTTTGTCTTGTCAAATCGCTTCATTTATCGTTCAATTCAAGATTCTAATAGTTTGTTGCCGAAAACAATTGTTTTCCAGCCAAAATAGGGCTGACGCCCTTATTCTGCAATCTAACCGCATTTTCGTTTATAAACGTTGCGGACTTCAGTTACATATAAATATCATGGGCCACCCTAATCTGGTAGCAGAAAGCAATTTACAAAATTTCTCTTTTAATTTAGGATTCCAATTTAAATTATCTATCTCCCAAGGAGAAAAAATACTCTAAGTCATCCATTAAGAAACAGATGAACTCTGACTCGTTTCTTCAACTGGAAGACATGTCTCGACTAGCGGAAGGTAAAAATTGCGAGCACCTTGGAGAAGAAATTACAGTGTTTATCGTTCTAGTTACTCACCCTGGAGGCTCTGTGTAATTTTTGCAAGTCAGCAGCGAGAAAATCATGTGGCGTTCCATCGTATCCTATAAAAAAGAAAGAGAGAGAGATCATCGAGTGCAACCGGATTCTTGGTCAGTAAGGACAAAGGAGGCGATATATGTACTGGGAGGACCTTGCTCTCACATTCGTTAAGACTGTTAAGGAGAGACCAGACCAGTACTTTACTAGAGAGACAGGTCTCAAGACTTTACACGCGTTCAGGACTTGTTTGGAAAAGGTACTTCTGTCCTGCACCGACTTTGCTAAAGGTTCTATCGAAGAATTCATTCAAACAAGACACATACTCTGCTTCTGGGGATCTCAGATTTAATTCTGGCTCCCTGCCAATGAGAACAAGCCAACCAGTATTGAACCATCCACTCAAGCAAATAGACTATCTACTACTCTTCGAGGTTATTTAACATTTGGCAAAGTTAAAGTGGCTTTTATTTCAATATCAGATCCAGAGAAAATGTCTATGTAGGGGAGACCATCAGTAGATAAGGGGCTCGGATCGATTAAGGAGGCTCAGGGTGGCGATTTGGCGACCGATTTCAAATTCCCGGTCATTTCCCGCTTTTTCCCGGTCAAAATTTTAGATTTTCTCGGTAAACTAAAAGTAGCATATTCATACTAGCCGCTAAACGCAAAAATTTATTAAATATTTATTAAAAGCGTTCATTCTAAACATCCTTTCACACAACTGAAAAAAATTGCAAAATAAATTAATTTTGAAACAAATATTCAAAGTCTGGACTGAAAAATATCAATTTTTAACAAGAAATGGAATCGTTAAACTTTCAGTTAAAAAATTAATTAAAAAAAATGGTTTTCAAGAAAATAGTTCAATTTTCAAACTAACTGATGAATTTTCAACTAAAATGATGAATCTTCAACTGATAGTTGAATTTTGAATAAAAAATATGAGTTTTCAACTTAGACAATGAATCATCAACTGGAATAGTTGAATTTTCAAGAAAAACAAAATTAATTTGTACTAAAAAAATAAATTGTCAATCAAAACTTAAATAATTAAATTTTAAGTTTAACAAATTAATCTTCAACCAAACAGATGAATTTACAAAACAAAGTATTGAATATTTAATTGTAATTTTCAGTTTAAAAAATTACAAAAAAGTTACATTTTCAAAGTGATGAATTTTAAACTAAAAATTATCATTTCTCAACCAAAAATTGAATAATTAAATTTTTAGTGAAACAATGCAACAAAAGAAATGGATTTTTAATTGAAATTATGAATCTACAACCAAAAAATTAATTTTTAACAAAGGAGTTCAACTTTCAACCAATTAATTTTATGTTCAAGCTAAAAGATACATTTTTAACTAAAATGATAAATATTTAACTGGAATACTTGAATTTTTAAACAAGAAGATTAACTTGCAAAGAAAAAGATAATCTTCTACAAAAAAAATCGATTTTCAACCAAATATGTAGATTTTCAACGAAATAGTTGAATTTTCAATTTAAAAAGACAAATTTTCATCCGAATTGTTGAATTTTGAACAAGAAAAGATCAATTTTCAACCAAACTGATGAATTTTCAACTAAAATTATGAATCTTCAACTGGAATAGTTGAATTTTATACCAAAAAGATGAATTTTCAACCATGAAGATTAATTTTCTACAAAAAAGGCGACTTTTTCACGAAGTACATAAATTTTCAAAAACTAGCTTAATTTCTAAATAAAAAATATCAATTTTCAACTAAATAGTTGAATTTTTAAGCCAAAAACACAATTTTTTTAGAAGACAGTTTAATTTTCAATCCAAAAGGACGAATTTTCTATCGAAAAAGACAAATGTTAAAAAAATACATTTAAATTATTAACAAAATAATTAAGTTTGCAATAAAATAGTTGATTTTTTAACAAAATAATTCAATTTTCAAGAAAATAGTTCAATTTAAACTAATGTGATGAGTCTTTATGAAAACATTTTATTTGGAAATGAAAAACAGCCGAATTTAACCAGAAAATGAATGATTAATGAAAAAATGTAATAGTTGATATTTGAATTGAAAAAGAATCTAATTTTAAATTAAAAGTAGTTGAGTTTAACCACAAGAGACGAATTTTCAACTAAATAGTTGAATCCTCAACGAAAACAGATGAATTTTTAATAAAAAAAGATAAAATGTCTACCAAAAGAGATGCATTTTTATTTAAAAAAGACCAATTTTCAACAATAGAGTCAAATTTTCAACCAGGAAAAGTTTTTCAGTGAAGAGAAAAAAAATTCATATCAAATTGTGGAATTTTCAAACCAAAAAGGCGAATTCTTTAGAAAGTACATTGCTTAATTTTCGACCCAAAAATATGTACAAAAGGACTGAGTTTTTTTTCGGAAAACATAAATTTTTATACAAAAAGGATGACTTTTTAACAAAATTGTTAATACTTGAATTATCAACCAAATATGTAAACTTCCTGCTAAATTGTTAAATTTTGAACCTAAAAAATGAATTTTCGACAATACAGTTCAATTTAGAATTTCAATTCAAAAATATGAAATTACAAACAAATAGTTGAATTTCTACGAAAATAATAGAATTTACAACAAAAATGTTCAACAAAACAGTTTAAATTTTTAAGCCAAATGGTTACATTTTTAACTAAAAACCATACATTTTCAATCAAAAATGAAATAGTAAACTTTGCAGATGAATAAATCGAATTTCAACAAAAATATTTTTCAACAACATAGTGAAATTTCCAACAAAAAAGATGAATCTTTAACTTAAAAAATTAATTGTTAACAAATTAGTTCAATTTTTAACCAACATGTTGAATTTTCAATCAAGAAGATTAACTTTTTACTAAAAAAAGACGAATTTACGACATAATACATCAATTTTCTACTAAAACATAAGAATTTACGACAAAATATATAAATTTTCAACGATTAATAGAGTAATTAGATTTTCAGTTACAAAAATTAAATTAAAATAAAAAAAATTTTTAGCAAAATCGTTGAATTTTCAACCAGAGATATAGATCTTCGAATAAAAAAATGAATTTTCAACAAATAAGTTAAACTTTTAACCAAGTAATTGAATTTTAAATTAAGAAGATTAATTTTCCACCAAAAAAGACGAACTTACAATAAAATACATAAATTTTCAACAAAATTGTTGAATTTTTAACCAAAGAATACAATAATTAAATTTTCAGTTAAAAGAATGGATTAAAAAAAAAACGAATTTCCAACAAAATAGTTGAATTTTCAACCAGAGAGATGGATCTTCTAATAATAAAATTAATGAATTTTTAACAAAGAATTTCAACTTTCAAGTAATTGAATTTTAAATCAAGAAGATTAATTTTCTACCAAAAAAGACGAACCTACAAGAAAATATATACATTTTCAACCAATAGTTGAATTTTTTACAACAAATTATTTATTTTTAACCACAAATAGAGTAGTTAAATTTTCAGTTAAAAATATTAATTTTCAACAACAAAATACATAAATTTTCAACCAAACTGTTGAATTTTCAACTAAAAATTATCAATTTTCAAACAACATTGGATTTAAATTTCAAGTTTCAAAAATTAATTTTCAACGAAAAAAAAAACGAATTTTCAATAAAATAGTTCAATCTTTATCCGATAAAATAAATGTTCAAGAAATTTGTTCAACTTTCAACCAAGTAGTTGAAATTTCAACGAAAAACTATCAATTTTGAACTAAAAATAGTATAGTTAAATTATCAGTTGAAAAAATTAAATTGTAACAAAAAATGCCACCATTTTTGACTTTCCTTTAAAAATATTTTAAAACATTCTTTGCAGATTGGCTGAAAAACATGTCTCAGGGTGGCGCAAAAACTTCATTTTCAAAATTCCCTGACCAATTTTTCATTCTCCCTGGCGATGAATATTAATTTTCTACAAAGACAATTTTTCAGTTAAAAAATTAAGTTTCAACGAGAAAAAAAACGAATTTTCAACAACATAATTAAATTATTTACTGAAATGATGAATATCCGAAACTGGAATAGTTAAATTTTAAATCAAACTGATAAATTTTCAACTAAAATTGAGAGTCTTGAACCAGAATAGTTGAATTTTGAACCAAAAGGATGAATTCTGAAAAGAGGAAATTATGAAACATAAAGTGGAATAATTTATTTTCAGAAATGGAATAGTTAAATTTTCAGCAAAAAAAAATTAGTTGTCCACCAAAAAAAGACGAACTTTTAAATGAATAGTTAAATTATCAACCAAGTGATGCATTTTCAATTAAAGCGATGAATCTTAAACAAAAATATTAATTGTTTCCGAAAAATACGTCTTTTCAACAAAATACATGCATTTTCAACTAACAAAGATCAATTTTTAACAAAAAATAGATGTTAAATTTTCAGTTAAAAAAATTGACTTATGAAAAAAAATGTCAACGAAATAGTTTAATTAACAACTAAAATGATAAATATTCAAATGGAATTGTTGAATTCTAAACCAAAAAGATTAATTTTCAACTAAAATGATGAATCTTCAAATGAAATAGTTGAATTTTCAACTAAAAAAGATACATTTTCAACAAAATAGTTGCATTTTAAAGTAAAAAAGATCAATTTTCAACGATAAATGGAATGGTTAAATTTTCAGTCAAAAAATTAGTTTCAACCAAAAAAAAAGACGAATTTTTAACAAAATAGTTAAATTATCAACTAAATTGATGAATCTTAAACAAAAATATTAATTTTTTCCGAAAAAAAGACGCTCTTCAATAAATTAATTAATTTTCAACTAAAAAAGATCAATTTTCAACCAAAAATAGAATAGTTAAATTTTTAGTTGAAAACATTAATTTACAAAAAAAAAAATGTCAATAAAACAGTTTGATTAATAAACTAAATTGATTAATGATCAACTGGAATTGTTGAATTTTAAACCAAAAAGATGAATTTTCAACCAAAATGATGAATCCTCAAATTAAATAGTTGAAATTTCAACTAAAAAAGATAGTTTCTACAAAATAGTTGAATTTTAATGGAAAAATGGAGTAGTTACATTTTCAGACAAAAATTAGTTTTCAACCAAAAAAATGTGAATTTTCAACCGAATAGTTTAATTTTCAACAACAAAAAATGAACTTTAAAGGAAACGATATGAATTTTCACCAAATGGTCGAACTTTTAATTTAAAAAAATTAAACTTCAACCAAAAACAGTTACATTTTCAATCAAATAGTTAAATTTTCAAGCCAAAAAGATGAATATTTTGGAAGACAGATGAATTTCCAATTAAAAAAGTTGAATTTTCAACAAAAAGATGAACTGTAAATGTAAAATATAATAGTTGATATTTCAAACAATAAAAAAGGAATTTTCGACAAGATAGTTAAATTTTCAACCAAAGACTTGGATTTTCAACAAAATAATTAAATTATCAATCATACATTAAAATTTTCTATTAAAAGAGACGAATGTTCACCGAAACAGCTAAATTTTCGAACACAGAAAATAATTTTTTAATGAAATAGTAGAATTTGCAACTAAAAAATATTAAATTACTACCAAAGAAATGAATTTTCAACTAAAATTATGTATTTGCAGTTTAATTTTTAAGAAAAACTAAAATAAATTTTCAACAAAATAGTTGAATATTCAAATAAAATAATGCACATTCAACAAAAAAAATTAATTTCTAGCAAAGTAGTTCAAGTTTCAACCTAGAAGTCGAATTTTCGAACAAAAACAAAATGAATTTTTGACAAATAACGATTTCTTAGTCAAGAAAGAAAAAAAGTTCATCGAAATTGTTGAACATTTGAATCAAAAGATAAATTTTCTGTAGAACAGTTGAATTTTTAGCGCGAGAATATTCAACCAAACATAGTTGCATTTTTAAACAAAAGCAGGAAATTTTAAACTAAAAAGAGAAGCTTTCTATAAGAAAAGACGAATTTTCAACTCAAAGAAGTCAATTTTTAACCAGAAATGGAACAGTTACACTTTCAGTTAAAAGCATTAATTTTTAATAAAAAAAGACGAATTTTCAACAAAATATTTGAATCGTCAACAAAAAAGTTGAACTTTCAAGAAAATAATTAAATTATCAACAAAATATTTGAATTGTCTATCCAAAAAAATGAATGTTCATCGAAACAGCTAAATTTTCCACCAGATTAGATGACTCTTTAATCAAATATTTGAATTTCCAACCAAAAGAAGAATAAATTTCTACCAAAAGAAGTAAACTTTCAAAGAAAAAAGAAGGATTTTCAACTAAGAAGATTAATTTTCTACCAAAAAAGATAGATTTTTAACAAAATAAACGAATTTTCAACAAAATAAATGAATTTTCGAACTAACAGTTGAATTTTCAACTAAAAACGATACATTTTTACCAAAAATGGAAAAGTAAAAATTTTCAGTACAAAAATTAATTTCCATCCAAAAAAAGGGAATTTTTGTGTGGAATAGTTCCATTTTTAACCAAAAGGATGAATTTTCAAACAGGAATATTAATTTATACCAAAAAAGACAAATTTTTAACTTAATAATTGAATTTTCAACAAAATAGTTTAATTTTTAACCAAAAAAGAATAAACTTAACAGAAAAAAAGTTGTATTCTCAACCAAATAGTTTAATTTTTAAGCTAAACATTTTCATCTCAATAGTTGAATTTTCAAGAACAAAAAATTAAATTTTTAACCAACGAGTTGCATTTTTAACAAAAAAAGATGAAATTTCAAACGAAGAAGACCAGTTTTGTACCAAAAAAATGAATACTTCACTAAAAAAGGTCAAGTTTCAATAAAAAATGGAAAAGTTACATTTTCAGTTGAAAAAATTAATTTGAAATAAAAAAGACGAACTTGTAAAAAATAACTGAATCGTCAACCAAAGAGTTGAATTTTAAACCAAGAAGATTAATTTTCAATAAAATAAATTAATTTTCATTGAAATAGTTAATTTTCACCTAAAATAGGTCAATTTTCAAACAAAAATCATCTTTTTGGTTTAAAAATTCATCTCTTACTGTAGAAATTTCACCTTTTTTGGTTAAAAATGCAACTTTTTGATTGGAAATTAATCTGTTTTGGTTGAAAATGAATTTTTTTATTTTAAATTCAACTGTTTTGTACAAAATTCTTATTTTTTGGTACAAAATTTAACTATATGCTTGAAAATGTATGTATTTTGTTAAAAGTATTTCTTAGAAAATTCGTTTTTGTTGGTTAATCCAACTGTTTTTTGTTTTGAAATAATTTGTTTTGTTTTGAAATATTAACTGTTAAATTTTTCGATTAAAATTGATCTTTTTAGGTCGAAAATTCAAGTTATTGGTTCAAAGTTGAAGTAATTTCTTGAAAGTTCAGTTTTTTGGTTGGAGATTCATAATTCCAGTTGAAACTTCGTTTTTTTTTTTGGCTGAAAATGAATTTTTTGATTGGAAATTAATCTGTTTTAGTTGAAAATGAACTTTTTTGTTGGAAATTCAACTGTTTTGTAGAAAATTCGTCTGTTTTGGTACAAAATTTTAATATTTGCTTGAAAATTTTTGTATTTTGTTGAAAATTCGTCTTCTTTTGGTAGAAAATCAATTTTTTTTTTTTTTCGTTAAAAATGCAATTGTTTAGTTGAAAATTAATTTTCTTTAGTTGAGGATTCAAGTATGTTTTTTAAAATTCGTTAATGTTGGTTAAATCCAACTGTTTTTTATTTTCAATTAAAATATAGTATTTTCTATTGAAATATCAACTATTACATTTTTTGTTAAAGATTAATCTTTTTAGGTTGAAAATTCTACTTACTGGTTGAAAGTTGATCTACTTTCTTAAAAGTTAATTTTTTTCGTAGAAGATTCAAAATTTTAGTTGAAAATTCATATTTTTTTGGTTAATAATTAATTTTTTTAACTGCAAATTTAACTGGTTGAAAATGAACTTTTTTGCTGAAATTTCATATTCTTGGGTTAACAATTTAACTTTTTAGTTTAAAAATTCCACTATTTAGTTAAAAAATTTTTTATAAGCTTGCACCACATTCATTGTTTAAACTATTTAGTTGAAAAATTATGTAATTTGTTGAAAATTAATCTTTTTTCTTAGAAAATTAATCTTCTTTTTTGAAAATTCAACTATTTGGTTGAAAATTCATGTATTTTGTTGACAATTCGTCTTTTTTGGCTTTAGTTGCGGATTCAAGTATTTTTTTGAAAATTCATTTATGTTGGTTGAATCCAAGTGATTTTTATTTGAAATTAAAATATTTTTTTATTGAAACATCAACTATTACATTTTTTTTTTAAAGTTGAAGTACCTTTTTTAAAGTTAATTTGTTTTGGTTGAAAATTCATAATTTTAATTAATAATTCGTATTTTTTTGGTTAAAAAGTAACTTTTTGACTAAAAATTTTAATATTTTGTTGAAAATTAACTTTTTTGTTGAAATTTCATATTCTTCAGTTGAAAATTTGACTGTTTTGTAGGAAAAATTCGTCTTTTCAGCTTGAAAATTTTCAGTTGAAAAAATTAACTTACAAAAAAAATGTCAACAAAATAGTTTAATAATAAACTTTCAACTGGAATTGTTGAATTTTAAACCAAAAAGATGAATTTTTAAGTAAAATGATGAATCTTTAAATAAAATAGTTGAATTTTCAACTAAAACAGATACAATTTCAACAAAATAGTTGCATCTTTAAGTAACAAAGATAAATTTTCAACCAAAAATGGAATCGTTTAATTTTCACTAAAAAAAAAAAATAGTTTTCAACCAAAAAAAGACGAATTTTTAACAAAAATAGATAAATTATCAACTAAAGTGATGAATCTTAAACAAACATATTAATTTTTTCCGAAAAAAATACGTTTTTTCAACAAAGTACATGAATTTTCAACTAAAAAAGGTCGATTTTCAACCAAAAGTGGAATAGTTAAATTTGCACTCAAAAAAATAATTTGTTAACCAAAAAAAAAAACACGAATTTTTAACAAAATGGTTGAATTATCAACCAAAGTGCTGACTTTCCAACTAAAGTGATGACTCTTAAACAAGAATATTAATTTTTTGCGAAAAAATAAGTTTTTAACAAAATACATGAATTTTCAATAAAAATGATGAATCTTTCAATTAATAGTTGAAATTTCAACTAAAAAAGATAGTTTCTAAAAAATAGTTGAATTTCAATCGAAAAATGGAATAGTTGAATTTTCAGTAAAAAAAAAATAGTTTTCAACCAAAAAAATACGAATTTTCAACTAAAGTGATGAATCTTAAATAAAAATATTAATTTTTTGCGAAAAAGTAAGTTTTTTTTTTTAAAATACATGAAAGATGAATTTTCAACCAAATAGCTTAATTTGGTTGAGAATACATTTTTTTGGGGGTTAAAAATACAACGGTTTGGTTGAAAATTAATTTGTTTTAGTTGCAGATTCAAGTTTTTTTTTTGAAAATTCATTTATGTTGGTAACATACAAATGTTTTTTATTTTAAATTGAAATATTTTTTTATTGAAATATCAACTATTACATTTTTCTTTAAAGTTGAACTACCTTCTTTAAATTTAATTTGTTTTGGTTGAAGATTCATAATTTTAGATAAAAATTCGTCTTTTTTTGGTTAATAATTAATGGTTTTAACTGAAAATTTTAATATTTTGTTGAAAATTCAACTGATTAGTTGAAAATGAACTTTTTCGTTGAAATTTCATATTCTTGAGTTGAAAATTTAACTGTTTTGTAGAAAATTCGCCTTTTCAGCTTGAAAATTCAACAATTTGGTAGAAATTGCAAGTATCTCCTACAAAATTAAGTTGTTTTGCAGAATTTTTTTTTTTTTTTTAAATTCGAAATGAATCATTCTCCATGTAAATTTAAGTACTCCACTTTTGGTTGAAAATTAATCTTTTTTAGTTGAAAAATTCCACTATTTAGTTGCAAAATTATGTGATTTGTTGAAAATTAATCTTTCTTCGTAGAAAATTAATCTCCTTTTTTGAAAATTCAACTATTTGGTTGAAAATTTATGTCTTTTGTTGAAAATTCGTATTTTTTAACAGAAAATCAATTTCTGTTGTTACAAATATAACTGTTTGGTTGAAAATTAATTTTCTTTAGTTGAGTATTCAAGTCTTTTTTTGAAAATTCATTGATGTTGGTTAAATCCAAGTGATTTTTATTTTAAATTGAAATATTTTTTTATTGAAATATCAACTTTTACATTTTTTTTTTAAGGTGAACAACCTTCTTTAAAGTTAATTTGTTTTGGCTAAAGACTCATACTTTTAGTTGAAAATTCGTTTTTTTTTTGGTAATTAATTAATTTTTGTAACTGAAAATATAAATATTTTGTTGAAAATTCAACTGATTAGTTGAAAATGTACTTTTTTGTTGAAATTTCATATTCTTGGGTTACAAATTTAACTTCTTTTGTAGAAAATTCATCTTTTTAGCTTAAAAATTTCACAATTTGGTAGAAAATGCAAGTATCTGGTACAAAATTAAGCTACTTTGTAGAAAATCAGTTTTTTAAAAATTGAAAATAAATTATTTTCAATGTAAATTTAGGTACTACACTTTTGGTTAAAAAAAAATCTTTTTTACTTTAAAAATTCCACAATTTTGTTAAAATTTTTTAGAAACATGCATCACGTTCATCGTTCAAACTATTTAGTTGCAAAATTATGTAATTTGTTGAAAATTCGTCTTTTTTGGCAGAAAATCAATTTTTGTTTGTTAAAAATACAACTATTTGGTTGAAAATTAATTTGATTTAGTTGAAAAGTCCAGTATTTTTTTGAAAATTCATTTATATTGCTTAAATCCAAGTGTTTTTTATTTTAAATTAAAATATGCTTTTATTTAAACATCAACTTTTACATTTTTTTAAGGTGAACTACCTTCTTTAAAGTTAATTTGTTTTGGTTGAACATTCATAATTTTAGTTGAAAATTTGTCTTTTTTTGGTTAATAATTAATTTTGTTAACTGAAAATTTAAATATTTTCCTGAAAATTCAACTGATTAGTTGAAAATGAACTTTTTTGTTGAAATTTCATATTCTTGGGTTAAAAATTTAACTTCTTTTGTTGAAAATTCATCTTTCTAGCTTAAAAAATTCACAATTTGGTAGAAAATGCAAGTATATGGTACAAAATTAAGCTGTTTTGCAGAAAATTAGTTTTTTAAATTAAAAATGAATTATTCTTAATGTAAATTTAAGTACTCCACTTTTGGTTGAAAATTAATCTTTTTTAGTTTAAAAATTCCAACTATTTAGTTGAAAAATGATGTAATTTGTTGAAAATTAATATTTTTTGTTGTAGAAAATTAATCTTTTTTTTTGTAGAAAATTAATCTTCAATTTTGAAAATTCAACTATTTGGTTGCAAATTTATGTATTTTGTTGAAAATTCGTCTTTGTTGGCAGAAAAATCATTTTTTAGTTGTTAAAAATACAACTGTTTGGTTGAAAATTAATTTGCTTAAGTTGCGGATTCAAGTATTTTTTCGAAAATTCATTTATGTTGGTAAAATACAAGTGTTTTTTATTATAAATTGAAATATTTTTTTTATTGAAATATCAACTATTACATTTTTTTTAAGGTGAACTACCTTCTTTAAAGTTAATTTGTTTTGATTGAAGATTCATAATTTTAGTTGAAAATTTGTCTTCTTTTTGGTTAATAATTATTTTTTTCAACTGAAAATTTAAATATTTTGTTGAAAATTTAAATATTTGGTTGAAAATTCAACTGATTAGTTGAAAATGAACTTGTCTGTTGAAATTTCATATTCTTGAGTACAGAATTAACCTGTTTTGTAGAAAATTTGTCTTTTCAGCTTGAAAAATTAACAATTTGGTAGAAAATTCCAACATTTAGTACAAAAATTTGTTTGTTATTTTTATTAAAAAATTATTTCTCCTCAATGAAAATGTAACTACTTCCACGCAGGGAAATAGGGAAAAGGCTGTGAACCCTGCGAATAAATAAATGATACTCACGTTTGATTTAAATCAGCAATATCATGACCAATGTCGACTTTCTGGGTGTTGGCAACGACATAATCGTAAATAGCCTTCCGCTCATGACAGGTGAAATCGACGAAAATTCTGTCTGACGTGCGGGGAATCAATCGCTCTCCAATACCTATTTTTAGCGATCCAGAATAAATGTCTTGAATTTATAAATTTGGATAAAGATGAAAATGATTCAAGTTCAGATCAGAAATAATGGTAATGTCAACAAAATATAAAACAGGCTTTCAGGTTTTCTCGCACGTTTCCGTGCGATTAGAAAAGGATATAAAAAAGGATATAGTGAGTCCGAGACTGGCAATATATTGATAACTTTCTGTAAAAAATCAGGTGATTTAATTTTTATGAAAAGAATGCAGAAGTTGATCAATATTTGGAGGCTTCATAGTTACCAACCTGAGATCATATTCGGATCCTTTTTCTTCGCGGCAAGTAATATTTCTGTCTGGAGATCTTCATCTGCGAAAATAAGTATTTTTTAAAGAGACAGAAGTTTATTTATTCAAGCAGAATTAACAATAGAAGTCTAATTTCAAAATTAAAATAACAGAGTTGCTAAATAGATTTCCTTTCAAAATTTTTATGACTTCCAGGTTTACATTTGGAAAAATTCCAGGTCATTAAAAAAAAGAGATAATTAAATTCACTTTCGAAACATGCATGCTGATTGCAGAATAATTTAACAATTTTTTATATGAATATTAGGTAATTAATGTAAATATAAAGGGCTTTCGGCAATAATTGAATTCTAAACAATTCTCATTTATATTAATAAAAAATGTCTGAAAAGTCTAGACTTATTATGATAATATTATTTTTATTAGTAAAAATTAAAATTTTCAGGGTTTTCAGATTTACTTTTAAAAAAATTCCCCAATTTTTCATTTTCCCTGACCATTATTATTCAAAGACCAGCATTTTAATCTTGTAATATTTTAAACGTATAATATTTTATAAACGCAGTAAAACAATACATTTTCTGATTAAAATGATTATATTTCGATTTTATTTATTTTAACCGAAAAATTTAATTTATATCATAAAATTTAAATTTTCAATAAAAAAGGACGTATTTTAAACAAAACAGTTTAATTTCGACCAAAAAATACAATTTTTAATTAAAGAGTCTAATTTTCTAACAAAAAAGATTAAACTCAATAAAAAGGATGAATTTTCTATAAAAATAGATCTAATCTTCAACCACACATTTCTATTTTAAACAATATAATTAAGTTTTCAACAAAATAGTTGTATTTTCGACCAAAAATGATGAATTTTTAAGAATCTAGTTGAATTTGCATACAAAAAAGATTAAACTTCAATTAAAAACCGTTGCATTTTCAACTAAATAGTTTAATTTTCGCTTAAAACAGATAATTTTTAATCAAAGGGTATAATTTTCTAAGAATACAGTTGAATTTTCGAACATAAAAGATGATTTTTCAATCAAATAATTAAATTTACAACAAAATAGTGCAATTTTCAACGAAAAAGATGAATTTTTAACTTTTTTAATTCAATTTTTCGACTAAAAAAGATGAGTTTTGAAGAAAATAGCTACATTTTCAACCAAATAGTTGAACTTTTAACCAAATTGTTGAATTTCCAACCTACCAAGATGAATTTTCAACTAAATGACCGATTTTTCAAACAAAAAAGATTAAACTTCCATCAAAAAATTAAAAATTTTCAAATAAGAAATTGAATTTTTTTGCAGACAGTTGAATTTTTGAAAAAAAGCACGAATTTTTGTTCAAATATTCGAATGCTTAAGAATACAGTTGAATTTTCGAACAAAAAAGATAACTTTTTAATCAAATACTTGGATTTTCAACAAAATAATTAAATTTTCAACTAAACACTTGAATTTTGCAACAAAAAAGTTAAACTTTAATCAAAAACAGTTAAATTTTCAATCAAATAGTTAAATTTTAAAGCCAAAGTCAAAATTTCTAGAAAAAAGTTTAATTTTCGACCAAAAAAGATAATTTTTAATCAATGGGTCTAATTTTCTAACAAAAAAGATTAAACTTCAACCAAAAACCGTAATATTTTCAACCAAATAATTACATTTTTTGAAGACAGTTGAATTTTCAATAAAAAATTTTCCATTCAAAAGAACGAATTTTCTGTCCAACTAGACGAATTTTCACGAAAACAGTTGAATATTCGAACATAAATGATGAGTTTTTAAAACAACACTTAAATTTTCAACAACAAAAAATACAATTTTCAACCAAAAATATGAATTTTTAACTATAATGATAAATTTTTCAAACAAACGGACGAATTTGCAACAAAATAATTGCATTTTCAACTAAAAAAGATGATTTTTGAAGAAAATAGTTACATTTTCAACGAAATAGTTGAATTTTTAACCAAATTTTTGAATTTCCAATCTACAAAGATGAATTTTCAACTAAATGCCCGAATTAAAAAAAAAAAATTAAACTTCCATCAAAAAACGTTCAATTTTCAAGCAAATATTTGAATTTTCTTGCAGACAGTTGAATTTTCAACAAAAACAACAAATTTTCAATCCAAAAGGACGAAGTTTCTGTCCAAATAGACGAATTTTCAACAATACTTGAATTTTTGACAGAAAAATATGACTTTTTAATCAAATACTCAAATTTTCGAGAAAATAATTAAATTTTCAACAAAATAGTTGCATTTTCAACCAAAGAGGATTAAGTTTAAATCAACGAAGATAAATTTTCAACTGAAAATCTAACAGTTAAATTTTCAGTTTAAAAATTAACAGTTAAATTTTCAGTTTAAAAATTAACAGTTAAATTTTCAGTTTAAAAATTAATTTTCTACCCAAGAGATGAATTTTGAACTAAAATGATGGAATATTCAACTGGAATAGTTGAATTCTCACTTAGAAAATTAATTATAAAAAAAAAGCATTTTCAACTATAGAGTTAAAGTTTGAACTTAAATATTGAGTTTTCATTAGAAAAATTAATTTTCAACAAAAGAGTTTAACTTTTTACTATGTAGTATACCAAAAAAAAACAAAGACAAATTTTTAGCAAAATACATGAATTTTCAACTAAAAAAATATGAATTTTCAACAAAAAAATGAATAGATAAATTTGCATTTCAAGAATTAAGGTTCAACCAGAAAGATGAATTTTCAACTAAAATAATAAAATATTCAACTGGGATAGTTCAATTCTGAGTTATAAAAAATTACTTATCCACAAAAAAGACGAATTTCCAGCATGAGTTGAATTTTTAACTAAGAAAGATTTTTCAGTCAAAAGAGAGAATAAATTGCATCCAAAATGTTGAATTTTTAAGCAAAAAGATCAATTTTTAACCAAGAAGATCATTTTTCCACCAAAAACGACAGATTTTCAACCAAAAATGGAACTTGAATAGTAAAATTTTCAGTAAAAAAATTAATTTTCAACAAAATAGTTCAATTTTTAACCAAAGTGATGAATTTTCAATTAAAATGATGAATCTAGAATACAAAAAATGATATTCAAGAAAAGAGTTTAACTTTCAACTAAGCAGTCCAATTTTCATCCAAAAAACATAAAATCTCAACGAAATATGTTATAGTTGATATTTCAATCAAAAAAGATTTTAATTTTAAATTAAGAACAGTTGAATTCAACCAAAAAAGACGATTTTTCAAAAAAATACATAAATTGAAACAAAATAATGTTGAATTTTTAACTGATAAAGATCAATTTTCAATGAAAAATGGAAAAGGTACATTTTCAGTAAAAAAGATTGATTTAAAAAAAAATTTCAATAAATTCGTCAACTTATCAACCAAAGAGATGAACCTTCAACCGAAACAGCAATTTTTTAACAAGGTAGTTCATCTTTTACCCAAGTAGTTGAATTTTCCATTAATTTTTAACCGAGTAGATCAATTTTCAATAAAAAAAAAGATTTATTTCAACAAATAATGTAATAGTAGATATTTCAACCAAAAAAGATTTGAATTTTAAACAAAAAACATTTAAATTCAACCAAAAAATACGAATTTTCAACAAAATAGTTAAATCCTTAACTGAAGAATATTAATTTTCAACCAACAGTTGCATTTTTATCCAAAAAAGATTAAATTTCTACTAAATAGATGAATTTTTAAACAAAAAAGACGAATGTTCAACACCAAAATATGAATTTTCAACAAAAAGTTCATTTTCAATAAAACAGTTGAATTTTCAACGAAATAATAAAATGTATAGATAAAAATATAATCGTCAAGAGGAAGCAACTGCAAAAATATAAAAGAAAAAGAAATATAATTTTGAAAATTCCCGGACTAATTTTTCATTTTCTCTCACAATTAATATTCAAAGACCAGAATCTTAATCATGTAACTTTTTAAAATGTACAGGGTGTCTAGCGTTTCTCAAAAAAAATTCAAGGACTTTTCCAGGTTTTCCAGGACAAAAAAGTTCATTTTTCCAGGAATTGGTTGAAATTGACTGAATTATCGAATTTCAAGCTAATTTACGTTTAGTTTTCAATGAAATAATTAAATTTTCAATGGAAGAAATTAATTTTAAGCCAAAATCATTAATTTTCTACCAAAAAAGACGAATTTAAAACGAAATACATGAATTTTTAAATAAGAAAGATAAATTTTCAACCAACTAGGTAAACTTTTGGTTAACAAAATTTGTTTAACCAAAAATGGAATAGTTAAATCTCCAGTTAAAAAATTAATTTTACAGCCACAAAAAAAAACAAATTTCCATCAAAGTAGTTAAATTGAAAATTTGAATAAATTTTTAACTAAAATTGTAGAATATTGCTTAAATTATCAATTTGAAAAAATTAAATTGCAACAAAAAGAAAAGGTATATTCAACAAAGAACTTAAATTTTTAGTATAAAAAATGAATTTAAAAAAAAATGAATTAAAAAAAAATTAATTTTTAACAAAGGAGTTCAAGTTTTAATCAAGTAATTGAATTTTCAACCAAAATCATTAATTTTCTACCAAAAAAGACGAATAATACATGAAATCTCAACCAAATAGTTGAATTTAAAACTAAAAAATATCAGTTTTTAACCAAAAATGGAATAGTTAAGTTTTTATTAAAAAAAATTAATTTTCCACACAACAAAAAATTACAACCAAAGTGATGAATTTTTAACTAAAATAATGAATCTTCAACTGGTATAGATGAATATTAAATCAAAAAGATGAATTTTTAACAAAGTGTTTAACTTTCAACCAAGTAGTTTTATTGCAAACCAAAAAGGTGATTTTTTAACTAAATTTATGAATATTTAACTGTAATACTTGAACTGTTCATAAAAAGATAAATTTTCAAAGAAGACGATTAATTTTCTACCAAAAAGACGATTTTGCAAATAAAAAAATTTCAACGAAATAGTTGAATTTTCAACTAAAAAAGGCAAATCTTCAACGAAATAGTTGAATTTTCGACAAAACTTGTTCAACTTAAATGATGAATCTTCAACTGGAATAGTTGAATTTTAAACCAAAAATGAATGTATTTAAATAATGAATATAATAAGCTGAATTTTCAACTAAAATGAATTATATTAATGTAGTGAAGGCCTCTTCTAATAAAGGAAAAAGGAAAAGGCCGGAAAAGGCCTTCACTACATTAATATTCTAAGAAACCGGAAAAAATTAAAACATAAAATGATGAGTTTTTTTAGTTTCCAAATGAAGTGATGAATTTTCAACTAAAATGACGTATCATCAACTGGAATAGTTGAATTTTAAACCAAGAAGATGAATTTCAACTAAAATGATGATAATCTTCAAGTAGAATAGTTAAATTTTCAAATAAAAAGATAAATTTTCAACCAAGAAGGTTAATTTCTATAAAAAAAATTTAAGCCATTAAAAGAGATCTTAAATCCGACTCTTATTAATACAATTTTTTAAATGTTTAAATATATTCAAAAAATAGCAATAAATGCATATTATAAGTAACATAATGTTAATAATAAAGTAATAATGGTTATAATGTGTTAAAGATTTAAATTCTCTAAATATGTATTTTATTTTAAAATGCCTATACATATTGATTGTTTTTCTAATTTTCAAAAAGAATTAACAAAGCACGGAATTATAAATTTTATCTTATGAAATATTTAAATATTTATTAAACATTCAATTTTAGTAGATACTAACTGTGCTGGTATAAAGTTCGGAATATAAGAATCAAAACTTGTTTACGTCAATAGAACCTGATATAAGCTTCTTTAACACAAGTCAGTCAATTGAGACGCCATGTTCTGATTTTATTAGAAAAATAAATTTATATATTACGAAAAATAATTTACCTGTTGTGCAATCTTTGGAAGATTGATGAGATTCTTGATCTGCGCTTCCTCTTCTCGGAGGCTGAACGCTTCCTGTGGATGCTGCACGACATCCAACACCTCTACGTTTTTTCGATTTTTGCTCGCTTAGTCTATCTAAAGGTAAATCATTCAGATCTAAATTGTAAACATGTCTCGCAAGAACTCTCGTCAGTGTATCCAAAGTTTTCTAAAAAATAAAGCGTTGAATTAAAAATTTGCTTCCTGAATCTTTCTAATATGTTTTTTTTTCTCTGGACTGAACTTACCGCCCATTCTCGAATAAGCTCTTCCCACTGAGTCAAGGAGGTTAAAACCTGAAGAAACTGGTCCCAAAGTTGAGAGGATATGACGACATTCAAATTTGCCTTGATCCAAGTGACTATGAGTGTCTGGAAAATTGCAGGAGCCAATTTTCCACCAATGCTGTCTTGATTTCTCCTTTTCTTCCCGCTGAGAACCAGCGAAGTTATTTGCAACAATACCCTGCAAATTTAATTTAAAAGGTTCTTTAGAGTTCAAATTGAATTTAAAACAGCGACATCTGAAAAGTTGCCCAATAGTTAGTGACGCTCTCAGTATGAAACGAATTTCAATAAATTAGTATTTTATTTTTCAACCAAAGAAATTAATTTTCTACTAAAAAAGACAAATTTACAACCAAAAGTGAAATATTTACATTTTTAGGTAAAAAGATTGATTTTGAACAAAACAAAAAAAAACGAATTTTGAACAAAATAGTTAATTTTTCCACCAAAGATATAAATTTTCAACTTGAATTTTTAACCCGAAAGATGGATTTTCTACAGGTTTAGAATAGCCGAATTATCAAAAATAAATAAACAATTTTTAACTAAACCATTGCCTTTACAAACAAATAGTTAAACTTTCAAACAAAAGACGAATTTTCAAAAAAAGTAAATGAATTTTTAACCAAAAATTAGAATTAAAAAAAAAACAGTTGAATTTTCAAACCAAAAATTGTATTTTTTAGAAAACAGTGTAATTTTCAACAACAAAGTTAATTTTAAATCAAGAAAGATAAATTTTAGAACCCAAAAAAATAACTTTTCTCCCAAAAAGATGAACTTTGAACTAAAAATGACGAATTTTCTCTTCAAAAAGACGACTGTTCCACAAAACAGTTGCATTTTTTTAACAAAAAGAATGACTTTTCAACAAAATAGTCAAAATTTCAACAACAAAGTTGAATTTTCCACCAAAAAAGATATCTTTTTAACAAAATAGTTTAATTTTCAACAAAACCATTACATTTTCAATGAAACAGTAGAATTTTCAACAAAAATAGAACAATTCTGAACCAAAAATATGAGAGTAGACTTTTTAATCAAGAAGAATTAAGTTTCACCCAAAAATAGTTGGTTTTTCTATTTGGGTTCTATTAATTTAGTTCATATTTTACCGAACAATCGAGAAAGAGAGGAAGTTTCTTGAAAACAGAGGAAAAAAGAGAAATTCTGTAAAAAAGAGGAAAAGCGGAGAATAGGGGAAAGAGTGTGAAGCCTTTTTGAAACAAACCTGAGCAACTGCTCCCAAGTGGAAGGTTCCAGTCTTGTGTGCATGACAACGTATCGATATACGTTTAGCACTCTCTTGCAACTATCTGTTTGTTCCTCAAGAAGTGTCGCGGACGCAGTGCCACCCACAGACTCTAAGAAAAATACATTGGACGCTTGCGTTATGAACACTTGCAAAACATTTTGCAATCCGGCCCTCACGAATAAATTTTCCCGGTGAATGGCCCCGAGGTAGGAGTCATTTCTGAGTCGACTTTGCCGCTGATACTCTTGAGGACTTTTGTCAGCATCTTCTTTTCTTTGACAGTCTTCTGAATCTCTTTCTCTGTGTCCGTCTAGTGGTTCCAACATGAAAGGTGGAATCTCCTACAAATTCAAATCAAGTGCTTACTTTAAAGAGTTTCTGAGTAAACCTCTAAAGGTAGTTTAAATGGGAAATTTAGCTTTTTAATTACTTTCGGAAATGATCGTTTGGTTTCTAAGTAACCTACGTTCATTTGTATCCAGTCTTTGTAAGCGCCAATCGCCTTCCGAATTGCTCCGGCGTGCGTGAAGTCCAGTAAAAATGCCTGTCTGTACAATTCGTGAATGAAATTCACGTTGTCACGACTACCGTATAAAACTTCTCGCACTAAGGCCACTGCCGATAAGGCACTGTCCTCCTGACCCAGGCTTTCGTGCTGACTTGGGTTCGATTCCGGGGAGAGTAAATTCGAATCGACCGAATTTTGATGGACCGGTACCCGGCGTAAGTCCGGCTCGGTACCTTCATCGTTGGACGCCGTGCTGGAATTAAAGAACAGTAGTGATTGCACGGTTTTAATCTAGGGGTTGATCAATCTTGCAGGGTTGTTAAAAAATCCGAATTTCGAAATTACCTGACTTTTCCCTGACATATTTTTCATTTTCCCTGAACGTTAAAAAATTTCCTTTTAGGTATCAAAACATCACCTCGGAGATCAACAATGTTAATGCAAAAAAAATGTTTCTAAATATACTTCAAACAATTTTAGTGAAACCACACATACAGAATTTTTTAAGGTGTCAACCACAAAGTACATAACACATACATAAAATATATGAATTTTCAATTAATCAGTTGAGTTTTCAACTCTAAAAGATATATTATGAACAAAAAAATATAAAAGAATTTTCTACCGAAATAATTAAATTTTTAACCCAAAGAAGACGATTTTTCAACCAAATAAATAGAAAAAAGACTAATTTTCATACAAAAAGAGGAATATTCAACAAAAGAGTTGAATTTTTAGTTTCCGAATTTTCTACCAAAATAATTAAATTTTTAACCCAAAGAAGACGATTTTTCAACCAAATAAATAAAAAGAAAGACTAATTTTCATACAAGAAGAGGAATATTCAACAAAAGAGTTGAATTTTCAGTTTCAGAATTTTCTACCAAAATAATTAAATTTTTAACCCAAAGAAGAGGATTTTTTAACCAAATAAATAAAAAAAAGACTAATTTTCATACAAGAAAAGGAATATTCAACAAAAGAGTTGAATTTTCAGTTTCAGAATTTTCTTCCAAAATAATTTAATTTTCAACCCACAGAAGAGAATTTTTCAACCAAATAAATTAATTTTCAACTAAAAAAAAGGTAAATTTTCAAGTAAAAATGGAACAGTTATGTTCTTAGTTAAAAAAATGAATTAAAAAAAAAATGAATTTTCAATATAATACTTAAATTTTCAACCAAATAAATGAATTTTTATATGAAATAGTGATTCTTTAACCAACAAAAAAATGAATTTTTAACCAAATAGTTGAATTTTCAGACAAGAAAATTAATTTTCTACGAAAAAGACTAATTTTCAACAAAATATATAAATTTTCAACAAAGAACGATCAATTTACAAACAAAAATAGAAAAATTAAATTTTCAGTGAAAAAATTAATTTTCAACGAAATAGTTGAATTTGCAACCAAACAGATGAATTTTACACCAAGAAGATTACATTTCTATAAAAAATATCAGTTTTCCATTAAAAAAATGGAATAGTTAAATTTTCAGTTAAAGCAGTGAATTTTTAACTAAAATGATAAATATCCAACCAAAAAGATAAATTTTTAATCAATAGTTGAATTTTAAACACGACAGATTAATTTTCTACAAAAAAGACAAATTTTCAACAAAATAGTTAAATTTTCAATCAAAGAAATGAATTTTTAACCAAAAAGATTAAGTTTCAACTAATGAGATTACTTTTCTACCAAAAAAGACGAATTTTTAACAAAATATTTGAATTTTCCCCTAAAACAGAAAAGTTTTCAACTTAAAATAAAATATTTAAATTTTCAGTAAAAAATTAATTTTTAACCAAATAAAATAAATTTTTAACAACATTGCTGAGGTTTCAAACAAAGAGATAAATCTTCAAACAAATAAAGTCAATTTTCAACGAAACAGTTAAATTTTCAACCAAACAGATGAATTTTCAACGAAGAAGATTAACTTAAATTTTCAACAACAAAAAAATGGGATAGTAAAAAAATAGAATAATATAATCTCAGTAAAAAAAAATTAATTTAAAAAACTAATTTTCAGCCAAAGAAATGAATTTTCAACCAAAAAAAATAAATGTGAAGTTGAAAAAATTATTTTCAAATAAAAATACTAATTTTCAACCAAATATTGGAAATTTTAAAGGAATTTTCAAATTAATAGTTAAGAAAAGAAGATTCATATTATACCACAAAAGACTAATTTTCAACCAAGAAAGATGAATTTTTAACAAAATATTTGAATCCTGATATTCCCTGACTTTCCTTGGTCAGTTTTTAATTCCCCGAGTTTCCCTGACTTTCTGGAATTCCCTGACTTGTAGCAACCTTGATCTAATAATCTATTGAAATCAATTAAATCTTTCTGACATTTTTGTGCAATATTTGAAATCTTTGTGAAATCTTTTTAATCTATTTGGTAATAATGGAATGATCTTCCCTAGTTGAAATGTATTTTCACAATATAACACAATAAATTACAACAATGTGAAAATTTTAATTTTTTTGTACAAATCTGTAATTATTGCTTCTAAAATTTGGTAAAAGTTTCCGAATTATAGAAAACTGTGGTTTTTAGTAGAAATATTTTTGTAAATTTCTACAATTTGTAACGTTTTTGTTTAAATACAACAGAAAATTAAAAAAAAAAAAAAATTACTAGAAAGTGTCCGAATTCTAGTAAAAACGTGTAGCTTTTAGTACATTTTTTTTCAAATTTTCTGTTGCATTTAAAAAAAAAATTATAAAAATACATCTACTAGAAATATCTAGTTTTTGCGGGAATTCAGACACTGACATTATTTTACAAGTAATTACACATTTTTAAAAAACACTTGCACTTTGCACACTATTGTATTTTATTGTAATTTATTATATTTTAGTGTTGAAATACATTTTTAGCCGGGTTTCTTGAAATCTTTTTGCAATCTTTGACATTTTTGTGAAATCTTTTGAAGTTTTTTGAAATCCTCTGAAATCTTCTAAATCTTTGTGAAAACTTTGAAATCTTTCTGAAAGCTTTGGGAAATTTTTGACATTTTTATGGAATCTTCTGAAATCCTTTGAAATATACGAAATCTTTGAAATCTTTTGTGGAGAACTTATGAAATCTTATAAATCTTTCTGAATTTTTTTTTAATCTTTGAAATAATTTTTTTAATATTTTTGGTTTTAATTAATGTAAACATACAATTAATTTTCCTGATTGCGACGTTCCTAGGTACTTCCAAACAAATTTTTCATTCCCCGAGACTTACCTTTGAGAAAGTTGAGCGAAAGGACCTTCTTTTTTCATAATATGGGTGTAGCTTGCAATCCACTTAATAAGAGCCACCTTGCAAAGAACGTAGTTATCATTCTGATTGGTTGGTTTTCGCATCATGGGCATTTCTATGTTAGGCTTGTAGAGAGAGAAGTTGTCACTGAACTCTGGACAAATATGACGAAGATAAGTACCTTTAAATCGCTCCAGCAAAAACTGAAAGGATTTGTACTGCCGAGTGTGCTTGTCTCTCCATTCTACCTTCACCACCTAAGATTGGAATTAAATTTAATTAAGCGCAATTAAATAAAAACTTTTAAATTACCTGATATAAAATCATGAAGTTTCGAAGAAGATTCAAAATTTATCAAACTTTTAGATTTCTTTAGTTTTTTTTCAGCAGAAATGAACAATTTTAAACAAAAATCATGATCTCATCATTTTCGATAATTTCATGCTATGCTAGCGTTTTACACTATAGGAATGGGTATTTTTAATAAAAAAATATTGGATTTCAAAGATTTAACAATTTTCAACATTTACATTTTGACGGATTTGTTAGCGTTTTTTAAACGTAAATTGACACTGTTGAACAAAAATTATTAGACTTTAAAGATTCGAAAGTTCGTATAAATTTTAGGGGAATACGTTATCTTTGGTTACGTTCGCGTTTTGCACCAAAACTTGGTATTTTTAAACAAAAGTCATTAGATTTAAATCCATTGATTTTTATTTAAAATAATAAATTGTGAAAGTTTTAACAATTTCGGATGGTGTTATTGTTTTTCGTTGGAAATAAAAATTTTAATTAGAAAATCATTAGATTTCAAAAAAGATTCACCATTTATTTACAATTTTTGGTTACGTTGGCGTTTTACACAAAAAATTGGAATTTTCAAAGAAAAATCATAATAATTTGAGCAAGATTTAGAAGCTCTTAACAAGTTTGGATTGTGTTAGTTTTTTTCGATAAAAATTAAAACTTTTATTAAAAAATTAATATATTTCAAACAAGATTCATAATTTTTGAACAATTTTAAGTTATGTTGTCATTTTACATAGAAAGTTCGTACGAAAAAAAATCATGATTTGAACCAGATTTAGAATATTTTAACAATTTTGGATTATGTTAATGTTTTCCGTTGGAAATTGGTATTTCAAATTA
Source organism: Andricus grossulariae (assembly GCA_011634705.1). Lineage (NCBI taxonomy): Eukaryota > Metazoa > Arthropoda > Insecta > Hymenoptera > Cynipidae > Andricus > Andricus grossulariae. Next base: position 24,206,347 of record JAABKJ010000755.1, read on the forward strand.
AAAATATAAAATATTTCAATGAAGATCCTCAGCTTATTTTAACAATTTTAGGTTATGTTGGTGTTTTGAACTAGAAATAAGTATTTTTATAATAAAAAATCATTAGATTTCAAAGAAGATAACAATTTTTTTTTGTTAAAAAGCTAACGCTTTTCTCCGGAAATATCTATGTAAATTTCAAAGAAGTTTTAGAATGTTGGGACAATTTAAGGTTATGTTAACGTTTTTTTTACTGGAAATCGCCTATTTTAAACAAAAATCATTCCATTTCAAAGAAGATTTACAATTTGGAACAATTGTTTTTATGATATGTTAGTATCCTTTGATGAAAATTGATATTTTTAATTGAACTTTTAATAAATAATCGTTTTATTCCAAAAATTGAACATTTTGAAACAATGTTAGGTTATGGTCGCGTTTATTTTTACCGGAAATCGATTATTTTAAACAAAAAACATTAGGTTTAAACTTTAAACAGAATGGCCGCAGGTCTGCGAAACCTTGTAAATGAGGAAAAAGGCAGGAATTTTGAAAAAAAAAAATATTGCAAAAGTCAGGGAATTTCTGTAAGGAGGATTGTAAGTAACTTTCACGAATAATAAAAAAAATACTTATAAATTTAATATTGAAATTGTTTTATTTCATATATAAAAGATTGTATAATAAGAATTATACAAAATTATAATTCTGGGCTGTAAGTATTAACGGTCACGGTAAATAAAAAATTGGTCAGGAAAAAATCATGGAAAAATCAGGGAATTTTCAAAATAAGTTTTGAGGCTATCCTGATTTAAAAGAGGATTTACAATTTGAAACATTTTTTTCTTATGTTATTTTACTGTTTTTCGTTTAAAATTGCTACTGTTCATAAAATATCATTAGATTTTAAAGAATATTTACAATATTTTAACAACAAGTGTATTATAGCGTTTTTCACCGGAAATATTATTTTAAAGAAAAAATCATTTTACTTCAAAAAGTAAATTCACAATTTTGAACAACTTTAGGTTATGCTAGTGTTTTTCGTCGAAAAGTGGTATTTTTAACAAAAATGGAACGGTTTGATTGTCTATATATTGTACAAAAATATTATATATTAATTCGGATGTTAAGATATCAATCTTTATCAATTATCAAAAATATTGTCCTTGCTTTTATTTTCTTCTATCTTAGACAATAGATAATATTAAATACAAAAATTTGGTTTTCAATAATAACAGCGTGTATTCTTTTTTACTTTGTACAAATATTTAATATTAGGACAGAAGAAAGGAACATGCACTCTCGAAGCAGGCCTCGGACTCACTTTAGGGATCAAAAATAGCGTAAATAGTGTAATAAATTTGAAAAAATAGCGTCAATATATAGTGTTAAAAATTTTTCCAAGTATTAAACTTATGTGTAGTCCAGAACGAAAAAGTATGCAATGTAAAATTAACTTTATTTTTTAAGAAAAGTATCCAGTTTTCTATCTTAAAATTTTAAACGTATTAAAATTACATTTAATGTTTATTTAAAGTGCTATTTCTTAGTTCATGAATGATCAAAATTCCTATTTATTTATCGCAGGCTTCACAGTCTTTTTCCTATTCCCCTCTTTGTTTCGGTTTTCTACTTAAATGTGAACTGAATTAATAAAACCCAATAAGACAATCGAAGCATTTTTGGTTGAAAACTCATTCTTTTCGGTTTAAAAATCTACTATTAAATTTTCGGTTTTAAATTTGTGCTTAACATTAACATTAACTTTAACATTAACATTGTTAAACATTCATCTTTTTGGTTTGAAAATTCATCTCTTTCTGTACAAATTTCACCTTTTTTGTTAAAAATTAATGTATTTCGGTTGAAAATTAAATTTTTTGGGGGAAATTCAACTGATCTGTAGAAAATTCGTATTTTTGGTTTTGAAAATTAAACGCATTCATAGAAAATGTAACCATCTGATTGAAAATTTATGCAATTTGTTAACAAATCGTCTTTTTTGGTAGGAAATCAATTTTCTGGTTAAACATACAACTGATTGGTTGAAAATTAATCTGTTTTAGTAGACCATTCAAGTATTTTGTTGAAAACTCGTTTTTGTTAGTTAAATCCAACTGTTTTCTATTTTATATTAAAATCTTAAATCTTGAAATAATTGAAAATTTAACTATTTTGTTGAAAGTTCACATTGCTGGTTTGAAAATGCAACTGTTTTGTAGAAAATTCGTCTTTTTGGCTTGAAAATTAAACTATTTGGTAGAAAATTAAACTGTTTTGTTGAAAATTTTTTTAAGTAAAAATGAATTCTCTTCAATAAAAACTTAACTACTTAATTCTTTGTTAGAAAATAATCATCTTTAGTTTAGAAATTCAACTATTTACTTGAAAAATTTATAAAAGAAAAAAAATAAAAATTAACCAAATAAAATTTGGACTACCATCACATCCATTTTTCAATCTATTTAGTTGAAAATTTATTTACTTTTTTAAAAATTCGTCTTTTTGGTAGAAAATTAATCTTCTTGTTTGAAAATTCAACTATTTGGTTAAAAGTTGATGTATTTTGTCGTTGCTCAAAAAAAGTGTCAAATAGTGTGAATAGCGTGGTGAGTCCGAGGCCTGTAGAAGAAATCACATAAAAATTTCCTCATGATAATTATAATTAACATTAAACAACTGTACCTGAGTCACCATAAATTCGAGCAAAGCTTCCAAGAACCTAACAGTTTCGTTATCAAGAGGTTTCTCTCCACTCTGAGGTGGTAAAATCGGACCACCATCGACTTGGCTGATCGGTCCGTGATTAGAACTTCCATCATAAAATAGACTTTGATTGAGCTGTGTATCATAAAAGTCTCTTTTGTCCTTCTCATCGCAGCTTGTTGTTTTTGTTCGAGAATTTTTTCCATCTGCTTTTCTCTCGGACTTGTAGGGTGAAGGTTGTCGTGGAGGGAATCCAGGCACTAGGCAAGCAAACATTTGATGGATGTGCTCTGGAGCATTGTCTCCTAGTGCTTGGTACCACAAGACGAAGTACCTGGAAAATTATTCATTTTAATTAATTTTCCGTTCGATTAAGAAGCGAGCTCTCCTTTGACATGATAAGAAAAATAATAGGAATTTGAAAACAAGATGGCCGTTTTAATCGGAGAATGGAATTTCCGGTCATTTCACGGTTTTCAAAAACTATTCAAGGTCACTGAAATTATAAAATTCTAAGAATTAAAACTGACCAATTTTTCATTTGAAGAAATCAGAACTGAGCTGCAAATTAAGACTGAAAGTGGAACGCCTTTGAGTTTTAAACTTTTAAAATTGAAACTTAAACCATTTTTAATTCAGAAATGTTCAATTCAAACGCTTAATAATTTACCAGTATAAAATCGAAGCTTTTAACACTTGTCAATTGAACAATTTTAAATAAAATGCGATTAAATTGAAAATTTTAAACTTTTATCAATTGAACAGTTCAAAGATTTCTGGTTCAAAAATATAAATCCACGCTATCAATGCAATGCTCTAAATAACAACTAATCCTCCCTCTCATCTCAAATTAACCAGTTAAAAAAAATAAAACATGCCCCTCTTACAATTCCGTACAAAATTGAAAATAAAAAGTTCTCCCTTTCATGTGAATGTTAAAAATATCAAAATTTCCCCCGTTTATCAATGAAAATGTTTTTTAAAAAAATTGGCCTCTTCCAATTCAGAAAAACAATTAATAACCACAATGGCCTCCCTTCCAACTCAATAAAAATATTCAAAACAAAAGAATTGCCTCTTCCAGTTAAGAAAAACTTGAAAACCAAAATTTCCTCCATTTCAAATCGACAAAAATATTGAATTAAAAAAAAATGTTTCTTTCCACATCAGAAAAAAGAAAAACCAAAATTTCGTCTCTTCCAACTGTACAAAAATCTTAAAAATTTCCCTCTTCCAATTCAGAAAAAATGGAAAACCAAAATTTCCTCCCTTTCACGTAAAAAAAATAAAAAATAACCCTTCTTCCAATTCATTAAATATTAATAACAAAATTGTCTCCCTTCCAAGCCAATACAAATCTTCGAAAAAATGTCCCTCTTCCAATTCAGCAAAAATTGAAATGTCCTCCCTTCCATTTAAGTGATAAGGTTAAGACCGAATTCATCTATATAAAAATGTAAAAAACAAAAAAGTTCCTCTCCCAATTCGGGAAAAGATAAAATACCAATATTTCTTCTCTTTCTTTTAAAATTAGATGTGTGAAATTCAAACGTTTTTTGTACATAAATCCTTTCAAGTTGAATTATTCTTATTTTAAGTTGTTTCAAATTAATAATTGTTCAATTGTTATTTAAAACATAGAAATTCAACACTTTCATTCATAAATTAAAAATGCTTCAAATGGATCAATTAAATTTGTAACGTTCAAATTTATACCTCTGAAATTTTAACGATGCAGGGATATACCAATTCAGTTTCAAATTGTTTACTTTTGAATGTTCGATTTATAATTGCTCACTTTAAATGAACAGTCAAATATTGCTAAATACTAAAAAATTGTTCTGTTTTTTAATTAAAAAATTCAAATTAAAGGGGTCAAAAATGGAATATTTTAGACAGAAACAATAATTGGATAGGATTTCAAATTGGATAAAAGCGCTTAATTATGAATCTATTGATTAAAAATTATTTAAAAATTGAAAATAGTTTATAAAGTTTCAATCAGATGCTTCAATTGATTTAAACTACTTAGGCTTTCGAAATGCACCACTTCAATTTTCAACGTTAAAATCTATAAATTGTTTAATTTTGAACATACTCAGAATTGTCTTGTAAAATAAATTATTGTTCAATTTTTAAAACTCAAAATAAGTTTTCAAATACACATTTTCAACTTCTTTTAATTAAAAACGTACCTGAAATGGAAAATTTTAAAGTAAAAGAATGTACAATTACGCATTGTAAACTGAATTATTTCATAAGTGAAAAATTAACAATTGAACTTGACACAAAAAAAAGTTTAAATCAATCTTATTTTAAATTGCGTTATATTATGTGACATGAAATTTGTTAAAAAACGTCATTTTCAAAATTCCCTGATTTTTCCCTGACAAATTTTTCATTTTCCCTGACCATTAAAGTTCAAAGACCAGAATCTTAATCTTGTAACATTTTCAACATGGGATCTTTTATGAACGAAGTAAAACAATTTCAGATTAAAATAAAAAAATTTAAATAAAATAAAATCAACTAAAAATGATAACTTTTAAACAAAATACTTGAATGTTCAACAAAATAATTAAATTTTCAACCAAAAGAGATGAATTTTGAACTGAAAACATAATAGTAGACTTTCCATTAAAAAAGAATTAACTTTCAACCAAAAAAAGGCTTTTCTACCAAAAGATCCATTTTCAATCCAAAAGGATACATTTTCTGGCTACGAAGTCGAATGTTTTAGAAAACAGTCGACTTTAAAACCTAAACAGACGAATTTTTAACGAAAAAGTTAATTTTCACTCAATGAATATGAATTTTCATGAAAAATGTAAGAATTGACATTTCAACAAAAAACAAAAATAACAACATATGTAATTAAATTCTCAACAAAATAGTTGAATTTTGAACCAAGTAGTTAAATTTTCAACCTATATCGATAAATTCTCAACAAAAAATGTAATACATAGTTGATATTTCAACCAAAAAAGATGACATTTATATCACAAGAATTGAATTTTAAAACCACAAAGACGAATATTCAACCAAGAATATTAATTTTCTACCAAAAAGACGAATTTTCAACCAAAGAGATTAATTTTGAAATAAAATAATCAATTCTCCAACCAAGATGACGAATTTTCAAACCAAAAAGACGAATTTCAAACCAAAAGTGAAAAAGTTACATTTTCAGTCAAAAAAATTAATTAAAAAAAAAAGGATTTTCAACAAAAAAGTTACATTTTCAATGAAAGAGATGAGCTTTGAACCAAAAAAAAGGTTGTAACAAAGTAGTTTAACTTTCAACCAAGCAGTTGAATTTTCAAACAAAAAAATTCATATTTTTAAACCAAAAATATGAATTTTAAACAAATAATGTAATGTAAAATGATTTTAAAATAAAAAACAGTTGAATTCAACCAAGAGACGAATTTTCAACAAAATAGTTGAATCCGCAATCAAAGAAGATTAATTATCAACTAAGAAGTTGCAGTTTTATCCGAAAAAGATGAAAGTTCAATCGAAAAGGATGAATTTTCTGTCCAAATAGACGAATATTAAACAAAAACAGTTGGATTTCCACCAGAATAGATTTCAGCTGGACTTTCAACCAAAAACTATGAATTTTCAACAAAATTGTTGAACTTTCAATCGAACAAATAATAAAAATTTTTAACTAAAAACATAATTGACAGGAGGAAGCAACTGCAAAAAAAGAAATAGAAATACAAGGCAAATAAATAAATAAAAAACAAGAATATTATACCAGGATGGTCGCAAAAGCTTCATTTTTAAAATTCTCTAATTTTTTACTGACCAATTTTTCATTTTCCCTTAACAATAATATTTAAAGACCAGAATATAAATCTTGCAAAATGTTTAACATAGAATCTTTTTTAAACGGAATAAAAAAATTTCAAATTAAAATAAAATTTGTTTAAATTTATTATCGTTAAAATTTATTCAAAGTTTATAGAACTTCCCTGACTTTTGTAAGATTTTTTTCTTTAAAATTCCTGACTTTCCCTGATCAATAAAATTCCCTGACTCCCAGGTTTTTCCTGAACACTAAAAATGTATACCTTATAGCTTGTCTGCGAAGTTTCCAACTGTTGCCTGGGTGCAATAATTTGTGCAAAATCCTCGCTAGACTGTGACACTGCCATCTTCTGTTTAACAGCTCTGGAAGTAGAGTCAAAACTTTTTCCAGAAGCTGCAAAACTTGTTCTAACTCTTCCCTGTGTGCCTTGTGTACTGAAAATTACGAGAAAGTTTTGTTTTAGAGTATACCGTCAATTTGATCAGCGATTAAAGCAAATTTAAATTTATAACTGGAAGTTATAAATGGAGATGAGGCTTTGTTATTTAAGTTGAGAAAGAAAGATTATTTGATATTGCAATCAAAATTACACATTATACAAAGGAGAAGGAATTAAAAAGCAAGATTGTTTTTACTTACCAAGATGAAAGGAAAGTTCTGTCAGCAAAGAGTGGCGAGAAAGAGCATGAAAAGAAAATATTAGTAAACAGGTTCCGGTTATTATTTTGTGTGTATGAAGGTCTCATTAATCCAAAACCCAATTTTTCCACCTCCCGTTAATAATTATCTAACAGTTTATTAGTCTTCAATATTATAGTTTCTTACAGTGATGGGCAAGTTACTTTTTAAAAGGAACCAGTTAACGTTAGCGTTTAAAAATGTAACTTTTTTCTCAGTTACTTTTGTTTTATATATATATATATATATATTTTATTCTTATTATTTTTATCTGTATTCACTCAATTCAATTTTTTTCTTACATCACTTTTTAAGTTAAACTCACCATAGTCACTTTTTAAATAAAAACATCACTTCAGGCACTTCTTCGCATAAATTAAAACAGAGAACGCAATGTTTTCTGAATTGTTTAATTACATTGAATTCTTTTGAATGTACCCTGAATTCTTTGAAATTCCCTTGAAATCCACAGAATTGAATGGAACTTTTTTGGATTATATATTTTTTTAATTCACCCTGAAGACTTTTAAACTCATCTTGAATTATTATGGATTTTATCAGATTTTTATTCACTAATTCTATTTACTCCCATTTATCAGAGTTCAATTTTTATTTTATAAATTTTGTTCTATTCACTTGAATTACTTTTAATTTATGTTATATATATATCTTGATTTCGTACGAATTTCATTGAATTCTCTTGAATCCCATTTCATTCTTCTCATTTCACCTCATCACATCATAAATTCTTTTAAACTCTTAGTAATTCTCTTTAATATTTTTGAATTCACTTAGATTCTTCTAAATTCACTCAATTCTACTCCATTCAACTAATTTTTATTCAGTGTTTTAATTCACCCTGAAGTCTTTTAAACTCAGCTTGAATTCTCCGGCATGTCATATTCTTTTTCATTTTTCTCCATTAATTCCAAGTTTATTAAATTCAATGATTTTTTAAAAATATTTTAAAATTGTTTTCAATTGACTTGAATTATTTTCAATTCACATTGAATTTTTATGAATTTCGTCGAATTTTTCTCATTTCTTTTACATTTTATAAATTCAAACCCATTTTACTCAAGTCGATGAACATCTTTTTACTTAAATTTTTTTTTTTCAATTATATTCTTTCACATTTTTTTGAATCTTATTAATGTCTCTTGAATTCATTTGAATTTCTCTAAATTCACTACAATTTTACTAAAATCATTGGAATATTTTGGAGTTTTTAAATTTTCTTCAACCCATTTAAATTCATTTGGAATTCACCCTAAGCTCTTATTATTTATTCTAAATTTTTGTAATTAAACAAATTTTAATAGTGTCAAGATAATGTCATAAAATTTTCCAAGTATTCAAACTGAACTTTAACGTTTGGTTAAAATGTTATTTTTTGTCTATAAATTATAAAAATTCCTATTTATTTATCGCAGACTTCACAGTCTTTCCCAATAAGAAAATCAAACTTTTTGGTAGAAAGTTCTTTCTTTTCGGTTCAAAAGTCTACTATTAAATTTTTAGTTGAAAATTCATTTTTTTAGTCATACATCTTGGTTGAAAATGTAACTGTTTTGTTGCAAATTCGGCATTTTGGCTTGAAAATTAAAAAATTTGATTAATATTTTTTGGTTAAATATGCAACTGCCTGGTTAAACATTAATCTTCTTCGATTGAAAATTAAATTATTTGTTGAAAATTTACATTTTCAGATTGAAAAGTTAACTGTTTTAAAGAAAATTCGTAGTTTCGGCTGAAAAATTCAACAATTTGGTAGGTAATTCAACTATTTGTTTGAAAATTTAGGTATTTTGTTGAAAATTCGCCTTCTTTGGTAGAAAATAATTTTCTTTTTAAATCAAGTATTTTCTTATAAATTCGTCTTTGTTAGTTTAATCTAACTGTTTTTTATTTTTGATTAAAATTTATTTTGTTGAAAATATGAACTATTACATTTTTTGTTGAAAAATAATTTTTTTGGGTTCAAAATTCAACTACTTGGTTGAAAGTTGAACTACTTTCTTAAACGTACATTTTTTGATTGAAGATTTATCATTTTAGTTGAAATTTCGATTTTTTGGATTAAAAATTCAAGAATTTGGTATAAAATTCAACTATTTGGTTCAAAATTAAACTGTTTTGTAGAAAATTCGCTCTTTTATTGAAAAATGTTAGAAAAGAAAAAATATAAACTAAATATTATTTAAATAAAATTTAGACTAACATAGCATCCATTTTTCAAACTATTTAATTGCAAATGCATGTAATTTGTTGAAAATTCGTTTTTTTTTGTTTGTAGAAAATTAATCTTCTTGGTTGAAAATTGAACTATTTGGTTACAAATTTATGTATTTTATAGAGAATTCATTTTTTTGTGTGGAAAATTTATCTTTTTGGTTGAAAATGTAACTATTTGGTTGAACATTCAAATGTTTTGTTGAAAGCTCATTTTTTTGGCTGGAAAATTGAACGTTTTTGATGACATTTTTTTTCTTTACTGACTGAAAAATCTTTCTTGGGTGAAAATTTGTCTGCTTGATTTGATAGTAGTGTCTTCAGTCTAATTTTTTCCGAAATAGTAGCAAAATAGTATCATCGCTTAAGAAAATTATCAAATAGTGTTAATAGTGTCCTGAGTCCTGAAAGTAACTAAAAAAGTAACGATCTTTATAATGACTGTTACTGAAAAATGTATCTAATTACCAATTCATTACTTATTTACAAAAGTCACTTTGTTACTACAAAATGTAAATAATTACGGTCATTAATTAAAAGAAACTAGTTACTTCCCATCACTGGTTTCTTAATAACAAATGTATTTTTCATTATTCGGGGATTATTTTAATTAACCAGGCATAAATTGTTAAAGAAAGGTGAAGAAATGAAAACTGAGTTAGAAAAGCAAGCTAGTGGAATTAGTATTTACAAAAATGATTACATAATTATTTCACAAGAGAATTTTTCTTTTTTTCATACCACGTTGACGTAGATTGGCTTCTGCTGACACAAAACAGTCGTAGAGAATGAAGTAAACATGGCTGAAGTTTCCTTCAAAGAACCCTTTCGCTTCATCTGTGTCCACATTGTCTGAAAAAAATAAATGATAAAATTATTAAAGAGATTCACTATTTAACTTTCGATTATTCTAAAATAAAAGTTATGAAAAACTATAATAAATTATTAGTTAATAAAAATTATTAGTTTGTTCTTTTGAATTTTCTGGAATTTTGTAAATCGCAATTTCCAAATGAGAAATTTTAATTTTAGAAATTTATTTTTAAAAGAGAAAACTTAAATTGTGAGTGATTCTTTAATAATAAAAGCAACAATTCGGTTCTAAACTTTTCAACCAAATTTTTAAAAAATGACAAAAGGAGTCTATTCATAACCCCTTGTCCATATTAAATGAGGTTATATGTATTTATATATGAATAAAGAGTAACAATTTTCTGCACCATCAATTGAGCAAATAAAAATTTCCAAATAAGTAATTTTATTGAGCATAGTTAATAAAAAAATGTAATTAAATTTTTTTTTTATATTGAAGTGGGAATTTTTTTTAATTGTTGCAGAAATTAAAAAACTTGCAGGAAAACTTTCAATTATTTCAGAAAATATTTCAAAGTTTTAGAAGTTTTGAAAAGATTAAAAAATAATTTACAGTCTGAAAAGATTCAAACATTTTTTAACAAAATGTAGATTTTTTAAGAATTCGAAATAAAATTTTGAAGCTTTTGAATGATTTTGAAAGATTTTAAGATAATGAAATTTTTTTATTAAGATTCCAGAGAAAATTTTAATAATTTTATTAAAATATTTAAAAATATTTTGAAACATTTTGAATGATTTCTTAAAATTTTGGAAAGATTTCAAAGCAAAATTTTACAAATTTGCAAGATCATAAAATTTTAGAAAAAATTCGAGTAAGATTAATTAAGAGATATTTAAAACTTTTGAAGATCCAAAAATAATTTTAAAATTAAAAATATTTTTAAAAATTTGCAACAATATGTAGATTTTTGAAGATTTCGAACAAAAAATTTAGCAGCTTTTCAAGAAATTTTGAAATTCTTTCGATTTCTGGAAAAAAATTTTATGATTTTTTATTTTACTAAATTTTAAAAAGATTACAAATCATTCCAAAAGATTAAAACATTTTCAATGAGTAATCTGGAAGATTCCATGCCAATTTTTTAATTTTCAATTATTTTTCAAAATTTTAGAAAAAATTCGAATAATTTCAAAAGATATTTCAAAGTTTTTAGAAATTTCAAAAATAATTTCAAATTTTGAAAGATTTACAAGAAGTTAGACAAAATTTCTTAAGATTCCTGAAAATAATATAAGTAATTATTTTGAAAAATTAATTTTAAGAGAATAAAAAGATTTAAAACATTACAAAAGATTTCCAAAATTGCCAAAACTAATCTGGAAGATTTTAAAGACAATTTTAGGAAATAGTTCGAGTCAGTTTAAAAGTTATTGAGTATTTTTAGAAGTTTTGCAGAGATTAAAAATATTTTAAAACCTTGAGAAATTGTCAAATATTTTTGAATTTTTCCCAAGAGTCCAAAAATTGAAAATAATTTTTAAGCTGCTTTAAATTTACCCTAAAACTTTAGTAAAATCTTGTAAAATTAAAAAATCTTAGACATTTTCTAGATACTTTTTCGACATATTTGAAATCTTCAAAAATCTTTTTGAATTTTCTCGAGAAACCTAGGAAAATTATGTTCATATAAGTAAATAAGCAAAGCAAAAAAATATATTTATTCGAAATTTTTATTTTGTATTAAAAATTATTTTTCCCTTTAAATTATAATTTGCCTGCAATTTTTTTAGTTGAAAAGTCGTCGTTTTGGTTTGAAATTCATCTTTTTTGGTAAAAATTTCATAATTGTTTTATGAAAATTGCAATTGTTTGCTTTAAATTAAAATCCTTTTTGGTTGAGGATTCAACAATTTTGTTGAAAATTCGTCTTTTTGTATGAATTCAAGTCTTTTTGATTTGAAATTAAAATCGTTTTTAGTTTTAATATCAACTATTAAATTTTTCGTTGATAATTCATTTTTTTTTGCAGATTCAACTACTTCGTTCAAAATTAAACTACTTTTGTAAAAATGCACTTGTTTGGTTGAAGATTCATAATTATTTTAGTTCAAAAAACACATATTCGGTTGAAAATATAACTATTTTGATGAAATTTCGTCTTTTTTGGCAGAAAATTAATCTTCTTGCTTGAAAATAATCTTTGAGTTCGATTTAACTATGGTGTTGAACATGTATATTTTTTGGTTTAATTAAACTGATTTTGATGATAAACAAAAAAAAACTTTTTGGATTTCGATGTCTTTTTTGTTTGAAAATTCAACTATTTGCTTGAAAATTTCCTTTTTTGTTGAAATTTTGATTTGACATATCTGAAATTTTCAAAAATCTTTTTGAATTTTCTCAAGAATCTTAGGAAAATTATAGTTATATAACTTTAAAAACAAATAAACCTCACAAAATAAATATTTATTTACAATTTTTATTTTGTACTCAAAATTACTTTTTCCCGTCAAATCTAAAATGAATTCGTATATATTTTCATCTAATGTTTTTATAATATTTCTAATGATTTGTATTTATGATTATTTTGTTATAAATATATGATTCTGAGATGAAACTTGTTGATATTATGTGAAATCAAAAACATATGCGAATGCATTAAAATTAAATGGCGTAATATTAGTTGCAGATGGAGGTCAAAAACAACTCTGGACACTCGTGTGGTCTGGTGATTAGATATTCTTGTAATATTATACGATCCGTGTTTTCAGTGACTCAAATTTTAGGAATTTAATTTAATGATTTCTGTCATTAAAAAATTTATGTTTTAAAATTGGATATACTTAGGTCGTGGAAAATCTATTCATGGCGATATGAAAAGTCAGAAAAAATATTTTAAATAGAACAGTTTTAAACGTTTAAAAACGTTATCATAATCCAAAATATTTTCTACTTAAAAAATAACATCATCAATAAAAAAAGCAATCGTTTGATTTTCAAGTCCTAATAATTAACATTTTTGAATTAGGAGTGTTCAAAATTTGATAATTTAAAATTGAAAGAATTTGAAATTTAATCATTTTTAACTGCTAACCCTACAAACTTGAATAATTTGTTGGAACATTTACCATTTTTTTGTTGTAAGCTTAGAAATTTAATGTTTAATTGAAAGCGGTCGAAATGAAATAATTTGAGATTGAATAGTATGTAATTTAAATTTAGTTACTCTAGTTACACTAAAAATAAAATTAAAGAATCATTAACTTAACATCTTAATGTTAATAATTGGAAAAATTAGCATTTACTCTTTAAAAGGATTACAATCCTTCTATTATCAAATGGCAATAACAATTCAATTTGTCCAAAATAGAAATAGTTAAAACACATAAATTAATTAAAGTAACCATCTACTGAAATTATTAGATTTAGCAAACACAAGGTGGCCGAAAAAAAATAATTTTCTAATTTCCCTGTCATAAACGGAATAAACAAATTTAAAATTAAAATTGTTAAATTTAAAAAAATGATTTTTTAACAAAATAGTTAAATTTTTGACAAAATAATAAAATTTCCAAGAAAACAGTTTAATTTTTAACGAAACTGCTAATTTTCAACCTACGAAGATGAATTTTCAACCATGTGGTCGAAGTTCCAAACAAAAAAGATTAAACTTCAACTAAAAAAAGTTGCATTTTTACCAAATTATTGGATTTTTTACAGAACTATTTAATTTTTAACGAAAAATAATGAATGTTTAATCCAAAAGTACGATTTTTCTGCCCAAATAGATGAATGTTAAAATAAATTAAGGTATCGCCCAAAAAGGATGACTTTTTAATAAAATACTTGAATGTTCAACAAAATAATTACATTTTCGAGAATATAGTTCTATTTTTAACCAAATACTGGAATTTATTACCTGCGAAGATGAATTTTCAAACAAACAGTTGAATTTTTAAACAAAAAATATCAAACTTCAACCAAAACCAGTTGAATTCTCAACAAAAAGATGAATTCTAGACTAAAAATATAATAGTTGATATTTACACACAAAAAAAACTCATTTTTAACAATATAGGTCAATTTTGAACCAAAGAGTTGATTTTTCAATCAAATGCTTTAATTTTAAAACAAGTAGTTTAATTTTCTGCCAAAAAGATAAATTTTTAACTAAAAATGAAAAAGTTTAATTTTCAGTAAAAGAAGATAATTTTCAACGAAGTAGTTAACTTTTGATAACAACAAAAAGCAAATATTCAAACAAAAAGAAGAACTTCCTGCAAAATAGTTAAATTTTCAACGAAAGAGATGAATTTGCAACTAAAATAATTAATCTTCAACCAAACAAGAAAAAGAGATAAATTTGTAACAGAGTTTTTCAACTTTCAACCATGTAATTCAATTTTCAACGAAAAACGATGAATTCTCAACAAATAATTTTATATTTTTATTTTAAACAAAAAACTGTTAAATTCAACCAAAAAATACGAATTCTGAAACAAATTAGTTGAATCATCAACCAAAGCATATTCATTTTCAAGCATACAGTTGTGATTTTTAACTAAAAAAGATTCGATTTTTATCCAAAAATATTAATTTTAAACCAAAAGGACGAATTTAAAAATAAATATTTTATTTTATTTTTTAACTCCAAAATATGCATTTTCAACAAAAAAATTAATGATCTTCCAAATTGTTGAATTTTCAACCAAATAATAAAATTTGGAACTAAAAATATAATTATCAGGGGGAAGTGACTGCAAGAAAAGAAACAGAAGTAGAAATACAGACCAGAATTTTAATCTTGTAAGATTTTTAACATAGAATCTGCTCTATACGGAATAAAACAAGTTCAAATTTTAATTTAAAATTTTCAAATTTATTATAGTCTTTTCAATTGAAAAGAATTAAATTTCAACCAAAAAATAGGACTTTTTAATCAAAAGATAAATTTTTTATCCGAAAGGAGGAACTTTCTAAACAAAAATAATTTTCAACCAAGGGGATTAATTTTATAAAAAAAAAAAAAACAACGAATTTTCAACAAAATACAAATAGTAGAATTTTCAACTAAAACAGATACATCTCCAACCAAAAATGGAAAAATTAAATTTTCTATGAAAAAAATACTTTTTAATAATAAAAACAAACGAATTTTCAACAAAAGAAATGAATTTTCAACTAAAATGATGGATTTTCCAACCAAAAAGACAACATTTCAACAAATAAAGATTTTTCAGCCAAGAAAAAAAATTTCAGACAAATTGTTGAACTTTCAAGTCAAATTACGATTTTTCTGAAAAAAGTTGATTTTTAGAAAAAAAAAAAATTCAAACCAAAATGACTAATTTTCAACCAAAAATGTAAAAGTTACATCATCAGTTAAAAAATTAATTTTAAACCCCAAAAAATCGAATTTTCAACAAAAAAGTAAAATTTTCAACCAAAGAGATGAATTTTCAACTAAAATGATGATTCTTTAACTGGAATATTTAAAATTGCAATTTAAAAAATTACTTGTAAAAAAAATAATTTTCAACAAATAATATTATAGTAAATATTTCAGTTGTGAAAATATTTCAATTTTAAATAAAAAATAGTTAAATTCAAAAAAAGAATTTTCAACAAAATAGTTGAATCCGCTAGCAATAGAGATTAATTTTCAATCAAACAGTTGTATTTTTATCCAAAAAGATGAAATTTCTACTAAAACAGATGAATTTTTAAACCAAAAAGACGATTTAAAGAAAAAATAGTTTAATGTTCAACTAAGAAAAATCTCAGCTGTATTTTCAATCAAAAAACAGGACTTTCTAACAATATTGTTGGATTTTCAACAAAATAATAAAATTTGTAACTAAAAATATGATTATCAGGGGGAAGTAACTTACAAAAAAAGAAATATAAGATGTGTATCTGTATAACAGTTAAATTTAACCAAAAAAGATGAATTCTCAAATAAAATAGTTGAATCCTCAACCAAAACAGATTAATTTTCAACCAAACATTTGTGACACATATACAAGGCAAATAAATTACTGACCGCAAAATTCGAAATTCCACAATTTTTCCTTCACAAATTTTACATTGTCCCTGAACATTAATATTCAAAGACCACATTTTTGCATCTTAAAATTTTTTTAACATAGAATTTATAGATTTTGCAAGATTTTGTTAAAAATCCCTGATTTCCAGAGATTCTCTGACCCACGGCCACTCAGAAGCATTTCGTATTTTTGGCTTAAAATTTCAACAGTTTGGTAGAAAATTCAACTATTTAGTCGAAAATTTAACTATTTGGTTAAAAATGAAATTTTTTGGTGAAAATTCGTCTTTTTGATTTAAAAATTCATCTCTTTTCGTAGAAATTTCATCTTTTTTTGGTTGAAAATGCAACTTTTTTTTAGAAAATTATTCTGTTTTGGTTGAAAACCAACTTGTTGTTGGAAAATCATATTTGCGGGTTGAAAATGTATGCATCTTGTTGAAAATTTATATTTTTTGACAAAAAAATAAAATTTTTGGTGTTAAAACTGCAACTGCTTAGTTGAAAAGTAATCGTTTCCGTTGAAAATTAAACTAGTTTATTGGAAATTCAGCTTTTTTGGTTGAAAATTCCACTACTTGGTTGAAAGAAGGAAATATTTTGTTCACTCACGTGTTTAAATTAGGAAGTTCTAACAAATAATTACACGATATTCATAATTATATTAATTATCAGCATGGAATGACTAAAGAAATTAATAATACTACAAACAGAATTAAGTACATGAGTTTGAATAATAATTAAAACAAATCAGTATAAATCCAACACTTTAAAAGTTACTATTACAAATTAAAAAATGTATTTAATTTTATATTACAATGTCTTTAAAAATGGAGCACGCTCGAAAAAATTACAACTTAAAAAAAAATCCCTGACATTTCCAGGTTTTTGCAGGTATATACAAATTCTTTGAAAATTCCAGATTTTCCAGGTGAATGGACACCCTGTATAGGCAATTTCCACTTAACGAAGGACATTTAAAAATGGAGGATTTGAGAATTAAAGGGAATCAAAAACATTCAACATTACTTTCTAATTCAAATTGAATATGGAATACTTACAAGGGTATTACTTTAGCAAAAAATTAAGTATTTTAAACCAGAATTTACATATCTAGCTTAATTAAATCACAGGAAACGACGAAATAAGGTCATCTGAGATTATCAAAATAGGCTCCGAAAGATAAAATAAACATCGTTAAAAAAATTAGCATTTTATCTCAGACTCGATGAAAATCGTGAATTCACAAATTATCGTTCAATTGCTAACCAGTATAAATATTTATAGCACATTTTTCAATCTTGTCACACCTGTCATGTGCAAAAAAGACCGAAAATTGCAGAGAAACCATAAAACCACGGAAGTAAACATTGCCATCTTCCGAAACACTTGAGATGTACAATTTTCGCATAAGCAAGAAATGACTCAGGAATTCCGCATGCTTGGTAGATTCTCATTTCTCAGAGATTCAGGTTTGTGATTACGTGGGAAGTAAACGCGCAAGAGAACATTTTTTCCCTTCCCCGGAACCCCCTTCTCTATGTTCTTAAGGTTAGAGGAACTGCGGATGACAGATTGAAAGATAACAAATCCTTTCGACAGCGAATGAAAAAATGACATTTCTAGAGAGCTCTGGCTTACCTAAAACGATTTTTAGATGCTTGAATCTCGTGGCACTGTCTTTTTTAACGTCCTGGATCTTGTGCGTTGACTTTTTGACGTCTACGTGAAGTTTTTTGCTGAACATGGTTCAATGCGTGCCGCGACCGGCCGCCAGAATAAAAACTTTCATCGAGCGCGCACCAAGTGGTCCACATGGATTACAGACACTTAATCACTCTTATCACAATTCGGAATTAAAAAACAACCCGCTGTTACTGTTTAGCGTCAAATGTCGCGATCCACACACTTTTCAGATCGGATGTACGTGGCAGCCATCTTGCCATGCTTTACACTGACAGTTGTACCAACCTCTTGGGTTTAGAATGCTTAGAATTGGTCTTCTTCGGTCTAAAAAAATAGTTTGGGTTTATTTTATTATAATATGGAAGTGGAAATAACTTCTTTCGAAGATTTTGAATCTAGTTGAGCCAAGAATATGTTGTTGAGTTGTATAAAAGGTATGTAAGTTTTGAAATTCGCGCTTTAAAAAATGCTCTAGCGCATGCGCAGCTAACTTTGAGGTTAGTAAATTATCATAATAATGTATATTGTTGATTATATCCTTCACATTAAAGTTGTAGTAACTGTTAAATTTGATTTTAATATTGGATTGGATTTAAATTTGTTTTTTCTTTTCGTATCTTTGTCTTTTTAGGGATTTTATTAATAATTAAATGGTCGAATAGATGCTAGTTTGACTAGTTCAGCAGTGTTTTGTTTTGATCACGGGTTTTGATCAGTTTGTGCTTGCTGATTTCTAAAGAGATTTTTTTTACTAGAATAATATGAAAATAATCTCGTATTTGCGAATGAAATCATCATAAGTTTTACGGTGAAGCAAATAAGTAAGAGTTTTCAAATTTTATTCATAAAGTTCATATAATTTCCTGACCTCATTTTCATATTTCTACGGTTTTGAACAGTTCATTTTTGTTTATTTGTAAAGTGAATTTTTTTATTTTGTATTAATATGAAAATAATCTCGTATTTGCGAATGAAACCATTATCAATTTTATGGTAAAACAAGTAATAAAAATTTTAGAATTTAATTTTCGTATAATTTCTGAACCTTATTTTCTTAAGAAAATGTTTTTTATCGTTTTGATTCTGATTGATAAAACTTCACAAAATAGTTGCATTGATCATTTCCTTTGTCAGTAATAAGTAATCTATTTTTAATTTTTTTATTTCTGGAATTTTTCATATATTTATTATTTTATTTTTATTTTAAAAATTGCAGAAAATGTTAGGGGACGTGCAAAAACTGCATCACACTGCCTGTGGTTGGGGGGGGGGGACATTTTTTGTGACAATTTGAGACTTAGACTTTTTTTCAATTGGAAAAAGTACTACTATATTTTTGGTTCATAATTCATCTCTTTTGGTTAAAAATTTTACTATTTAGTTGAAGATTTCACTGTTATATTGAAAACTCGTTTTTTTTGTTGTTAAAAATTTATTTTTCAAACTGAAAATCTATCTATTCCATTTCTGGTTGAAAATTAATGGGTTTTAGACGAAAAATCACTAAATCACCTATTAAATTTTCCATTAAGAATTCGTGTTTTTTTTTTAAATTGAACTACTCGGTTAAAACTTGAACTACTTTGTTAAATATTTATTTTATTGCTTGAAGATTTGAATATTTTATTTAAATTTTGTCTTCTTTTTGTAGAACATTAATCTTCTTGATTGATTGAAAATTTAACTATTTTGTTGAAAGTACGTTTTTTTCAAATAAATTTGTTAACTGCATATTTTACCATTTCATTTTTTGTTGAAAATTAAAGGTTTTTAGTTTAAAGTTGAACTATTTGGTTGAAAATGAACTTTTTTTGAAAATTCAGAATTCCGCTTCAAAAATTCAACTGATTTGTTGGAAATTTTTCTTTTTGTGTTGAAGATTCTATTAGTTTAGTTTAAAATTGAACTATTTGGTTGAAAATTAACTTTTTCGTTGTTAATTAAGGGTTTTTAGTTTAAAGTTGAACTATTTGGTTGAAAATTAACTTTGTTTGAAAATTCAGAATTCCGCTTTAAAAATTGAACTGATTTGTTGGAAATTTTTCTTTTTGTGTTGAAGATTTTATTATTTTGGTAGAAAATTGAACTATTTGGTTGAAAATCAACTTTTTGGTTATTAATTAAGGGTTTTTAGTTTAAAGTTGAACTATTTGCTTGAAAATTAACTTTGTTTGAAAATTCAGAATTCCGCTTTCAAAATTGAACTGATTTGTTGGAAATTATTTTTTTTGTGTTGAAGATTCTCTTTTTAAGGTAGAAAATTGAACTATTTGGTTGGAAACTAACTTTTTGGTTGTTAATTAAGGGTTTTTAGTTTAAAGTTAAACTATTTGGTTTCAAATGAACTTTTTTTTGAAAATTCAGTCGTCCTCTTTAAAAATTCAACTGATTTGTTGGGAATTTTTCTTTTTGGGTTGAAGATTCTATTATTTTAGTAGAAAATTCAACTATTTGGTTGAAAATTTACTTTTTCGTTATTAATTACAGGTTTTAAGTTTAATGTTGAACTATGTATTTGGTTGAAAATTAACTTTTTTTGAAAATTCAGAATTGCGCTTTAAAACATCAACTGATTTGTTCGAAAAATTTCTTTTTGGGTTGCAGGTTCTATTATTTTGGTAGAAAATTCAACTATTTGGTTGAAAATTAACTTTTTGGTCGAAAATTCATATTTTAGGGTTAAAAACTATACCTTTTATTTGAAGATTTGCCTATTTTATTAAAAATTCTGTTTTTTTCTTTGTTAAAACTTAATTTTTTAACTGAAAATTTAACTATTCCATTTATAGTTGAACATTCATAGTTTTTAGATGAAAATTAAAGAATTAAATTTTCTATTAAGAATTCGTGTTTTTTGTTGAAAATTCAACTACTTGGTTGAAGCTTGATCTACTTTTTTGAATATTCATTTTATTGCTTGAAGATTTGATTATTTTTTCGAAAATTCGTCTTTTTTTGTCGAGCATTAATCTTCTTGGTGGACAACTCTACTGATTTATTGAAAGTTGAACTTCTTACTGGAAAATTCAGTTTATTAGTTGAAGATTCATCTCTTTCGTTGAAAATTTAACTATTTTGTGGAAAATTCGTTTTTTGTTTGTTTGTTTCAAATCAATTTTTTGAATAGAAACTTTAACCATTTCATTTTTGGTTGATAATTAATAGTTTTCAATTTACAATTGAACTATTTGGTTCAAAATTAACTTTTTTGTTCAAATTGAGGAATCTATTATTTTGATATAAAATTCAACGATTTGCTTGAAGATTAACTTTTTGATTGAAAATTCATATTTTATGGTTGAAAATTCAACTATTTTGTTGAAAATGTAATTATTTCTTGAAAATTCAACTATATTGTTAAAGTTTCGTATTTTTGGTCGAAAATTAAACTACTTTGTTGAAAATTCGTCTTTCTGGATAGAATTCAATTATCTTTTAAAAAATTTGACTCTTTGGCTTGAAGATTCAACTATTTAGTTAGAAATCCAACGGTTTGTTGTTAAAGTTTCATATTTTTTGTTTGAAAATTCAATCATTTGGTTGAAAATTCAACTATTTTGTTAAAAATGTAACTATTTGGTTGTAACTGGAAGTGTTTGGTTTCAAATTATCTTTTATGTTCGTTGGAAATTTAACTATTTGGTTGAAGAATTACCTGTTTGAGTTTTATATTTTAGGCGTTTATCATATGAAACCGAAGCAAATATTTGGACCCCAAGGGGGGGGGGGGGTGTTTATAATCTATGAAGAGGAGGGGGAGGGGAGGAAAAAGTCATCAAAATAGCGTGACGTAGTTTTTGAACGGCCCTTTATAATAGTTTAAAAAATACATGATCAATGTTTGATATTGATTATAAAGACGATTTTAAAATATTTTTAACCCGAAATTTAGAAAGCGTTTTTACTCTAAAGTGGATTTGTTAATCAAGGTAAATATTATATTACAGAGGCAATTTATATTAATATTCGTTCGGAATTTTTTATTTTCATTTATTTAAAAAGTAATCTTATTTAAATTTCGATAAATATGTTCAGAAACTGCTGCCGTCATTCAATAGTGGCTTGAACTTGAACTAGAAAGACCCATTCACTGCGTTGAGAGTTTCGGACGGAGTAAAATAATAAATTGGAATAATGAATTTATATTTCTGACACGATTTTTAACTCAATCAGTAAAAAATGAGTAGAAAAAATAAAGTTTGTATGGAACTTATATTTTCGAAAACAACCAGCGACCGTGAAGCTAGCAAGGTCAGAGAGTTTTGGAAATTAATTGATTCTCAAACTGAACTACAACCTTATGAAGTAGAGAAAGGTTTGAAAAGTATTTTTATATTTCTAATAATTAAATGTTGTCTTTTATCATTTTCTAATTTTAAAACACTACAGTTTTATAAAAATGATTGTATATTTTTTTATTTTATCCTCAGTCCTCGATTCATTAAAGCTTCTTCAGACTAAAAATCTAAGCTGATTAAATTTAATTAACAATAATTATAAGAGTATACAATTATAATTTAAATCTAATTAACCCAGAAATAAAAAAACCCGATTGGAAAATTTGAATCGGTCTGAAGCCCATTTCCGATAGCGACCGATTCACTCAAATTTTTAATTTAGCGTGGAATTTATTTATTTACCTCGAAAATTTCGAACCAATTAAAAAATGCCGGAAAGGAATAAACAAAATTCAGTTCAATCGGGGTTTTTTCATTTACGATGTCTAAATTTGAACTAGAAAATTGAAATTACTTAAATTTTAGGACCGATTCAAACGCGTCATGTCAATTCAAAAGACGATCATCCAGACCGCTTTCTTAAAAGAAACTGATTCACTAAAACAATCGTTCAATCGTTTTTTTTCTAGAAAATTTCCAATTAGCAACTAATTTTTACTTAAGACGATTAATTAAATAGAACAATTTTATAAAGGTTCCAAGTCATCAGAGAAAGATGACAAGTCAGATTGCAGCTCAGCAGTGGGAAAAAATGTCGAAAGCTTAGAAAATTCATCAAATTGTGCTTCTGAAAAAAATCAGAGATTTTGGTACGATGAGCTGCGATTATTTCAATCCCTTGGCTTGGATAAAATTGCTCTTGCTACGTGTAAGCAAACAGATTTCGAAGCTTCCAGAAAAGAGTAATATAAAACTTAATTTTTTAATCTTTGCTTCTTCTCACTGAAACAAGTCGAAGCAGGGAAAGCTAAACGGCGCTTAGTCCTTTTTTTGGACAAAATTGAGTTTAAAAAAATCATACTTCCTCGCATTTTTACCACGATTTTAGTGTCAAAGTTAAGGTTTTACAATTTTTCACCGTAAAATTTAGTAGATAAATTTATTCAAATATTTCAAAATTTCAAAGATTTCAAACTAAGTGAATGAATTATATTAAAATAATCTATTTTTAGGGTTTCGTAGCCCCGGGCAGAAACCCTTATAGTTTCGGTCGGGTTTCCGCTCGTCCGTCGTACTTTTTTCAAAGGAGGGTAAGTGAGGAGAAATTATGGTACAGAAATTAGGGGAAATTAGGGGAAGTGAAGTAGGGAGAGTGAGGGAAATGAGAGGAGGGGAAGTAGGAGAAGTGAGATAAATGAGGTTAGGGGAAGTAAGGTAAATTATGGGGGAGTAGTGGGAGGGAATTTCGGAGTAATAAAGGGAGAGAAAGTAGGGGACGTAGGTGAAATGAGGGTGGGGAAAGTGAGTGAGAAGAAATAAGGGAAATGATGGGTGGGAAAGTATGAGAAATGAGGGGTAGGGGAGTAGTGAGGTGTGGGGTGGAGAAGTAGTGTGAATGAGGTGGGTGAGTGGGGCGAAGTACGGGAAATGTGTGGAGGGTATTGGGAAATTGTGGGAGGGTAAGTAGAGGAAGTGAGGGGAATGGGGGACGGATGGGTAGGGGAAGTTAGGGGAAATTAATGGAGGGGAAGTGAGTGGAAATTGGATGGGGAAGTAGGGGAAGTGGGGTGAATGAGGGAGGGGAAGTAGGGGAAATGATTAGAAATGAGGGTGAGTAGGGTAGGGAAATTGATGTTCATGGTAGGAAGTAGGGGAAGTGGGTGTTATCTGAGGAAGCGGGAGGAGGGGGAAGTATAGGACGAAGAAGTTGTGGAAGGGGGATGCGAAGGTGGGGGAGGTTTGAATTACTTCATTAGCGTCTTAATAGACTACGAAACCCTTTTTTGTTTTTACGTTGACTAATTTTTTAAACAGTTCGACGGTCATTATATGATTTAAAAATTGGAGATATTACTATAAAAACAAAAAAATGTTGTACTAATACTACAAATGTTTCTTTTTTTCTGGTAAATAGTGTTATTTGTTTGCGAGATAAATAAAAATATGTATTTCAGATGACTTTTTCACAATTTATATACTATTTTTATTTATTATACCAGAACAAGCTAATAATATTTTTAACAAATCAATCCTATAAAAAAATCCATGTATCCAAAATTATAGTATAAACGTGATTCAGTAATTACGATAAAAGCTCTGCAGAAAAATATCCATAAAAACAACATCTTTTTTACAATTTTTGAAATTACTACTACCCCCTAAAAATTATTCAACATTTTTTAAGTTTATTGGGCTTTGTACTATTCACTAAATACACCCTTAGATGCAGTCATCTACTTTTCTAGATTTGACGACAGATCAGGCAGGAAGTCAAAATATCTAATACCTTTTTAAAAGAATTCCAATCTTCTAAATTGTTGTTAAAAATAAAAAGTTATCATAGTAAATAACACTATTTACTAAAATAACCCGTAGCAAAGATTCTGCATGCTTGATTGTCTAATTTTCAAATGAAAATGTATGCTTACATTTAAAGTTCTATGGAATATAATAATAATCATGGATTAAAGTTAATTTGGGATTTTATGTGACGAGTGATCGTGTGCTGTATCGTAATGTACAACATTACGATACTCTACGCTGTCGCATAAAAATGCGTTAATGCACCGGAGTCTCATAATAGTATATTATGCGCTGAGGCACATAATGAGGGTCTTCACGAGGCGCATATCTTCTTTAAAATGGGTCTATCTTGAAGATTTCTAATTGAAGATTCTTCCACTCTCAACGTGTATAATTTAGAAAAATGTGATTTTGAATGTGTGTGTGTTTTTTTTTGAATAGTTCAACTTTGAAGATTTATAATTGAGAACTCATAACTTTTTAAAGGGTCTAAAACAAAATTCATAAATTTGGATGATTTTGAAGCTCAAAAGTCAAGAGTTTTCAATTCTAAATCTTCCAAATTGAAAATTTTCAAATTTAAATCATCAGGATTACAAAATTTTTATATGTGAATTACAATTGTGGTCAAAATGAAAAACTCTTCAATTTTTAATATTTAAAATTCAAAGTTCTAAAATTTTTAAGAGTTAGAATCGACAATTCTTGAATTTTTAAAATACAGTGTTGAAAAATATTCAATCTTTATGATTTGTATTTTAGATTTATGTAATTTTTAACGACGTTTTGGAATATGCAGTTCAATTTTGAAGATTTACAATGAAAAATTATTCTATTTTAAGCATGTATAAATCAAAATTCATAAATCTGGATAATTTTGAAGATAAAAAGTCAAGAGTTTTCAATTTCAAATCTTCTAAATTGAAGAAATTTAAAATGTAAACCATGAGAATTAAAGAATTTTAAATTGTCAAATTAAAAATTTTCAATCTTTAATTGCAAATTGTAAAAATTAAAAACCGTTCAATTTTTAGGATTTTTATTTTAACTGTATGTAATTTTGAATGTTTTGTTTTGGAATAGTTGAATTTTGAAGGTTTACAATACAAAATTCTTCATTTTTAAGGATTCGCAATATATAATTTTTCAATTTTTAGTATTCACAATTGAAGATTCATTAATTTAAAATATTTGTAGTTTAAAATGATGTAATTTTGAATGCTTTTTTGGAATATGTAGTTCAATCTGGATAATTTACAATCTAAACTTCTTGAATTTTTGAGATATACAATTGAAGATTCTGCAATATTTAATGTTTATATTAGAAAATTATGCGATTCGGAATGTTTTTTGTTTATTAATTCAATTATGTGTAATAATAGTAATAGAGTTGTAATTGAAAATTGTTCAATTATGAACAGTAAACATAACACAGTTGATTGATTTATTTTATTGCATTTAAAAAGACATGACTAAAAATATGTGACAAAATTACATAACATTGGCGTGTGGAGGGGGTGGGGCCCAAACTATTTTGTGGTGGGGAGGGGTAAAAAATTGGAAAATAGTGTGTTACGCAATTTATGGATGGCCCCTTTACCGTTTTCAAGATATCGATAATTTTTGCTCTAGAAAATTTCGATTATCTTCTATGTTTTTGAAACCCACTGATTTTACGTATTTTAAATACATATGTACGTACATACGGTATTTTTCATTAGGACGGGTATTTTTTTTTTAATTTCCTAAAAAAGCGATTTGGCTTGAGTGGAAGGAGGGATGTGACCCTCAGCCCCTCCCTCCTTCTCAAGGTCACTGATTGAAACAGCTCAACACTAGCGGACTTTCTAACATTATCCAAAGAGAATATTATTAAAAATAAAAAAATGGTTTAAACCAAGTTTAAACTTAAAACTATGTTTAAACTATTTTTTGTCTAAATATCATTTTTTTTAAAACAAAAACGCATTCATTTTTGTGAGCATTCGATCAAATTGGGGGGTGGGCATTTTTGGACCACCCTAGTTTGCTTCTCCTGTAAAATTAGATCGATTGAACTTAGTACCGTTTAGCTTTCCCCGCTTCAATTATTTCTTAAGGAAAGAAAATTATCTCTGGACATATTAAATTCCAGAGACGAAAGTTTAATTTTATCCGATATGGTCGATCAGTCCTACGAAGAAGTCGAAGCAGATCTAAAGAATTTCGAAAGACGCCTGAAAAATAAAAACTCACATTAAATCGCCATTTCCAAGAATAAAATGATATTCTTCGAACTCGAAAACTCTTTTTATTCGGAGAAATAAAGAAAACAGAAAAATCGTTGAAGCGAAATTCCCTCCGGTGATTAAATGGCCCATTGATGAATCGAAGAATTGATGTCTCGATCGTTGAATTGAATAATGATTGCAAGGTTTGAAGCCTTGATTGTTATAAATTCGAAGTAGGCAGAGGCGGAGACCTGATGTAGGTACCCGCCTTGTCGTTCTGATGGTACATGGTACATAGCTATGGGCACGAACTTGGTATCAAATTTCTACAATCTAGGAGGCTGAGTAGTCTGCCCTGATTCTCGATCAAGTATCGGCAAGGTGGCTCGGCTCTCGGACCCATGAATGGAACCGGTGGTCCCAAAGTCGATCGCCGCACGACATCTGGCCCCGTCTTAGCTGTTCACGCATGCGTACATGCACACCAAATGGTCAATGGACCCGCTTTTTTCATATTATCGAAAAATAAGTCAGGCAAGGATAACAACCAAGAAGTTTCAGATATTAGGTTTCGTATAGTTTTATAATTAGGGTCTCTCCAAGTCTCTTAAGAACGTTCTTTTCCCTGCCTGAAATTCCTCATTCGGGGTGAATTTAACCACAAAGAATTGTAATTTTCAGATAAAACCCGTGGAAATTCCTTTAAAATTAGTTTCAAAAAAGTGTAAATAATAATTGAAGGGTGGCCGCGTAGAATTAGATAACCAAGAAAATCGGAATTTTTCAGGAGAGCGAAAAAACATTCTGTAAAATGGAAGTCACCATTTAAAGATAAGACAGAAGTCCACTTCCGCAATGACGCATTGCTGATTTGAGTCCGAAAAAATTTTATTGGAAACAGTTATCCATTTTGGAGGAAATAGATGTGTCAGCTGGCAATCTCAAAGTGACACTGACCACAAATTGAAACTGGCTAGTCTGCGGATTGCAATAAAAAATGTTATCTTCAGTTTAAATAAAAAATAAAAACTTACTCCCGAGGTATTGAGTTTCTGAATGAGGGTAAAAAAGTTTAGATATAAAAAAGCAACCAATTTTGAGTAAATCGCCCAAGAATGTTGAGGTTACTATTTCACAGGTTTTGAAAATTCGAGAAAATCTTAATTTAGTGTGACCGTATCGCACTGACACAGACGATTATTCGATTAAAGTACTATGGAAAGAAAGCATTTGTATTCCGGATGAGGTGGTCCAAGAGGCGAAAGAAGTTGCGAAGTTGCGCAATTTACGGTTCGGTTTAGAGAAACCCGATTTACCGTGAAGGCAATTGAGGCCATCCCCGAAACCCCCGGTAAACCAGAGTCCCAGTGTACTTACTGCATTAAAAAAAGTTAATTCGAACAAATCATTTTATCACAATGTGTATTTGATTTTAAAAAAATTTGTATGAAATAAACTCGTTTTCGAAAAAATGTTAGTTATCTAGTTCTGTACAGCCACCCCACAATTAATAATTAAAGGGAGGCAGTACAAAAGTAGATAACTAATAGAATCGGAATTTTTATAAAGAAGGAGAAAATATTCTGGAAAATCGGAATCACTATTTAAAGATAAAAGAAAAGTCTACTTCCGAGCTGAAGTGCTTCTGAATTGAGCTTAAAAATTTTTGATTAAAATAAATGATCCAG
Organism: Andricus grossulariae; assembly: GCA_011634705.1. NCBI lineage: Eukaryota > Metazoa > Arthropoda > Insecta > Hymenoptera > Cynipidae > Andricus > Andricus grossulariae. The sequence continues at coordinate 24,234,910 of JAABKJ010000755.1, forward strand.
GTTTGAGGAAATGGATGTGCAAGTAGACAATCTCAAAGTGACACTAACCCAAAATTGCAACAGCCTCGGCTGCGGATTGCAATGAAAAACTAAATTCTTTGTTTAAAAAAAAAATAAAAACATGCTCGCTAGAAATTAAGTTTTTGAAGACGGGTAAGTAAAATTTTAGGTAAAAACGTTGGCCAATTCCGAGAAAATCTACCAAGAATTTTGAGAATAAAATTTCATAGGTTTGCAAAATCGGTCTTGAATATCGATTAAAAATCAAACTTTCAATTTTTTGCACAAACAAAGATTTAGTCTTGAGATATAGGAATCTTGAATTGAAAAAAAATGTTGGTGCAAAAAACTATTCTAGTCCGAAAAATTAAAAACTGGGATCGCGATATCAGAGCATGACAGACATTTTTTTGGTAAAAATCCGAAAAAATAAGGAAATATATATTTTATACTCAATGTGTATTTGATTTTTAAAGAATTTTTTACACAATGATCCCATTTTCGATAAAAATGTTGATTAATACTGTCTTAAATTTCGAATTGAAAGCATTTTAAATTGAAAAAAAATATATCGAACGATTTTGAATTGAAAATATTTCAAAAGAAACAATTTAAATTAGGTAAATTGGTAATTGAACTTGTATCATTTTTGAATAAAAGCGTTGAAGATTGAAACTTTTTCAATCCAAAGCTCTCACATTGATCAATTTTAGACTACAATTTTGAAAATTGGACCATTTCATTAGAAAGGAGTTGAAATTGTATAATTTCTCGTTCAAAATTGGATTGATTCCAATTAAAAGCGTTCAGAATTGAATGATTTAAAAAACATTACTCTTTAATTCAAATCATTTTCAATTCGGAACGATTAAAGTTTTACAATTTGAACAAAACTAAATTGATTATTTCAAAGTTAAAGCTTCTGGAATTCTAGAGATTTTAATTGTTATTACATAAAAAAATATTATTTAACGTTAAAATTGATTAGACAAATGAAAAAATTTGCAATTATAAGCCTTTACAATTAAATTATTCTAAAAACACGTTAAAAATATAAACAAGTTTTAAATGGGAAACATCAAAAATGAAAAAAATATTCGCTGGGAACGGTGGAAATTAAACGAATGCGAACTTTATTCGAAACTGAAAAATTTGTAGTCACCAAGAATTGTGATATTAAAACTTTTTTATACTCAAACCCGTACAAATTTCAATTATTTTTAATGAATTTAAGTCGTTTAAAAATCAATAGTATTCAAATGTTTAATTATACTTTTCAAAATTCAACCATTTAAATTTTAACTACAAAATTATTCAAACTTATGAAAGGGGAAAATGTAAAATTTAGCGTTCAACGTGAAAATTCATAACTTTAATAACCATTCAAAATTAAAGAAATTACTCAAATACTAAGGAAACCATTTTACATAGTCTATTTTAGATCTATTTTGATTTTAAACAACACGATTTTTAACTTTTTAATTTCAAATCATATAATTTTTATTACTTTATTTAGAATTATTATGTATTTTAGAAATTTTTCAATCAAATAATATTTTTCAATTTTAAACTATTCATTTTTCAAAATCTTTAACTAAAAATCGGACAAGTTTTAAGATATCACATTGAAAAAAAAGAAAAAACTTTTCTAAGAAAAAAAATTTAAGAAATTATTGTCTTAATTTTGTATTTTATTGAATTAATTCTGGAGGAATTTAATTAAAAATTGTTCAATTACAAATCCTTTAAACTAGCTACTAAGTCTTTAAATTTGATACTCTACGATTTCGATGAATTTATAAAACCAAACAATTTTTTACGTTTAAAATTGAAATCAAATAATTTAGAATATATAAATCCAATTTGCAATTTTAAAAGATTTAATAGTGAAAATATTCTAAAAATTTTAATATTTGTATTTGAAACTACACGCAACATTGTGAAAGTCAAGATCTAAAAAAATTAAGAAATTTCAAAACAAAGATTTAAAAATTTAATGTTTTGAAGCAAAAAAAACTTTAGTTTCAAGGCCTTAAAAATTAAACTGTTTTAGCATTGCGCATTCAAACCTATAATTTTAAATTCAAATTTTCGCGGTTCTAAATTTAAGAATTTCAAGTATTGTGAATCTTTAAATTTGAATTATTGTAAAAACTTAAGAAAATTATATGCTTTCTAACTATAAACTTTCAAAATTAATAACTTCAAACTTGAGCCGTTAAATATCAAACAATTCCAAACTTAAAAAAAGAAGGATTCTCAAATTAGGATCTTGTAACTAAGTCATTGAAAATACTTAATTTTGAAATTGTGCATCATGATTTCAAAAATAAAATGATTTTAATCTAAAGTGCAAAATTAAGCTTGAAAATCAACGATAAAGGATTTCATTGGGGTGGACACATCATGTTGCTTCAAGTGGGAAAACAATTGTATAAGATACTGACGCCTACTAATAAGCTGCCACATTGATTATTTTTTATTAATTAATTTTATTAATTTTCATTTCATCATAAAATGTGCCCAAGATTTATGATGTTAAGATTATTATTTAATAAATTGTTGTAAAATTAATATCTTTTTAACGCCAAATTTAAATAATGTGTATTACTAAATAACTACAGATCCAAATGTGCCACCAAAATGCCTGAATATGGTCGCAAGCACATAGTGCATTCATTACAGATTTTTCCGAATGGAATGGGTATTCGGAAACAAGTAAATTTGTAAAATCCGTACTCGAGTAATTTCTACTAACAAATGGGTAAAAAATTTCCACTATTTCAACATTTATTCTGCGTTTTTTAGCGTTTCTAGGCTATGGTATTGAATCAAGAATAATTAAAAATATTAAAATATCAGGCTTCTTAGCCCAAAATGCTCTTAAAAGAGGGGAAATAGGGTGATTTTTCACAAAAATAGGGGAATAAATTCTTTTGAATAACACTATTGTTGATACCATATTTAAGGCCATCTGACGAGTGGGTCATGTGACCGGCTTCCTACCTTACCAACACTTTTTTTATTTGTAAACTTATTTTCATACGAATAGCCATATCGAGTCGAAAAATTGGAATAATAAATAAGAAGCACTAAGAAATGCGCCTCTGGTCCTAAATTTTTATAATTATGAAAAAAGTTCTTTTTATAAATATTTTTTTTTTTGCTTTTTCCATAATTATACAAATTTAGGACCAGAGCTGCGTTTCTTAGTGCATTTTATTTATTATCCCAAATTTTCAACTCGATGTGGCTATTCGTGTGAAAATAAGTGTACAAATAAAAAAAGTTTCGGTAAGGTAGAAAACTGGTCACGTGACCCATTCGTCACATCGCCTTAATTCAATATAAAATATGAATTTCCAACAAGATAGTTGAACTTTCAACCAAATAGTACAATTTTCAAGCCAGAAGACGATTTTTTTAGAAGGCACAATGTTCAAAGAACAATGAAAAAAGCATCACTCAGGTGGGGTGGGGGAAGGGGGGTCTAAAGTTGCTGAAAAATGTATCACGTATTTTGTGAATGGCCACAAAAATAGTTACATACATTTTCAACACTGTTGAAAAAGTTTTTTAAATTATATACTTTTAATATACGAATGTATCTGAATTTTAATATACGTTATAATTTAGTTTGGAATAATTGATAACAATATATTATGCGCCGAGGTGCATAATTAGGGTCTTTACGCGATTGCGAGCATTGTAAGCAAGTCGCGTGAAGACACGAATTGTGCGCATTGCGCATATACTATTTTATGTGACTCCGGTGCATAAACGCGTTTTATGCGACAGCGTAGGGTATCGTAATGCTCTACATTACGATACAGCGGAGATCACTCTTCACATTACACTCCGCTGTATCTTAATGTACAACATTACGATACTCTACCACTCTGATCCGAATTGTATGTATTACCAACACCTATTTCATCCATCAATTGTCTGACTTCTGTTACGAATTGTATCTCTTTCTTATGCAAGTCATTTCTATTTTCTATGCTCTGTTTTGTGATAAATTTATTAATTTTTCGAGAAACTATTCTATGAGATTTTTAAAATTTTGAAAGCCAATGATTTGATGCTCTGAATCTTACGTCCTCATTTCCAATTAGTTTTTGTGCTTGGAGAGCCCATCTTCGTATATCATTGTCATGAATGATCAACCCGGCTTCAAGAGCTGCTTTAAAGTTTTCTATCGTGAAATCGCAAATTTTTGCAATTTTTTCTCTGTATGTTCCTCCTTGATTGATTTGGTGAGCCCAGCGACGTAACTGCGTTTCAGAACTGACTTTCCTGAATCTGTTTTGAACTGTTCGAAGCGACAAATTCTTTTTATTCTTTCCACTCCTCCAAAATTCTACAGCCCTTTTTTTATATTCATAACTCAATGGTTCTTCATGTGTCGTACACTGATCTGTAGGAAATTCTGGATCTTCAAGAAGTGAATGTAAATCAATATCTTCCACAATTTGTGCATTTGAATCTTTAAATTCCTCTTGAAAATCCAACGAATTTTCCATTACTATATCTATACTATTAGATGATTCCATTAAATCTAATAGTATCATTTGAAAATGATCTCTTATTTCTATTTCTTTAACATTGTAAGGGCTTTCTTCAATATCAAATCTTTGAAAATAAACAAGCAGGAGGTTAATCACATTCAAAGGATTGATTTTCATTTTGAAAGCTGAAACAATAAATAAATATTATACATTAACGTTTTTCCATACGTATTTAGTTATCTTCGAAAAAATATTACAAATACTTCATGCCTTCAACGTTCAAAACTCCCAATCGTAAATATAAAAAAAGAGTAAAAAAAGGCACCGTCTGCTCATTGTCAGTTCAATTTCAAACTGTAGAAATTTTTTATTTTGTACATGGTTTTACTGAACGTGAATAAAACTGCAGTATTTAATAATTGTTCACGCTATTTTCATACTATTAATAAAAATACGTTCACTTCTTATAGTGCAAACATGATTAGAAAAAACTGCTATAACGTCGTCAATACTTCTATTCCCTGTATAAAGTGACACAATATCCATAATGTTTCATATCTAACAATAATATACAAAAACACATTTACCTGCAATTTGATATTTCGTTGAATTTTTTCTAGATCAATTGATGAAAATGCAAGAATACAGCCACGATATTTCAAAACTAATAACTTAAAGAAATACGCAGCTCGCTATATAATAGTAAACGTTTATTAAGATCGCTGATAATAAATCCACTAAATCTTTACAATAAAATTAATTCACTTTGTATTGTAGATATAAATATATACGAACGATTCACGAATATCCACACTGGATGAGTGGAAGCACCGCCAACTATAAACACAATGTTTACCGAAAACACTTAAAACTGCGCAGAGAATTATCAATCAAAAATACTCTTCTGATTCTACTATAAATAAAATTATCTAGAGATACACAATCAGTATTTAATTTTGTTTACCGCATGAGCCTCTCATACACACGTTCAGGCACGCACAACATTTTATAACTTTTTGTTCTATTCGGCTAAAAAATTAATTTAAAAAAATTATTAGAAAAATTTGTTTAAAAAATTTGTTTAAACAAACTGATTTTGCATAATTAATGGCTTATTTGTATTCCACGTTGTCAAAAACGAATAAAATGATATATCGCTTGTATGTGTTACCGGCCAGAATTTTACTATAATTAAGGGTATCTACCCCTACAAAAAATAATTTAGGGTGAAACGACGCAGCAGATTAACTTTATTTTTACATTTTCTTTTGTGTAGACTCAATTTTGAAGCGATACACAATTTATTGTAATTTTTATAGCCAATAATTGATGAGAAAAACGTTATTTTCTTGAAAAAAATAGGGGTTGCAACCCTCACAACTACAAGTAATGTTGTTTTGGAGCCCTTATTATTATACAATTTTTGGCGTTGGTTTCATCGAGTTATCTTTATTTGTTTCTGAAATTTTTGAAAAAAAGTGTTTTTGGGGGTGAAATTCAGAAGTGAATTTTACCCCCTTAAAGTGCGTATTAGCACGTAAGAAAAATATATGTGTCTTATTTCTCAATGTACTATAATATACTGCAATATCATCCAAATCGGCGACACACACCTGGGGTACCTTCTTGGTATTCTTAGACTTACTTTGTTGGGGCGAAATATATTTGAATAGAAATATTTTTAAACGAAGTTGTTGTTATTTTACTTTACAATACCTAGTGAAAGATATGAATGTGGCCTAGGCCCAAACAAATATTTAACTTTATTATTGAAAAAAATTTTTTCCCATTATTGTCCAGCATATTTGTAAATAGTTTGAAAAATTTTCGGTTCAGATTCAGATTTTTATCCGCGTACGATTGGAAGAAATCGCTTCATTTTTCATAAACCACGTTTGAGGTATCCAAATTATTTTCTTCATATGAATTTTGTGAAATGCGAATATCTCAGCAGTACAACCTTATCTCTATTGGTGTTATCCTTAGCTCTATTGGTGAATATAATACTATGATATATCTTAAAGTTTTAAGAAAATTTCTAAGATTTCCATAAATAAAAATTTGTCTGACGTAATCTGCATTCTATCCTAATAGCTTTTCTTCCAAACACTATTTGAATTGTTCCGAAATGGGCAATCTTCTCTCAATCTCCTGATTCTTAACAATATGCCTTTAAGAAATAATAAGAATGTAAAAGATGTAATTCTGTGTTTCTTCTTGCAGAGTTAAGTTCACACTTTGAGTGCTTATCTAATGGCGAAGCTATTCCTGGTGTTCCTCGTTGCAGACCTTCTTATTTTTCGGACCAAACTGACTCTCCTGACTGGTCTCTTCCACCTGCCAGACTTTATTTTCCGGATAGGCGGTCTTCATCTGCCGAGTCACTACTTCGCTTCAGCTCCAGATCTCCTGCAAGGTGCAGTGCTCCACCTACCAGGCTTTCTTCTTCAGACGGATCTGGAAGTAAACTTGAAGAACTTGAATTTATTCAGCTTACTGCCAATAGGAATCCGCACAGAATATTCGAACTTCGAAGATACACTTTTCCTTCTGATAAACAAATTAAATTATTCGAAGGACGAAATGAATTGGTGCCAGTTCCAAACCAAGAACAAGTTGTGTTATCAACTCTTAGTGGTGATGTATTTGCAATATTGGAGTCAATATCCTCCACACCATTAACTCAACTAAAAAAATGTAAAGCTAAAATATAAAATCGTTTGTTCGAAGTCACTTTACAATGTTACAAGAATCTTATAATTGCAAATAATAATAAAAAGTCTATGTAGTTTGTTCTTCCAGGCTTCGATTTTTTGTCAATGCCCCCCTCCCCCCTACCAGTCCTTTTTGGTATCACATAAAAAAAAGTTTCTTCTCGTTTTCAAACAAATTTAGATTAATTCAAGTAATTTAATAGGACTTCAGAGGATTTAAAATATTTTAAATAAATATATATCTTAGGAAAATACTTTAGAGAATTTCACAAGATTCTAAGGAATTGATCAATCACTTTAATAATTTGAAGGAATTTTAAAGGATTAGGAATATTTTTGGGTATTTCAAAAGAATGGAAGCCATTCTCAAGAGATTGCTATAATTTTCAGGAATTTCAAAAGATTTTAAACGATTGAAAATATATGAGGTTTTTTTTTAGCAGATTCCAAGGAATTTCCGATTGATTTTAGTAATTATCTTGATTTTCGTGGGTTTCAATGACTTTATGGGATTTTAAAAGCTCTCAATGTATTTTAATCGATTTTCTAGGATTTCGGGAAATTTCATAGAATTTTACGCGATTTTATAATATTTTGATGGATTTCCAAGAATCCATTTGGAAGGAGTGAGTGATTTCAGAGGATTACAAAGATTAATTCATCCTGAAGTCTTTCGAACTTGTCTGTGATTCTTACACATTTGATCAAATTTTGTTGATTTCCATAAATTTGTCTCAACACATTTTGAACTAACAAGGCTGAGATGTTGCTACTTTTTTTTCACTTTTTTCGACTCCTTTACAAAATGAGACTTTTTAAAGGAAAATGTGGCTAATGGACTTTTTCCTAGTTTGAATTTCCAAAAATTGCAAACCTTAACCGTCTTAAATTTGAAGCCTTACCTTTTGAGTAATTTCAAGTTTAGAATTCAGTCACTGATACTACTTTTTCCATTACACAAAAGGTCCCATAGAAGAGCATTTGATTTACCAATTCCTAGAACTGCTGGCCTACGCAGTTTCCCATCGGAAAAATCTGAAATAGTCACAGTACTTCTTGACATCGAAAGACAACAATGGTAAAAAAACTCGACCTTGTTAATGGATTATTTTGATAAAAAAATATCTTAGAATGGTGGCCTTTAAATATTAATGATAATGGAAAATTAAATATATCATGAGTTTTAATGAAACCAGGTGACCCCAGATCAGGAAAACCCTGTAAATCAGGGAAAAGTCAGGGATTTTAAAAACAAATCGCAAAAGTCAGGGATTTTAAAAACAAATCGCAAAAGTCAGGGAATTTTTGTCAGAAGAACTTTAAGTAACTGTCAAGAATAACCGCGACTGCCAAACAGTTACTTTTAGTCACTTTTTTTCCTGAAATGAGATTTGAGCCACTTTTTCAAAGAAAAACCTCACTATAGTCTAGCCCTTCTGCCTTTGACCTTCTTAACTTCTTTGTCTATTTCTCTATCTCCTTGCGTTTCAACTCCTCCCCATCTACCCCCTTTGTTCTTCTACTCCCAACATCTCTCTTCCGTGCATCTGAGCCCTGAAACGTTTCTTTAAAAAACTTCCTCCACTCCTCACACCATATCTTCTCGCTTATATCCAGTGTACGCTTCCTAAACCTATTTATTATCTTCCACACGTCTCCCTCAGTCTCAACACTTTTCAGCTCCTCTTTAGGATCTTTCTCCTTTTCCTTCTCCTTACCCATCAATCTTGTGGTATTTAACGATTTTCTTCCGAATGAGAGATTGGCTGACAGAAATTAGCGTTCGAATTTCTGGAAACGCGACAAACGAATGGTCACGTGTTATTATGTAACTCAGATGATTGATGGTTCGCGAAAAGTAATTATGAAGAGTGAGAAGCTACTGCTTTCGAGCTATATTGATTAATGAGTGTGGTCATTATCGTTAAATCCGTTGACTGCAATACATATAAATATAAGCGATCAATAAATGTTTAGTTAACCACGTTTGTGCGGAGCAATGTTTGCATCTAAATGAGGTATCTATTGATTATTTTAAAAATGTTTTTGTCAGTTGTGGTTTCTTTTTTGAATGAATGCACGATTAAGAAACTCAAACATTGTATGTTTTCAGCGTGGTTTATTTATACTGTAACGCGACAATTGGAAATGATTGTAAACGATTTTCGACGCTAGATGTTTGACGGAAATTCGAGGGAAGATTAAGATACCAGAATTTCTTTTTTCTAAACATTATTCAACTTTTATGCGACACTGAATCGGATATAATCAGCCGTATTATAAATCCATGTTTACCATTTCGTCTTGTTAATATTCTTCCAACCAATACATTTGCATCCACTATATATATTTTAGGGTTTCTTTATTTATATCAATGGCTCTTTTGAGTTGAATTTATGTATGTGTGTGAATACCATTTGTGTTTATGATGGGCGAAGTGAAGAATTCTATTAATTGATTATGTAGATTAATTTCGTTCAATGAGATCTCAAAATTTGATATCTTATAAAGAAAAATAAAGCTTTTTTGTTACATCCTTTCTCATTTCTACGTACCATTTCTTCACCATTCCTTTCTTCTTTCCAAATACCTTCTTTTGCACACACCCTTTCACTTTCTCTTTCAAATCCTCCCATATCTCTTCCACCGACTCCCCTTCAAAGCGTACTTTCCCTAACTGCTCCTGATACTTCTCTATCGCCTCCCTCGTCCAGCCTACCCTCTCCCCCATCGAAACTTCTTCCCCATCTTGCCTTCCGCCGCTCTCCCCCTTTTCCACAACCCTAATGGCTGATGGTCTGATTCTACCCTCCCTTCTACTGCGAATCTCTCAGTCTCCTCCCACCCTTGCGTATTCATGACTATCACCTGACGTCTATCACAGATACACCTACCTTAATTACATAGGTGTATTCTCCCTCTTCGTCCCCTGTTACCATACCATTCGCCACCGCCCAGCCTTTATCCTACATCCATTCCCTCAGAAAATCCCCCTCCTTATTTATTACCTTATCCTTCGATTTCCTTTCGAAGCCCTCTCCCTCCTTGGACAGACCCCCTTCCCTCCCCATCCTCGAATTAGGGTCCACCCCAGTACCACCATACCCTCCTCTCTTTCGCCAAGCAAGTTTTCCGCCCTTTCTTTAATCCTTTCCATCCCATCCTTATTGTATACTGTCACAAACTTACAAGTTACCCCTCCCATCGTTACTGCCCTCATTTGCACGTCCTCCCCCTCTACCTCTCCATGAACTTCTTCCTCTAATCCATCCCTCACCCCCGTTATAATTCCCCCAATAGCCCTTCCTTTCTCCTCACTCTGACCCTCTACGTTCCATTAGAGCACCTTCACTATTCCTCCACCCTGCTTTACCCGCACCCCCCACATCCTCCCAAACAAATTCCCCTGCGCTTCCTTCAAAACCTCTTTCTCCTCGTCCCACACCCACATTTTCTCATCTACTTTTATTTTACGATACCCTACCTTCACCGCTCTCCCTCCTAGCCCAGTCATCCAGCATTCTCTGCACCTCCCTTTCCTTCCTCGTCAAATCGTGATCGATGAAAACCCCCTTATCCTTTATCCTATTTTCATTTATCATTCCCCCAAATTCTCCTCCCAGCTCTCCAATTCCACAACTGCCACTCCCCCCCCCCAAACCTAATTTTCCCTTCCTTGCCTTTAACTCACCAAGTAACCTGTAGCAGCGCTTCTACACCCTCCCTTTCTTCTCGCTTTTTAGCTTCAACCCTCTTATCACAATATTAGTTCTCCTGTCTGCCTTCTCTTTTCTCTTCATTCTCAACTTCATCGCCCTTATCCTTTCGCTATCCGCCCTCTCCTTCTTTTCATTCCGACGCACTCCCACTTTCTCTTCTATCATATTCCCTACCCTCTCCCAAATACATTTCTTCTCGCCCTCCCCCCTGTCACCTACTTCCATTGCCGACCTGCCCTCCAGCTTCTCAAGTCATTTTTCCGTCCTTTCCTTCCACACCCTAATCACCTCTTCCAGCTGCTTCATTTTAACTTCTACTTTCCTTACTGACCCTACCTCCATCTCTAATCCTTCTCTCTCTCTCTCTCTCTCTCTCTCAGCTCTCAGCTCTTTCATCTCCTTTACCCATTTCTCATTTCTAATCCTCAAGTCCTCCCTCATACCATCCACCTGCTCCTTAGTCCTCCTTACGTCTTCACTCAGTCCTCTGATCTCGCCTGACAGCATCCCTAGTGCCTCCTTCTCCAGCTGCCCCTCCATTTTTTGGGGTGGTGACCTATGTTTTCTTACGCTTCTCTTAAACGGATTCTACCACGCTGTTCTCCGGACTCTCTTGGCTGTCTTTCTTTCTCTTCAAGAGATCCTCCCCCTCACTTGTGCTAGGTGTTCTCTACCTCGCCTACTCGCTTCCTTCGTTCCGCTTTTTCCCTTTCCTCGACGCACCGTTCAACACCGGACCACGCACTATTAGCCGTCGTAGCGTGTGGAAAATTTCCTCCCCGCTCCAAAACGTCCCTTTATCCCTCTTTATTCAACCCCTCACAGCCCCAGCAGACATCCCTTTCTCTCCCCTAACATCCCTCAACACTACGAAAACCACCCTTGTCCCACTTGAAGGCCCAAACTCCTGACCACAAAAACTCACTCTACCCCTTGCCAACCTAACCTCACTTTCTCTATTTCTATAAATCCCACCTCACATTCGCTTCGTTCGCCATCGAAACAGATTCCTTTTGCGCCATGGGACGTTAGTCCACAATGATGACTGTGATTGGGACGTTAGTCCGCAGTGAGGACTGTGATCATTTGACGCGACGTTTATTTAGGTAAATAATAAACAGCTTTTTTTATTTTATCTCTCTTGTTATATCGACTATGAATTTCTGCCAATTCAAGCTGGTTTCCGTCTTCCTTCGGTTCTTTTTCTGGGATCGGCGTTCTAAATTGTTCTTGATCTACTTTCCTACGGTTCTTTAATAAGGATCGAGGTTTGTTCTTCTTCCACTGGTTCTTTTATAAGGATCGAGGTTCTTTCTTTTTCCTCCGGTTTTTTATAAGGATCGAGGTTCTTTCTTTTTCCTCTGGTTCTTTTGCAAGGATCGAGGTTCTTTCTTCTTCCTCCAGTTTTTTTACAAACAAATCACAGGACCTAGAATCTCAACTAGAATCTAAATGGATACGCGTATGAACTTTCAAGTTCAAAGGATCAAAAATTGAATACCTATTACTGTGCGAGAGACGAAGGTGTTTGGCTCGCGTCCACCGAATAATAAAAAACAGAGAACTGGAGATCTCTCAAACGTGAGTAGGAATGCGAAATGGAAGGTAAAGTTTCCACCCATTGTGATTATCGCTTACATCGTGGATTACTCTAAATGCATAAAAATCGTAGTTAGTACAACTGTGACCAAAGAAACCAGAGTAACTTAAACTCCGCATAATTGACAATTTACTACTCAGCATTGGTTGACTACCTCGCTTTCCAGGATAAGCTGAAAGAAGAAAAGATGGCCGATTACACATATATTCCTTAGTGAAATAACTAAGGAACTACTCAGGCAAGGAATTAAGTGTGAAAGAATTTCTGTACACAAGAAACATAAATCACTGGCTAACCCTGCGAAGCATCTAGTGTTCCTACTGACATTTGACAAAAATATGGACTGGTGAAAAATATGGGGTATTAAATACCTATGTTTTGTTCAAGTAACGTGGGACCGATACAAAAATTCCAGGGGTGTAACTCAATGCCACAATTGTCAGGAGTTTTGGCACGGTACTCCTTATTCTTAACGGAGCCCGAAATGTGTTAAACGGGATAAGCATTATTTAACAGTGAACTGTTATAAAAGTCAAAATGGCCCGCCAAAGTATGTGAATTGTGTTGGTGGTCAACCGACGAACTATTCTATGTGTAGTGTCTACTGAAAGCACTTGGAAAAAGTGCAAGCCAAGAGAGAATCTGCAAGAAATGGGCACACGGGACTAGAAAATGTCGGAAGGAGAGGAGGGCAGGAACCAGTTCAGCCCCCTCCTAGAAAAAAGGACTTCCCGGTTCTAGGGCCACTATCCTCACCTAGGTGGAGGCACGAGAGGACAAATCCAAAGCGAGCGGAAAAAGCAACGGATTTCCAGAGCTTAATGGAAGAAATAAAGAAACTAAACACAATGGTAGACTTAGGTAAGATGATGAGGCTCGTTAAATTGTTAAATGACAAGTTAGTTCATTATGAAGATAATTTATAGCGATTGCAAGTTTTTTAATGAAGGTTTAAATAGCGCCATTTAGAAGAAATATTTCTACTCTAATTTTAAGCCATTGGAATGCCAGTGATATTTGCGATAATCAGACCGAAATTACAAAATTTATCTGTGACCACAAAGTAGATATAATGTTGTCTAACGAACAAAAAATAAGTGAGAAGAAAGAGTTTTCCATGTCCGCTTTAATTGTGTTAGGAAAGATAGAAATAGAAGTGGAGCTGGGAGTGGAGTGATAATTTTGATTAAAAATGAGATCAAATTTCACAAGACTCCTATAAAAGCAAATACTATTGAAGCACACTAAGTATGATTTTTTTATTTGGATTGTATTTTTATGTTTTCAAATATAGGAATCACAAGAAATATAAACTGGAATCTGATGGTTGATGTAGGTGAATTAAATTCTGATCATCTTCTAGTGATCATTTTATTATCAAATGTTAACTCTATCGAAGCTTAGTATAGTAGCTTTCCTAAATACAAAAAAGCCAATTGGAGTAAATTCCAACAGCATATTCATAAAAATGTAATATTAAGTAGAAATGCTTCTTCCAAAGAGCAAATAGATGGAGCTGTGTTGATCTTGTGAGTTTAGTTCAATCAGTTATGGAACAATCAATACCTTATACTAAAAAAAACTAATATTAAATACTTACCTGATGAAATCAAAGAGTTAATCAAAGTAAGGCTCGATCTAAGAAACGTTTGTCAGAGAACTATTATTATTATTATAACATTACGCCATTTCCCTTTCGGGGTAAGCGTGAATCACTCGGTGAGGAAGGGAGCAATGTGGGGGAGATGGTATAGATTTTTAGATTGATCTAGAATTCGCGAGTTACTTATTTTAATAACGCGTTCGTTTCGCCACACTGCTCCGACCCAGGTTGCTGATCAATCTCTCTAGCGATCACCCCAAGTAAAGAGCCTCACAAAGTCATCATGTGAAGCCCCCACTTGGGCCCATTAGTGTCCAAGGTCTTTTGTTTCAGGCGTCATTTACTCCACTGACATTCTTTATAAACTATTTGTGGCCACAATTTTCTGTCCGGATATACCTCTCTACCTTCCTTCACGTCCATGCATTTTTTATGCAAGCTCTTGTGTTTCTATGACTTCTTATGTCTCTTCGAATTAGGCTCTTATTTACACCCTCTAACCATTCTTTCCGCGGTCTGACTCTGGGCACACTGCCATTTACTTTACCTTTATACCCTTGTTTTGTTAGTCGTTCATCTTTCATTCTCTCAACATGCCCAATCCATCTTAGTAAATTTCTTTCACATATGTTAACTTGTGTCTCCTCTACACCACATTCTTTGAGGATTATCTCATAACTCACTTTATCCATCAATGTTTTGCCGCATATCATGCGCAGTAATCTCATGTTAATCGCTTTAATTTTACTTTTATCCTTTTCCTGATAGGTCCACGTCTCGCTACCGTGTAGCACAGTCGGTATAAATATAGAATTATGTATTGCCCTTTTAGCTTTATTTGATATATTTTTACTTCTGAGAATGGGCCCTGCTCTACCGATAACCTTCTTACCCTCGTTTATAAGCATATCTAACTCCCCATGTACCTTTCCGTCACTTGTGAATAGACTACCAAGATATATATGTACTTACCAACTTGTTCTACTCTCTCATCATTTATGATAATGTTGCATATTGTTTTTTTCGCCTTTTCCTTGAAACACCATCATTTTAGTTTTATTTATGTTAATTTTGAGGTCCATGTTCTTTATGCGTGTATTCAGTTTAAGCAACATTCTTTGCAAGTCTTCGATTGACTCTGTCTTAACAACCTTAACATCTGCGAAATCTAACCCACGTACCCTAACCGTCTCCAGATCCACACCTTCTTCGTCGAAGAGGGCCATTCTTATACACTTGTCCATGAATATAATAAATAGCCACGAGGACATAACGCAACCTCCATGAATCATTTGAAAAAAATATATATTATCACAATTCATAATATGTATTGGTATTAAAAGAGACGTATTTTCGTAGCCTGATACTCAGTCATGCAAAATGGAATTTATAATTTTTTATTTTTTTTCTGCGATCGAAATTTGAACTTTCGATTTTTCGAAAAAATTCAAAAAGTTGTTATAATAATTTTGTAGGATGTTCAAAAAGCAAAGTTTTTCTTTTTTTGATTTTTTCCATATAGTGCGTTGTTTGGCTTAAAATTTTCATTTTCGTTTTTTTTTTTTTTTAATTTTGCAAATGCTATTACTCTGGTAATTTTTTTAATTGAAAAAACTCATAAGAATAAATAGTTCGTCTATTTGAGTACTACGAACAGCCGTACATAGAATTTTCAAAGTTTTGAAAAAAGTGGTCTCAAAAATTTTGTAAACGCTCTAACTTCTTGAATTTTTATCCAAAATGTCTGGCTAGCGATCTTGACATTCATTTTAGAACACTAAGAAAGTATACCAAAGTCCAATCCAATCCGTCAATTCTTTCGAAACCCACCGTGCTAACAGACTAAAAATCTACAGACACAGGGACACATTCGCGTAAACCTGTTTTTCGGGTTCAGAAGGTCTCAAAACGTGGACATTCGACAAAAAAGGGGGTCTGGGTTGGGGGGGGGGGATTTTACACGAATCCAATACCTTCTCTGATGGGAATGTAAACAAATTAAACTTTAACCAAAATAGTTGTATTTTCATTGTCAAGCAAAAAGTTGAATCTTCAATTCAAAGAGACCGAACCATCTACTCAAAAAGACTATTTTCATCAAAATCTACTAGTCTTGAAATCAAATTATCCAATTTGCCATTAAAATTTTTATTTTGTCAAGGTAAGTAAAACTTTAAATTTAGTAAATGTAAGTATAATGTAAATTTAAATGTATATATAAAATAAAATAGTTAAATTTTGAACAAAATAATTGAATTTTCAACCAAATAGTTGAATGAGAATGGAAATGAACCTTTTTTATAAACTCTTTGGTTGAAAATTGAACTAATTTGTTGAAAGTTAAACTGCTTTTTTAAAATTTTGTTGTTGAAGATTCATAATTTTAGTTGAAAATCGCACTATTTTTTTACAAAATTCCTCTTTCTTCTCATAAAAATTTAACTATTTAATCGCAAATTCCATTTTTTTGTTAAAAATTCCTATTTTCGGGTTGAAAATTCGATTTTATTGTAGTAAGCTCGTCTGTTTAACTTGAAAATTCGACTATTTTGTTCAAAATTTATGTATTTTGTTGAAAATTCATTTAAATTCGGTTAAAATATCGTCTATTACATTTTATGTTGTGAAATCATCTCCAAATCGTCTTACGTTATTTTTTGATGAGCCCTAAAAAAATTCACGAAAAAGAATGGCGGGGGGGGGGGTACGTGGGTTCGAATTTCAAACAAAAAAAAAACTAAAAATAAGATCTGATAATTAGGGCTTAATTAGGACAATAAGATGATAATTAGGATCCGCTCTTGAGTCCTGACCCCAAGGTCTAAAACTATAGTCCCAAACCCATAAGTTCCAAAATTGTGAGGCCCAAATACGACGGACCGAAAAAGCGGAAAATCTGAGTGCCACTCAAAAAAAAAGCAGATATTGTTGAAAAAAATTAAGTTCAGGCTTATGTATTTTTAAATAAAATGCATATTCGGCCTGAAACATCTGATAATTGCAAAAGGTACTTTTTTAAAAAGAATTAAATCTTTTAGGTATTCTGAAAAATGTATTGTTTTAAGTAAACTAAAATGAGATCCAAAGAAAATTTTATTTTTTACATGATAAATTGTGTAATTTGAAAACTTTTCTTTATCGAGAGTGAAATTTTGACAACAAACGTATAGAAACCGATCAGACATTTAAATAAAAAGAGGAAAGGTACGTGACTTTGGAGATGATTGAGTCCTGAAAGAAAGGCCAGCAATTTCGACCTCGTATATCGATTACCGTTTTTTTTTTTGAGATACAAAAAAGTTTTTTATATGTGGATCATTGGCTCCTCCCGAGAAAACGAAACGTGCCAAGTCGAGCGTTCGATCGCGGCGTTGGAGAAAGCGCAAATCTCGCGACCGGCAGCCAAGAAATAATGCCATAAATGTTATACTGTCCCTAATAGGGCCAACTTTCGCCGTTTCAGTTATTTGGTATACTAGAATATCTTGTTTTCACTCTCGTTCCGCATCCTGTAAGCGCATTCTTCCCATTTTCTACATTTTTTTTTCATGCGATAGCAACTTAGTTACTGCCATTTTCCCTAAAGAAATTTTATTTTTATTGCCATTAAAAAAATCGTATTCCTTAAATTTTAGCAATTAGGACAAGTGAGCCTAATCCGGATCCCGGATCCCCAGCGTGCTTTCTCATAAAACTTTATTTTTATGAAAAATAATAAATGAGTTTTATGTAAATGAAAATTTGGGGTGGTTCAAAAACTACGTTATACTACCAGAGGGGTGTGGGTAACAGGTTTTGTGACGAGTTGTGACGTAGTGGGGGAGGGGTTAACGCAGAATGTGACATCACAAGTGGAAAATGTAAATGTGAACAGACTTTCTTGAAATGCTTGAAAAAATGAAAATTAGTGATTTTATTTTAAAAGTAAAGCATTTAAATACAGACTTCACACTCTTTGCCCTTTTTTAAAAAGAATTCCTGTTTTCCCCTGTTTTGAATAAACTTCCCCTTTTTCTCGTTTTTTTTTTCGTTTAAATGCGAACTGAATCATTAATGGAACCCAATAAATAAATTCGTATTTTTGGGTATAAAATGAATCTGCTTGATTCTAAATGTATAATGTAATAATATTCTTGTTTGAAAATTTAATTAATTGTTTAAAACTTTAACTATTTTGTTGAAAATTCATTTATTTGATTGAAAATTGAACTATTTGTTTGAAAATTAGTTTTTTCGAGTTGAAAATAAATTTTTCTAGCTGAAAATTTAGTTATTGCATTTTTGGTTGAAAATTAACTTTCTTGTTAAAAATTAACTTTTTTGTCGAAAATTAATATTTTCGGGTAGGAAATTCAACTTTTTTGTAGTAAATTCGTCAACTGCTTCGTTGAAAATTCATCTCTTTGGGTAGAAATGTTATATATTTTAGTTAAAAATGCAACTGTTATGTTAAAAATTAACCTGTTTTAGTTGAAGATTCAACTATTTTGTTAAAAATTCGTCTTTTGTGGTTGGATTTATCTGTTCTTGATTTGAAATATTAATATTTTTTGGTTGAAATATCAATTATAACTTTTTTCGTAGATAATTCATCTTTTAGTTAAATTCGACATTTTTATTTAATATTAAAATCTTTGCTTTGGTTGAAATATCAACCTTTACATTTTTCGTTGAAAATTATCTTTTTTTATTGAAAATTCAACCTTTTGGTTTGAAAATTAAACTGTCTTCTAAAAAACTCGTCTTTTTGGTTTGAAAATTCGATTGTTTGGTTGAAGATTCAATTGTTTGTACTTAAAGTTTATTCTTTTTTGTTTGAAAATTCGACCATTTGGTTGAAATTTCGTATTTGAAAGTTGAAAATTCATCTTTTAGGGCCTAAAAATGAACTATTTTCTAAAAAGTTCGACTTTTTAGCTTTAATACTCAACTCCGTTCGTTGACATTTTTTTTAACAAATTTTTGGCATCTTCTTTTCTGAATTTTTTTCTTCTTATTTTTCTAAAAATAAGAAAGTTACTTTTAAAGACGAGTTCTTAAACAAATGACCGAATTTTTAAACAAAAAAGAATAAACTTCAAATACGAACAGTTGCATTTTTAGCCAAATGATAGACTCTTCAATTAAAAAATACGAGCTTTTGAGAAGACAGAATTTTCAACGTTTCTACCAAAAAAGATGAATTTTCAATAATAAAAAGACGAATTTTCAAGAAAGTAGTTGAATTTTTCTGCTTCTTTTTCTTATCTTTTATCTACACGCGAAAAAAAACAAAGATTTTGTCTGCCTTGAATATATATTACCTATCAATCCTAAAATTTGTAGAAAATTTCGTGTTTTAATTTTTCAAAATATCGAACATAGCTTTACCATTTTTTATCCTTTCTTCGTTTTTTCATCGAATTCGAAAAAGTAAAAATAACTTCAAAAACTAGTAAAAAAAGCTCACAAAATCTAAAAAATTACAAAAAGTCTTGAAAAAACAAATTTTGCCTCCAGAAAACCAAAAAAAAAGTGGGAAATTTTTCCAAAATACCTTTTTTTTTCAAAAATCTTCACCATTTTTTAAAATTATTTTCTGTTTGTGGGTTTTGGAAAAGCGCGAAAAAATTTATTAACTGAAACAAGAACACCTTAACAAAAGAAATGGAAAAGACATTTACTAAGGTTAAAGTTTTACTTACCTTGACAAGATAAAAATTTTAATGGCATATTGGATAATTTGATTTCAAGAATAGTAGATTTTGATGAAAAAAAATACCAGAGTTTAATTAAATTCAAGATCGAGTTTAAAAAGATTTCTTCAGAACCAATATCGCCCTGCCATCTTGAGGCAAAGCCTCCAGACTGAGAATAACTAAAAAATGATAATATAGTCTCCTTCTTTCGATTTTTAATAATTTATTAATAATTTTTTATCTGAAAGGTAAATAAAATAAAGAAAAACAAAATATTCAAATATTGAGACGAAATTTCTAATTCTCCTCTCAACGTTTCAGGATACTGTATTACTGACTTCAAGATAAAATCCACTCAACTCTGTATGCTTTCAAAAAATAATTTTCATCGATAATCTTTTAGATGAAAATTGAAAATACAGATCGAAAAACAATCAATTTTCTAAGAGACGATTAAAAAATGCCCATATGATAATAAAATTACTGGAATTTCAATGGATGTTTAAATAGTTTTTCGAATAGATAATAAATAATAAATTAAGAAAATTTTTTTAAATAATGAAGTGAATAAGCTATAAGGAGTAGTAACGAAATATTTAAACAAAAACACATATTTTCAAAATAATAATAATATAATTGTTTTATTAATAAGTCGCGCATTGATACAAATCCATACAGCGATATACTATTTACACGGCAGTAATAACTAATAGCACAGGAGAAGTATTTACAAGGAGTTCTTTGTTGATATATATTACAAATTAGAAACAATTCGATATCGCGATTTCGTTACATTTCGAAATCAAATCCCTACAATTGGCACAATTTTAGGAAACTGTTACATACTCAAAAGACTCCAACTTCTCTCATTGTCTATAACAATTTACACATCCAACAATTTGTTACATAGAAAAAAAGAAAGATTACTAAGAAATTTGTTAAAACTTTGTGTGCTTTTGCATGTAAGTGGAGTAAAACTTTAATTTTCGCTTGGGACATCGGAATCGATGTTACTTAGCTCCACTTTCAACAAATGGTGTATTTCGAATTTATTTCGGATTTTTTTTTGCAAAAAAAAATCCACTTCAAAGTATACATACATCGCGGAAACACCCAGGTTACCAGGTCACCCGGGTACCCACCGTATGAAAAATTAAAAAATTCAATTTTGTGTGGATTATTAATTTCTCATCAAGTTATTTGATTCATAATTATTAATAATTAATTACTTGTTACATGCTGTGTGCGACAACCCGATGTGCAATATTGTACGTCGGGTTGCAGCGTAACCGTTCCGTTCTCGAGGTACGCTAGGGACAGCAGGTGAAATGTTTTGGTGTTTTGTGTCTGTTTAAGGTGTTTTGTGCCTTTGGCCCTCACTTTTTATATTTATTTATTAAAAATAACGACAAAAAAAACGATTTGAATTGCATAATTATTTTAAAAATTGAACAAAAGTGAGGTGGGCACCTGGGTACCCCGGGTGTGTAACAACGTGGATAAAGTTGGCTGTGCATACAAGGGTTAAAAAGTTTCTCTACAAATTATACTCCCGTTAGTCTCTAATAATTTTGGTCTCCAAATATTATAAACCAAAGTGTTAATCTTAACGTTCAAGATACAAATAGTTCAAATACCAAATATTAAAAAGACAAAGTTCAAGTATAAAATATTCACTGCAAATGGATCAAACATGAATGTGAAATCATCTAAAATTAAGGATGGACCAGCAAAAGGGCCTAAACGATGACAAAAGGTTCAAGTGTCAACAGTTATTTTAAATATAACTGTTTTTCATTTTAACTATAATTTTCTCTATCGTAAAACGGGGCCAAGCGATGCGTGTGGGGTAAGCTGGCTCTCCCGCAACTTTATTCTTTATGATTAATTATCTCTTTCCCTGGATAACAAATGGCAAAATTAGCAACTGTTTTTTTTTCACTCAACTTGCAAGAGTTTGTGGAAATTTCTGCAATGACTCACGTTTTCTAGCACCCAAACATGATTTATCAAAATTTGTACATGGGTTTGATGTATTCTTTGTCTTGTAGAATATTTCTTAAAATTTTCGGCTTTGTGGGGGAAAGCGGCTCATAGTATTGTATTATAAACTAAATATGTAATTGGTTTCCATGATAGTAATTCCATTTGAAAGATTAAACAACGCTTCTCAAACCGGTTACATTTTTAACAAAAAAAGATTAATTTTGTATAAAAAAAAGAGTAACATTCAAACCAAAAAGACGAATTTTCAACCAAGAAAGATTTTACAGTCAAGAAAATAAAAATTTTAACCAAATCGTTGAATTTTCAAGCCAAAAGGAAGAATTTTAAACTAAAAAAAACTATTTGTAAACTAAATTTTCCAGAAAAAAGTTCATCTACATCCAAAAATGGAATATTAAAATGTTCAGTTGAAAAAAAATTAATTTTTAACAAAGGAAAACAGAATTTTTAACAAAATAGTTAAATTTTCAACCAAAGAGATGAATTTTAAAATGAAATTGATTGATGCTAAGCCAAAACAGGTTTATTTTCGAACAAATAGTTGCACTTTTAACCCGAAAAAATTAATTTTCTACAAAATTGTTGAATTTTCAAGCAAAAAATACGAATTTTCAGCTTAAAAAAATATATTTTCCACAAAAAATTTAATTTACATCCAAAAATGGAATATATAAGTTTTGAGATAAAAAAAATTTATTTTTAACAAAGGAAAAAAGTATTTTCAACAAAATAGTTAAATTTCCAACCAAAGAGACGAATTATGAACTAAATAGTTTAATGCTCCAGCAAAATAGTTTATTTTTCAACCCAGAAATATAATGTTGCTTCAACAAAGGTAATTTTCAACCAAATAAATGAATTTTCTACCAAAATAGTTTAATTTTCAACCAAAAGTGGAATAGCAAAATTTTCAGTTAAAAAATTTAATTTTCAAGTTTCAGCAAAAATATTTTCGACAAAGTAGGTTAATTTTCAACCAGAAAGATGAATTTTCAACCCAGCATTATGAATTTTTGTCCAAAGAGGAAATTTTAAGTTTTTAGTTTATTTTTGTACAAAAAAGAAGAATTTGAAACAAAATACATAAAATTTCAACCAAATAGTTGAATTTTAGAGTAAAAAAGGTGAGATTTCCACCAAAAATAGAATAGGTAAATTTTCATATAAAAAAAATTATTTCCAACCCAATAGTTGAATTTTCTTTCAAAATATTTGGGTTTTCAACAAAATAATTAATTTTTCAATCAAATAAGTAAATTTTTAAGCAAAAAGGATGATTTTCAGCGAAAAATATAATATAATATGTTCATGAATTAAATGTACGTTTGTGTTTTATGGTACAAAAGGGGGCCAGATAGAGATTATATATTCAAAGCATCAATCGCTAACTTAAATTCCTCCTTGCACTTTATTATAAAAAACCGAAAAAACGATCCGCTTAGCCCCATTTGAGCAATTTCTTGTTTTTTCTATAAATTAAAAATCCGCTTAGGCCTTTTAAGCTTTTCACCCTTGATATAATTACAATTTAAAAATTCGTGACTATGCCCACACGACTGAAAATTATTTTCTCTTCTATTTTGAACTAATTCAGGATGATGAAACTATCTATTGAAATATTACACCTCGTAGCGAACAGTTTCCTTCTGCTCTCTGCTGCTTATTCTTACTTCGCATTGATCAAATGTAATTTACAAGGCGGTGATAATTTATTAAGCAGCTGGGACGGATGAGGAAAAAGCAACGATCGCCCATTCCATGGAAACTTGAAGAGTGGACCGCGAATGGGCGAGAGGAACTTCCGATCAGGATACAACGCATTTTTCAGCGTCTTTTTGGCTGTGGCAAGGCGTTGTCCCGGATGACCCAGTTGGTGCTTTTCTTCGGGCACAAGCGACGGCATCATTTGGCACATAAGAAATTCTCACACCTCCGTAGGCACGTCTCGGTGGTAACGTGTAAGCTGTTGCTTCATCTGAACTACTTGAAGTACTGCAAGTCGAACAACAACTTTCTTCGTCGTCGGTCCTCACTCTGTTTCCAATTCCAGCTGAAAAGTACAAATTCTATTCTTAGTTATCAATTTTAATTTATAGAATCGACTTTCCTTATAACCCGCTAGAGTTCATCATATAAAATTATTATTTATTACCGTTAAAAGAGGTAATTTTGCACATGTGGGGTAAATTCGGCCTCAATTTAGGGAAGTTAGGGGTGTCCGAATTTACCCCACATGCCCGAAATTACCCCGTTTAACGGTACTGATAATATTATATTTGTTTTTTTAATTGCCTCATTTTACTATTTCAAGTTTACAAACGCATAAATAAAATTAAAAGCGTGCTTTTCACCCTGAATAAACGTTTGAAATTTAACAGGATTGAATTAAAAACTTCAAATAATTGAATAAATCCGAATTTGAAGCATTTCAAACTGGACATTAATCAATTTTACAACTTATAAGTGGACCATTTCTGAAGAATAATATAAGCCGCCAACAAGGACGGATTCAGGGGAAGGTACCAAATTCAAAATTTGAAAATTTGTATATCAGGTACATAAAGTACTTAAGGCCTCTTCGTTTCCTTGGCAATTTTGAGCCCTCTAATTATCAGACCTTATTTTTAGATTTTTCTTTTCTAAAATTTTAACCACGTACCACCCTTTGTTAGGGTCTGCAAGTCCCCCCCCCCCTTATCTAATGTAATTTTTTCTGACTAAATTTTATTCGTGAGTTTATATACAGTTCATCCAAAAATACCACAAGACGATTTGTGGAAGGAGCGTTTGGTAAAATCTTACTGTTTCGTATTAATTAACAAAGTAGTTTAATTTTTAAGCAAGTTGTTCCGAATTTTTAACAAAAAAATATGAACTCACAACAAAAAGTATAATACATAATATTTTAACCAGGGGGATATTTTCATTTTAAATTAGAAACATTTGAATTGAACCAAAAAAAAAAAAAAAAAAAATTCCAACAAAATACTTGAATCCACAACAAAGAAATTTTTTTTAGTGAATGAGGGAAAAAAATTCATCCAAAATGTTGAATTTTCCAGTTAAAATAGATGAATTTTTTACCAAAAAGATTAGTTTTATTATTAAATACGAATTCTCAGCAAAATACATAAATTTTGAACTAAATAGAGGAGGAATTTTTAATCTAAAAAGACGAGTTTTCTACAAAACAGTTGGACTTTCAATATAATAATTAAATTTTCAACCAACAAGATAAATTTTGAACCAAGAATATTAATTTCCTACTAAAACAGATGAATTCTCAACAAAATATGTACATAAACTTTTAACCAAACAGTTGCATTTTCAACTATGAAGACTATTTGTTATACCAAAGAAGAAAAATTAAAACAAAAACGTACATTTATAACTGAATATAGTTGAATTTTCAAGCAAGAAAATTAATTTGCAAATAAAAAAGACGAATTTTCAACAAATTACATTAATTTTTAACCGAATATTTGATTCTTTAAACTAAAAAGATCAATTTTTAACCGAAGATAAAACAGTTTAATTTGCAGCAAAAAAAAATATTAATTTTTAATACAAAAAAAATTAACCATCTACAAAATAATTTAATTTTCTACCAAATGTTGAATTTTGAACCTCAAAATATGTTTCAACAAAAAAGTTCAATTTCGATCAAATAGATATTTTAAGTTAAAAAACTACTTTTACCCCAAAAAAGAAATTTTCAACAAAATACACAAATTTTTAACCAAAAGGTTACATTTTGAACCAAAAAGATTATTTTTTAAACAAAAGATACGAATTTTCAATGAAATGTAGAAGTTTTGAACTAAATAGTTGAATTTATAAACAAACAAAAAATCAATTTTTAACAAAAAATGAAATAGTTAAATTTTCACATCACAAAATTAATTTAAAATTAAAAAACGAATATTCTACAAAACAGTCGAATTTTCTACGACTATTCTATTAATTAATTATTAAGAAATTATCAATATAGTTGGTGCAATATCACAATTAATCTTGTCACAACAATTATTGAAGGAAAAATTAGCATTTTTCTACGATCAAACAGCAGATTGTGACATTTTTTTATAGAAATTGTTATTGACAATCACTAAAATTGTTATTTAGTGTCTCATATCCAGTTTTTAAATCACTGTTAGTTTATTGCGGAATAATTTTAATGAAAAAACGTCTCTTTATATGTAAAAATGATCAATCTTAGTATTGGTTTAAAAAAATGTTAATAACAATCACATAAATTATATTTTAATCAATTTCGTTGGTTAATCATCGAAAAGAATATAATTCCAACAATAATTGGAGAAAAAATCATTTTTTCTACGAGGAAACGGCCGATTGAGACATTTTTTAAATGAAATTGTTAGTAACAATCTATATCTTTTGGTCAGAGTAATCTATTTAGCCATGAGATAAACTCATTTATTGAGAATTTGTTTATACAAATGTTTATAAAAACAGTAAATGTTAACTTATGCCAATTTTTCTTTACAGATTATAAAACTTATGGAAAATCTTAGCAAGCAGGGTGAAACAAACAATTTTTTCTATGAGAAAAAAACACTAGCGAGAATTTGTTTATAAAAATTGTTTATAATAATAAAGTTAAATATTATTAGAATTATTTCTGTTTTGAGAGTGCAGGTTCAATAATTCTGGCTGATAGTGAGTTTCTTTCTGTATTTTTTTAAAACTTACAATTCACAGAGCTCAAATAGCCAATTTCGTAACTTTATTTGTTTATATATTGTTACTCTGTGAAAAAATTAACAAATCGCTGACCAGAGTTATCTTAAAAATTTAAGTTAGAGTATGTCTAAAAAACAAACTTTTTAATCGGTTAAGAAAGACTACCTGTGGCTGATTATGAACTGGAAATTCCTATTCCGGGCATCCGGTCCGTCCGCCGCACTTTTTTTTAAGGAGAGCAAGTGAGGGGAAATAATGGAAGGAGAAGTAGGGGAAGCGATGGAAAATTAGGAGAGGGAAAGTAGGGAAAGTGAGAAGAAATGAGGAAGTGAAAGTACGGGAAGTTAAGGGAAATGAGGGTGGTTGCGGGGAGAGGAAGTAGGGGAAGTAACGGGAAATGATGTCAGGGAAAGGTAGGGCTAGTTAGGGGAAACAAGGGGAGGGAAAGAAGGGGAAGTGAGGGGAAATGTAAGGAGGAAAAATCGGGAAAATGAGGAGAGGGGAAGTAGGCACATTAGGGGAAATGGTGATGAGGGGAAGCGTGGGAGGGAAAGTATGAGAAGTGAGTGTAAGTGAGGGGAAGTAGGGGAAATAATTAGAAATGAAGATGAATGGGGGTGGGGTGGGGAATGTTATCTGAGGAAGCTGGGAGAGGAGGAAGTAGAGGAGGAAGAAGTTAAGGAAGGGGTGAGATGAATGATAAACTAAGGGAATGTATGTGGGGGGGGGGAGGTTTGAACGATTTACTTAACGTTTTAATAGGCTGCGAAACCCTTTTTTGTAGACGCGTTGCGCTTATTTTGACCAATTTTTAATGCTTTAATTTTAAATTCATGAAGTTTCCAAGTTTTCAATTAGAAAGCATATAATTTTCTACGTTTTCAGAATAATTAAACTTCAAAGGTTCACAATATTGAAATTGTTTCAATCTTACCCCATGAAGTACCAGCGACTTCTTCAGGTTGCAAACTTCTAGACCTAGGAACATTAATTTTCGAGGTTGAAGGTGAACAAGGATGTGTTCGTTCATCCGCTGATGGTGGAGAAGTCGAACAACCAGCTTGATCATCACCCTGAAACCGAACCCTTCTTAACGTTGGTGTCGAAGGGTCTGGACTAAGAGTAACATTTGCCATAATATTCGTAGGTGGTGTTGTTGGGGAGGTCGAAGAAGATGCTGTCACAACAGCACAAGGTGATTCCGCTATAGTCGAAGAAGCTAAAGATGACACTGGTTGTGGTAGTTCTGGCATACTTGAAGCATGAGAAGGAGGACAACTTGGAACACATCGTAGTGGCTCTCTATCTCTCGCTTGCATCAACCTGCAAACAATTACATTGAGCCAAGATACCAAAAGGATGTCAAACAGAAACAGAACCCAAAACAAACTGATGTAAATTCGAAATCTGATATCTTTCTTTTTCTGTTTAAGTGTAGAGAAAAGTCAAAAACCTTCCCAAGTCGTTGTCCGTTTCTTCAGTATGGGATCCTCGTTCCTGAAGTAGCCTCTCGAGATTTCTCTCGAGAAGTACCCTGTCAAGTCCTCCCGACTTGGATCCAGTCCCAGGAAGTCCTTCACCCGGAAAGTCCACGGTAGTTGTTCCTTGAGTTGGAGTGGTGACGAGAGAAACAGAGACAGGCTGACGAGGCTGCTTTCTGGTCATTCGAGGTGAATTCCTTGGTGAACTGAGAGTGTGCCTCGACACTGGAGGAGGTGGTGGACTGGAAGATCCTTCACTTGGAGGAGGTGGTTGTCTTCTAGGTGTTCTGAGAACAGAAATAAAGACGAAAATCAGCTTAATTGTTCAGCAGGGTCTATGGCATCAGGAAAGTGAAAAGATCAAACAAACAGAAGACTTCTAATCATAGATTCACTTTTAATTAATCTGGTACTCTTATCAATCCTCTACTAAAAGATTTAGTCATCACAGTCTCCAGTTGCACGCAACATGATATTACTTCTGAGCATGTCTGGAGATGCCTGAAGAATCAAGATTCGATCCCTACAATCACCTGGAAATAACTTCCAGGGGAATTGATAGATTATCGCTTGATATCTGGGAATCTTTGATGTGAGGATCGATGTTTAAGATTCAATGGAGGATCAAAAATGCTCCGAAGTAAATGTAGCATGTCATTATAGAGTTTCGACTGTGGCCATAAGATATTATCAAGATCTCATCTGTCAGAACTCAGAAGGAAGATTATTGATGGGAGATATATGATTGAAGGAGGAATAAGAGGGCAAGGGGTCGATGGAGAATTCCATAAGTAAGTAGCTGACCTCGGATAGGCAGGAGGTGGAGGTGGTCCAGCGGAAGAATCACTGGGTGTTGTTGGCGGCTCCCCTTTGCTGCAGGCTATGCTGCAGTAAATGGCTCCTCTTCGGGGCAAGAAGGGTCTTCCTAAGAGGGACGTTCGACAGGTGGCGCAGCAAAAGCAAACCTCTGTCGCGTGCCAGTGTTGACCCTCGTGTGACATTTGTCCCTGATCGACTCCGATTGGCTCCCCACAACTGTCACAATATTCTGCAAATGAGGCGTCGAAACAGTGGAGACAGTAGGGTCTGCCCTCCCTCATCACATATCGTTGACCTCCGAGCTGAAAGGCAAATTATAATGCGATTTCTTACATGAAACTCTACCTTACATTCGAAATTTTTTAAGATAGGTTTCAGTCAGATTTTATTAGGGCTATCCATAAATTAGATAATGCAATTTCCTAGAAAATTTTGACCCCCACTACCTCCCTATGTAACACGTTTGAAGTTTTTCACGTTTGGATAACACTAGACTACCCCCCCCCCCCAATGGGATACGCAATTTATGGATAGCCAATTAGGAAAAAGAAGATGGGTCGAAATCCTTTCTTTCCTCTGTTAACGACTTTATATTGACCCCAATGAGGGGCCGTCCATAAATTACGTTAACAATTAGAGGGGGAGGGGCGTTATTAGAAGTAGCTTTACGAATTTAAATAATATTTAGTACGTTTCTTAATGATAAATTTCAACACCATTTTTCAAGAAACTTATTTTTGTCCCTTTTTCTCGCTTTCAATAAGAAAATTCAACCACATTTGATTGAAAAGTTACTGTTATATTTTTGGTTTGAAATCATCTTGTTTGGTTAACAATTCTAGTATTTGTTTGAAAATGGGTTTTTCTTGTTTTTTGGAAATGGCAAAGATTATGTCAAAAAGTCATCTCTTTTGGTAAAAATGTAGCTACTTGGTTGAATGTTGACCCCTTTTGTTGAAAATTCATTTTTTTTTTAAGATTCTTCATTTTCGTAGAAAATTGATCTCCTTAGTTGAAAATTTATGCATTTTGTTGAAAATTTGTCTTTTTTGGTAGAAAATTAATCATCTTGGTTGAAAATTCATCCGTTTTAGTTAAAAATGCAACTGTTCGGTTTTAAATTAATCTGTTCTGGTTGAGGATTCAAATATTTTGTTTTTAAATTCGTCTTTATTGGTTGAAGTTATCTGTTAACCACTTTTTTTGTGGCTGAAGATTCATCACTTTTATTTTCAAATTCATCATATTTTCGGGACAAAAATTCAACTGTTTTGTAGAAAATTCGTCTTTTTGGCTTGAAAAATAAACAATTTGGTGATAAATTAAACTATTTTGTTCTATATGAACATTTTTGTTGCAAACTAAAACTATATTTATAAAAATTTCACTACTTGGTCAAAATTAACTTTTTTGTTAAAAAATCATTCTTTCGAGGTGAAAATTCAACCGTTTTGAAGATAATTTGTCCTTTTGTCTTTGAAGTTCAACAATTTTGTAGAAAATTGGTATGTATTTCAAAATGACATTTTAGGAATTTTAAGCGTTTTATATTGAATTCAATATGGCATTTACATTAATTTTATTTGAATGAATTTATTCCCCTATTTTCGTGAAAAATCGCTTTATTTCCTTTGTTTTGAGCGAATTTTAGGCTACATCACTTCTCGACATCAGTCGGCATATCTTATACTTTTCTATAAGCATTTTCTCGTTGAAACTCTATAATGTCTTAATCGCACAGAACATGTATCAAATCCTATTTTCCAGAACCTAGAAAATTTTTATCGATTTAAACTTGTCAAAAAATCATATACTTTTCTACCAAGATATTGCCATTTAAACTCTATCAAATCTTATGCAATGCGAATATTTTGATAGGAAAGAATAAGATTTATCCATGGCTACAATTTGATATCAATTTCCGAGATTATGATATGTTGGATATGATAAAAGTCTGAAGTATATAAGATTTAATAAAATTTCAATGAGAAGCTGTTGATAAAAAATTATAAGATTTCTCGACGGATTGAGTTGGATAAAAACTTCTAAGATTTTAGAACATGGGCTTTGGTACAAGTCCTATGCCAATAAGATTTGATAGATTTTATTGAGAAACTATTGATATAAAAATGTAAGATTTCTCGACGGTCAGAATTTGATAGAAATTTC
Source organism: Andricus grossulariae (assembly GCA_011634705.1). Taxonomy (NCBI): domain Eukaryota; kingdom Metazoa; phylum Arthropoda; class Insecta; order Hymenoptera; family Cynipidae; genus Andricus; species Andricus grossulariae. The sequence goes on from JAABKJ010000755.1 coordinate 24,265,915, forward strand.
TGAAACTTTGGGCGATAGGATTTGATATAAGTTCTGTATGAATAAAATTTAATAGAGGTTTCATGAGAATCTGTTGAGAGAAAAATGTAAGATTATAGATTTTGATTAAGTTTTCCCTAAAAGTATAAAATTTGATTCAATTTCATGTTTTCTCTGGATGAACAGTATATGAAATTCTACAATTTTCTATAATTTTTTTCTTTAGGGGAGAATAAAAAGAAGTAATAAAAATAATTCAGACTTACCTGTCGGTCGCACTCCAGACAAGCAAAATGCCTCATATGCCATGCTCTACCCTCAGCTTCAGTGCACTCATCAGCGAGGATAATTTCATCACATGCACAACATCTAGGTTTAAGCGTTTCTGCATGATGGCGTCCGCAGTAAAGTCTTCCATCCCTCCAGAAATAAATGAGATCAACGAGAAGTTGTCTGCAGATACAGCAGACAAAGCATGCCGGATGCCAAAGGGCTGCAGGTCCTGCTCTACTTGCAGCAACAGCAATTTCCCCGGAAGCAATGGCTCTGCCGCATTCCCGACATCCGCTTCCATGAGCCCGCTCCACCTGGCTGGCCTGACCCCGGCCCAGGGCCTCACGTTTCCTCTGACCGGCGAAGACCCTCAATTCTCTTTTTTCTTCTTCACTCAAACCACTGCAATATCTAGCCTCGTTGTCGTGAGGTGGTAGCTGCTGAAGTAACTGCCTCACTCTTTCCCGTTCTCCAGCACTCCCCACATAGGGGATCTTGTCCTCCGGGAGTCCAGAAAAGTATAGGTGAACCTAGAGGGGCAAATAGATACTCGTAAAGTCTCCTATTCAGGGTACAGTTGCACCATGTTCTGTTCACGATCCGAGTTCGAGAAACGGTTTAGGATTGGATTCGAGATTTTATGTTCACGGCAGGGGAGTTTGCTAATCTGGATCTGAATCTGAATTCTCACACACTCAAGAGCGATTGATCATGCTTGAGGTCTGGATAGAGTTGGTACAGTTATGCTACAGTTAGGTATATTGGTTTCGCGATATTTCAAGAAATAAGGTTGGCACGAACGCATGAAGGTTAAGGTTCGCCCTTCAAAACTACCTCAGGACGGAAAAAATCAAGTTTGACCAAGAGTTACAAGACATCAAAGTAAAGGCAACGAATTACTTTGTAGACCTAATACTATTATTCGAACTATTATTATATCATAGTTTAGGAAAAATGTCAATGAAAAATTGGTTAGCAATTTTTCCTCTATCGCGAATGCCGGAAAGATACTATTAAATCCAAACGATTCTTCAGCAGAGTTTATGGGATTAGCTGTAACATCTATCAAAATCGAAACCGCTAGAAAAATTGTTTCACTGAAAGTTACGGTTCCTGCGAATCTACCGATATAATATTTCAGTTCCTAGAGTGTTTCTTTCGAATTCGAAGCGAAGGAAAAATAAAATACAGGTGCAAGGGGATACGATACACCTGCCTTAGGTTTCCTCTTTGGCCGTTCGTACTTCTTCGTGTGAAATTCATCGTTCGGTGCTCACTTTATACGTTCAACTTCACACGAATAGGGGAACTTTTTTCTACTTTGTTTCAATCTAATACATTATAGCTGTATGAAAGGCATAAAAAGTATTCTCACTTTGACTAATTCTGTATAATAGGGTGGGTCAAAATTAAAAAAGTCAGGAATTAGAAATCGATATAACGCGAAAAAGTAGCGTATTGGGATCCTAACAAAGATAATTAATTTAGAACAGATGGATAAACGGCTTGGTAACCCGCGATCGAAAACAATGATTGAAAGATTTCTTTTTTGCAGAGTTTTTAATTTTTCTTGAGTTTAAATTTATTTCTACATTCCTAGAGGTAAAAAAAGTCTTCTCCATTTTTTCGGATTTTATCTGGCATTTTTTAACAGGTAATTCCTAATTAATTCACCCTTTTTTTGGACAAAATTCTTAACACCTGTTTAAATAGAAAAATTTTTTCGTGTACTTGAAAACTTTCCAGTGATGAAAATACACTAGTAAAATGGCGTTAAGACCCAGGAATCGAAATTGCAATTACATACAACAAATTAAAAAATTTTTTATTTATGTGATTAATGAAATTATCTTTATAACTTGTGGTTCAAAAATTTGTCTAAGCAAATGTGGAGCTTTCAGCATAGAAATACAATTTCCTATTTCCATGCTAAAAAAAATACCGAAGATTGTCAGAAAAAATTTTTAACTACAAGTTATTAAGATAATTTCATTAAATGTCAAAATCGAAATTTAAAAAATTCACAGTATCCCCAATTTTGATTCAAAAGTTTGGCTGGGATTTTTTTTATTTCTTGAAAAAAAATCTTTTTGGTTAAAACTTCAACTATTCTTTTAAATTTGCGTTTTATTGATTTGAAAATTTATCTCTTTTGGTGGAAATGTAAGTTTTTTGTTTAAAAATGCAACTGTTTGGTTGAAAATTAAACTTTTTTGGTTGAGGATTTGAGTAATGTGTTGAAAATTCGTCCTTTTTTAAATTCAACTGTTTTTGATTTAGGATTAAATTTTTTTGGTTGAAATTTCAACTACTTGGTATAGAGTTGAACTTTTTTGTTAAAAATTCATTTTTTTGCATGAAAAGTAATCTCTTTAACTGACAATATATTTTTTTAAACTGAAAATTTAACTATGTATTCTCTTTTTTGATTGAAAATTGATCTTTTGTAGTTTAAAATTCATGCAGTTTGTTTCAAATTCGTCTTTTTGGTAGGAAATTAATTTTCTTGGTTGAAAATTATTCTGTTTTGGTTGAGGAATCAGTTTGTTTTTTAAAAATTCATATTTTCTCGTTGAAAATGTTATTCTTAATTTTAAAGTCTCATTAATTTGTTGAAATTTTTACCATTCTAAATTAGTTAGTAAAAGGTCAACCTATTTAAAATTAATTATTTAGTGAGTGAAAGTTAGAGTTTGCGTAATTAAAAATAACTCAATTCATTAGTGAAAGTTACTAGTTAGATCATTCAAAATTACTGATTTGACTCGGGGAATTTCCTGATTAGACTATTCAAAATTACTAATCTAATCAATGAAAGTTACAGTTTAGATTATTCAAAATGACTGATTCGTTTAGTGGAAAACACTAATTAGAGAATTAAAACTGACTGATTTCAACAGTGAAAATTACAGATTGGATCATTAAAAATGACTGATACAATTAATTAATCAGATTGACAGCCGTCGAATCCGCATTATTGGAATCAGTCAAAATTGACTGTGAACCAGTCACTTTGGAGACATTCAAATTTAGAGTGTACTGTATCTTTTTTTACTGAATTTTGATAAAAGTTTAAAAGAAGCTTCTTTAAATTATAATACATCCTTTCAAAAAGATTGATCTATTTTCTATTTTATAGCCATTGGAATATATTATGGAAGATGAAGTATTGAAATTGATATCTCGGGTAGGAAAATTAATTGAAAATATGAAAGGGAAGGTAGCGAGGCGAGGGTTTAAAAAATGGTTATTTGACAGAACGCGTCATCCTTTAAGCGATATTCTCTGGGGCGATCGATGTAATCACTGTAATTCTCGTAAGGACGTAAGGATTGAAATAAATAAATGATCGCTCACCTGATCGGGCCTGAGGCCCGGAGGTACCCAGGTATACTCCTCGAGAGCGCAACCGCTGTCGTCATCGCTCTGAGAGTGCCTCTGATGATGATGATGCTGGACCAGAGGATCTTGGAGAGGTGGTGCAACTGGGGGAGGTTGAACAGGACTTTCGAAGGGTTCCCGGTGAGAGCCAGCGGTGGCGACAGCTCCGCTGCTCTGGAAGGCCATTGCCATCGCCATTCGTGAACCTGGGACCAGGCCCAAGCTCGAAGTGCCCCCAACTTCTGCCGATGATGGCTGATGGTGATCCTCTCTTGGGCACCTGCAGCTTTTGCACACCTTTCTGCAAAGAAAAAAAAATACTCCTTAGTAATTGTTCACTCAATAAGTCTCATTGTCAGATTTGTGCATCACTGTTTGTTTGAAATTGAGTAATAAGTATAAGATATCAATAAATAATTTGGTGTATTGCCTAGTTAATATTTTAGCAATATGTTTCGAGTTGTTCTGAAAACTTTTTTGTGTTGAAGAAAATTTTTTATTATTTGCATAATATTCTTTAAGCCCTCATTCTGAGCCTCATTCAGTCCGGCGAATAAGGTCACCAATAGGGTGGTCTCAAAAAACTTTTTTTTTTTAGAGGGTAAGGATCCTTCCTATTCTGTGAGGTTCCCGGAAACAGAAATTCCTTTTTTTTTCAGAAAGTAAGTAATTTTAATGCTGAAATAAACTTTACAAACGAACAATCTGCAATATTGTGTATTTCTTAATGCAATTTGTTAATAATAATTAAGTTTATCTCTCTTGAATATTTGGATGAAGAATAATTTTTATTTTAGGGCAATTAAAAAGGTCTAATGTTCAGAGTTACAGAATTTTATCTTTGAAGCGTTCTTTATTAAAAAAGTTAAAAATTAATCTTTTACAATTGATAAATAATTAAGGGTAGTTTACCTTTCAAGATGGTACAATTAACAAGTTTAAAAATAAAACAACTTTTAAAATTAAAATAAAAAATTGAACAATGTTCTAACTAAATTGTAATTAATATTATTTCAAAATATATAGTATCGGGCCACTAACCGGGTGACATATTAAAAATTAGCCTTGACTTTGAAAGGTGATAGTGGTCCGATACTATCCGTTGGTAGTGTATGTATTTCCAGTTAGACAATTTTTCAATCCAAGTCTGGAAAATGTAAAAAACTCTTTGTAAATACGGCATTCAATTATACTAAAAAGCATGTTTGATGTAATAATCTGGCCTTTTTTCAGATGTTTTTGTAGATTTAAAGAGCCATTAAATAAACTTGTACTGGAAAATGACATTGAAAGGGGTCTATCGGGGTTCGAATCGACGAATTCAATAAGGCACCGATACTAATAACAAGATCGGCTTTCTCGGCACGACAAAAGAATTATAACGAGCGAAGTAAGTAAAAAGGAAAAAGCGAGTGGAAGATGAACGAGTTCTTTCTGGGCATAGGAAACCTGGCAGTGCCACCTGGATCGCAGGGTAATTTCAACCGGGTACTTATTCGTAAACCGAGTACCTTTGAATTCCAATTAGGCTCGGCGCACTGCTCGTAAATCAAAGACATTGGTCGTCGGAAAGCACGCACGCGTTTGCATTGGATTTAATGAAATCGATACTGTGACATCTATACGTGAAGGAATCAAACCAATACATCCACCTGAATCCACACTTAAATTATCTATTTTTCTCGCCCTTTTAGGATCACAAGAATCTTGACACGTACCTCCTCGTATAAGTTTTAAAGGGAAGAGTCGCAAGTTTAAAGACATTTTTGAGCGCGGATAGCACTCGGATGGGTGACCGTCTGCGATGTACGCGTTAACAAATTCCCAGCAGGAGGTTTAACGCCGAGGAGGATGGTGTACGCTCGATCATCTAGATTCTAGATCATCGAATAGTAGGCTACTTTCGAACTCGACAGTCGGAAAACCGGCTGAACTCGGGCAGATGGTTTTTCTGCAGTTTTCATGTGCCCTAGCCAAACAGTGAGAGGGACACGTGTATAGACCTCTGTTTCATCGTAGCTTAAAAAACTATATAAATTATATAATATTTCCGACTGTGTATAATTTTTCGGCCTGATATGATAGTTGTTATTTTTTATAAACATATCTTTGGTAATTATTTTTTGTATTTTAAATGGTAAATATATCCTAGATATAATTTTTAATGCCTTCGTTATTGACAAATAATAATTAATGAATATTAATTGAAGACTTATTGAAAAAACTATTTTCAACCATTTATTATGACAGTTTAGTTACAATTACATTACAACTATACCTAAATATTTTGTTCGAAATCTTCAAAAATCTACATTTTGCGTGACATTTTAGGAAATCTTTACAAGTTTGACATTATTTTTTAATCTTTTCAAAACTTCTGAATATCTCTTAAACTTACTCCAATTTTTTTCTAAAATTTAGTAATTTTACAGAATTTTGTTATTCTCTTGAAACTTTCCATAATTCTTTAGGAGCTTCTTAACTTTTTGCTCGAAATCTTCAAAAATCTACATTCAGTTTTGACATTTTTTTCAATTTTCTCTTAAAATTAATTTTTTCAAATAAAAAATCATTTAAAATTCCCACAGGAATCTTCGTGATTTTGCTTTCATTCTCTTAAATCCTTTCAAATTTCTTAAAAAGCTTGTTTTTTCGTAATTTTAGCAAATACAAATTTTGATTGAAATGTTTTGAAATCTTCTCAAGATTTAAATTATTCCTGAATCTTTGCAAAACTTTCACAAGTTCTAAATATCTTTTAAAACGATTTAGTTTTCATACAATTTTTTTAAATCCTGCAATATTAATAAATTGTCCTCAAATCCTTTTAACTATCTTCGCGCATTATGTCCAGTGATACTGAGCATAGAAAAAATTGTTCTACAAAAATAAAAAATAAACGAAAAAATCGACTTTTTTCTTTATTTGAATTAACATAAAAGTTTGAACAAAATAAAAATTTTTTATTCGGGCTGGATAAATCTCTTAAAAACTAAATGCTTAATTTTTCGAAAACAAAATCCAAAAACGGTTTTAAATTGATTTTTTAAGTTATTTTGAAACTCGTTTTTCTATTTCATTTCACTGTGCGATCTGCTGAGACTTCGAGTCTGTTCCCATGGTTATTTTTTAATATATAAAATTTAAAGTCAAGTAGAAATTAATTCACCTTTGGAGCTCTGTTGAAAGTAAAATTAATATTTTTAGTTATTCATTTTAAGGCCAGATTAAAAATTTGAAGAGCTTGAAATTTAAATCGTTCATCACGTATTTTGAAAATCTTTACAAATTGAAAGGCTAAAATCTTTGATAAAGACTTGAATCACAAATCTCTAAAAAAAGAAATCCCACGAAAGTTCTGAAACCTGGCTAGTGCCTATTAAAACGACATCAAGTCATAAAGCTGAAATGAAAAATGAAAGCTAAAGATACAGGAGAGTCTCTTTGAAAAAAATCTGATGGTTTTCATCGTCCATTAAAAAAATGAAGGGGGATACCTTCTGCAGAGGCAATGGCTATTATTTCGAGCTACCTGCCTTAAAGTTAAGGTCAGTTCGAATACGCCTCCGATAGCTCTGGACACAGTCTGTACACAAAGGACGTGTTAAGAAGAGGCTCGGATGGAATGAAGAGAGACCAAGTCGAAGCCTTCAAGCCGGAGATACAGTAACATAAAATTAAATAATAATGCGCGAGGAAGCCTCAATGCAACCAAGGGGTGAACCTCCAAGAGAAGAATAAGATACTCAGACGCAAAACGAACTCATTAAAGGGGCCTAGGAGCCATACGTAAACTCAAGAATTAATAACCTTGATCGTGAGTCGGGAGTTTTTTTGATCCCTGAGCCCTTCGAACCCTCACGACCTTGGAAAGAGTCAAACATTTATTAAAATCTTCTAGAATCTATAACTCAAATCAAGTGCCCCGCGCTTGACCGGTTAAACGTTTAAACAATGCAAATTTAATTATAAACCCAAAAATTACAATTATATATTATTATTGATGACACCTTAAAGCCAAATCCATTTCAGGGTAAGCGTAACTCATTCGGTTCTAGCCTCGTTATACCGGCAGGGATTAAGGAATTCATATAACAAAAGTGAAAGAGGGAAGTGTGGTATATATTTTTAGAACAATCTAGAATTTACGTGTCACTGATCAATCTCTCTAGCAATGACCCAAGGCAAAGAGCTTCACAAAGTCATAATGTGTCACAGACGACACAAAAGTACGCAAACTTACTTATAATCCCATAGTAAGATCCATACTCTTTACTCTAATCACATCCACTAAGTAAAGCTCTCCACGCGGACCTATTAGTATCCAATTTCTTTCGTTTCAGGCGTCTCTCGCTCCGCTGACACTCTTCATCACAAATTTCTTATAAACTATTTTTCTCTGCACTTTCCTATCCTCGCATACAACTTTAGCTTCCTTTACTTCCATACATCTTTTCATGCCACGCTCTTGTGTTTCTATAATGGCTATAGTCGCCCTAGAGTCTTTTTATATTGTGTCGTCCTAGAGTATCATCCACACATTCCCACCATTCTTTCCTTGGTCTGCCTCTGGGTACGCTACCATTTCCTTTACTTAAATATACTTGTTCCGTCAATCATTCTCCTTTCATTCTCTCAACAAATTTTTTTTACTCTTGTCAGTGTTTACTCTACACCACATTCTTTAAATATCCTCTCATTCATGACTTTGTCCATTAGCCTTTTACCGCATAAACACCGCAGGAATTGCATGCCAACCACGTGAAATTTACTCTGATCCTTTTCATGGTAGGTCCAGATCTCGCTAACTAACAGCACAGTGGGTGCAAGTACAGAATTATCTGTAGAAAAGTTCATTCAATTAAACTTTCCATCGTGTTCAAGTTCCTTTTTTTTTTATTTAAACTAACTTCAGACTATGGCCTAAAATGATGCATAGTCCGAAAACACACTTTTTGTAGTCCGAAATCAAAAAGTACAGTGGAAAATTAACTTTATTTTCTGAGCAAATATTTCAGTTTTCTAACCTAATATTTTTTAAGTATTAAAGATGAATTTAAATGTTTATTTAAACTATTATTCTTTAGTCCATTTTCTATTCTTTTTTCCATTTAAATACGAACTGACGTAATAGAGTCCAAAAAGAAAATCCAACTATTTTTTGTTGAACTAATTCTTTTTGGTTGAACAATCTACTATTATATTTTTGGTTGGGAATTCATCTTTTTTTGGTAAGAAATTTTATAGCTTGATTGAAAATTTAAATATTTAAATCAAAATATATGAAAACTCAAATGTTTTGTTGAAAACTCATCTTTTTGGGCCAAAAATCCAATTCTTTGGTTGAAAAGTAACTTTTTTATTGAAAAATTAACAATTTTCGTTGAAATTGTTTTTCTTTCTTGACTGCAAAATTTTACTTGGTTGACAATTCAACACTTGTTGAAAATTCGTCTTTTTGGGTTAAAAATTCATATTTTCATTTTGAAAATTAAATTAGTTTCTAGAAAATTAAAAAATTTGGTTGCAATTTTATTGCAACTATTTGCTTGAAAATTAATTTGTTTTGATTGAGGATTCAACTATTTTTTTGAAATTTCGTCTTTTTTGGTTGAATTCAACTTATTTTATTTAAAGTTCAATTTTTTTTGGCAAAAATATCAACTATCAGATTTTTGGTTGGAAATTAATTTTTTGTTTGAAAATTTGAACATTCCAAAATTTTACTTTTTTGGAAATGCAACTACTTGATTGCATGTTTAACTGTTTTGTTATACATGTTTTTATTGAGTTGAAAGTTCATCATTTTAGCTGAAAATTCATCTCTCTAGATGAAAATTGAACTATTTGGTTCGAAATTACTTCTTTTTTTGGTTGAAAATGAATCGTTTTGCTCGAAAATTGAACTGTTTGAGTTTTGTTTGTTATACATTCACCTCTTTGGTAGAAGGTGTAACTATTTTGTTAAAAATACATTTTTTTTCAAAATTAAATTGTTTAACAGAAAATTTAATTGATTTAGTTAACTAACTGTCGTTTTAATTGAAAAATTAATTTCCTTTGGACAAAATTTCATCATTTTTGGTTAAAAATGCAACTTATTGATTAAAATAAATCAGTTTTTGTTAAGGCTTTTACTATTTTGCCGAATATTTGCTTTTTTATAGAAAATTAATTTTTTAAGTGAAAATTAAATATTCGATTTCTGGTTGAAAAAAATCTTTTCTAGTTAAAAATTCAACTACTTGGTTGAATATATAAATGTTTTGTTCAAAATATTTTCATTTAGTTGACAATTCATCAATTTAGTTGGAAATTCATTAATTTATTTGGAAATTCATCTTTTTATTTGTACATTCAACGATTTGGTTCACAATTCATGTATTTTGTTGAAAATTTGATTTTTTGGTAGAAAATTAATCTTTTTAGTTGAAAGTGCAATATTTGTAATGAAGATGTTAAAAACTAAGAGCGTTTTGAATTGAATATAATAGTACTCGCATTAATTTTATTTAGAAGAATTTATTCCCATATATTCGTGAAAAATCTCATTATTTCCACTGTTATTGCCGAATTTTAGCCCGTAAAGCCTGTAATCGATATTTTTGAAAGAATCTAGAGTGCAACATTAATAATTTAGAAATAAACGATAAAGTATTTCGATGAAAGGAAAACAAGCCAATCATTCTCTTGAAAAATTATTTTAAGTTATTGTAAATTATTATAAATTTACTATACCTTTAAGAAATTCGAAAACTGTTGTGACTCACAGATAATAAGTTAGTTTTTGAAATGAGAAACAAATAATAATTACCTTCAGAAGTAAATAATTTAATTCAAAATTAATTGATTCGAAATATTATATATGTATTATTAAAATTGCACCTTTAAAAAGGAAAAAAACTTCAAATTCGAAGCTGACAAAAATAAAATGAAATATTTTCCTTGTGATTTCAAAAGAGGAGGCGTTGAAAAAGGTTTAATTTTGAAAATAAGTATTAAAAATGATTTTAAATAACTTAAAAATTAAACAATTTGAAGCATGATCAACTTGTGATGGTGGTAGAAATATGTAATGAAACGACCATGATTTTTATGCAGACTTATGAGTTTTTTATTTACTTTAAGGTAACTATAAATTTTTTAACGAATTAAAAGAAAGTTCCATCAGTAAAACTCGAAATTTACAATTCTGTACAAAAATTCACGTTATCTCTTACTGAGCCATTAACGTTGTTTACACTCCAAAGCGTTTATGTACTGGAATAAAATATTTAATCTTGTCTTTGGAATTTCGTTTCTTAAAACGCCAGATTTGCGCAAAACATGTAAATGAAGACAGACGTTATGTGCGCTTCAAGTTGGAGTCATAAAAGTGTTGGAAGTTTGGACCTAAATGTATAATTGCTCATTTCTTCACTTCCAATTAAATTTCACTGTCAGGCTCGACAATTGTTGTTTTTCTTAATATAAAACTTCCCAATTTAGTGTTCACATTTCTTCTAAGAGATTGCGTTCATATTGCAATATAATTTAATTACAAATTTTTTTCAACATTTGCAGTTTTTAGTTGTTTAATTTTGAATCCTTTAAATTCTCAACCGTTTAGTTATTCTCGAAGATTGAGTAAAAAACATTTCGATTTTGAGCAATTCAATTTTCAGACGAAAAAAGTTTTAATATCGAGGGGGAAACTACTTCTAAAAATACGGTCCAGCGGAGTTGGCTTACGCCGGATTATATCCTGGATAACCTCTCTAAAGAATTACCTAAGATTACTACAGAGTCAGAGTGCATATGATTACTAAATTTTCAAAAAACAAGATTAATTTTCTACCGAAAAAGACGAATTTCCAAGAAAATACATAAATTTTGAACGAAATACTTGAATCTTCAAATGAAAAAGATACATTTTCTTCCAAAAATGGAATAGTTTAATTTTCAGTTACGAAATTAATTTTCAACCAAAAAAAAAGTGAATTTTCAACAAAATAGTTAAATTTTGAACCAAAGAGATGAATTTTCAACTAAATAGATAAATCTCCAACTTGAATGATAAATTTTCAGTTGAAAAAAAGTTTTAAACAAAGGAACAACGATTTTTCAACAGAATAGTTAAATTTTCAACCAAAGAGATAAATCTTTAACCAAAAAAACGACTTTTTCACAAACTTGTTGAACTTTCTACAAAGTAAATCGATTTTAAACCAAAATAAGCTAATTTTTAACAAAACATATGAATTTTCAATGAAAAAGATTAATTTTCTACTAAAATCAAGAATATTCAATCAAAGAAATTAATTTTTGACAAAGTGGTTTAATTTCCAAGCAAATAGTAGAATTTCCAATTATGAAGATAAATTTTCATCTAATAATGGAATAGTTAAATTTGCAGTTGAAAAAATTAAGTTAAAAAAAATATCAACAATATAGTATAATTTTCAAGCAAAGAACTGAATTTTATATCAAAACAGTCTAATTCTCAACCCCAAAATATGAATTTTCACGAAAACAGTTGGATTTTCAACAAAAAAAATGACTAAAAAAAATGCTGAGTTTCTTACGAGGTTTTATAACTTTTCAACAAAATAATTTTAAACTATTTGTATTACCTATATGAATTACTCCGAATTAACTGGGTTACTCTGGATTGCAAGTTAATTACGTGGATTACCTAAATTACTTTGAATTATCTGGATTACTAGTAGATTAATTTGATTATAAGTGAATTACTGTAAGTTGTAAATGGATTACCATGGATTCTAATTGGATTACCATGGATTTTAATATAACCTGAATTACTGCGAATTATCTGGATTTCAAGTGGCTTACCCTGGAAAAAACTGGATTGCCCTGGATTATAAGAGAAGTAATGCGAAGTTCAAATGGATGACTGCGGTTCATAAGTGGATTACACCGGATTATAAGTGGATTACTTCGTGGTACTTTTATTACTCTGAACGACCAGTTCGGAGAACCGCTCGGTACAGCGGATTACTGGAGTTGTTTCCCCCTCGTTTAATATCGAAATATTTCAAATTTAATTTGTTTAATTTTCAGCGCTTTTATCGGAATGTCCTTAATTTTAAAATGATTAAATTACAACAGTTTCCTTTTAAATTTTGGAAGTAGAAATACACGGGAGTTGATAATTTCAGCGTTTTAAACTATAAAAATTGAAGGGATGTTAATTATTAAAACATTTCAGCTTTAATTGTATAAGGATGAGTGGGGTAAGATGTCGGTGCGGAGCACGGTGACCATTACAAATAACGCATGTATTTTTTGATATTCATATTAGTTTTTCACATACAATAGTTTTCTCTGTTTAGAAAAATCGTGATTCGATGCAATTTCTCATTTAAAATTCGCGTCAAAAGAGTAATTATGAAAAAAAAACAGTTTTGGGGGAAAAGGATGAAAAAGTCTTTGGCTTAAATTAAGCACTTACAGCATACTTAAAGCATGAAAAAGTTAGATTTTAATAGGTAAAGTATTTTATTAAACTTCTGGTATCATGATTTGTTTCTAGATTTTTATGGGTTTTTCATGGTTTTTACCATGAAAATCGACTAGTCGCCAATTTTCACTATCATATTCGTAATCAGTGCGTCAAAATACATAAGTACACGGAGCCCGAAGAAATTCGGACATATGCCCTTTTCGGAAGTATATCCAAAAATTTAGTCGGGAAAAATGACTTCAGACAGGAGGGAGGGAGGAGGTCAAAACTTACGGTCCATAATAAAGAGGAGTACGTGGTTCAAAACTTCAGAAAACACTGTACGTAATTTATGCACGGACTCTTATTAGGGTTTCGTAGCCCCAGGCAGAAAACGTTTAGTTTCGGTCGGGTGTCCGTCCGTCCATCCATCGGTCGTACTTTTTTGCTCAGGAGGGGAATTAAGGAAAGTGTGGGGAGAAGTAGGAGGGGAAGTGAGGGTAGTGATAGCGGAGCAAGTGAGGGTGAGAAGGGGAAGTAAGGGGACGGAAATTATGAGAAAGGGGATTAAGGGGAAGTAGAAAAGGGAGGGTAGGGGTAGCAGGGAAGAGGGGAAGTATGGGAAGGGGTCTTTCATATATTACGTAAAACTTTTCGGGGGAAAGTGGGGGGACAGTCCTAGCGTTTCGACAATGGTGAAAAACTATAAGAAAAGTCGGAAAAAGTGTTACATAGGTGAATGGGGGGGGGGGGGCAAAATTGTCGGAAAATCGTCCTACTTAATAACATATGGACGATCTCAAAGGGGAAGTAGAGGAGGAAGGAGTATGGGAAGGGATTAATAGTAGGGGAAGTGAGACGGGAATTACGGGGGGAGGGGAAGTAGGAGAAATGAGGGGAAGTAGAGGAGAGAAAGGACGGAAGTGGGAGACCTATTAACGTCTTGATAGAATAAGAAACTAATATTTTCTATTCAATATAGTTTTCGATTGTTCAGTTTTCGTTAACTTATAATTTGACAGTTTCGGTCGTAAAGTTCAAGATGAAATATGCATAATCGGCTTGCATAAATTCGTAAGACATCTCCCTTCCCCTCTCTCTATCTCTCTTTCTCCCGCTAATCCTTCAATATTTGGCCCTGAGGATTGAGATATGATTTTTTTATTCGTCCTTCCTTTGGGAAGTCGTTGAATCCTTCTTCATCGCTTTCACTCTCAAAGCGCCCGCGCCCTTGCAAGCAAGCCTCCCATCAGTTACTTCTCTCCCTCCCGCTCTATTCACCCGTCTGGAAAAAGTCGTCGGAGAAGACTCGTAAACCAAATCATCGACGTAAATGTCGAACTCACTCTAAGGTTCAAAAATCTCGTTAAAGGTCGGATTTAGACGTGTAGCAACAGGGGAAAAATAAGCTTTCTCATCTTAATACAGATCTCAAGATACGAGTATTTAATGGCACGTTTTGATTTCAATTTCAATTACCTCTTTCTTAAGAAATCGTGTCGTTTACTTATACAATGATTATGGATTAGTTATTAAAAATGTTAAATTTCACTAATTTTGCAAAAAGTTTTCCAAGTAAAGATTCTCTATGTAGTATGCTTTGCATTTTAATAACCACTTGAGATTTAACTTATGAAACCGTTTGAGAATATAATGATAACTTAAATGAGAAATTTATCCGAAAACTTTATCAACTGAGGATTTCAATAATGGTATTTTAAGAGCTTTATATTTTAAGGAGAACTGATTAAAATTGTAGTATATGAAGCTAGCAGAAAAGTTGAAGAGCGAAGGGTTCACAACTCGACCGATGGAGTGTACATTGACTTTAAGTGATTTCAGTGACTTCATGTGAATCCAAGTGACTTCTCGCCAGTGACTTCAGCGAAGGTGTACACCTGACTTCACGAGTTGTTGATTCCTCGTTAAAGAACTTTTTATGCTTGACATGGTGAGAAGGATTCAGCGACTTGGCCTTTTTATTGAATATGTTCATTATCTTGGTATCGATTATTTTTAATGAAAAAGAATGTGAGATTTTAAACTGTCATGAGATCCAAAACAAGATTTGCTTCTTATTCTCTGATCTCGTCATTTTCCAAAATCAGTAAGCATTTTTAATGTTATTTACTAGAGTCCACGAAAAATATAAATTAACGTTTTCTAATTTTCGTCTATTATTTGAACGAATTTTGTATTTCTGTATTTTTTTGTGTATATTTATTGTTGTATTATATTGTACTTGTTATATTTTAGAAGAAAGTACAAGAACTTACCAATTTATTCATCCCAAAAATGGTTCTTTTTTATCTAGGATGATAAAATATTTGAAATTCTGCTTGATCAAGCTTTAGAATATTAAGATGCAATAAACCTGGTGGAAATGTATTTTTACCAAAAAAATGCAATAAATTATAATCAAGTGTACAAAAATGTTAAAATTTTAATTATTTGCAAAAAATTGTGAGATTAATTGTCAAAAACTCGTTTTTTCTAGTAGAAATATTTTTGTCATTTTCCAATAATTTTTCAAAAATCGTTAAAAATGGTAGAAAACTATAAAAATAATGCTAAAATTTAAGAAATTAATTTTAGAATGAATCAAAATTTAAACTTTTCTTTAACGTCTAGCATTCGTACTGAACTACGAAATTCTTGGAAATTGAAAAAAGCCAAGAATCCAACAATCAAATTTGAATAACACACTCTCAAATGTCTCCATAAAAATATAAAAAACAAAAATAAATAAAATAGAGAAAAAGGAGATAACCATCAAATCCCCTTCTTTCTTTTTTTATTTAGACTTTCTTTTTTTTTATCGCAATAAAAATACAAAAATCTACAAACAACAATTTGTTGCTAGAATTTGGACAATAAAGAAAGTTTGACACGTAATTACAAATGCAATAAAGTGCAACAATATACAACAAAGCTCGCTACAAAGTACAAAAAATTACAAAAATCGACAGAACAAAAGACAAAGTTTTACTTTCTTGTAATTTTGGTTATAATTTATTGTATTCATTTATGGCTTCCTGCAAAATTTATTTCCATTTTTTAATTTTGTTGCAGACGTTTTCCCACTAGAGATTCAAAGAAAAATTACAATTTGAATGGAAAAAAATATAAAATTTTTGAGTGAATAAAAAATAAAAACTAACGAATTAGGCTTTTAAAGGGGGTAAAATGCTGATTTATATATTTATTATGGACCTTACTAGTCAAGAAAAGCACTGGTTTTCGATTTATCTGCGTCAATTTTAATCAGAATTGTTTTTACTTGATCAGAACCAACTTTTACAAAGTTGCTTTTTAGGTTCAAGGTAAAATACGACCCCCGGGTCTTTCATTTCCTGAAATTTGTATTTTACGTTACGCACAAGTTAGCATACCTAATCAGGTTATTACAAATTTAATATCAGAACCCTGAGTTTGAAACCCCAGGGTATAGAGATTGGATTAGAAATTAGCGAATCCACTCACATGGGGAGAAGCGTTGAGATAATGCGTTCGGCCTCTTCCGGTGGCGGAGGAAACTCGGGCGCGGTAACTCCTGCAGACTCCTGCGGTTCAGGACAGTCTGGTACCGGACGTAGTGCTACTAACGCCATCTTTGCTTTCCGTCCATTCATACTCATATATCCGTCGTCCTCTGACTGATGCCCTGGAATAAATCAATTTTCAATTAATAAATACATTCGTGCAACTTCAACAAATATTTAGACCCAGAGTATGAGTTTCCTGTTTAAACTTCAAGTTCAACAAATAGTAGGAAAAAGGATATAAGAAAAGAAGAAAAGAAGAAAGAAAAGCAGGTTTTGAGAAGTTTGAGGAAATTAAGGAGGAAAGAACAAATTGTGGGAAGTTTCGTTTATTCGAGGTTCGGAAGTGCGCGTCGGGATTTTTATTCGATTTTCTCGTAAAATTCCAGCTCCCTGTTCAAGTACTTCTACAGCGGAAGTAGTCATCCGGAAGAAGGACACAGAAAGCGGCGAGGAAATTTTATCCGTCTCGCCAAGACGAACGAATCAACGAACGCCCTCAGCGATTTCTCTCGTTGGATGCATCTCTTTTACTTTACTAATGCAGTTGAAGCATTAGAGAAACAAAGGTCACTTTCCTAGTTTTTAATTGGCGTGTTTTTCATTTAGACTGTTCTTTTCCGTGTCTGGAAAATGGAAGTTTTAAAAGGATTTTGCGTTTTTCAGTTACCCAGATGAAAAGTTAGACTATTCAGAAAATAATGTGGAGAAACTTCTTCTTCGAGAGAGAATTAAAAATGATAATATAAAATTATATTTGTCTAAATTTCAGATTAAAATTTATACCGGTTAAAAATTTTGAAGGATAACAAATTTCACTTCAGTCTTACATTTCGAGGAGTAGTTATTCAATAATTTTTGTTCGGAAAAAACTGGATGGCGATTAAATCGAGGGAAAAAGTTCCCGGTCATTTTCCAGTTTGCAAATATTTTTCACGGTCATTGTAATTAAAAAATTCGAATTCTTAAAACTGAAATTTTTTTCATTTGAAGTAATCAAAACTGAACTGAGAATTAAAGCACTCAAAGTGGCACTCTTTTGAATTTTAATCTTTTAAAATTAAAGCTTGACAAATTTTGAATTCAGAAATTTTGAATTCAAACGCTCAATGATGTATACATATAAAATGGAAGCATTTAACACTGTCATTTTCAAACTTCAATGCTCAAAATTAAAATTAATCTTCCCTTTAATCAGAATGTTAAAATTACCAAATTTAACACCCATCCACTAAAAAAAATATTAAAAGAAAAAATTGGCCTTCATCCAATTAAAAAAAAAATAATAATAATAAATATTTCCTCCCTTCCAACTCGATAAAAATCTTGTAAAGAAAAAAGGTCTCTCTTGCGATTCCGAAAAAAAATTGAACATTGAAATTTCCTCCCTTCCAACTCAATTAAAATGTTTAAAACAAAAAATTATCCTTCTTCCAATTTATAAAATATTGAAAACCAACAATTTCTTCTTGACTGATAGATAAAACTCTTAAAAATATCAAAGGTCCCTCTACCAATTCAACAACAATTAAAAAGTAAAATGTCATCGTTTCAAACTCAATACAAATGTTAAAAATACCCAAATTTACCCGCCTTCAACTCAATAAAAATGTAAAAAACAAAAAAGTTTCGCTTCAAATAAGAAAAAATTAAATAACAAAATTTCTTCCCTTTCTTTTACAAATAGAATTATGAAATTCAAACGTTTTTTATGCATAAAGCCTTTTAAGTTGAATTATTTTAGTTTTAAGTCGTTTCAAATTTTGTTCAACTGTTATTTAAACATCAAAATGAAATACTTTCACTTACAAATTAAACATTTTTAAATGAAATAATTAAAAAATTCATTTTCAAACGGTTTAGTTTAGAATATTTGATGTAAAATTGCTCATTTTAATAAAAAGGACAAATGTTGTCAAATATTACAAAATTGTTTTTTTTCCCCCATTCAAAAACTTCAAATTGAATCGGTTACAAAAATGAATATTTTATACTGAAACAGATTTTAATAGGATTTGAAATTGAATAAAAGCGTTTAATTTTGAATCTATTAATTTGAACATTGAAAATATTTTATATGTTTCAATTGTACGTTCACATATGTTTAACTACTAAGGCTTTCGAATTAAAACAGTTCAATTTTTAATGTTAAAATCTTTAAATTGTTTAATGTTTAATTTTGAACAGAATGAGAATCGTCTCGTGAAATCAGTTATTGTTCAATTTTTAACATTTGAAATACAGCTTATTTAAAAAAATCATTAATTAATTTATATTTAAATTTGATTAACTTCTAAGGAGAACCTACACCCTTCGGAATTTTGTTTGGATTCATACTCCTCTCAGTGATAGGTCATTACCAAACTTTTATTCTAAAGTAATAAGATGTGCTTTTTAGCCATTCTCGGGGAAAACGGCTTTAAAATAATCCACGCATATCACATGGACAGCAACTTCCGGTTAGATCAGGCGACAGCGCTCCGAGTTTGGAACCGGAAAGTTTGGGCTCGATTCCTGCTGTGTCGATTTTTTGCCATTTTTTTTTTATTACAACTGACTATTCAATTTATTTGAATTAATCCAAAATATTCATTTTTTACCATTATTTTCATATGAGAAAATTGGGGATTTCCACCTTTAACACTTTTACTCAAAGGAAAGTTTTTTTTATAGAAAATTCTCATTTTTTATCATTCAATTGAACATTTATATTTTTGTTGTTATTATTTTCATATGAGATAAAAATAAACTACGTAAAATGGTATAATAATAATAAAATAAGAATTCAAATTCGAAGAAATATTAAAATATGATTATATAAAAATAGAATATAAAGAAGATATTTTCTATTACATATTATTACTATATTCATATTTTTAAATTAGAACAATGGGTGGTGTTTTTAACAAAAAATTGCACAAGGAATCAGAATTTTTTAAGTAGTATTAGTAGTTTATTTCCGGAAATTTGTTAAATTACCAGAAATTTGTTAAATTTCTAAAATTAACAGAAATTTCCCAAATTTTCTGTAATTTCTGGTATCAATGCCGGAAAAAATATTGTATGGGGCGCGTGGGTAAACTTTTAATGGTTCGAGTGATGTTTGCAGAAGGAGCAGTTGGCTTTCTTGCGGCTCATCTACCTACAGAATTGTCTTCGGCTCGCCTTCAGCTCTACGTTTCAGCTCTTAGTTTGAACTCTACGTTTTACCGACTGCTCCTGCTAAAACATCGTCCTCGTCTAAAAACCCCCAGTTTTACGCGCATGCCACATAAACTACTCTTATACGGCAGTTGTGAAGATTAGCCATATAATGTGCCACTTTACGGAACAGAGAAAGATTTCAAAGAGCGACTGTCTCATGCCTCATCCCGGAAAACATTAATTCACTGTAATTTCCGGGACCGGGTCTCAAAAAATTCCTGGTTTTCCCGTTCCAGTGGCCACCCTGAACAAAGTTTAAATATTGAAAAGAAGAATGAACTCAACTTGGCCCTGAAGCTAGCACGTGTACGCGCGAGTAATGAGTACTGTATCTTTTATTCATTCGCGTGGAGTGCAGACAGCGTCATCCTCATGTCTATGGACACATTTAAGTCAAGCCAGAGGGATCGACCTCTTGGGGGCATCATCGTCTACAGTCTACAGTCTACACTCTACTCGGATTCATTCAGGCTGTATGTAGCTAAGTGCGTTTTGCACCAGCTTTTTATGTTGCACGAGTGGCAAAGTCTCGAAACACTCACAGATTATCTCTCTCGTAAAGCCTTGCAAGCAAGCAAGCATTTCTCAGATCTAATTCCTCTCTTCTAATTTCAATTTTAAATTTTCCTTCACTGTAATTGAAGCAGGGAGAGCTAAACGGTGATAAGTCTACTTTTTGACGAAATTGAGTTTTCTTCCAAAATCATACTTTCTCGCTTTTTTACACATATTTCAGTGAAAAAATTATAGTTTTGACATTTTTACCCTAATATTTAGTATTTAAATCAATTCAAATATTTTAAAATTTCAAAGAATTTGAACTAAATGAATAAATTATACCAAAATATATGAATATAAAATATATAATATAATAGATATTATAATTATAGGACCTTGA
Source organism: Andricus grossulariae (assembly GCA_011634705.1). Taxonomy (NCBI): domain Eukaryota; kingdom Metazoa; phylum Arthropoda; class Insecta; order Hymenoptera; family Cynipidae; genus Andricus; species Andricus grossulariae. Next base: position 24,286,634 of record JAABKJ010000755.1, read on the forward strand.
CAATCATAAAACAAATGGAGATATTATTTTCAAAATAAAAAAAAAAGTTAAATAGTGAAATAAATATAAAAATGAAACAAAGTCTGTTGAATACTCGTGTTATTTTTTCAGGAAATAAATAAAAGTATGTATGTATGTATTTTAGATGATTTTCTTAACAATTTATGTTTTATTTTTACTTACAATACATGGGAAAACTAAACGGTGATAAGTCCATCCATGCATTTCAATTAGAATATTAGATTATTGCATGTGAATTTAGCGCAGTTTTTTCACACAATAGTTAATTAACTGATCCATCTACCCACGAAAAAATTTTCACTGATTGTAAATGATTCCTCTAGAAAGAGTTTTGGCCACCACGGAGCAGTTGCAAGTTACTAAAATTTAATAAATGAAAAAAAAACTTTCTATCGCTGCAAAAATTACTGCGAATTTTTAATATGTAGTTTCCGATAACGAATAATAATATAAAATCGTATTTTAAGAAAAAAATATTTTTTATCAAGTTACAGTTTTTTGGAATACTAAAAAAAATTGCGTTTTTTTTTGTTTTATTTGGCTAATGGAACACTTATTGAAAATTTGTTCATAAAATTCGTTCTATTCGAATGGAAGAAACACACCACTATTTATTTGAAGGTGAAATTTGTTTAACTTAGTCCTTATGCCACATTAAAATAGTTAAAAATACATTATTAGCATCATTAAAAGTTATAATTTGTTTAGTTTTCAATATAGGAAAGTAAAGATAAGTTTCTCTAAAGGAAACGAGAAAAGATATGCATAACACAATTTTTAATTTTTCAAAAGTTAAAAATTCTCAACCCCTCTGTGGCTCTACTCTACAGTTATCACAGTAACTATTTTCCCTGAAAAAGGTGAAAAGGTACTTTAAAAAAAAATAGATGACAAACAGATGACAAAAAAGTTTTATAAGTGAAATGAACATGTAAATGAATGCGTATTGACATATTTTTATTTCCTGAACACCTTATACTATAATTATCAAATACGAAAAATTCCTACCAAATGATTTTAAAGGATATGAAACGATACGTGTTTTATCGGACTAATAACGAAAACTAAAACTTTTATATTTCTTTCTAAATCAGGAGGAAGTTCCGTTTTCTGGAAATTCCGCATTTTGACAAATTTATGAGTATTTTAATTTTTAAAGCTGATAAAGTAAATTAATATAAAAAAGTTGTTAAACTTTTTCTATAAAATGTCGTCTTCTTGTTTAAATTAATCCTAATAATTTACTTTTTGTTGTTTATTCTGATTTGTTTTTTCTACATTAATAGTTTTTCTCCAAAGCACGAAAATCCACGTTTTTTTTACAAAAACGACACAAGATACAGCAGTCAAAAGATTTAAATAATTACTCTTAAAAAGATCTAAAACCAGGGGAAAAATCTATGTAAAAGATTTTTTTACCAACAGCATGAAAATTATTATTTTTAGAAAATACTGTTTTTACTGATTTTGTTTATAATTTAGTAAACATTTGGAACATAACGCATTAAAAAAACTGCTAAGAGACTGAATTTTAGAACCCTAAAGTACAAATTAAGAACAGAAAAATCGCCACCATTTTATTCACTTTACAGATCGACAACTTTCTTTGATAGTTTGTTTAATCTTTCAAAAAACTTAAATATTCTTAACTTTGGCAAAAAAATGTAATTAAATAAGTAAAATTCGCATGGTCTCCTTTGCTTTAAAGAACAACACATTTCGTCGGCGGGTAAACCGAATTAAAATGGATACGCTCTTACAAGGTTATGTAAATTAAAATTTTTAATAGAATTTTACTTTGTCAATTGAAAAAAGGTGAGAAAAGGTAAAATTCCCAAAATAGGTGGAAAAGACGTCAAATTTCCAAAATAGGTGATTCCTTCGTAAAAAAAGTACTGCGAAGTAGGACTACCATACCGAAAAAGACGCTATCAACAAAATATTACAAGTGATTGTAATTTTTGTTTTAAATTACGATTTTCACATTGTTGAACTTTATTGTACGTGATTATTTTTATTTGTGAATATAAATTATCATCAGGACTTTTTGAATATAAATTCTGTGAGCACTTGTAGAAATAAAAAAAAGTGGGACTTTTCTAGTACTTTTGTCCTAGAAAAGTTATAGACAGGATGTATTTGATTTCTTTTTAAAATTTTAGTTATATTTCAGCAGAAACTTTTTGGAATATAAATCCTATGGGTACTTAGACAGTCCTTATTTAGACTAAACCAATTTTAAGACAAGCTGGTACTTCAGTACTGATTTATCTTATACCCGGTAGTTTGGTGGAATTTTATTTGGAATCTTATTCAGATAACTTGGCACTTTTTTTAATCAGGAAATAAAAGCGAATAGTGAATTACCTTAGCTATCTCAAAACTCTAGGAGGTTGTTTTTTTTCTGGTGATGAAATTAAGGTGAGAAAAAAAAGGAAACTTGGAACTCTTGACTCTTAGGTCGATCGATATCTTGAGGTTTTCACACGTTTAATTTTGTCTCTTGGTATACTTATATCCTGACAGCAAAAAAAAAAAAGAGGAAAAAACTTGCTGACATAAACGAAGAAGTACGGGGTGATAAAATATTCCAAGAGTGGCTTGCGGCTTTAGATGAGAAAATAAAATTATATTGGAAACTCATAATTTGTTTTATTTTTTTTTATTTTTGGAGATGTAAACTTTTTAAAGTTTCGAACCGAACCTGCGAAACTTTAGGGCTCATTATTTGTGCAATAAATCGAAATTTATATGAAGATTAAAATTTTTAATCTCCTGAATCTGTACATTCTAGTATTCTAATTCTCATTTTGCCAACAATGTAAAAGAGGTCCAATATTGTATTACTGTATCCCCCCAAAAATGAGCCAAAACTTGGGTAAAAATTCGACAGCCACAATCAGATTATAAATTTATTCCAGGAAATTGTCGCAGGGAGAAATGAAAAAAGAAAGGAAGGAAGGAACGAAAGAAAGGAAGGTGAAGTGTGATCTATTCTACACGTCTTCCTCCTTCTTCCCATGGGATTTTATAGATGTAAGGACCGCCCATGGATGTAACGCGATGTCAGACTCGAATGAGTGTACGAAATTTTCTTCTTGGCTCTTTCCGCTGAATTTGTCGACTCCTTTTTTCCTTCTCCCAGGAAGATGGAAAGAGTCAGGAAAAAAAGGGGGAAAAAGGAAAAAATTGGGAAAAAAGGGAATACCTAAGGAGGGACTCTCGTCGTCTGGCGTGAGGCCGATACTAGGTTCCGTACTGCTGCCGCAATCGCCAAGTCCGACGCCTCCTCCGCCACCACCTTCCCCCTCGGTTTCGTGCTCGTCGTATTCTGAGAGCACTTTGTCCAGCAGCTCAATCGATCGTTGCACATCGTCACCTCTGGAACAAACGTAAAATTCGATTCTATAGAGATAATGCGTTTATCAAGCCTATTTCATAGTCTAATGTCTAATTACTAATTACTTATTAATTAAGTGCTTCGATACCCAATTTCATCAAATTTGTTCAACTTTCTTTCGGATTTCACTGGAAATAAAAGTAAATTAGATGCTCGATGACATGCAAATAACATGTTGGTCACAAAAAATCACTTTCAAAATTCCCTGACTTCTCCTTTAATTTTTCCTGGCTAATTTTTCATTTTTGTTTACTCTTAATATTTAAAGACCAAAATTCTAATATTGTAACATTTTAAATATATATAATCGTTTATAAATGGAATAAAACAAATTTGACTTTAAAATTATAAAGTTTTAATTTATTATTCTCACGGATGCCAGTCTAATTTACTTGAAACAAGTGAAAAAGTTACTGATTTAAACCGAAAACGTGACCAAAAGTAAATAATGTGCATTAATAATGTGACTAATGCTCTTTTGAATTTAAAAGAATTCTATAGAATTCGATGAAATTTATAAGACTGTAGGTGAATTTTAACGAACTCAGGATGAATTCATAGGACTTCCAAATAATTTTTATGAATTGAAAGCAATAAAAAACATGAACAAATTCATTGAATTTAGTAAGTTTGAAATGAGTTTAGAAAAATTGAATGAAATTCAAAAGAATTTGATGAAACGTGTAACAATAGAAAGTGAGTTTAAAAGACTTCAGGATGATTTAACCAGAAACTAAAAAGATCAAACTAATACATTTAAATGAGAATAATTGAGTTAATTTATAAGAATTCAAGTAAATTCAAAATAGTTCCTAAGAATTAAAAAGAATGCAGGCTAAATTAATAAGAATTCAGGGTGGATTCAAAATGAATTCAAATGATTTGCAAAAAATATTTTAAAATCTCTTCAAATGTTAAAAATATTATAATATCCCATGAAATTCTATGAATTCTAATGCAATTTTTTATCATTAAAGTCCTAGAAATTACTTGAAATTTTTTTTATTTCATAAAAACGCCTTGGAATCATTAAAAATATCCCAAAATATTTCAAATCCCATGAAAGCACTTCAAATTATTAAAATAAATTAAAAAATCCTTCGAATCTTTTAAAATTCCGTAAGTTATAACAAATCCCTTGAAACTTTTTAAAGCTCTCGTAGATGTATTGGAATCTTTTGAAATCCATTAAAACTTTTTGAAGCACTAAACTTTTTAAAACACTTAAAAGGAGTTTTTAAAAATACCATAAAATCTTTTAAAAACTCTGGAATCCCATCAAATTATTGAAATCTATCTATTAAACATTTCTTGCAATCTTTTAAAATACCCTAAAATATTTTTATCACTCGATAATCTTTTGGTCCGAAAATGCGGAACCATAAAAAAAGTTATAAAATGATTGGATCTAGATTTCTAAATCCCCTGAATCTTCTAGAGAATTGGACAAATAGAAATAATATCTTTTCTCTGAGATCAGTTTATTCTTAATTCCTTATCCTATAAATCAAAGAATAAGGCGGTAGCTCATGGGGATTATTTATTAGTCTCAGCCTAATGAAACGACGTTTTACTAGAATATTGTTCTTTACCCCGATGCTCGTTAAGGACACCTCATCCACAATTTTCAATCGCACCTCCCCCCCACCCACCCATTACCACTCTACCGCCCATTTACCACTCTACCGAGAGTTCGTTTCTGTTTCCTCGTAAATAACTTTAATTACCAAGAACCTTTACCCACGCCTGACTTCGAAGTCTATCATTTTCTATCCGAATGAGGACCCACGAGTAGGTTTTCTGCGTGGGGTGAGGTTGGTAATTGCAACGTTTATGCACACGATTCAAGCTACACACGCTACCATTGATAAAGTTTAGAGTTTTTTATTACTGTTGATGGTTCCTGATGATAATCAACCTACGATCTTCACCTAATAAGTATTTGCGGAAATATGGCAAGGATGTGGTTTAGTTTCATTAAATTTTCTATTTTGTTATAATTTATGATTTCAATAGTTGTAAAAAATTAAAGATTCATATTTTGGAAATAATAAGTTTGAAGGTGTATTCGATTGCAATAAATAAGCATTGTAAGCGTTTCAAATGTCAACGGAGTCAAAAATTAAATGTTCAATAAAATAAGCGATTTATGAAATTTAGGGTTTTCCTAATTCCGAGACCTTTCAAGACAATAATTAATCAAATTTGTGAAAAATTGGAACAAATTTCAGATTCAAAAATGAATTTTTCTCAGATTGATTGGAAGACGTTAATAACTTCAATTAATTTATTACGGGTAAATGAAATTGCTGCTCTGTATTTTTTTTAGTTTTAGGACAACTCCAAAGTTAGAAGAATTCCAAATTGAAATTGGGTAAATAAAATCAAATTGGAAAAAACTATCTATATACGCTTTATAATATTGAAGGCATGCAAATGCGATGCGTTAGAGGTGTCACTTTAAAACTTAACCTCAACAATAAATTTGAAAATTCAAAATATATAATTTCTGTCAGAATTGAAAAAATTTAAAAATAGTCTCTTTAGGGTCTACAACATAAATTTTTTTCCATCAAAATCGGTTAAGCTACTTTTGTGAAAAATAACTTTTTATTTTTCTTTCCTCTTCCATACCTCCCAAAAACACAATTTCATGGTTATTATTGAGGGAAATTTTACTTCACATGGATACGAACGAAAATAAATTGTTTCTATATTCGTATAGGGAACATCAAAGTAGGAAGCGTTACAAATTTCAATTACTTAATATTGGATAAATGCAATGGAACTATCCATATAATGTAATTAAATCTCCTGTTTCACATATGTATTCTAGAACCTCTAAAATTATATATATATATATATATATATTTGTTTTGTTATTTCGCTCGTTATTTTGAAACGTGCCATTGTTGGTACTATTCCAAATTACAACTGATTCAAAAAGTGAACGTTCAAAAGCTGGAGGCGTTCCAAATTGGATAAAAAGAAAAAATGTCATTCTTCCCCACAATGTTTGCGATTCTTAAAAATTATTTTTTCCCCCGACCATTGAAATTTATTTCTTGGAAGCCTTATAAATTACAAATTATTTAACAAAACTTAAACTTTAGAAAACTGTGAAACTTCAAAATTAATATATGTATCAATAATTATCAATCATACAAAATTTTGGTTAAAGCAGAATGTCGAGTTAAATTTGAATTTACCGGAACTTTTTTTAAGCGATCCATTACCAAGAATAATTGTACGAATACACACGTCTCAAATTGTTTAATTTTGAACGCTTCAATAAAAAAAATTATTCAAGATGAAAGTTTTTAAATTGTCAATTCAATTATTCAATTGCTATCGCCTAAAATAGACGCCTTTCTAACACAAGTAAACATTTCTTACAGAAGCAAGTTTATTTATAGCAGGCTCACTTGTTTCAATTAATTCAAAAGCAGTTCTTTAGCGGATCGAAATAACTCGACCATGTGAGTATATCTGACTTCTTTATCCATGGAGGAGCAATTCATCTGCAGAAAAATAAAAGTAAGTTTTTTGATGAAATGCACTGCGAGAATGGTCCCCCAAGGCCGACAACTTGAAGCAAACTAAAAAGCGCTTCTCGAACCCCCGGTGCTTTCGGGCAATTAAGGTCTTGAAAATCGAGTGTAACGACGTACGATGAGGTCCGGCGTTGAGGCGCTTCAAAACTTTGCCCTGCTACCGAAATTCCGTCTCCTTTCTTTTCTACCTTCCCCCGGGCACCGGGCCTCGTAAACGTAAAGACGTAAAACCCTCTTCCCTCGCTTAACAGAAAGGGAAACTATTATTACAGTTTCAAGAGACAAAAGTTCAGAGACAAAAGGGGTTAACGTCTCAACCCTTACTTATACAAAATTAAAAGATTTTATTTTATCGTTGTGTATTCTCTTCCGGCATATTTTGTCGGATTTTAATTTTCTTTTCCGGCATATTTTTCTCTTCCGAGGAGTTCCTGAACTCATTTTGTCAACAGTAATCGCAGGATTATAAGCAGGAGGGGAAAAAGGGATTGGCACATTCTTCTCCGGGTCAAATCCCAAACCCTTTTCCAGGAGGCAAAGTTCCAAAGCACAGAAGAAACTGAAACTCATTGAAGTTGAAGTGCAAAATTGCTTAAAAACATATGTTTATCTTTATTCTGTACGGCGTTATCACCTTTCAAAGTTTAGGCCAATTTGTAATAGTTTGTCCGGTTAGTGATCCGATACTATCAGTCGGTACTGTACCTATGACCTAGTCCCTTAATTTTCTATTCCGGCATATTTTGATGGAGATAAATTTTTTATCTTGTTGGTATTAACCTTAAATTCTTTAGAATTCATCATAAATCCGTAGAGTTTCCAAATAATTCAAGCGCGATTCGATCATTCTCGTTACCCTTTCCAAGTTTCCGTGAGGAGAGGGGGGGGGGTATGGATATAGAGATGAAACATAACCTCCATCTGTCAAGAAAATCGCCCTTTCATTTTCTCTTATGGCATATTTTAGCGGACATGAATTTTTAAACTTGTTGGAATATTTAAAGACCAAAATTCTAATCTTGTAACATTTTCCATATAGAATCTTTTACAAATGAAATAAAACAATTTTTAATTCAAATTCAGAAATTTTAAATTCATAATTATTCTTTTCAGGGCTGACACAAACTAATTTACTTGAAAAAAGTGAAAAACTGACCTATCAAAAACGAAAAACTGACCAAAAGTGACTAATTTCTAACCCAAAAAGTGAATAATATGCAATAATAATGTGACTAATATTCTTTTAGATTTAAAAGAATTCGATGAAATGCATAAGGATTCCAGGAATCCTGGTCTTGGAATCTTTTAAAATATCCTAAAATATTTTAAATCCTTTGAGATCTTTTGAAATCCCTTTAAACTTTTTAAATCTCTTGAATACATTAACCCGTGGATTAAAGTGTTGAAAGAAAAGTGACTAAAGTGATATTTTTATTTCATAAAGTGACTTTAGTGAATATTTTGAAAAGTCTGTAAAAAGTGGTCTGATAAAAAAAAGTAACGAAAAGTGACTGTGTGGCAGCCCTGATTATTCTTGACAGTTATTGAAAGTGCTTCTTAGGTGTAAATTCCCAGACTTTTGGAAGTTTTTTTTCCAAATCCCTGACTTTTCCCTGATTTACAGGTTTTCCCTGATCTGAGGCCACTCTGAATTAACCTAGAATTCTTTGGAATTCTTTAGAATCCCGCCGACAAAGAAATGAAGTTGACAATAAAATACGCCAGGAAAGAAAATTAAAATGCGCAAAATATGCCGGAAGTGAAAATTAAAATCCGGCATATTTTTCCAAAAGGTAGTATGCTGCTCGACCTTATCTTATTTGAAAATTATTTTTTGTTTTATTTATTACTATAATGAGCGTTTGAAATTAAATTAAGACTTTTTTCTATAGTGCAAGAGAAGTAAATGGCAGAATTAAAGAAAAGAAAACTTGAGTCTTGAAGGAAGATTAAAACTAAAAGTTGTTGCGCTCGATTTCACGACAAAGGAAGAGTGGAGCGTAACTCGTTTATGCAACGCAAGTTTTTTAGAATTAATGGCTAGAGTTGAGCATCATAAAAAGAAAATAGAGGAAACGCTTCAGGATCCTTTTAAAACAAATGGCTAAAGTTTTGATATAACTTTGATCAAATCTGCAACAAGCAAAGTGTTGTGGGTCACGTGTTAGAATACATTTGCTGTAAGCTTGGAAGTTTCAGGATAAAATTTCCTAAAGCAAGCCATGCAAATTTCTCTAGAGTTCCACTCTGATTTCAACTTTGAACTGCTTGAACTTGAACTTTGAAAATAAGTCATTAAGACTATTAAAAAATAAATTAAACTCATTAATTCGCAAATTCATAAATTAAAAACGTCGAGAATTTAAAATTGAGAACTCTTCCGTTCATCTTTGTTCACAAAATCTACTTTTGAAATAATATTCTCAATTAATTGACCATTATTTTGATTCTTCAAAAGATCAGTTTCTGATTATAATAGGAAAAGTTTTTCATAATTCATCAACTTTGAAACAGGGAATGAATTTTTCAATTATTTCTGTTCCGCGACATACATTGGGGCAACGTACTGTGTTAACGATTTTGAACGCCAATAACCAGGCATTTAATTAGGCACAGTAATGGGGTTGATGAGGGAAGTTGAGAGGACCCGACAAACCGCGTTCTGGCGCAATGCGGCCCGCCCAGCCTACCTCCCCTTCAACCCTATTTCCCTATCGCTCTCGTACTCTTTTTTATTTAAAAATTTTTTCCCTGGTTGCCTTAGTAATCACAATTGTTAATTACCGTGCAAACGCGAGGAGGTCGACAGAGGCCTTCGTTAACGCCTTAGAGAAAAACTGGCGCCGACGCGACGGCCGAGAACATCGACGAGAAATTAGAAGAGATTTCGACGAGAAGTATGGAAGAAATCTTAAGCAGCCCAAATAATTTGCCGAGAAGAAAATTTCATTAAAATCAAATAAGCTATTTTTATGTCTAAAAATTTATATCGGACAATTGGGACTTCAAATGTATCTGAAATATTTGTTCGGCTTTTTACCACCGCGTCGAAAATTAAAGATACGCCTATTATTCAGCAGTTGCTTTAAATTTTTACCATTTTTAAAATATGAATAGCTCATTTTTCCCCATAATTGGAAGATAAGTAAAACAGTTGTTAGTCAAAAAAGTCCACGTTAAAGGCAGTATGTCCATTTTATACAAAGATATTTTCTGTTTTCAAAAAAAAGAGGAGCCCTACATTTGGCCTTGTGGCATTAAATTAGCCCTAAATGACCCTTTAATTATGCCCTGAAGAGATTATGATTGCCAAACATAAACATAGTTCTTCCAACTTTAAGTTGCTTCTTTCAATAGGTATTAGTATATTATTAGTTCGTTGATCGAACGAAAAGCCTTAAACAATTCCATGCACACAAGCGAAGGTTTTCATTTCTTACATTCGAATGATTTTAAATCTTTAGTTTACAAATTTTAAACTCAATTTTAATTCACTTAATCCTTTGAATTTATACGAATTTTGAATTCGAACTAATTAAGATTAGTCGGGTTCAAAATAAAACATTGAAAATATATCAACTACTAGTATTATCAATCGTGCGCTATGCGCACGTGTGGTTTTTCTATTTAAGGGGAAAAATTATTTTTAATACGAACCAAAAATTTCAAATAACTATAATTTTTCTGATTCTTGAGAAAATTCAAAACAGTTGTTGAAGATTTTAGATATGTCTAATCAAAGATGTGATACATAATTGATATTTCAATCAAAAAATACATATTTATTTTAAACCAAAAACATTTCAACTGATCTAAACACAAACAAGAAAACAATTTTTTACAAAATAGTTTAATTTTTTAACCCGAAAATATGAATTCATAACAAAAAAAGTTCAATTTTCAGCTAAATACATGAATGTTCTGCCAAGAATTTCTACACAAAAAAAGAAAGATTTTGCAACAAAATATAAGAATTTTCAACTAAAAAAGATAAATTTTTAACAAAAAATGTAATAGATAGTTCACATTTCAACTATAAAATATTTTAATCATAAATCGAAAACAGTTAAATTCTACCAAAAAGGATGAATTTTCATTGAAAAAGTTGAATCCTCTACTTTATTTTCAATCAAAAAGGCGAATTTTCAACCCGAGAGTTGAATTTTCAATCATAAAAGATTTTTCAGTCAAGGAAGAAATAAACTTCAACCATAGAAATTAATTTTCAACGAAAATGATGAAACTTCAACAAAAAAATTAATTTTTACGAAAAGTAGTTTAACTTTTAACCAAGTAGTTGAATTTAAAAAAAAAAAATTATTTTCTTGAAACCTTCAAAATTCTTTAAAACCTTCCAAATTTGTGTTCGAAATCTTCAAACATCTACATTGTGTTTTACATTTTTTGAAATCTTTTCAAGTTGAAAATTATCTTTAAATCATTTCAAAACCTCTAAATATTTCTTAAAATTATTCGAATTTTTTCTACAATTTTTTTAACTTGCAAAATTGAAAAATTTGGTTTTAAAATATTCCACATTCTTGTTTAAAATGTCAAGAAATCATTTCAAATGTTTTAAAATCTTCTCAAATCAAATTCGAAAGCTATTCCAATTCCACAAAAATAGAAAATTGTAGGAGTTGATTTATTTAAAACAAATATTGTGAATATATTTCCTTAAAATTAATTTAGGAACACTATTTCTAGTATATGGAAATTAATTGACGGAATGTTGTATTTATAACAAATTGAAATAAAATAAAAAGGTTTCAATCAGACTTTAGGAAGAAAAATTCGATCTTATTTGACAGAAAGCAATTAAGGAAGCTTCCTACAGTGGAGAGACATTGTAAAGGGAAAACAGGAAGGCAGTCGGTAAACTGTAATGAAGTTTACCAAGCAGCCTCTTCCTTTACCACAGTTTCCCCCTTTTCCTCTCCCACGTGATTTGCCAATCCCTTTTCAATCTACATGCATATAGTCCTGACCAAAATCAAACTTGATATAGATTTTGGAATGTCCGATGTACTCACCTATTACAATGACCTAGAAAAGAGAAAGCTTTCACGAAAACTAATCTCGTTACCCAGCAACTCGACCAACGATTTTTCAAAATAATATTTAATTTCATCGCATTTCATGGAATGAATTTTCCGCCTTTTTTTACTTCAAGGAAAACTTAATTATTATCCGAGACTCGTGCGAATCTCATTACTTCGTTACTTCAGCGCTGATTAAAGTAGAAATTAATGGTGTTATAATCACCTCTAGGCCGCTTGTAATCACCTTTAATATAAATTGTCTGCCGGAACACGAGTGTACACAGTTTTTTTTTTTTTGCAAACGCAGTCGTGTAAATTAAAATCAACACGAAAGATACGCTAAGCCGCTTTAAGAGGATTTTATCTTTATCTCAATAATTTTATTCATTTGACGGATTCAATTCTCAAAATTCGCTGATCTGAAATATATTCCAATTTAGTTTTCCCAAAGAAAGCACGCGTGTTCCTTTATCCGAAATATAACATTACTTTCTTACAATTAGTAAAAATATTAAATTGAATTTTCACCTGTTATGTATTTTGATACAAATTCTTCCCCAAGATGAAATCAACGAAGCGTTTTGAAATACGGTAATTAAATTTAGAGGGGAATTTCTTAATTTTATCATCTAACGAACCATAATCTCGAAGCAGGGTTTCACGCAATCAAACTTCCCATTTCCCTTCTGACATTTTATACTTATTGTTGGCAAGATTCAAGGGCTCGTTTCATAACTCGTAACCTTCGCGACGAATTTCAAACAGGAACGAATATTTCTCGCATACGACTTTTATGCTTCTCGTCTACCATTCTTCGTATCCGACAACAAGATTTACAATCGGGACATAACTGATAAGCTTTGGATTCTATAACTTCAATAAGCTGTTTACAACTCTACTTGCACAATTACTCAAATCGGAGAGAAATAATTTTCTGGAGTCGCAGGCCTCGGACTCATTTGAGAAATTCAAAAAAGTGTCAATGGTAGCATACATTTTAAAAAATAGTAAGAAAATAGAGTCATGCAATTTTTTAAATATTATATCGAGGGGCTAAGTATTTTTTAAATCTGGTATACAATTCTGCATCTCCCATATAATCGCGTGATATCCTTTCGAGTCTTTTAAAATATCCAGAAAGCTTTTAAATCCACTGGAATGATTGAAAACCCCTTGAAATTTGTTGAGATCCTCTGAGATTCTTGGAAAACTCGTAAATCTTTCTAACTTCCTTGAAATCTATGAAATCCGTAGAAATCCCTAGAACCTAAAAGATCCTTGAGATTTTATTTAATTTACTTTATTCACCAATGTTCTCTAAAAATCCGTTAGAATCCCTTGAAATCTTTTAAGTTCCTTTAAAACTTTTTTCTAATCTTACGTATTTTTTTGAAATCTTATTAAATTCCTCGGATTCTTTTAAAATACACTGTATTTCTTCAAAAATGTTGAAAACTTTGAAATCCATTGCTATCTTTTGAAATTTCTATTTTTGAGATGGCGGGTATGTTGCGTTAGCCAATCAGCAAACAATTTTGAAAATATTTTCAAAGACAAAGTGAAAAAATAGTTGCATTCGCGAGCGATTTGAGAAAATTGTAGCATTAGTGTCATTCCATATTTCACTTTATACATATTTTTCACAAGTCATTGTTTTTGTTGTCAAATTCACGTCTTATTTTAGATCTTACTTAATGTTAACTTCGACATATCACGAGAATTTAACAACAAAAACAATGATATGTAAAAAATAAAAAGTGAAATGTGGAATGTGAAATAATATACATAATCGAGCTCCTAGAGTCGTGTACTAAATATACTATCATACTTTTCAAAATAAATGAAAATGTAAAAATTGAAATTAAAACAAAAAATGTGTTTCATCAAAAACAAGTTTTTTTTTAATTAAAAAAAAGCAAATTGATGATATAATCTCTCCCTCTCAAGTTGAATTTGAACTGAAGTTCTAAATCTCGACTAACCCTATTACAGCACGTAAATCCTTTTTCACAATGGTTTCACCTCGATTATGATTATATAAATACAATAAAAAATAAACGTGTACTATATCTGTCCTACAAAACTTGGTGACTCACCAAAAGTGGTTCTTGTCAAAGAAACTTTACATCCGGAGTGAAACATGAAATTGCACACTTGAACTCGAAAAAAAAACTTGAAAATAAAACATTTGCCAGAGGTTGCATAAAATGAAATTAAAATCCTCTGTTTCGCTAGAGGCAAAACATTATTCCTCTTAAGTAAATAAGTAATATAAATAATAATTTACAGAAATGTTCGTCAGATTAAAATCATTTCTCTAGAATTTCCAAGATATGCTGCAAATTAAAAACCATATTGTTGTAAAATTGATTGATTTTTTTTCTCCTTGAATTACGTCCATTTTTTTTTTTTTTTTTTTTGAGATATATTTTATCTCATTTTCCAAATTAATTTGAGGGTTTGCGACTAACATATTTCAAATGGAGGAACTCGAGGATATATGAGAACAGCAATGATGAAATTGTACTGAGTCAGACAATACTAATTCCATTAGCTGTTAGTGTTTACTGAAGTGCTATGCACGTTATGACTTGAAAAAGGAAAATTCATTAGCGGAAGCCAAACTCGACTAAAACACGACAATCCTAGGTTATGAATACCACGTCACGTTGAAAAAGGCTATTCATGCTGTACAGTACACTCACCTTTTTATGTACTCCTATAATTAAAAATGAATCTACTATTTTTCCATTGAAAAAAAATGCAATTAAATCTTAAATTAAACCGCTCATAGTAGAGAGATATCCCGCAATGTCATATAGCTATGAGGGTTATATAGACTGCTTTTTTCATAACTTGTTCATTGATTTTCAAAAAAATAATAAAAAAATCAAGAACTCAATTCTACGTACTCATACTTTATATATTCTTGAACAAATAAAACTTTTTGGATTCTCAGAAAAGCCGTCGCCATTTAGTTATTTTTCAACCTTTTAATGCTTTATTTCGCATTTATAAACAGTGGGAAACCCCCAATCACAATATTTTAATGAGAAATTATTCGATTTTTATTGCTTTCAATTTCAAATAATTGAATATTAAAATTGTGAATTTGTTTAAATACGAAATCTTCCAATTTGAAATAAAATGATAAATCCGCAATAACGCACTGGATTGAAGATTGTTCAATTTGAAATACATTCCATAAGAATTATCATTGAAAAAATTCTTTAGATTCAAGATTCTTATATTAAAATCCTAAATATTAGAACTACTTCATTTAAGGTAGTTGTCGTGCCAAAAATCAGATCCTTGTAAAAAATGTTTCTATGGTTTTAAGAATTAAAATGATATTATCAATTATGTCTCATGAAAGAAAAATCATGATTTTTTCTTAAAAAAAGTTTAAAACTTAGGAAAAATAATTACATTAACAATAATTTCTGAAATTTAATTTTTTATTACTGTCGCTTCTTACCAATTTTTAAAAAATCATGGCTTATTCTTTCGGGGAAATCATTGCATACAACTCTACTGCTTTTAATATGTAAAGAATGTTTTCTCCAAAAAAAAATAAGCCATCATTTCTTGAAAAGGAAATTTTTTTCAAAAATTGGTATGAAGCGATAGTAAAAAAAAAATTAAATTGAAAAAACATTGTCAAAATACATTTTTTTGTAAGTTTGAAAATTTGTTCATTCAAAATAATGTTTTTTGTTTGAAATTACATCATCAGTAATATTATCTTGAATATTAAAATCATTGAAAAACTATTTTTTCAGAGATCTGACTTTGGACACGACAACTGCCTTAAGAGTATTAATTCTAAACTTAAATAAAATTCTAAAAATATAACAGATATACCTCTGGATAGAAAAGTTGAAAAGACATGAGTTCGTTAACCTTACATCCATCTCTATAAAGTATTAACCCTATCGTAATTGTCTTTGAGTCAGAAAAGAAATACAAAAAAGACTCATCATTCCATGCGATTTGTTCCTTACTTGTGGTCGATCGCGTTAATAGAAATTAAATTTGGACGAGCCATCGAGCTCCATTATACCAACTGCAAGCTATAACGGATTGGCAAAAGCTCGCGTGACTGCACGGCAAACGTGCGTGGAATAAAGTAATGCCAAGCAAAGGGAAAGGGTCATTACTGCCACCAGACAGGCACTCGTTGAATCATTCAGTATTGAGGGTAAAGAAAATTTTTCTTAGATTCAAGGCAGTCGCTTTTGGAATTATTAGTACACCTATAATAGTTTCTCTATCGACAACATATTATGTGCATGCATATGACCTTTAGAAGCTATAGATCATGGAAGAACAACTCGAGCGCATGTCGAAACATTAAAAATAAAAATCGATTGATTTTTTATACTGTAATAAAGGTGCCACTTGACCTCATAAAGATGTAGCACTATTTTCACTAAGTATTTGCATTCATTAGGAAAGATACCAAACAGAACTGGATTTTGGTTCAAATTAATCCCAACTGGTTCAAAATAATTCCAAAGTCCGGTTTATTTTTAACCAAATCAGGGTTGCTACAAAATCCCAATTTCGAAATTCCCTCACTTTTCCCTAATCAATTTTTTATTTTTTCTAAACGTTCTACATTTTTCTTTTAGGTATAAAGATTAACTTGCAAATTATTAAAAAAAAAAAGATAAATTTTGAACCGAAAAATGGAAGAATTATATTTCCAATCAAGAAAAAAGGAACTTTCAACAGAATGAGTTCTCAACGAAAAATATAAGTTTATAATTCCACCAAAAAATATTTCAATTTTCAAACAACATTTTCAGTAAAAAAAAAATGATTTTCAACCAAGAAGATTAAATTTCTATCAAAAAAGATCAATTTTCCACAAAAAATGGAATATTTAAATTTGTAATTAAAGAAATACATTTTTCACTAAAATGATAAAACTTCAACAACACAAAAGAATTTTTAACCAACTAGTTGAATTTTAAACCTGAAGGCTTAATTTTCTACCAAGAGAGACAAATATTCAGCAAAATACATGCATCTTCAATTAAAAAAAAAAGTTTTCAACCAAAATTAGAATATTCAAATTTGCAGTTAAAAAAATAAATTTTCAACAAAAAAAAAAATGAATTTTCAATAAAGTAGTCACACTTGCAACCAAAGAAATGCATTTTGAACCCAAAAGATAAAGTTTCAACTAATGAGATTCCTTTTCTACAAAAAAAAGGGATTTTCAACAAAATAGTTGAATTTTCACTATAAATTTTCAACTTAAAATAAAACAGTTAAATTTTGAGTAAAAAATTAATTTTTAATGAAATTAAATAAATTTTCAAGAAAATAATAAAATTTTCAACCAAACAGATGAAGTTGCAATCAAAAAGATTACATTTCTATCAAAAAAGATAAACTTTAGACCAAAAATGGAAAAGTTAAATTTTCAGCTATAAAAATTATTTTTAAATAAAAATAACTAATTTACAATCAAAGAAATGAATTTTCAAGCCAAAAAAAAAATTTTTAACCACAAAGATGAATAATCTAACAAAAATGTATTAATTTGTAACAAAATACATGAATATTCAACCAAATATTTAAACTTTTAAAGAATTTTCAACCTATTAGTTGAATTTTCAAGCAAAGAAAATGAATAATTATTAACCAAAAAGATGAATCAGTCACCAAGAAGATTAATATTCTACCACAAAAGACAAATTTTCAACAAAATGCATGTATTTTCAACTGAAGAAAATAATTTTTGAACCGAACATGGAATAGTTCCATTTTTAGCTTGAAAAATAATTTTAAACAATTTCAGCAAAATAGTTTAATTTTGAACAAAAAAAGTTTTTTTTAACCTTCATGTGTTCGCGCCAACTGGAGTCCCACGGGCGATTGCGCAGGCGGTCAGTTGACAGCCCACGTTTTTTCATAATTATCGTGCTGTTTTCTTAACTTTTTGGTAATTGCTTACTGCCATTAAAGCAAAGAAACTCTGATACAACTCAGCAAACACCTTCTTTATCAAAATTAATTATTTAAACAACATCTAGTCAGCCATCAACATAATATAGATTCTAACTTGAAAGATAATCTTTTTTTCGGCAAAAATGTAATTTCGTTCAATTAAAATAAAACTAGAATATACTCAAGTATAATTGGCACTTCAAAAAAGGCCACTTGAAAAAAAAGTACATAACTTGACACTTGTAACTTGAAACTACAATATAATCAACTTACGAGTAGGTGGCACAAAAAAAGGGGGAAAAAAGACATTCGAAATTCCAAAAAGGCGGCCACTTGACCGCTCACCCGAACGGATGAAGGTTAAATTAAAATGGGGAATTATCAAAGAAAAATGTAATAGTTGATATTGCAACTAAAACATATTTTAATTTTAGACCGAAAACAGTTGAATTCAACCAAAAAGACGAATCTTGAAGAAGGTAGTAATCCTCAAACAAACAGATTAATTTTCAATCAAACAGTTGTGATATTCCCTGATCTTACCCTGACCAATTATGAATTCCCTGACTTCCCCTGACTTTTTGGAATACTCTAACTTCGTAAAATTTAATTTCTTATGCTTGTCAAATTCATTTTTTTAAACTTTTTATGCGGATCAGGAAATTTGGTAATTTCCTTCTAAATAAACCGGATTTTTATTTAAATGGTTTTAACTGATTTGTTACACAAACCGAAATTTCTTTTCACTTTGCACATTGTCTTTATTTGTCACACTTACTAAGTAAGTTTTTCACTAAGGATTAGTAGAAATATTTACTGAAGCAATTGCTGAACGACTTCGTATTATTTGGTTAGTATAGAAAAATAGTATAATAATTCAAGTTAAAAGAAGAGGATTTTGGTTAAAAATTAATTCAGACTTATTCAATATTAACCAAATTCCAGTTCATTCATTTTCAAGTCCACACGTTAACGCTATCGCCTCTTCTAGGTAGATTGAACCCGCATCAAGGTAATTTTTGTTGCTAGTGAATTCTACCCTGAAATCAGGTTAGAAATTAATCTTCATTTATTTGCGAATAAAATTTAGGGGTGAGAGACTGAATTATTATTCGTTCCTTTGGAAATTCTGAAAGAGAAATTGTTCAGAATGAGCTGAGTGAGTGCAGGTAGACTGGAATCAGATATAGTCTATATAATACAGGTATAGAAGACTAGAATCTAGATTGTAGGATCTTCAGATGAATACGGTTAGCGAAGGTACTATATAAAGGCAGTGTAGGTCACGTCCTTTCCATTGTCACGAAACAAGAACAATTAAATAAATGACGTCAAAGAGGGTGATTTAATTTGCAAGACCTTTCATTGAAAGTTTTGAGTATTTAACGCAAAGCACTACTTAAATAGGAATCCAAACAAATATTTAGATAGATGCACAGAAAACCTGGCGAAAAATTGAAATGTTCTTTAAATAGCAGAACGTAAATTTTCCGAATCGATTTTCCTAATTTAAACAACAAATTCTGTAAGACAGTCAAACTTTTTTCAAGCATTACGAATGGTAAAAAGAGCTTCACTTTACTATAAAAACCAGGTTGTCTCCAAGTAGCATTTTCAAATCTTACTGCATAAACATTAGAATACCCCAAATTTATTTTTACGATCCAATCTACTGTCAAAATAGTAGGTATAAAATTCTAAATATAATTAAAAAATGGAATTTTACCAATTGTTTGAAGTGACATTTCATGTTTATTGTTTAACGTACCCAGAGGTCATATCCATTTTATTATTCGCCTACCGTCTCGAGGGATTGATCCAAGGGGGAGCCAATTATTTTCAACCCGAGGTGTTTTATTCGCGAAAAAAGTACAAATTGGTGTACGACCAGTACGGGCATTGTAACCGCATAAGCGCCACAGATGGTTTTATTTTGCCTCACGACTTCATTTCGCTCAGCATTAATAAAAATCCAATAACGGTTCGTGCCCGTGTACTTTTGCTGTTTGAAACGATCGTACTTTACACGCTCAACATGTTCTCTCTGATACCCGTGTAAACTTGAGGTGATGACTGCGGTTGTTACTTTGTGAAAAAACATGTGACCACAGTGAAAAACATGATATAATGATATAATAGATATAACATGCAAAAAGGTTGGATGGTATAAAAAGCACCTTTGTACTTTCAATTTTCCGCATGAAGAATTAAAATCATAATTTGGGTGTTCAATTAATAAGAAGACACGAAAGAACCCCTTTATATATTCACTTTTCTTCAGCAAAGAAGCATACTTCTGAAAATGTTATGTATATAACATTACAATTGAGTATAAGTTCAAAATCTAAGCTTTCCTCTCGGATATTTGCTTTGAGAGCATAAACTCAAAGCTGTAGGAACAAGGAACTTAAAAGTCTCTACATAGTAGGTAGGAACAAGGAACTTAAAAGTCTCTACATAGTAGGTACAACAACCGAAGGAATATATATCTATATGTATATTAAATATATAAATACATTGTACATATACTGATAACAATGATTGCACTTTTACCATATTTCATAAAACAAAATCTTATCTAAAGGTATAGAGTTCGCGGTGTGTCGCTGGTGATGAATTATGCCGAAAGTCAGCAGACGCACCCGAACAGGAAAACAAGAAGTATGACGTTTGGAAATACAAAAAATTCGTATTTCGCGTCAAATTTGATTATAATTCGGGGTAAGGTTGCACAGTGGGGTGAAATAAAAAAACGAGGTTCAAAACAACTTTTAGACGGCAATTCTTTCCTCTTTTTGGATTTTTTGAAATTCAGCATTAAATTTTAAAGAGATCTGTAAGAGCCTATTTTCGAATTTTTATTTGGTTTAAACTTGCATTTTAATGCCAATAGCGAAAAATATCGAGATTTCAATTTGCTTGTTTAAATTTCGTAAACAATTTTTTCTATGACCCGCATTGCCTAAATTGGATGCACGTAGATGTGTGGAAGATAGATAATTAGTTGAATTGTAAGCAAAATTGTTATTGACAAAACGCACTGTAAGGTTGCAGAATTTTCCGTACCACTAACCCCTTTTCCAGCTCGCTCAGGGTTAAAGTTACGGAATTCTCCGTAACTATGACCCCTTTTCCAGCTCGTTCAGGGCTAACGTTACGGAAAATTCCATAACCATAGACAGTGCCTTAACAAAAACGCAATATTATGCATTTTTTTCGTTTTTTAAGTTCATTCAGCGTTCAAAGTACTTGCTTTTGTCGACACGGTGATATTTGATCACGAAAGTTTGTCG
The DNA here is from genome assembly GCA_011634705.1 of Andricus grossulariae. NCBI lineage: Eukaryota > Metazoa > Arthropoda > Insecta > Hymenoptera > Cynipidae > Andricus > Andricus grossulariae. The sequence continues at coordinate 24,307,905 of JAABKJ010000755.1, forward strand.
CCCGATATTATTTGCTTATTCATTGAACAAATTACATAAATAAGTTCGCACTGTCGGCATTTATAATGAAAAAAAAATCTTTTTTCTCTTCATTTCACTCAAATTGTGTTACCAGTGATGTTAAGTAATTAAAATTTGTAATTCTATATTTTCTCTTAATTTTACAAACAAATCATATAAACAAATGCATAGTATTGACATTTTTCAGGGGAAATACATAGTCTTTTTCTTAATTCTCCTACCATTATGTTTTCGTGATGTTCACCAATGGAAATTTGTTCTTCGATATTTTCTCTTAATTTTATAAAGACACTATATAAATAAATGCACAATGTGGACATTTATGGGCAGAAGAAAATTGTGTTTTTTTCTCATTGTTTTTATGTCGTATTGTTCAGTTCCCTGTTTTTGTCTCTTGAGTATTTATTCTGAAACCAGGAGCTCGAGAGCCTCTGGATCAAGGACTGGATAAGTTTGTCTCCACTCTTCTCTGAGATATTACAAGTACGCGCCAGACGAGATCAGAAAAGTTAGTGAATAAGATCAACGTTTGTTGCACTTTAGCTGCAACAGACATATGTTACATGTAATATGGCGGAACATTGGAATTCCAAGACAATTTTTTCAATATAATTTATTAAAAAAATGAGACAATGCCAGATAATAAAACTTCATCACTAAAGATCAATAGAAATACAATTTAAAGACAATGAGGAAAAACACAATTTTCTTCTGCCCATAAATGCCGATTGTGCATTTGTACATAAAATCAACAAATAATATAGGATTAAAATTTTCATTACTAAACATCACTAGCAACATCACAGAAAAAACTGGGGGTACCCACCAGGCGCTTACCCTGTCTGACCGATTACCTGCAACATTTCGTACCCTCAGTTTTTTTGGTGTCTATTAGAATCGATTTTTGGTTCTGAGGGAGCTTCAACAAAAAGGAATCTCTCTTTATAAAAGGACAGAGACTGTTTGTACAGAACTCACTTTTCTGTCTCGAGTCACTTCGAAGATTTTAAAAGTTAATGACGCACCTTTTACATCATAATACAGCTTTTAAGGTTATGTTTAAACCGTTTACCGACTGCAGATATCAACGAACTAAAAAGGAATCCTTAAAAAGAGTCCTGTTGGAGTCTCAGTTCTGAAGGTTCTAAAGGATGCCAACTTTTACTTGAGTTGCAACATTACCGAACCGTCAGTTTTTTATGTAATATTGTGAGGAGAATTAAAAGAAAAACAACTTCCTTATCATTATAAATGCATTCATTTGGATAATTTATTTATAAAATAAACAAATAATATCGGATGACAAATTGTCGTCAACTATCACCTTGTCAGTAAAAGCAAGTAATTTTAATGTTGCAATTAACTTTATTAAGGAAAAGTCTAGGATATTGTGTATTTGTTAATAAAAAATAAATTCACAAGTCAACAAATTTCCTATATCCTTTAAACATCAACGCGCGTCAAATTCAAGCGATGCGACGAATATACATTTTTTTAAAGAGAAAGTTAAATAATAAAATTGATAAAATGGAATTTTTTTCGCTATCTGCCTAAACAAACACAGAAAAAGGTGAGCACATCTTGATTCGGATATTAACAAAAATTTGAGACACAGATTTTTTTAGTCAAAAAGTACTTGAATTTAGTTGCTAAACATAAGAAACTTATATGAAGTTGCCCCGGCAACGTCTCAAACTTTACCTGAAAAAAATGATACGCAGCAAAAGTAAGATTAGATTTGTTCTGTGTAAAAGTTTAAACAAACAAAAATTAAAAAATCGTATTGCACAGATCTCTTTAAAATTTAATGCTGAATTTCAAAAAATCCAAAAAGAGGAAAGAATTGCGGTATAAAAGTTGTTTGAACCTCGTTTTTTTTATTTCACCTCACTGTCGATCGAGGCGCAGCCCTCGACAGAGAATTTGTTAATTTTTATTACAATCTGTGGATACAAACTTAATTTTCATTATCGTTTATTACGTGTAACAACAAGCCAAATTTTTTGATGGTGGGCTGTTGAAAGCTATAAATATAAAGATGTTCCAGATTCGGAAGCAATACCATTGTAAAATTACAATAGACATTTTCAACAATGCAGTTTAACGTATGTATATATTTTTTTGCACAAAACGGGCACACATATAGGAGTGAGGAAAACGTGCATATCATGTGATCTATATACATCCGAGATAGCCTAGCGTTGTGTATCGATTGTCCTGTGACCCTGTTCACAGTGAAAATACGGCTATCGGTTTCCTATATGCGATATAGAAACCCCACGTAAGTACGGAGGTGGGTGTATGCTAACGCACTTATATGTGGTTCACGGTTCAGCTAAAGTGCTTTCGCGGTTTGCTCGCTTGCCGACATAAAACTATCGCCAAACCGTCGGCCAAGTTTTGCAAGTCATAATGTTTTCTGGGAATCCGGAGCTGCTTTGGTCAAATATGAATTAACAAACGAACAAACTTATTAATTGCACACAGATCTTCTGGGTTGATTAGCTTTAGTTCATTTCCTCTTTGCTCATATATCATTTCACTGTTTCGGGTTGTATTACCTAATACTGTTGTATTCCGTTAACAAAAAAAAAAAAACATAATTTGCGAGAGAAATACAATTTAGATCTGTTCGGTAATGAAATTATGCTGAAGACGATTAGGCTTAATCCGATATACGAAAGCTAGCAGTGATTACTTTACTTATAAGATAAAAATTTGAAAAATTCTTGAATACGTAAAACTTGTTTCACTTCTTTTTCTGCATAAAAATCCAGCTTAGTTAAAAACATACATGAAAACATAATGAAATAAGGGCGGTTGCTACGTCATGCGACTTAATATTAAAGCAACAGGATTTGTAATGTTGGAACTCAATATCGTCGAAATTCAAATTTGAAAATAGATTATATTCAATCATGTGTGCTAACAAGAAGCATGAAGCGATTTGCAACCAGTTATACTGTGCAAATAACGGTAAAAAAGATTTTGTTCATTACGTACATAAAATATTCATAATTTTTTTTCTGAAGTCGGATCTCTAAAGCTTTGAAAGCTTACTCTTAATAATTAATGCGATCTTTATGTAAATACGGCTAAAATTTGCATTTCCAGGTCATACGCTATTTTATCTAAGCAGAACCAACAACGCGTTGGTAGTAATTAAAAATACAGGGCAAATGAATCCTTTAAGATTCTTTTTACGAGCTGCTTTCTTTTAATATCTTCTTGACTTGCCCAAAGCGAGATATTTCGAGAATAGCTTCTTCTCCCATTCAGGAAAGATATTTCTGTAGAATTTTCTCTATTATGAATTTCCAAATTATAAGAGTAGACAAGTTTGACCATACGCCTTATGATCCCGCACTCAAAATAAAAAAAGGGGAGGTGTCACGTCCAGTGAATTTTTCCCACTTTGGAACTATTTTTTCTCGCGGTGAAAGAAATTTAAAAAAATGAGCTTTTCAAGCTGAAAATCTATTTAAAGCATTCAAAGTGGAACTATTCTGAATCTCGGTAAGCACAGCCAAATTAAAGCGTTCAAGATGCAGCTAATATTTCAAGTTCAAACTTTCAATAATGTACGATTTTAATAAGGAGCAGCTTTCAAAATCAACTTTACTGAATTAATAGTACATCACAAGTAGGGTTAGGCACGTCTTTACTGCGGGGAGGTCAGAATCTCACTAGAACGACTGGACAAGTAAGTTCTTATCAGGACCCTTGAAGGCACTGCTAAAATTTTTTATTCCTTATGTCTATAAAAACCATGTGCGTCTAGTTGGGCCCTAATCTTGTATTTGAGCCAGGTTTCAGGTTGATTCCTGATTTATATAAAAGAGACAAAAAATTCTAGTCAGGCATTGGTCGGGCCTTAGTCAGCATACCCCAGATAAACGTTCTGAAGATGGCGCTGCAGTATATATGGTGCAGTTCCATCCTCAGAAGTTTTTATGCACTAAATTATATGCTTTTGTAAACAGGCGAATGACTGCCCCAAGAACACTTGACAGTAAACTGAAATTTCTTTTCATCAAAAGCATCCGAGTGCTTAACACTATAAACACGTGCTTTTAATGAAAATAACACTACGTAAATTTTTATTAAATTAAGTTGAAGTAGTAGTTTTGTTAAATTCTATTTCTCATATAAGCTGAATGGGTTGTGTGAATATAACCAACAAAATTTAGTTGATTTATTTTTTCACCTTTCACAATAATATTCTTAATCATTTTGTTTTTGACAAATCGTTTGTCACATATATTTATTTATCATATCTGAATGATGAACGTACCGGCAAACAGAGAGGATCTAGATAGAACTAGTATGGTCCTTTCTATTTTTCCCGATCAGCGCCCGATCAGAAATAGGGAAAACTTGCCGGGGCCCTTCCAAATTCCGATCGCAATTTCTACATGGGATGGCCGAATGCCATGGTTTTTGTTTTTGCCATGGTGAGCGTTAGATAGCCCTTTACAGAAATGGTGAAAGAACGTCCTATGAAGTGAATGTTTTTTGATAATGATGATAATCACTGTCCGAACATTCTTCTCTTTTGTTTTTTTCTCTATTTGTTAAATTTCGCAAAGGCCAACTCATATTTACCCTTAGATTTTTCGGATAGTAAATCTTGTTTTGCTTCTTTCACATTTTCATTTATGTTGAGGGGTGGCATTTTGGTTGTTTTTCCCATGATTTTGAGTGTATGAAAATTTACAATTATAACACTTTGCGACGTAATTGCATGACTACTGAAGGTTTCATGGATTCTATTGTTGTAGATGAAAACATACTATTGATGTGGCAGTCAGCTGTTTGGGTTGTGATTGGTAATCTCGTATGGCATTATATAACGTGAAATGAAATTTGTGATATTCCAAGTGATTAGATTTTTCTTCTAAAAATTTGTCAAATTCTCGATCAAAAAATAAACTCACTATCATTTCCCGGGGTTTCGCTGTCTCAAAAAATGTTTCCTTCACCAGGAGCCAACCTGAGTCCTATAATCAATCAACACACTTTCAACTATCTCCAGAAATAATGATTGATCGTTCTTTAGCTGAATCAACTCAGATTTAATCGAGCTAACACAGAATCAAAACCTAACGAAATTTCTGAAATTGTGAAATTTGTTCAGAGATAACGACCTCGATCGTGCTAATAAAGTAAATCGAATTCGAAATCAACGCCCTCTTGTTTTCGGGGTTAACTAGAGAGTCTATTAAATTTCAAGAGACTATGGATATAACCTGTCAGTGACGAATCTAGTTCACTCAGTTCGCAATCGGTCTCTATTTGGGTGGATCTCTACATCTCTTATCATTAGTATTGTTTACCTATGGTGGCTCACGCTCTTCTTAATCAGATCCACTTCGTCACCGACACGGGAGGACCTTGTCGCCCATTCTGACTGCTTGCTTAGTTACATACATCACACTGCCATCCCGTTATCGCAGTTAGGGCTTCCACTTTTCCCAACCCCCTTTAACCTCTTACCCCTTTACATCCCCTTGTTTCATCATCCCCCACGCCCACCTAGCATAACCCAACTCGACTCAAATCTCGATTCAGTTTCCGCGTTCCATCGGGAGTACGTAGCGAATCTAACGAACTGTTCCTATTTATACCAAGAGACCCATTGAAAATGGCTGGATTATTCATGCTCACTGAACTGAAAGAGGATTCATTGTACTTTGACCTTTAAGGGGAATCGGGGAGGAAGCCAGTCTTCCTTTTGGCTTTGAGGGAGGACTTCACTCGAGAAAACATCCAATAGCAAATTTTTTTTAAATTTGTATAGGGATGAAGTTGGACTTCCTTACATATTACAGCCGCCTTTATCAATTAAACTAAAATTTTTGTTGCTATGATAAGTTCAAGCAGACTAAATTTCATGGAAAAGAATTGTTATCGTTTTCTGAAATAGACTGTCAGAAATGTATACATTAATTTTATGCGACACGTTCGGAAGTTTTGTGTTGTTAAATGTTTCGTAAAATAATAATAAATTTCGTTTTAAGATACGGTTACGTAAAACTATAGGAAATTTAATTAAATTTTCCGATACTTTTGAAACATATTAACTTTGTGAATTTTAAAATATTTTAAACAATGCAACATTTCTAATTGTTCCTAAAACAGTTTACAGGGCTGCAACAGACTCATTTCCTCGAAAAAATTAAAACAAGCGACCCATTTAAAGGGAAAGTTACATATTTAAAAGGTAAATGTGACCAAAATGAGAATAATTCGATGAAATTCATAAAAATGCAAGGTGGATTTTTTAAAAATTCAAGTGAATTGAAACAAAAAATTTTATCAAAAATACTCCACTGATTGTAGAAAATTGGAGTTAATTTAGAAGAATTAAAGTAATTTCAAAATAATTTAATAAAATTCCTTAGTATTCAAGGAGAGTTTAAAAGACTTCAGAGTAAATTAAAAAATTTTAAATCCATTGCATTGAGTAGAATTGAGTGAATTTAGAAATAGAAAGAAAATTTTATTCAAAAATTTCCATTGAATTGAGTAAAATAGTAGTGAATACAATCCAGGGTGAATTCAACAGAATTTAAGTGAATGGAAATTCTTTTTTTAAACCAAGGAATTAAATAAAATTTGACTGAATTGAAAACAATTCAAAAAAGATTTAAAAAATCATTGAATTCAATAAATTTGGAATTAATTCGGAAAAATTCAACGGAATTTAAATGAATTTGATGAATGCATACGAATTCAAGGCGAGTTCAACAGACTTCTGGGTGAATTAAAAAAAATTCAATGAATTTAGTAGAATTGAGTGAATGTAGAAGAATTTAAGCAAATTCTAAAAAATTCAAGAGAATTCCAAAGAATTTAAAATGATTCAGAATAATTTAATAAGAATTCAGGGTGAATTCCAAATGAATTGATAAAAATCCAAAATATTCAACTAATTTTGGTTAAATCCAAGTGAATTTATAAGCATTCAAGGGAATTATAAATAATTCAAGTGTGATACAATCCATTAGAATTCAAGATGAATTTAAAAGTCTTCAGGATGGATTAAATACATTGAATATCCACAAATAATCCATTGGATTCAGTAGATTTCAAGGGAATTTCAAAGAATTTAGGGTAAACTCAAAAGAATTCAAAGGAATTAAAAAAAATGGGATAAAATTAAGAATTCCTTCGAATCGCTATTTTAATTTATAGAAAGAAGTGTTAGTTTAGTGCGGCAGCCCTGCAGTCTAATTTGAATGATTTTTTTAAATACTTTCTAATTATTTGGATGCCAAATTAAAGGGTTTGAGTGAATACAACTTTAGGATCGCTTTTTTTAAGCCAAGATTAAAAAAAAAAGCCTTTCAAAAAGTCAAAAACTCAGATAGTTTAAATAGCCGTCGAACAATTTCTTTCATTAGGGAGTCATCGTGGCTCAGATGGTATAGTGATTGTCCTATGTTTCAATACTGCAGCCTTGGCAGCCACGCTGGCGCGGGTTCGATTCCCAAAGCAGGAAGCGAGGCTGGACGTTGCTTTCTGAAAGCTTCGCTTCTGTCCCTTGGTAAAATACCCTACAGATACCCTACAGTTTATAATCAACCCTACAGTACAGTCGCTAATGACCCTGGCAGTCGATGCGACTATAAACATTCAACTAATAAAAATTGTTTTGTTAATATTTACAAATTTTTGCGATAATTTTCATAACATTATGAACGCTTTGAATTTAAAAATTATTAATCCTTTATATTTAAGGTTTTTCTCTTCAAAAATTTAATTTTGTTGAATTTTACAAACTTTACATTTAAAATAATCAAATTTGAAATTATTTAATTGTAGATGCCCCTCGGTTATTTTAAACCACTAAAGAAAAAAATCATGCTACGCGTTTTTGAGGAAGACGATTTTTTCTTTTTTTGGGGATTAAAAATCTCATTTTTCTTGAAAAACGACGCAAAATATAAATAGCAGCTTGTGGTTCAAAATGATCCCCCTTTTTAAAATCTATAAAAATATGCTCTAAGAAGATTTTTATTCTGTGTATTTTAACAAATTTTTCAAAAAAAAGAAGAAAAAAAGAAAAAATCGACTAAAAAAGTATTTAGTTTAACGAACTTCAATATTTTATCTCTCAAAACGTTTGTTTTTAGTTCAGTAACAATGTGAAGAACATGTTACATGATATTATTAAGGTTCCTGACCTTCAGAGTAAAGAAAAATTGGGTTTGATCTTCCACTTCCTGACACACCTATGAAAATATATCCTTACCGGAGGTTTATCTTGTGTATTTTAACAAATTTTTCCAAAAAGAAAGTAGAGGAATAATAGTTATTGAACTAAAATCAAACATTTAAAAAAATAAAATTTCGATGTTCGTTAAAATATATGCTATTGTAGTCCATTTTTATCGATTCATTATATTTTTTGGGGAAAATTGTTCCTCTTCCTGATATCTATAAAATTATATTTCTGGAAGAGGAACAATTTTAAATTACAAAATATTATTGTATTTTATTTTTTGAATTAAGAACTACTATTCATATTTTCCGTCGTTTTCGAGAAAAAATGTGATTATTTAAGTTTTAGAAATTATTATGTTCCTTAAATTTTATAGATAAAACATAATTTTTCTTTACTTTCAAGCTCAGGAACATTAATATGCTCATGGAATTTTACATTTTAAATTTACATTGTGATTAAATAAAAAATAAATGTTCAAATACATGCTATTCTAGTCCATTCTTATCGATTTATTCTTTTTTTCTTTTGTGAAAAATCGGTTGTAATACACAAAATAAACATGTTGGAAGGGAATAGTTTTATAAATTTCAGGAAGGGGAACAATTTAAAATTATGAACTACTATTCATTTTTGGCGTCGTTTTTGAGAAAAATGAGATTTTTAATTGTTAAAGATAAAAAATTGTTCTTCTCAAAAACGCGTGGTACGATTTTTTTCGATCTTGTCTTAAAATAACCAGGGGCATCCCTGAATTTCAATATGGTTTAATTTTGAACGCAATTTCAAAAAGTGCAATATCGCACTGTCAATGAAAAATTTTTAAACTAAACTTTTCCTTTAATGATGATGTAATATGTGCATAACTTACTACGTTTCAAAAATTCTTGATCCTTTCCAAAAGAGTTGGTTCTCACTCCATAAGCAAGGGAAGATATAACATCCGTGACGTATCTAAGAGATACATTCTGAGAGTCTACATTTTTGACTTTTTCAGTCTCGTTAAACTGACCACAAAGAAAATTTCCCATATTTTCCGATGACTCTATCATTAACGAGAAAAGTTTTTTCTGTTTTCCACTGGAAAAAGCTGGCGACAGCTTCATTCTCAGATATTTCCACTCTGGATTGTTAATAGAAAAGATTCCAGTGCTAGCAATAATGTCTTTGGATTTTACAGCGGAAAAATAACGATTCTGAAAGATTTGAAAATCCTTCACGAAAGTTTGTTTGATCAGCTCTGGATCTCTCATCAGTAAAAATGGTTTATGCATTATGTAAAATCCAATAAATGGTTCATCTCCTGCTTCTTTGTGGAGTTTGCCGAGGAGATTGCCAACAGAAATTCGACCAAGAATGGCATCTTTGAAGTTTCCAAATAACCAATGAGTGGGTGGCGAAGGGACTCCTTTTCTTTTCCAATAACTTAATTTGTATCCGATATAAAAGTAGATAGATACAGAAATAAACGCGAGAACACCAAGAAAATTCAGAAAAAGCGACGAACCCAGGAAGAGCATTTTGATGATTTAGACCTTAACACTGACACTTCTCGACAGTTACTGCGGATCCTTTACACACTGGAGAAAGTTATTACATATTCTATCTTATCAGTTATGCTTTTATCTTGAATGGTATCTTTAATCGTCAATGACTTGACAAATGATTTAGGACAGCCGAAAACTCAAAACAATAGTCAAAACTTGTTATCACGGTTTATCACTGCTTGTCACACTGTTTATCACTGTCCATCACTGTTTATTACCCTGACCCCAGGGTGACATCAATATTTTGAGCGATGTAACTATTTTTCTACTATTTAAAAAAAAAGACACTAAAGACACTTTTTTTCTCATAATTGTCCGCTAATGCCACTAATTCTTTACTTTTCCTTGACAAATATTTTTTAAGAAAAGGGTTGAATTTTCAATTGAATAGATAAATTTTCAACAAAAAAAAAATGAATTTTCAACACCAAATATTAATTTTTCTATCAAAAAACATGAAGTTTCCAAAAAAGACATACATTTTTAATCAAATAGTTGAATTTTCAAAGTAAAGAAGATCAATTTTTAACAGAAAATAGAGAAGATAAATTTTTATTTAACAAAAGAGAATTAATTTTTATTACAAAAAGCGAATTTCCTACAAAACTGTTTAATTTTGCATCAAGAAGTTGAATTTTCAAGCCAAAAAGACGAATTTTATACGAAATAGTTGAATTTTCAATACGAGAATATGAATTTTCAACAAAAAAGTTCATTTTCAACCAATCATTTGAATGCTCAACAAAATAATTAAATGTTTAGTTAAAAAATTAATTTTCAACAAAAGAAAAAAAGAATTTTAAACAAAAATATATATTTAACGGAAAATGTAATAATTGATATTTAAAAAAAAAATACTGCAATTAAAGATAATAATCAGTTGGATTGAAACAACAAAAGCGAATTTTCAACAAAAGACTTTAATCCTAAACTAAAACAGATTAATTTTCAATAATAGCATTGCATTTTTAATCAAAAAATTGATTTTCTACGAAAAAGTCGAATTTTCAACAAAATACATAAATTTCAGGGTGCACAGTGTTCCCCTTTTTTCTCAGTTTCCTCTTTCTTCTTCAAATTTCTTCTTTTTCCCCATTCTCAAAAAACTTCCCCTTTTTCCCTTTTCTCTTTAAATATACGATATTTGATGATACAATATTTGAATTACGCGGAAAATTATCTGAAATTAGTAAGTGTATCCATTATTGAATAATAATTGAAGCTTAACTTAATACATTAATAAATTAATAATAAATTAATAAATTAACTTAAATAAATTATTTATGAATTTTTCCTATTGGTTCAAAAATGATGACGAATTTGTTATATTTACAGCTTTCACTAGTGAGCAATCATAAAAAATTGCTAAATTTATACATACATTTTTTGCTCAGTAACAATTTTTTGAAAATTTGCAAAAAGATGTTTTTTCTTATTGAGTCATATGCTCACATTTAAAAAAAGTTGAATATGTCGAACCTGAAATTTATTCAGCTTGAACCAAAGAAATATTTCATCATTTTGCTTTTTCGGGAAAAAATCTTGTCGTGATTAAGGATTTTTGGGATTTCATATTTTTTGCGATTTTGGAACGTTATAAGCACCAAGAAAAAAATATTTCCCATGAATAAAAAATAATAACATGTTTCTTTTTAATTTTAAAAGGTCTGGGCGCAAATGTGGGGGAAATACAAAGACCGAGCGCGTAGCGCGAGGTAAACACATCATCAAGCGCGAAGCGCGAGATAAATATATTATCGAGCGCGAAGCGCGAGAACCAACAGTCACGCGCCCTAGGCGCGCTAAAACTTGCGAGCCGCGCGCGATTAGAATGTGCCCGCCCAGCGGGCAGATTTTTTTTTTAAATTTATAAACAAAATTTTGAACTTTTGAATTTTTGAGATTTATTTTGAACAATTGGAAAATATGTACAACAGTTTCTTAGAAATATTAAAGATAAACAAATATCAATAGTTCCTTAATAAGTAAATTCAATTTTACTCTTTAATTAATATTAGCATGACATACAAATATTCTCTATTAGTTTCCTATAAAATTTTCTTGATGAGGTTTCCTAACTGGCCTCGAAACATGTTGGATCGTAGTAGTATAAAAAAGACGGATCAACAACAAAGAAAGGAGAGCGAGACGGTTTGGTTGTCTCTTATCTCCCCCCTCCCCCTTTCAATTGTTATATAACTGTCTCTGATGAGCCATTTACAATATTATTTAGAAACATATTTCCCTCATTTTAACTCCTTTTCTAAAATTATGTGACACAAAATGACTTTCTCGAGTGTTTGTTTCAAAAATATGGTTTTATAAAGTACATACTTCTTTTTAAGCTTTCTTGTGCAATTTTGTTGCACAATTTGACTGTTTTAGATTTAAGTTTTTTTTTTAATATACTTTGAAAGCTTATCTTTCACAATAGTTGGTTTTCCGGTTTAATGTGCATCTGCTCTTACCTATGAATTACAGATGAAAAAGAGGGAACCAGATTTTTGCTAAATCATTTTAGAATGAAATTCCTGGTGGAAAATGAAAATCAATACTGGTTTAGCAGCCAAAGCGTGATGGAAACTTTCGGCAGATTACCAACATTGAAACCTAATCGATAGCATTGATATAGGGTATAAATGTGTAGCCGATTGGCAGTGATCGCACTTTGTTCAGACCGAGGCGTGAGATATTAGCAACATGTCAATACCTGTCCAATATCATAAAATGAAGAAACATTCGACTGTCCCAAGAAGAAAAGAAATAGAAAAATATATATCGCAAGCCTGATCGAATGGAAATAAGAATATTTCCAGGACTGTTTGTGACAGCCACTCTGCACATAAATTTTCTTTTTGTTTTACTTTGATACTTTAGGAATTGTCAGTCGCTGCAGAAATAACGGAAAAGTGTTTCTCTTTTATTGTAAAATAGACACTTGAGAATTTAATAGATTGTATGGATATGGAATGGTATAAACATAGCAATATTTTTCTTTGACCTTTTAACACTTTTTTCACTTAAAAATAGTAGTGTAGACAAGAAGTGATTCCTATAAACTGCAATTATTGGAATTTTTTGAAAATATTTATCGACTTTCGTTCTCATCTTTGCAGTTTAAAACTGCAGAATGAACCGAATGAACGCCTAATTTCATCGAATATGAACAGCACTACATATAATTATTTCTCTTACATGTAATTTTAATAATATTTTTCAGTTAATTTTTAAGCAAGAGCAATAACAGTTTTTTGTTCAAATATTCTTAAATTTAACTAGGGATGGATATCAAACCATACTCAGAAAATTGCTTTTAAATTTAAGCAAATTATGGCTGATAAAAAAATCTATATGTCGACTTTTATATTTATCGATTAAACATTATGAGTGAATCAGTTATTAGTTAAATTTCTTTTCAGATATAGGTTTTTATTGTTTTCCTATTTTTCTAGTTTTTCTTAAAAATAAATTAAATACCCGAGTCGAAGTTTTGGGCACTCCTATGATTCTCACTGGTCCTACTAATTTACACTTCCAGTAATTTTAGGACCTAATAAGGGCCTGTGGTATAGGACTTTCAGGGCCAATTGAGACTTATGCTCAATGTATTGTTTCTACTGCGCATTTTTGTTACGCACGCCGTTTTCGCGCGCGTATTAGAAACGGTTGAAATTTCAGCCCCCCCTCCCCCATATTTTTAATGAATAATAATTTCAAATGCACATAAATCTTGTATATTCAGTTAAAAAATTAACTATTTCGGTAGAAGATTATAGTATTTGGTTTAAAATAAAACTATTTATTTACAAAATGTAACTATTTGGTTGAAAGTTAACTTTTTTGTTGAAAATTCAACTGTTTTGTGGAAAAATATTTGCTTGATTGGAAATTCAACATGGATGAAAATTTATCTTTTTACTTAAAAATTTAACTGTTTGGTTAAAAATTTAGGTATTTCATTAGAAATTCACGTATTTTGTTAAGAATTCGTAGTTTTTTGGAAGAGGATTAATCATCTTGTTTAAAAAATCATCTTTTTGGTTGAAAATTCATTTTTTTCAAAAGACTCATTTTAGTACAAAATTCATCTCTTACGTTAACAATTTAACTAGTTTGATTAAAATTAGTTGTTTTTTTGTTGAAAATTAATTTTTTTAACCGAAAATGTAACTATTTTATTTTTGGTTCCATTTATGGCAAAACTTATTTTGAAATTATTTGTTTATAAGGCCATAATTAACAAATGGGTTGAATTAGAAGCATATTCAAGAGAGATAAAGGTTTATTCATTTTTTTTCGTTTGTTTTTGCCTGATTCAAGAAACGCGAATAAAAGGAGCAGGTTTTGTTAACCTAGGTTTTTGTTGATAACGATTGTTATTAATAAAAGAACGATTTTTTCAGAGTGGTGATGTAAAGAAAGGTTTTTGGAAAGCCACCAGATAAATAACTAATAAAAATCGAAAATCTTAATTGTGAAATTGCAGCTGGCACAGGCCAAAGATGATTTTACAATTAATTGTTTATAAGGTCATAGTTAACAAATAGTTTGAATTGAAAGAATATCTATAAGAGACAAAGTTTTCCGTATCAATCTAATTTGAGAATCACGTTTAAAAACGAAAGCTATATCAAATATACGCATTTGTTTATGAAAATTATTATTATCAATTAAACTGAGATTTTTGCAATGCAAAAAAAAAGTATTTTTAATAAGTGTCATTTCCTCAATAGTTTAATAAAAATTATAGCATCGACCTTGTGAATAAAGTTTATCAGTAAGAAGTGAAAAAAATTATACACGTAGTTGTTGAAAAAATATCAATTTTAACACTTGAATATTAACAAATGTTTTGGCTCCTTCAAAAAATGCCTTATTTCTGTGTGGAACAAGTGTCGTGAGAAATTATTAACATTTTTTTTCGAAATTTTTCGATGCAACAGGTGTCGAGATATCCAGCCGCAAATATGTCAATTTTAGTGAAAATTCAATTGATTATAACGCTCTAACGTGAAAATGGTCAGATCTATAAAAAATGTTTACAACATAAGAGTTTCGTTTTTTAATGAGCTTCCCAAATATAATTTTAGTCAAATTTTTGGTTAATAAATAACGAAATGGTATATAAAAATTGTTTGAACAAAAAATGACATTGATATCGAAAAAGCACCCTTGATATTCATAATCAGGTGACTTTTGCGGACTTTTCAAACAAAATACACGGAACAGAACTATTAGTGCATACAGAAGTGTTACTAGCTACAAGATTAATATAAGAAAATTCAACTATTTTTTCTGAATGTTAATTCTTTTTAATTGAGAATTCTACTATTATATTTTTGGCTCAGAATTGATCTCTTTTGGTTAAAAATTATACTATTTGGTTAAAGAATGAAATAGTTTGTTGAAAAAAAGTTTTGTTGTTTACAAATTAATTTTCTTAACTGCAAATTTAAACAAACCATTTTTGGCTGAAAATTGATCGCTTTTAGTTGACGATTCAACTATTGGATTTTTCACTGAGAATTTATCTTTTTTGGTTGATAATTCAACTTCTGGGTTAAAAGTTAAACCACTTTGTTAAAAATTCAACTGTTTTGTAGGAAATTTGTCTTTCAGCCTTAAAAATTAAATTATTCTGTAAAAAATTCGTCTTTTTTGCTTAAAAGTTCAATTTTTTGTTGCGAATTTTGCTTTTTGGTTAGAAAATTCAATTATTTGGTTGAAAATTAATTTTTTGGATGAAAATTCATTTTTTTGTGTGTAAATTCATCTCTTTTGGTAGAAATGTTATCTTTTTTGGTTGAAAATTCAACTATGTTTGAAATATTTGGTTAAAAATATCGCTTTTTGTGGTTAAAGTTTAATCTTTTTGTTTGAAAATTCGACCATTTCTTTAAAAATTCATCTTTGTAGGTTGAAAATTCGTCTCTTTTGCTTGAAAGTAAAACTATTTGGTTGTAGATGCAACTGTTCGATATAAAATCAACTTGTTTCTTCGTTGAAAATTGAAATATTTGGTATTTCGAAAAAAAATGTCTACGACACAAAAGAACATCGAATCATATCACGCCTTCTAAAAACATAAACTTTTTAGCCTGAAAAATAAACTCTCTTATTGAAAATGCATATCTTTTGGTAGCAAAATAATCTTTTTTATCTGAAAATTCAACTATTTTGTTGAAAATGCAATATATTTAGACTTGCTCAATATGGTAGCTATACATTAATTTCATTTAAAATAATTTATTTCCCTATTATTCTCCTATATGCGTGAAAAATCACCCTATTTCCCCTGTTTTACAGTATTTTGGACTGCAAAGTCGGTTAAAATATTATGTTTGTATTAAATAATTTTGATGTTAATTGTTTTTGTCCACTAGTCTCAGTAAAATATTTTTTGAATATTGATTTTTATTTCCAAATTGTGAAAAAAATTTCTCTCAAGCTCCGTTGCGAACCGAAATAATGTCTTTCAGATTGCGACGTGATATCGTATACTTGTAAGATTAATTTTTCAGAAACAATTGATAGCAAAATTATGTAATAAATTTTATCTGGTCAAAACCATAACATCCAAAAATATTATGTTTGTATGTTTGGTGTTTTATTTCAGGTGTTTATCAAATGAAACTGAATAAAAATTGTTAACTTCAAGGGGGGATGGGGTGTTCATATTTGTGACGTCACCCTGGATGGTTCAAGCTTTATGTGATGATCTGTGATGAAGCAAAGGAGGGGTGGACAAAGTTTTAATAATCGCATGACGTAATTTTGAACAGCCTCTTTAATTATTTATTTCCAGTGTGAGCATTTTGAAGATCAGAAGGTACCAATTAACGACATTGCTTCAATAATGAAGAACGAAGACAGATTCCGGAAAGTGCCTACCGGTGCAGGAACCTATACAGATAAAGGAGTGTTCCATCACGATTGGATGGAAGTCGATTCTGCAGAGCTGTGCAGGTATTGAAAAGGAAGATAAGGCAGAGATCAAGTGTAGGGCTTGTTTAGTTCTCAAGGCTGGAAAATTGGTTTCGTCGAACCTTTTTCCCACGAATATCCTGATGTTTACCACTCAAAGGAAGTGAAAATGCAAGAAATTGACTACCCTCTATTTAGGGGAATTGACAACATTACCGTAATTGCTTTTCAATCAACGTTTCCAACACAAGTAACCGCTAGGGTGAAAACACACCTTTTTTGGTGGGGTGTCAGGGGGGGGGGCGGTAATTTGCGGCAAAATGCGTTGCGTAATTTATGGATGACCCCTAAGGGGCCATTCAATAAACTAAGTTATCAATGTTGTCCTATTCCCCCCCCCCCCCCCAATTTGATGACCACAGTTTTGTCTTAGCCCCACTGCCCCCGAAAGTAACTTAGCAGTTATCTTAACTCGGATCTCACGATTATTGTGCATCTTTTCGTGACCGTGACCGTGTGATGAACTCGAGCTTCGATACTGAATACCAAATAATTAAAAATATTAAAATATCAGACTTCACAGCCAAAATAATAGGGTGAATGTTCACGAAAATGGGGGAATAAATTCTTTCAAATAACATTAATTTGGATACCATATGAAATTTAATACGAAACGCTTTAAATTCCTAAGATTTCATATCGAAATATATCGCATTTTCAACATAATAGTTTGATTGTAAATCGAGAAAGATAAATTTTCACCAAAATACATGAATTTTTAGCCGAAAATGGAATACTTACATTTTCAGTTTTAGCAATTACTTTTCAATATAAAAAAATAGATATATTTTCAACTTATAAAGCATAGATTAAAAAAAATGGAATGGTTGAATTTTTAAATGGAAAATTATTTTTTGACAAAACAAAACAAAAACAAATTTTCAACCAGTTGAATTCAACGAAAAAAGACGCATTCTTAACAAAATAGATAAATCCTCAACCAAATAGAGAAATTTGGTTTTTATAAAGGATACATTTTCATCCAACAATATAATAGTTCAATTTTCAGATAAAAAATTAGTTTTCCACAACAACGAAAATTTGCAACCAGTTGAATTAAACGAAAAACCCCCATTTTCAACAAAATAGATGAATCCTCGTCAAAATAGACGAATTTTTAACTTATAAAGGATATAATGTCAACCAAAAATGGAATAGTTGAATTTTCAAAAAAAAACTTAGTTTCGAACAAAAAAAAACGAATTTTGAATCAGTTAAACTCAACGAAAAAAATACAATTTTTTAACAAAATAGTAGAATCCTCAACTAAATTGACAAATTTTCAACTTATAAAGGATACATTTTCAACAAAAAATGGAATAGTTAAATTTTCAGATAAAAAGGTTATTTTTTAGCAACAAAAAATGTCAACCAGTAGAATTCAACGAAAAAATACAAATTTTTAACAAAATATACACTACCGTCGGAAATTGTGCGCACGACTCTTGTGAACGCTATTAAAAATCACGGCTGACTTCGAACTACGATATTTCGGTGAAAAAAAGAGATAGGGCATGTTTCAAGAAACAGTTGGAAAGATTATGAAATTCCACGTCTAGTGGTACCCAACAAATATTTTTTTGCCCTTCTGAAAATAATACAGGACGTGAGGAGTTTAAAAACAAAATTCAAGATTTTCTCAAATTTTCTACCTCAACTTCCACTTTTAGCACGACCTAGGGAAATGTTTTCAAAAACCTCAAAATTATACGACATTGAGCCTGTAATCTTATCTTTAATTCAAGTCAAGAAAACTAAGAAAATCTTCATGGGTACCCGAGATACGATTAAAAATGTCCAATCGTATCTGATCTCAATTGTACAGTAATTGTGTCAATTGCGAGTGATTGAGCTCAGATATGATTCATTTTTAATCATATCTTGGGTACTCATGAT
This sequence comes from Andricus grossulariae, assembly GCA_011634705.1. Taxonomy (NCBI): domain Eukaryota; kingdom Metazoa; phylum Arthropoda; class Insecta; order Hymenoptera; family Cynipidae; genus Andricus; species Andricus grossulariae. The sequence continues at coordinate 24,326,580 of JAABKJ010000755.1, forward strand.
AATTTTTGAAGTTTTCTTGGCTCAAATTGAAGATAAAATTTCAGGCTCGATACCGTATAATTTTGAGGTTTTTGAAAACATATCCCTAAGTCGTGCTGAAAGTTGAAGTTGGGGTAGAAAATTTGAGAAAATCTTGAATTTTGTTTTTAAACTTCTCACTTGCTGTATTATATTTAAAAAAATATATATATTTGTTGGATACCACTAGACGTGGAATTTCAGAAGCTTTCCAACTGTTTCTTGTAAAATGCCCTATCTCTTTTTTTCACCGAAATATCGTGGTTCGAATTCAGCAGTGATTTTTAATAGCGCTCACAAGAGTCGTGCGCACAATTTCCGACGGTAGTTTATGAATCCTCAACCGAATAGACGAATTTTCAATTTATAATGGATTCATTTTCAACCAACAATAGAATGGCTAAATTTACAGATAAAAAATTAGTTTCTAACCAAAAAAAAAAAACAAATAAAAACGTATTTACAACAAATTAGTTATATTTGAACCGAAGAGGTGAATTTAAAAAAATGAATTTTTTAACAAAGTAGTTTAACTTTCAACCAAGTAGTTGAATTTGAAATGAAAAAAGATGAAATTTTAACCGTATATATCTTTAAACCAAAAGGATGAATTTGTCACTAAGAAGATTAAGGTTCTACCAAAAAGACGAATTAAAAAAAAAACTGGTTGAATTTTGGAACCCAAATCACGAAGAATCTACCAAACAGTTGAATTTTCAACAAGAAAATATTATTTTTTAACAAAACTTTAATTTTTTGACAAATAGATGTATCTTTCACCAAGCAGTTGAATTTTTAAGTAAGAAAGACAAATTTTGAACAAAAAATGCAATTGTTTAATTTTCAGTCAAAATAATTAGTTTTCAAAGAAAAATAAAACAAATTTTTAATAAATAATTAAATTTGCAACAAATTGATTGAATGCAGCTCGCATTCAACTGAAAAAACGAGATAAAAGGAAGTCAAATCATTTGAAGAATTTCATCTTTCGTTAGTAATTTTCATAAAAATCAAAAATTCAAATAATTTAGGAGGTATTCAGAATTGAAAATTTTTGCCCTTTTTTGTAACATTCATAATTTTTCTTATTTTAATAATACTGAGACGTATTTTTTATTATTCATAATAGGACACAGTTTTCAGGACGTGTTTTTTTAAAAAACATTTTGAATTTTTTCAAACAAAATTTTTAAACTTCATTTTTAATTGTTCTAAAATTTGTATCTTCTGACCTTCATCACGTAAGATTTGACCTTTGAGCTACCATCGGAACTGTCAAATTTTCAACTTCTCAAATAAAATTGTGGGCAAGAAAAAAAAGGTAACGGTAATGAGGAGAGGGGAAGTGAAGGGAGGATCAGTAGGAGAGTGAGGGTGAGTATAAGGGTGGCAAGTAGGGGAAGGGAAGTGAGTGGGGAGCAGAGAACGCGAGGAGAGGAAAAGTAGATGAAGGAGAAGAAGGGAGGGGAGGTGAAGGGCGAGTGAGGGGAAGGGTAATAGGGGAATTTTAAAGAGGGGCATTGCAGGAGGAGGGAATAGGCAAAATGAGGGGATGGGGGAGGGAAAGTATGGAATGGGTAGATTTGAATCTCTTAATTAACGGCCTAATAAGCTACGAAACCTGTTTCTGGTTTTTATTGCAATAACTGAATCTTAAATTTGTTTAAATCAAGCCAAAATATAAATTATTAACAACTTTTTTTATATGAAAAAATTGGGGTTTTCAACCTTCACCACTTTTACTTAAAGAAAAGTTTTTTTTACATAAAATTCTCATTTTTTTCCTACAATTGAATATTTATATTTTTGTTTTATTATTTTCATATGAGATAAAAATAAAATATATAAACATTGTATAATAAGAGTGAAGGAAATAGTAAAATAAAATTATATAAAATTAGAATATAAATAAAAGACATTTTCTATTATTATAATATTTATATATCGAAATGAGAGTAGTGAGTGATAGTTTTGTAACAAAAAATTTCATAACAAATCAAGATTTTTCCAGGATGTCTCGGCACTGAGTTATCCTTGAAATATTCACTTCGAAAGTGATAAAGGTTGAATAAACTAATTTTGTCGTATAAAAAAATGGTTAAAAATGAATATTTTGGCTTTGTTTAGGTAAAGTTAATAGTTGATTGCAATAAAAAAGATTTTAATAAGAAAAGATTGGCCAAAAATCCCGGCAGCAGGAATCGAACCCGGACACTTTAAGGTGCGTAGATTTTTTTTAAACCCGTTTTTCTCCAGAATGGCGGAAAAGCACATCTTATTACTCCAGCTTATTACAAGTTTGGTAATGACCTATTACTGGGAGGAATATGAAACCAAAACAATGTTCCAAAGGGTGTAGGTTCTCCTTATTAGTGATTATTCGCAGATAAATCAGTGAAGATCTTTGCTGATTTTATTCAGTTACACTTTTTATTGTTTATATATTGCCTAATTGACAATGTAATTACATTATTCAAATAAAATTTCAAAAAACTCAAACGAGCGAGAACGACATATATTTTTGATCTGTTAACAACATTCTAGCGAGATATCTCCTTTAGTTTAAAAATAAGGAAATGGAGAAAAATACATAGAAAACATGGAAATCCATGACGTACCAGACTGCCATTTGCCCTTAAGTGTACTACTAGTTTTATAATCATATCAATCTCTCGCATAATATCAGAGATCAGAGGAGTTGAACTTACGAAACGCGTGAAAAATATAAAGCAAACTCGTAAGAATGGTACGTGAGTAGTGAACGAAAAGGGTAAAAATATGACGGATGAAGAAGATTGATCTGCTGAAATAAAATTGATAATAAGAAATGAGCTCAAATGCAACGTCAAATGAACAGAATAGTTTTCGATTATTTAAAAATGTTTTTTTTCTTTAATCAATCAATATGCATATATTTATTTATAGGTAGAATAATCTTAATTAATATAAAATAATGATTTGCAGGCTTCTAATTAAAATACGTTTTATATAATGCCATTTTAAGATACAACTTTACGTTCGTTGTAAGGTGTAGGCATTTAAGGATGTACTAAATTGATCTCAAGCTGAAAAATAAGCAATCTTAAAAATGAGTTATGAAATCAAGGAACATATTCCCATTGGTAATTGTAACTATTTTGAAAGATAAATGAAGGATAACATTAGAAAAAAATATTTCTTGATAGAACTGCTTTTAACAATAGTTATTTAGAGGTTTATGTTCTTGCTTTTTCATAAGTTAAAAGGTGCAATTCTAAATAAATCCTAATGCAGTAGGACTCATTTTATTCCTTGAAATATTCTCTACAAATCTCTTTGGTACGTTTTTAGAGTTTCGTAGGAAATACTTATGGCAGTCGATAAAATATCTGTCTGTACATTAGCACGCCTAGAGCCAAAAGTATTAGGTCTACCGACTTCATTTTTTGCATGGAGATGTATTTCACGTGTCTAATACCAGGAAAGATACTGATAACCCTGAAAAAATACTCATGATATACTTGCTATGTAAATAGGTACAAATTTCGGCTTTTCGACCCAAAAATTCTCAAAATTGACGTAAATTTGACTCAAAACCAACATACGAGACAGAAAACTTTCAAGAAAGAGAAAAAATCTTAACCGTATCTGTTCCTATGAAAACGCCCGCTTCGCGAAATGATTTTTTATTTTAAAAATTGTATTCGAGAAAAATATTGTTTATAAAAGTACCAAATAGATCTTTAGAGAATATTTCAAGTAATTGTAATGCAAATTGCAAATTTACATAAAGAAAAAGAAAAAAATATATCATTTTTAACAATGCTAATCTTTTAACTTGAGATAACTTCAGTATATACTTAAATACATTTACATTCAACAGAAATACAGAGAGGCTATAAATTTCGGATTATTTCCAATATCATAATGGCTCGTGCGCTTTAGTCCATGCATTGAATTTATATAATATAAATGAACTGAAAATCTGATTCGAGTGCATTGGGAAAGGATTTAATATACAATTGATTTTCCTCTCACGTATGTCTTTATCTATATTTTATCCAGAGATACAGAGCTAAAATGTTCATAGAATTAAAATAAATAATTCGTTGAAGTTTGATCAATGATCATTTAAAAATACATATTTGAGAGCTGATTGGAATCGGAAAGATATAAAAGCAGTCACAAGAAAATGACAGGGATTGTATTATTCTCTAGGTCAACGTGGGCGTTAGTCATTTATGTGTCATAAAAAGAAAAATCGTTGAGGTTTATATTGACCACAAAATACCGTACGAAATCCCTAGGATTATTAGTTTTTTACGCGTGAGCCTTCACCTTTGGCACTTTTTACTGAGCACGTGACAATGAACGTGAGCAGAATTATTATAGCGTAAAGTGAGTAAAGGCACCAATCACTGATGGGGAACCGATTGACCGAGGTCCAAGATGAAATTTTTTTTATTCATACTATTTTGGCATTTACAATTTTTTATTTACATTACAATTTTTATCATTCAGAAGCTTAATTGAGACTCATCAGAAGAAATCAACTAGTTTATTTTCATGACAAATGCCCCCTCCACCCCACCCTTGGTTTGGCCAAAAAGATAAAAGTTCGTTCCATTATTTGTTCCTTTAAATATCTTCAGGTTAAAAAAATTGATAAATTATTATTTATTCGTAAAAACTAGAGAAACTAATTTTTTTGGAAGAGGGCAAAAGATTAGAAAGAAGACAACTGATTTAAAAGATTGCAAAGGGTTTCAACAACTTTGAAGAGATCTCGTAGAATTTCTAGGGATTTTGATTATTTTAATGAATTTCCAAAGCTTGTGAACGTGCTAAAGAATTTCAAAAGATTTTATAGATTTTACGACAGTTTACGGGATTGTAGAAGAACTAATTAAGAGATTTAATATTATTTCAAAGATTTCAAGGACTTTTCAGAGATTAATGCATGGGATTGCAAAGAATTTCCTAAACTTCATAAGGATTTTGAAAGATTTCATAAGATTTAAAAGATCTTAGGGTATTTTTATAGACTTTAAGTGACTTCCGAGAATATTAAAGATTTCAATGGATTTTTATGGAATGATTTTCACTGATTTTTAACAGATTTCAATAAAAGGTATTTTAATCAATTTCTCAGGATCTCAAAGGATTTTATATAGATTTTACAAATTTTCGTCAGATTTCATGTGATTTCACAGGATTTAAACGGATTTTTAAATACTTTAATGAATTTCAAAGAATTTATTCACAATAATTGAGGGGTTTCAAAATATAAAATATTTCAAGGTATTTTGAAAAATTTCAAATGTTTTGAAATATTTGAGGTATTTCCAAGGATTCCAAGGAATTTCCCAGGGATTCAAAAATTTTGAAGGAATTCTCAAGGATTTTAATAATTTTTAGAAATACGAACTTTTTAAAGATTTTACTGGATTTTCAAGAATTAAAGATATTTAAAAATATTTGTAAGGGATTTGATCATATTTTCTAAGATTTCTGTAATTCTAAAAGATATTTCAAACGATCTCAATGAGGTACTTCAATAAATTTCTCAGGATCTCGAAGGATTTAATAGATCTTTAAATATTTCAAGGAATATGATCAGATTTCATATAATTTCACTGGATTTTGACGGATTTCATAATACTTTGATGAATTTTATAGAATTCATTTACTAGAATTGATGAATTTCAAAAAATTGCAGACAGTCGAAAATATTTTCCGTGCAATTAAATGAAGTCTGAGGATATACCTTGAATTCCCTTGAAATATTACAAGCTCTATGAAATATTTTGAGGTCCTGGAAAATTAATTAAAATACCTTTTATTGAGAGCCTTTAATATCCCTTAAAATGATTTAAATCGTCGGAAATCTTAGAAAGTCCCCTAAAATGCATGAAAAATCATTTCAAATATTTGGCAATGTTAAAAATTTTCTGAAATCCCTTTAAACCTTTTGGAATATATTAAAATCTTATAAATCCAAAGTGAAATCCTTCAAAATCTTCCAAAATGCAAGGAAATTGTTGAAAACAATTCTAGTCCGCTTTTGTAAAAATTATAATAAAAGCTAAGAGCGCGAAAAATTCAATAAAATACGAATTTTAATCTAGTAATTATTTGTTTGATGAATTGCATTATAAATAATAATAATATAGAAATTTTGATATTTTCAGCCCCGAGAAGCAGATCTAACTGTTATTCTGACTTACAAATTATCATGAATAGTTTATATCAAAAGATTGTTACTGAATAGAAAAAATTATTATTATTAAATAAGAGCGTACTTCTTAATCTTGCAAATAATTATTTTTATATTTTTTGCAATTTATATAAATAGAAAAAAGAAGATTGACGTTGATCTCAAATACTTTTTTCACATTCAATTCAAAATCAAATTATTCTAACTTCTTAATTTTTATCCGCATAATGGGTGATTTAAAAGTATTTATTTGAAAAAAAGATGGTAAAACTTTCCTAATTTGCGTGTGATAATGCGAAGTGGATGCAAAAGTAAAAAATTCCATACATGTCTCCGTGATTTAAAAATATTTATTTTGAAAAACGGAAATGAGAAAACTTTCCTAATTTGCTGGCGCGACAATGCAAAGTGGATACAAAAATTAATTCATATTTCGGTGATTTAAAAATATTTATTTTGAAAAAACAAAAATGGAAAAACTTTCCTAATTTGCTGGTGTGACATTGCAAAGTAGATAAAAATGTGAAAGTATTTCCTTTACTTTTCCTCCAGAGCATTCAACTTCGTACTATTTCTGAATTTTTTGAAATATTATTTCAATTTCGAAGGAAGAAGTGTTTATTACGTTGGAAAAAGTTTTGAAAACTCTTTCTAAGAACCAAGACTTCTTCTTGGCGTAACATTTCTTATATAATATCCACTTGTGAAAAAAACCTTTCAGTGCTCGTTATCCTGCAAATTTTTAAATAAAAAAAAAATATTTTTAAACATAATTTCGTCTATATACAATAAAATCCCTATAATAATAATTATTGCACTCATAGGAATTTTTGTTGTGATCAAAATGTTGAATTATCATGTCAAAAAATCGAAAAATTACAAAAAAGTTATATTTTTCCACTGTATGTAATCTGACCCTTAAAGTTTCTATATTTCAGAAGAATGAAAAAATGTATATTATATACTTTTCATTAAATAAGTAAGTTTTTAATTACTTTGAAAAGTTAGAGTTCTAAATATGAATGTTTCACGTCTCCTGTTTCTTTCTTGTTCAGTTACTTTACAAGAAAATTTTAAAAATACAGTGTATTTATAAATAATTAAAATTATTTAACTTAATTATCCTGAAAATAATAAAACTAAATTTTAATTTTAATTTGTATTATTTATAAGTCCATTTAATTAAGATTTCTGCAATGAAATGTTGCTACATAAATGAATCAAAGCGTGTATACCAGTTGAGAGTACACGAAGTTTCGCAAAGTTTCTTTAGTAGTTTCTGCACGAAAAGAAAAAAATTCGCAAGGATTAAATGAATACCTACGAATAGCAAAACTGGCTGACGACAAACTTTATAAGAAAAAAAGTATAATGTTTTCAAAAAGTTTTAAAAGCTTATTTAGAAGCCGGCTAAATACCACGATAAAGTAATATATGATCAAATAAATTTAAAGTAAATAAGTGGGACCTTTTTGAAGGTTTTCTCAGTATATTACAGGAAGGAATTAAAGTTATATGTCAAAGTAATATATTAATATTAAATTCAGTTTACCGATAATTAATTAATCATTGCAGTCCAAAGTGTGTTTACCTTTACATCTCAGTGTGGGATAAAAATACCAGAGAATTGTTTAATATTTCAATTTTTAGGATTTACAATCGAAAATTTTTTTATTTTGAAAGTGTTTAAACAAAATTCTTAAATTTGCCTGATGTTGAAGATCAAAAGTCCAGTTTTCAATATTAAATATTTAAAATAGAAGAAATTTCGAATGCAAAGCATCAAAATTACAGAATTTTTAATGGTAAAACTTAAAAGTTGCATAATTTTCAAAATTTAAAGCTATACAATTTTGAAGAGTTACAATTGAAAACTTCTGAACTCTGAGGATGTATGAATAAAAATTCTTGAATTTGGATGATTTTGCAAATTGGAAGTCAAATTTTACATTCTAAATCCTTCAAGTTGAAGAAATTTTGAATGTAAACCATCAAAACAGATGGAAATTACAAAAATTTTAATTGTACAACTTTAAACTTGCCTAATTTTTAATTGTTAATTTTCAGTATTAGAAGCTCCTTAATTTTACAAATGTGCAATTTATATTTCTACAATTTTGAAGATTTATCATTAAAAATTCTTCAATTTCATCAATTTGCAGTTTATAATTCTTTAATTTTGAATATGTATAAATGCAAATTCTTAACCTGTGATGATTTTGATGATTTTGAAGATCAAATGTCAATTTTAATTCTAAATCCTTCAGATTGATGTACATTTAATTGTAAAACTCTTCAATTGTAAAAATTCAAAGATCTACAGCTTGCAACATTTAAAATTGAACATTTTTAAATTTCATCTATTTGCAATTTAAAATTCTTCAATTTCAAAGATGTATTTGAATGAAAATTCTTAAATTGTAAAGATTTCAATGATCACAGCTTAAGAGTTTTAAATTCTAAATCTTCCGAATTGAAGAAATTTCTAATATAGAGCATCAAAATTACAGAATTTTAAATTATAAAACCTTAAACTTGCATAATTTTCAATTTAAAATTGTCAACATTAAAAGCACTTGAATTTTATAGATTCGCGATTTGAAATTCTACAACTTTAAAGAGCTATAATTAAAAATTATTCAATTTTAAAAATGTATAAATAAAAATCACTAAATTTGTATGATTTTTCAGATCAAACGTCAAGCTTGAATTCGAAATCTTCCAAATTGAAAAAAATTTCGAATATAAATCATCAAAATTACATAATTTTGTATTGTAAATTTTATATTGACATAATTTCTAATGGTAAATTTGAAAATACATGAATATAAATATATAATATGAAATAAATAAATATAATATAAAATAAAAATATAAATAAATGGAAATAAAAAGCTGTTTAATTTAAAAAATTTACCATTAGAAGTTCCACAAATATAAAAATTAACAATTGAAAATTCTCCAATTTTGAAAATAGAGATTTGCAATTTATTCCATTTTGAAGATTTATAATTCAAAGCTATGTAAATTTAAAAGTTTTTTTTAATGGTTCTATTTTTACGATTTGGATTTGAAAATTCTTCAATTTTAAAGATGTATAAATAAAAATTATTGAATTTGGATGATTTTTCAGATCAAACGTCAAGTTTCAATTCAAAACCTTCCAGATTGAAAAAATTCGAATATAAATCGTAAAAATTACAGAATTTTGTATTGTCAATTCAAAATTTGCATAATTTCTAATTGTAAATTTTGAAAATAAAAAACTTTTTGATTTAAAAAATTTACAATGAAAAGTTCTACAATTTTAATAATTAACAATTGAAAATTTTCCAATTTTGAAAATAGAGATTTGCAATTTATTCCATTTTGAAGATTTATAATTCAAAGGTATGTAATTTTAAGTTTTTTTTTTGAATGGTTCAATTTTCACGATTTAGATTTGAAAATTCTTCAACTTTAATTAATTCAATTTAAAATTCTTCAATTTGAAATATTTGCTGCTGCAGACTCTTCAATATGTTATGTGTATAATAGAAAATGATGCAATTTAGAATGGGGCGTTTTTTTGTTGAATAGTTTCATTTTGAAGATTTAAAATGGAAATTTATTTAATTTTATATAATTTCAATTGCAAATTCAGAGGAGATCAACAGACACTAACTGTAACTTAACCCCAAGTACCCGAATTACCCCAAATACCCCAACTCTCGATAAGCCTCCAGGTAATGTCTGAAGTGCACAATCCTGTGGATTCTCTAAATCCCAAACCATCAGCAGCCGGATTTTTATTGGAAGCGCTCGCATTCACCTGGCCATTTGTCAGGGAAGTGGAAAACGGCAAAAAAACAAAACTCCTGAGCACAGTCGGTTACCGACATACGAGTTTGAATGTAGACATTCGATTGCATCGAGTGCCCACATCCATCCTCGGCGTCAAACCACCCGATTGAAAGTAGTTAAACCCAGTGAAAACACGAATGGTCCCGAACGGTCATCCATCCAAGCACTAACCGCGCTCGTTCGTCATGCTTAGCATTCGAGATCTTGACGAATCGAGAATAACCACCCAGCTACTTCCGTCGGTTTGGAAATTCTTATATTTTTGCGAGGGCGAATCCAGGGAGGTACAGATCGGGTGGTCGCCCCCCCCTCCTCCCGAGGTTTTAGAAACGAATATTAAAATTTGAAAATTTGTATATCAGGTACATGAATTACATAAGGCCTCTTAATTTCCTTGACAAATTTGAGCCCCCTGATTACCAGAGCTTATTTTTATTTTTCTGTCCCTGAAATTTTAAACCACTTACCCCCTTGTTTAGGGTTTAACGTATTTATTATATGACGTAATTTTCGTCGAACAAATTTTTTTCGTGAATTTCTTTACGGGCCATCGAAACATAACTTAAGTTGAATAAAAAAAGGCGAATTTTCAACAAAACACTTGAATCCTCAACAAAGAGAGATTTTCCAGTCCATGAAGAAAAAAAAATTTCATCCGAAATATAGAATTTTCAAGTCACAAAATATAAACTTTGAACAAAAAAGATTAATTTTCTACTATAAAAGACGAATTTTCAACCAAATATATAAATTTGTAGTAAAATCCTTCATTTTTACCAAAAAAAGCGAATTTTCAACAAAGTAGTTTAATTTTCAACCAAAGAGACCAATTTTCATTTTAAAAAATGGATTTTTAAGGAAAGAGTTCAACTTGCAACCAATGAGTCGACTTTTGAAACTGAAAAGATAAATTTTCAATAAAAATTTAATATTTTGTTGATACTTTAATGAAAAAGATTTTACAAAAAATGGAATAGTTAAATTTTCATTGAAAAACAATAATTTTCAATTGAGATTTTCTATCAAAAGAAGATAAATTTTCAACAAAATATATATAAATTATTAACCAAATAGTTCAATATTTAACCAAGAAGATTAATTTTATCAACAAAAAAGAATTTTCTTAACTAAATAGTTAAATTTTTAGTCTAAAAACATCACTTTACAACCAAAAATGCAATAGCTAATTTTTCATTTAAAAACAATCATTTTTAATTTAGAAAAGCGAATTTTTTACGACACAGGTGAATTTCCTACCAAATAGTTGAATTTTCAGCCCGAAAGCACAAACTTTCCACAAAAAAGTCGAATTTTCAACCCGAAAATATGAATTTTCAACCAAAAAATTTAATTCTCGACTAAATAATTGAATTTTCTACCAAATTGTAGAATTTTTAAGCCAAAAAATACGACTTTTCTACAAAATAGTTGAATTTTCCAGAAGAAGTTAATTTTGAAGCAAACAGTTGAACTTTCTATCAAATTTTTCAATTTTCAAGCAAAAAAAAACGGAGTTTCCACAAAATAGTTGAATTTTCTAGTAAAATTATGAATCTTGCGCCAAAAAGATGAATTTTTAATAAAGTCGTAGTAGTTTAATAAAAATTGTACTCCATGTAAGAGAACATAGATAAATCGTTGCCCTACACGCGCCCACATAAATAAAGTGTAATTTATCGCCTTATATGTAACATATGTTTTCGTATACGAAAAAAGAAACTTTGCAGAAACATCAAGACATCAAGTTACTTGACACAGTGACTGGAAATTTAACAAGCTACCATCTAATTTTAAATAATCCTAAAGTCAGATAAAATGATGCTTGCGTTCCCAGGCGAAAATATTATATATAATTTATATATAGTGTAAAGTATTATATATAATATTCACTTATTTTATACATTTTTATATGAAACAAATGAATATTATATGTCATACTTCACACTATATATAAACTATATATAATATTTCCACCTGGGTGGATCTAGCATGATGAGAATTTGATATTCCAATTCAAACTAAAGAATTTTCATTCAAACACTGCAACTTCAAGTGGAAACAGAATTTTATAAGATGGCAAACTAACGTATACTAATAAACTGTCAAAAGGTCCGGGCGGAAAAATTTTTTACAAGGTACAGCATTTCTACAACTGTAATTTTTTGTTGAAACATTTAGTTTTTTTGTGAGAAATGTACAAAATTTAACAAAAAAATACAGTTAAATACAAATAACTAATTTTTTCTTGTATGCTCTTGTAGAAAGGTAAACAAGTCAACAATAAATTATGAGTTTTTACAATTCCAAAATTTGTTTAACTTTTTATTATTTTTGTTGTTGTGGTTGTAAGAATCTACAAGGTATTACAGAAAACTATAGGATTGTACTGTTGGTTCTCGCGCTTCGCGCCCAATAGTGTATTTACTTCCCGCTACGCGCTCGGCCTTTATACGTCTCCCACATTTGTACACATACTTTTTAAAACTAAAGGTCAAAGCATCGACAACAGTAATTTTGTGATTGTGAATTCTCTTTTGTTAAAGCACCTTCGGCTTTAACGAGCACATTCTCATCACGTATCTCGTGCTTCGCACTCGGTTTTGTCCAAAATGCGCACTTTTCTAGATTATGTTCAACACTAATATACAATAATCATCATTAGATTCCTGGAGAAATTTTAATTGGTTTTTGTAAACACATTTTTAAGAGAATATTTAAAAAGATTTCAGAACAAATTTTAATGTATGAAGTAATAATTCTAGCTTAAAATTGCTTGAAATGATATAATTTTAAAAATTTATAAATTTTTTGATTCATTCTTCAATTCATAGTATTGAAAATGATAGCTTGGATTTATATATATTTTTAATCTTTTAACTGTACAATGTATAATAGTCAAAATTTTTAATTTTGACATTTAACGGCTTATAATTAAAAAATTGTAATTTGAAAAGTGTTAAAAGCTTTCATTTTATGAGCGCAAATTATCGAGCGTTTGACTTAACATTTTTTAAACACTAATTTAAAAAAATTTTAATTTAAAATTATTCCACTTTGAGTATTTTAATTTGCGGTTTAGTTTTTATAACTTCAAATGAAAAAAATTTTATCTTCAAGAGGTCGAACCTTTTAATTTCAATGACCGTGATCAATGTTTTCTCAATTATTAAATATTTATTTGCAGTCAAAAAGTTGTTTTCTTCAAACCTAGAATGACAAATATTGAGAACATTGCAATGACATAATTTTAAATGACATATATGATGTCCAATCGATTGCTGTATATTTTGAAAAAAAACTTCGAACGTAATGTTTTTTATTGTTTAATAACGATTATACATTATTGTCTTTTAATATTCTACCATTCCTTTGCAGTTTAAACATAGGAGCTTTTTTTGTAATAACGATCATGTAGACATCTTAACTTAAAATTATGTCATTGCAATATTCTAAATATTTGTCATCCTAGGTCGAAAAAAAAACTTTTTGGCTGCAAAACCTGTAAATTTGAAGTGAATGAATGAATTCGAAGATTATTATATATAATAATAATTGTATTATTATTATGTGTCGCCTGGTATCCCCAACATGTCCCGGTAAACCCCGGTTTACGGTACTTATGTATATAATGCCGAGGAGACAAGTACATTGAATAAATAATAGTGCGACAAACAAAAATTTAATATCCCGTGGATTAGATGAATATGTATGTAAGAGTGATATATTTTCTCTTTATATTAGCCCTTGCTTGCATTAAGACGGTTAACGTTGCCTCCTGTGTATACGTATGTAGACAAGTTGGATTCCACTCTCGTAATCTCCAGGAGGAAAGATTTTCCGGGATGCTATGTCTTGCACGTTCCTTACAGGCGCACTCGTGCACACTGAGTTTTAATGCACCCCTGGGGAATTCCCCTATTCGTAGCGAAACAGTGTTAAACCGTTTTAAAAAGTTTTATGCTCTCGAACCGTGAAACCCCTATTCGTAACCTGAAACTTCGATTTCGGCTCCATTCACAAGATCTATTGCAGTTAAATTCAAAGATGGGAAATTATCAAAAATCTTGCAGTAATCAATATTTTCTCAAGACATTATAAGACTTAATGCTTTTGATTAAAGTTAAATTTTCTCTCATAGAGTCCTTTAGGATTTTTTATTTTTTTATTTTATCAAGTCTACGGTGTAGTTTTATAGCCTCTTAAGCGGTATGCTGTGTTCAAGGAAATGTGCCCTGGAGGGCAAGATAAAAATGAACTCTGATTTTCGTCAATCCTGATGTCCTTAGGTTTTTCAAGTCGGGGAATAGGCAACTTTAATCAATATTCGGAAATCCAAAATGGCTGATCTAAGATGGCGACTCAAAATTAAAAAATCTAAAACTCGATAGATTTTTACGGAAGTTCGTATCTTGGAGTTTCTCTGGCTTCAGAGTATGAATCCGTGGTCGAAATTTCACCAGCTAATGCGGGAGGTAGAAGCAAACCTATTTCCAAAATGGTTTATTGTTTATATTATATCAGTTTATACGCAATCGACCCCAAAAACCCGTAAAGAAGAGGTTTCGCGTAAATGTGCCAAGTTTTCGGATTTCTTGACATTTTCAAGCCGCCATATTGGATCAGCCATTTTTTGTTTGTCTATTTTGACCACGGATTTGTATTTTATGACCCCAAAAACCTCGAGGGACAAAGTTTTGTGAAAATTGAAATAACGACCCGTAAGATACATGCGTTTAACGCCATATGGCGTCATTGCTCCCCGGTGCACGACTAAAATTGACGCCACATGGCGTCAATGCCGCTCAAGGGGTTAACTGATGCAAAATACTAGTGTTGCCAACACAAATTACAAATGGAGCCAATGGCCATTGGCCTATCTCATTTGACCCCTGAAATTTAACCCCTTATCTATGAAATACGATCTCTCTTCAGCTTTTACATTGGCATGTGATCTTTTAACTACGAGATTTGTCCGGAAACTATACGACCTTGCGCTCTAACTTTGTACCTAGATGTGCTATTGCCAAAAACTTATATTTAGCATTTAAAGGGGACCTCTGCGAGGCGCTCTACTAAGCGACATGGACCTGCGAATCTTTAGACAACTATTGTACGCAGTTGCTTAAATAATCAACCACGTACGCGTCGCATAACAGGATGACGGAACGCACCGAACAAAGAGTGTGCATTAGATTTTGCCAAAAACTTGGCTATTCAAGTTCGGAAACCATCTTCATGATTCGGAAAATGTATAGTGATGAGTCTATGCGTGATACTCAAATTAAATGGTGGTTTATTAAATTAAAAACTGGCCGTACTTCAGTGGAAAGTGACTCGAAGTACTTCAAAATGCGAAACGAGTTTGAGTGTTAAATAATGGAAATAGTCGATAACGATGAGGCAGGTAGAGGAAGACCTCTTGATTGCAAAAACAGCAGCTTATTCAACAATTTCTGGTGAAACACGAGCCTACACAACTTTGGCAGCCCCATACAGTCCTGACCCCTCAACCGGTCTATGTTAAATGATTTTTTCAAATATTTTCAGTAATTGCTTATTGAATTTAATTTAGTTATTTATTACAAGAGACACTTGAACTATCAAATAATTATAAGTTATTAAAATGAAAAGAAAGGAAACTAAAATAATTTGGAGCATGCCACAAAAGATCTATACACTCCTTTAAAATAAAAACGTATACAAATTTCTGTCATCTTGTAGAAGAATATTCATCAAAAACTTAATTTTTCACATTCTTTTAATTTACTAGCACATATTTGACCTAAAAAGTGACCTTAAATAACCTAAACAATTTGAAGGACTAATAAGATAATAATAACCGCTCATGGAATGTAATATAAAACGAGATTATACAATTTTTTCAAATATTTTATTAAATCACTCAAGTTCATATTTTTAATAACAATTTGAAAGATCGAAACCCGTTACAGGTTTTGGGTATTGTACTTCCTGTTCAAGCTGTCGCCAAATCTATAAAAGTAGATCACCAAATCTGAGGATTCATTCCGTAAATAGTGCAAAGCCTGATAAACTTAGAAAATGTTGAATGCTTTTGTGGGCTGGAGTAATTTCAAAAATTCTGAAAAAAACTTTGTGTTCGTGGATATATATATTCTTAAATACCCTCAAATCTTTTAAATTCTTTAAGAAACTTTGGAAATACTTTGAAATATTTGAAAATCTCTTCAAGTCTTTAAAATGCCTCAATTCTTAGAAATGTTCTATTAAAATATTATAAAATCCCTTGAAATCCCGTGAAGTCACATAAAACAATGATGTTCGTTGAAATTCGTTACATCCCTTGAAACGTCCTCGGAAATCTGTCAAATATCCTAAAATATTTCCAATCCTTTTAAATTACTCGAAATTTTTAAATCTCCTCAAATAATAATAATAAATAATAAATTCTTTGAAATTTGTTATGAAAATATTATTAAAAAATTCCTTGAATTCCCATAAAGTTGCATAAAGTTACATTGAAAGTCCTTGAAATTCCTTGCAATATTTGAGTCCTATGAAATCATTTTTAAAAAAAATGAATTAAAATACCTTATTGAGTGAGCCTTTAAAATCACTTGAAATTACAGAAATTCTCGGAAATCTGATAAAATCCATTAAAATCTCCTAAAATCCCTTGGAAACTTTTAAAAATCCTAAAACCTTATAGGTCCTATAAAATCCTTCTTAATCTTCCGAAATTCTCGGAAATTCTTTGAAACCATATGATATTTTTTTTAAATCCTTCCAAATCATTAAAATCTTTGAAAATTCCTCGAAATTTTTTAATCTTTTGAAATTTTTCGAATTTCCCTGACACTTTTTAAAGCTCTCGAAAATTCCTTAGGATCTTGTAAAATACCCTAAAATCTTTAGAATCCTTTGAAATCTCTTTAAATCTATTGAGTTTCTTTGAAATCTTTCGAAATATCCTAAATTCTTGGACATCTTTCCCATTTTTTTAAATTATTGGAAATACCTCGAAATATTTGAAAATCTCTTCAAATCATTGAAATTATTTGAAATTCCTCAATGTTTGTTAATAAATTATTTCAAATTTCACTAACATATTATAAAAACCACTTTAAGTATAATTATATCCCTTGAAATTCCTTGAAATATTTTAAATTCTCTGAAATCATTTTGTGTTTCGAAACTTATTAAAATACCTTATTGGTAGCCTTTAGCTGAAAGGCTTGAAAACTTATAAAATTCCGTAAAATCCCCGGAAATTCATTTAAAAAATTTGTAAATATTCGGAAATTCCTTAGAATCTTTTCAAATATCTTAGCTTATCCTGATAAACATAAAACATGTTGAATGAATCACGGGTGGCAGTAGATATGAAGTCTTTCTAACATTATTACAATCTTCAATTGCAAAATTACTAAACTTTAATATGATGTAGCATAATTTTTCATACATTAATTTCCTATAAGATCGATTTGTTAAAAATATTACGTAACAGTATCGGCCCCCCCCCCCATCCTAACCTATGATCTTTCATATCTGGCCTCTGACCTTACCTTTAACTCTTGACCTACGACCTCTCACTCTTGACCTATGGCCTCTCAGCTTTCTCATCTGACCTTTGACATTTTAGGGTAGAGGACAACTGCGCACCAGCAGCCTGTGTACTTTTCGCCCACTATGCGGCTTCCCCTCACGCAGCCAAACTGCTGCTGCCATTATTTGTCTTTAAAGTTCAATTTTATGTGCACGTACATTAACTTTCATGTATAGTGTGCATTAAAATTCAAATAAGATACTTTCAAACTGTGCTCGTTTTAACTTCCACATTAATAATTAATAAATATTTGGGAATTATATTATGATAAATATTGCACAATTTGTTGATGAAAGCTAATTAAAAATATTATTTCAACACATAAAAAGCAAAATATAAAGGATATTCATAATTGATTTTTCTGTAATAAATGCAGGAAAATCATTCGCAGTTTGTAGTACCTGAAATGTAAGTTATATTTGTAATTTGAAAGTTCTTGAGTTTTTAAAAATAAATTTTTGTTTTGTTTTGTATATTTATAAAATAAACTCAAACGAGTTTCATAAATAATTACAATTCAAAGTACACCTACTAGGATAGGTCGAAAATAATAAATTCTTGCAAACTTTCTGTTGACAAAAATACACTGTGAAAAACATTTCCAACATTTTAAAAATTTGACGTATTTTCAATTTCGATCCTTGGATCGGGGCGATTTTTTACGTGGTATATTTTTGTCAATGCAACGTTTTCAAGTGACCGAAGTGAATCCACTTTAATTTACACAGGTGTTAAGAATTTTTCAGAAAACCGAAGTAAATTAGATAGGAATTATCTCTTAAGAAATGATTAATTAAAATCCGCAAAAAATTGGGAAGACGAGCACCTGACATTGATTTTCTTTGATGAATTTATTCAATTTAGAAGAGAAATTCAAATTAATAACTATTTTCTGAAATTGCTTTCTCATTTCATCAAAATTTATCAAGTTTTAAGAAAAATTTTGTTTTTGAAAATCATTGTTTTTATAGACTGTAGTGAGGACGAGCTGCTGTACTTTTCGATGCCATATCTGAGATAAGTGAAATCTTCAACCCGTAATTCTTGCAGTGGGCTACACTTCATTTGCAGCATTATGCTCTCTCAAAATCAAGAATTATTATTTAAGCAGGGAAAAAGCTACAGGAATTGAATGACAATCAATATCCAAATTCAGATTTTTACTAAAGCAGAGTACAACATAAAATTCACTTACATAAAATTGAACATTCGTTCTTTAATTTTCAACTTTTTAAGCAAATAACATACAGTTGGAATCGTTATAATTCGTAGATTTCGGATATTATATTTGTAAATTACCACGTGCTTAATTGAAAATTCGTTACATTTCGAATTTTAGTTTTCATTAGGTTCAAAAGATTTCCGCTGGCCAGGTTCGGCGGCAGCAGTACGGCTTCGTGAGGGGAAGCCGCGTAGTGGGGGAACAGTACACAGGTAGCTGGGTGCAGAATTGACCATTACCGGCATCTTACATTTTCCACCTTTCCATCTCCGCTTTTCCCTTTTGAAGGCGTTTGCAAGCGCTTCACAAATTGATTTTAAATAACAAATTAGTAAATCAAAGTTAAATATTTTAAAGGTTTCCGATTATAAACATTGCTTGTTTTAATTTTATACTGAAAATATTTTTTTGAAATCAAAAAAGTTTTTGAGCTGATTAAAAAAAAAAGAAAACGTAACTTTTTTCACACTAAAACCAACCATTTTGCTCACATGATACAAATAAAGTTTTAAAATCCATTAATATAATTTTTCTGAAAACGTAAAGATATGTACGTTAGGAACAATTTCGCTGTTGAAAATGTTGAAAACACCTATTTTGTCGATTAGAAATCTGATTTCGAATCGGAGGGTTAAAGTGACGTGAAACCTCTACATTTTATATTCATCACCTAGCATTGTGTGATATTGATCGAGTAGCTATCGAGCTTACTATAAAGGATTGACCTTTTTCCTTCTTAAAATATTCGAAATTGTTCATTCAAACTTTTTTGATTTAATTTTCTTCAAACGCGGAATGAAGTTCTAAATTTGAGGAAAAAGGAGCATATCTATTAAAGTTCGACAGAAATGTTTAAAACTGCTATTGGGTCATTCCATTTTATTTTGCTCAAGTCAATTGAGACCTTTTTTTTTGTTTAATTTATACTTAAATATAATAAAATTCAAGTTTTTAAAAAAAACTTACTTATCACACAAATTCATAAAATTAATGTATTTTTATTTAGAAATTTGATTTTGAAAATTCGAAGGTACAGAAAAATTTCACATTTATGTGCATTATCGAATAGAAAAATGCTCAGATCCTGCAACGTAAAATTGATTTGAATCTAATCAGACGTATTCGGCAGTCTTTGAACTTAAAACATAACATATGCAAAAGTAACTTTCATAAAAATAATGGGCAAAAATTGTATTTTAAAAATGACTAAAATATCACTATTTTTTTACCAAAAAAAATCCTTTATTCTGTTTATACACAGAGAAAAGCTGTCATCATTTTGATTTGTATATTGACCCAAATTTGAGACGCACCATTTTTTAGTCAAATAGGATTTCAATTGAGTTGGTAAACGAAAGGAATATACAGGAAATACTAAAGTAAGACCTGGAAAAATAAGACGCAGCAAAAGTAAACCTGGCTTTTTCTGTGTATGAGAAAAACTTTTGTTGATATTAGGAATACAACTAACAGGACTGTATATGATATATTTGCTCGCGTTTTCGAGATGCATCGATTGACCTATTGAACAACCTTTCATGAACTTCCAAGACCTATCAATACCGCTTTTTAATTTTTGTAGCCAAATTATAAGAGGATTTTTGATATTGGCAATTTAAGAGTACTGTATTGTTCGCGTCTTTGAGATGCGTCGATTGACCTATTGACGAACGTCTTATGACCTTTCACGATCGATTAATAACGGCTTATAAAGTTTCCAAAACAAGTAGCATTTTTTATATGAAGAAAAATTTTCTTGTCAATTTGGAATATAATACTACCGTAAGTTATAAAGTTGTTCGTTATAGCATTCATTGACCTATTGATGATCTCTTTGATTATCTAAAAATAAGATTTTCGTTGAGACGGAAACATAGGCCTGCAAAATATTTAAAATGTCTTTTTTCTGTTGTTCCTATATGAGAAATCCAATTTATTTGTACTGCCTGTGAGAAAGCAAAGTGATCATGAAATGAGCACAAATAAATACACATAAATGGGACATTTTTATTCACCCTTTCATTTCTAAAATAAAATTTCCAAATGAAAGTTAAGTAATTTATTAAATGCATGTGATAAATAAGTTCGAAAAACATTGAAATTTATGGAAGTTATGTATCAATTTTTTTAATTAGGTCGCAACTGACTTCGACATAGTAAAATGGAATGTCAATACCATACGAATATTATATTTATATTATCTATATATGTAGTTCAGGATTGCATGAATATCCAGATTGATCCATCCATAAATAAAAAGGATTATTTTTACAGAACGTATGCCTTAACTGATACGAATAGTTCGTCACCAAAGAAAAGGGAGAATATTGATTTATGTATTAGCGAACCAGGACTGATTATCAATAATTCATTATGAGTTATCTAATTTTATCTTCAAACAGCAAACTGAGTTTCTGCTCTTTTGTGAATTTCAGTCCAATTTTCTCACTTATTATGCTAATAAAATATTATTTCCTATCCTCTTTCACCCAATATCCCTTTTTATGCAATTACAGTGTTGCTACAAAATCCCAGTTTCGGAATTCCTTGACATTCCTGACTTTTCGCTGACAAATTTTTAATTATTCCTGACAGTTCTAAATTTTTCATTCTCGTATAGGAACAACCTGACACGTAGAAGATCAGTAATCTTAATGCAAAAGAAATATTTGTTTCTAATTTTATTTAAAGATTTTTATTGACAACAGGTATACAGAATGTTATGAGGGGTCATCCACAAATTACGTAAGACGATTTGTGGGGAGGATGGGGGCAATTGGAAGATCTCACGTAAGAAATATATGTACTAAGAAAATACTAAATCAGCATATATTACAGCTTGAAGCTATTGCAAGTTTTGAACAAAAGAAATTTAATTTTCAACTAAAAAAGATCAATTCTCTAGCAAAAATGGAATAGTTCTATTTTTAGTTGAAAAAATTAATTTTTAACCAAAAAAAAAAAAACGAATTTTCAACAAAATAGTTCAATTTTCAACCAACGAAATTAATTTTTACCTGAAATAATGAACCGTTAACCAAGAAATTAATTTTTACCCAATTAAGGAAATGTTCAGCCATACAGATAAAGTTTCTATAAACAATTTTCCATTAAATACATGAATTTCCAACTAAAAATATCATTTTTTAACAAAAACAAAAATATTGAAATGGTCAGCCAAATAGTTAATTTTTGACGCACAAGGATGAAGTTTTAATCCAAAAAATTAATTTTCTACCAATAAATGATCTATTTTCAATAAAATACATGAATTTTCAAAGAAATAGTTAAATCCTCAACCAAACGGATTAATTTCAAAACCAAAAAGATGAATTTTCAACAGAAGGAGTGAATTTCAAAGCCAAAGAAACAAATTTTCTACGCAAATAATTCAATTTTCAAGCCAAAATAGACAAATTTTAAACAATATAAATGAATTTTCAACCAAATAGTTGAATTTTCAAATAAAAAATATATATTTTTAACTTAAATAAAATAGTTAAATTTTCAGTTAAAAAATTAATATTCAACCAAATGAAATGTACTTTAACTAAAATAGTTTCATTTTCCACCGAACAAACTAATTTTCAACCAAGAATATTTACATTTTTACTAAAAAAAGACGAATTTTCAACTAAATAGTGGAATTTTTAACCAAAAAAGACCAATTTTCAACCAAGAAAGATTTTTCAGTGAATCATGAAAAAAATTTCATTTAAAATGTTGAATTTTCTACAAAACGATTTAATTAGCAAACCGAAAATATAATTTGTCAACAAAAAGTTAATTTACAATCAAATATACGATTTTTCTACCAAAATAGTTGAATTTTCAACCCAAACGGATGATTTTTCAACAAGAAAGTTGAATTTTCAAAGAAAACGAATGATTTTTAATAATATTATTGAATTTTCAACAAAATATTACCTTAGTTTAAAAAATGATTCTTCTTATATATTGAGCTTTCTTACCGGGAAACAACCGCTGGGACCTGATAGTAACTACGGTTACAGCCATTATAGAATATATATCGCCTTTCCTCATATAATGAGGTATCACATGAATTGTCTCTCTTATAATCCAGATGGTGTAATTTTGATTGATAGTATATAATAATATTAAAATTGCGTGGAAATATATCTTAAAGTAAATATACAAATTTCCCAGTTATTGTTTTTCAGAATTCTATTAAATATATATTTTTTAAATTCTTATATCGTGCCTGAATTATTGTCAAACGTTGGTTATTTCGAATTTATCATGAGTTACAAATGAATGATAGCAATAAAAGTAGATAAGAAATCAATAGGATTGCTTCGAAGGAGAAAAAAATATAGAATATAGATAGTCATATTATGGCGATACAAATAAGAAGAATGATGTGAATAATGTTGAATTGAATAATAGAATTTAAATGGATCCCA
Source organism: Andricus grossulariae (assembly GCA_011634705.1). Taxonomy (NCBI): domain Eukaryota; kingdom Metazoa; phylum Arthropoda; class Insecta; order Hymenoptera; family Cynipidae; genus Andricus; species Andricus grossulariae. The sequence goes on from JAABKJ010000755.1 coordinate 24,349,868, forward strand.
TATTGAAAAGATTAAAAAAGACAGTGATCAACTTAGATAAAATCTCTTACATTATTCGAAAAAAGAAGATGTTGAAGATGAAGATGTGTTGCGGATTTTATTAAAAAAAAAGGAATGATTGATTAATTAAAATGAGATATATTGAAACTATAAATAAGATTCAACATCAAACACTTTAAAAATACAATTAAAAATCTACTTACATAAAGCATAAATTATACACTTATCTTCATTAAACCAGGCAAAATACATCTTTAAAAATTTAAGTTCTAAATATTTAAAACCAAATAATTTCAAATCGGGAATTTTCGAAGTTAAATTTTGAGAATAGAAAATTGCACAATTTGAAATATAAAGTATTAAAACTCCCTCAGTCTTAACATTTAATAGTTTCAAACCAAAAAATTAAAAATATAAGAATTTAATTTCAACAGTTTTAAAATTCAAAACTTTGGAAATTAGGTTGCAAATATTCAAAATGAAACATATTCATTATTATGGAATAATAGAAAATTATACAATTTTATCCTACATTTTACAAATAATTAAAATTAACCATAAAGGAATGATTAAGACATTGAAAGTTACGGCCTCGATCAATTTTTATAAATTCTTTCTTTTTATTAAAAATGCAACTACTTGGTTGAAGGTTGAATTTCTTTATAGAAAAATCATTTTTATGGTTAAACATTCATCATTTTAGTTAAAAACTTATTTCTATTTTAAAAAATTCAACTATTTGTTTGAAATTTCATATATTTTGTTGAAAATTCGTCTTTATTGGTAGAAAATTAATCATTTAGGCTGAAAATTCTTCTTTTTTGTTGAATTCAACTGCTTTTTATTTTAAATTGAAATATCAACCAAAACATTTTTTGTTGAGAATTTATTGTTCTATATTGATAATTGTACTATTTGGTTGAAAATTCAACTGCTTCGTTAAAAAAAACATTGTTTTAATTAAAGAATAGTTACAAATTCAACTATATGGTTCCAAAATTATTTATGTTTTTGAATAATCGTCTTTTTTCTAGAAAATTAATCTTTTTGGTGAAATTTTTTTTTTTTCAATTCAACTACTTGGTTGAAGATTGAACTGCTTTGTTGAAAATTCATTCTTTTTATTAACGATTCCTCCTTTGTGTTTAAAATTATTCTGTTTGATGCAAAATTTTACTATTTGGTTGAAAATTCATTTTTTTAGGGGAAAATACAACTTTTTGGTCAAAAATTCATTCAATTTGTTGAAACATCGTCTCTGGTATAAAATATTTACTTGAAATAACCGATCATCTGACAACAGGAGTTACTGATTAGTTCGCTATGATAAAATAATATAATTATTTATGAATTAAAATTCTTCATTATATTACTATAAACAAATGATTAAAATTAACCATAAGTGACTGATTAACACATTGAAAGTTACGGACTAGATTAATTTTTTCAAATCTTTTGTTATTAAAAAATTAACTACTTGGTTAAAGTTTGAACTACTTTATTAAAAATTCATTTTTACGGTTGAACATTTATCATTTTAGTTAAAATGATGATTTGTTTGAAATTGTATATCTTTTGTTAAAAATGGGTCTTTATTGGTAGAAAATAAATAATTTTGGTTGAAAATTCTTCTTTTTGGTTAAATTCAACGTTTTTTTCAAATTAAAATATCAACCAAAAAATTCTTTGTTGAGAATTCATCTTTTTTATTGAAAATTTTGCTATTTGGTTGAAAATTTAACTTCTTTGTTATAAAAAAACAACATTTTTTTATTAAAGATTCATGAGTTGAAAATTGATGTTTTTTAGTTACAAATTCAACTGTTGAAGCATCGTATTTTTTTAGTATAAAATTAATCTTCTTGGCGGAAAGTTCTTTTTTCTTTCATATATGTACTTGCTTTCAAGTTCAACTGCTTCATTAAAAATTCATCCTTTTGGCTAATGATTCCTCTTTTTAGTTGAAAAGTGATCTGTTTGGATGAGAATTTAACTATTTCGTTGAAAATTTGAATTTTTAGTTAATTATCAATCCGGTTTAGTTGAAAACGCAACAGATTGAATAATTTAAAATGACTGATTTCATCAGTAAGTCAAATTGACTGATTTTTCAGTCAGTATATGCATAAACAATCTTTTTTATATGTAAAATATGCAGCTAAAAATAATATCCTCTAAAAAAGAGCATAAATAAAATTAACAATTTTACTTTTACAACAAACTTCGATAAATAAGAGTTTTTATATTATTCTTCAGGCTGAGTCTATGCTCACCGAAATGCAGTGACCGTAGCACAAATATTTTCGGTGAGTCCAGACACTAGCTCCATATTTTTTTAGCGTTGGAAAATACTGTGTTTGCCCCCCTCCCTAATTCGAAAATACGTCCTATTCAGGGGTTAAGAAATAAACATGGGTTTTGTGGGATCAACCAAATAAACATTCGCAATCCGTATATCTAATGTAAAAAGTAGATAAAGGAAACGAATAGAATGTTCTCCTTTCAGAAATGGGAGTCTACGAGCAACGGAGTTACCGTTACTTTTTCTCAACTTGATACAAATGGCTATACTTTTTTCAGTTAGTAATGAAACAGTAAGAGCTTCTAACAATTTTACCGATGAAAATATTCAGGTAGATGCAGCTTTTCCCGTGGTGATATTAATTCTCACGCTTTTATACCCAGAAAAAAGAATTTTGGCACAAAAAAGAGGATCTCATTTTAAGACAAAAAGTTGACTTGATTTATTTTAGATGTAAAAACCAGCTAGCTAGCCTAGGATATCAATAATAATGATGCAAAAATGTTTATTTATACATTTAGTTTCAACATTTTTAGTGACAACAGCAATGAGTTTACAACTCGAAAAGATAATGTTTAACCAAAGTGATGAACCTTCAATAAAAAATGAATTCTCAACAAGAAGTGTGATAGTTGATATTTTTACCACAAAATATTTTAACTTTCAATCAAAAACAGATGAAATAAACCAAAAAGACGAGTTTTCAACAAATCAGTTGATTCCTCAACCAAAACAGACTAATTTTCAAAGCAAAACAAGGATTTTTAGGCAAAATATTTGGGGTGGGGCTTTGCCCCCCCCCTCCCGTGGAGGGCAAAGCCGAAAAAATACAGCCTGTTAGAAATAATTAAATTATCAACTCATTTTTTCATTCATGTGAATAATACTTATAGAAATATAATATACAATAATCTAGGACTCGAAATGAAAAAGAAAAATGGTGAATTCCACATCGTATTAACTTGAAAAAAATCATTGACTGTTAATTGGTCGGCGCTGACCATCCTTAACCTACATTTTTAACCAAAAAATTTAATTTCTAACCAAATACCTTGAAACGTACACGATCGATTATTTTAGGGCTGGGGGGGGGGCACCTCTACAGCAATTCGGCAGTTGATTTTTATCAAGCGACGTTCATTGGCTGCCCCGTCCTTGTATCGCTGCGCTTTATCTAAGCAACTTTTTCAACCGCGCATGTGACGAAAAGCGCGGGTGGATTTAAAATCAATAAATACTGTAAATAATGATACAGATAAATACACCCGACATTCCTTGAACGTCTGGTCCACGCAGTTTCTCAGCTCATGGGGCGAGAGATGGTTGCGACTCTCGCCTCGGAAGGACTGGCAGTGCGTGAGTACCAGTCGAGTATGTAGCGCAATATGATGCATTCTAAGTGGAAACGGTTCAGACGGTCCCGACTAATTGCGCAGTTGAAAAAGTCGCGGTCCGTTGGCCAGTGTTTGAGGCCCTACTAGGATAGGTGGAAATGTCAGCCGTGAGGAAGGTTAGGATATAGTACTGCAACTACATACGCCTTTTTGAAGAAAATATTCTGAACGTAAATGTAAGTGATAAAGGGCTGACCAGTAATATTTCTCAAGTGTTTCAAGTGTTTCGCGAAATACAATGAACTATCTGAAATTTCAATCTACTATATGAAATTGCAATCAACTATCTGAAATTTCAATCAACTATCTGAAATTTGAGTTTAGAGTACCCGGTTTTGATCAAATCGATCTGACTTACTTTTACATTTAGCATAATTTCTCGAAAAAATTGTCTGCGTTCCCATGACGTCATGCTAAAATACTCAATTTAAAGCTTCACGCTCTTCGGGCCTCTTTTTTTTAATTGGTCAGCCACTGTCGCGGGTGTGGCCGTACAGCCCGTACAGGGACCATGGTGGGAGATGTCGAAACTGCGCAACTTAAAATAAGCGTGTAGAGGGAGGTTAAACTAGGTGAATTTGAAAATAAGCGATCTTTAAAATAAAGGGAAGTTCACTCTGGTTAAATTTTGAACAAGAAAAATGTTTTTTTAACTAAAATTATGAAACCGACAAAAAAAGACGAATTTTTAACAAAATAGTTGAATCGTTAACCAAAATAAATTAACTTTCAAACAAACAGTTCTGAGTTCTAACTCAAAAAGATGCAATTTCTATCTCAATAGACGAATATTGAACAAAAAAGAGTCACTTTTTAACCAAATCGTTCAATATTTAATAAACAATAAAATAGTTACAAAGTTTGAAAAATGCATTTTCAACAACAAAAAAACACGCATTTTCAGCAAAATAGTTCAATTTTTAACAACAACAAAAATAAAATTTCAACCAAAACGGAAGTTTCAACCAGTGTGATTATTTTTCTACCGAACAGATGAATTTTCAACAAAATACATGAATCTTCACCTAAAATAGATCAATTTTCAACTTAAAAGAGAATTGCTAAATTTTCAATAGCAAAAAATGATTTTCAACCAAATAAAATAAATTTTTAATCATATAGTTCAATTTTCAATCAAACAGATGAATTTTCTACCAAGAAGATTAATTTTCTACCAAAAAAGAATAATTTTTAACAGAATGCATACATTTTTAGCAAATATTTTGATTTTTAAAGGACCTTTCAACCAAATAGTTACATTTTCAACCAAAGAAATAAATTTACAACCAATAAGATGAATTTGTCACCAAGAAGTTTTTCTAACCAAAAAGACGACTTTTCAACAAAATACAGAAATTTTTAACCCAATAGTTGAATTTTCAAACGAAGAAGATATGTTGTCTTTCAAGCAAAAAAAGTTTTTCAACTAAATTAATGAATCACCAGCAAAAAAATTACAATTTTAACAAATTAGATCCACATTCAACTAAGTAGTTGAATTTCAAACAAGAAAGATGAATTCCCAACAAAAAATTTAGTAGTTGATATTTCAATACATAAAAAATTAATTTTAAACCAAAAACAGTTAAATGAAAAAAAACAGGATTTTCAAGAAAATGGTATAATCCTTAATTAAAACAAATTAATTTTCAAACAGACAGTTGTGATTTTTGACCCTAAAAGTTGCAATTTCTGCCAAAATGGGCGAATTTTCAGCAAAAAACATTGAGTTTTAACAAAATTTTAGAATTTTTAACAAAATTTTAGAATTTTCCACAAAATCAAATTAACTTCAACTTCAGTTAATCGAAAATTGCCTGACATTCCCTGACTTTCTGGAATTCCCGGACCCGTATCAACCCTGTTTCTACTTACTTATCATTAATTCGATTTAATGGTAAAAAAAATACTAAATTCAGAACACCAGATTACATAAAATGTGGAAAAAATTTAACGATCAAGTGAATCCTTTTTTTTAACAATAAAACACGCGCAATTTGATTCTTTCAGACACAAATATTTCAGTGATTTAAAGGTATTTGAAATTTAAGAAAAATCAGAAAATGAAGTTTCTTCATTTGCAAATGATATTGTAAATGATTGATTATATTTTTTTAAGATTTAGAAAAAAGCTATTAGTCTGTTTATTGAAAAGTAATGATTTTCAGTTTCTTCAAGTTAGAGATTTTTGCGATTTTTTCCGTTAAGGGCGTTTGGTTTTTTTGGCGCCAAAAGTTGACCTTGGCGATGGTTTAACTCAACATCAAATGTAAATATATTACATTCAATATGAAAAACTTTTAATTCCTACGTTTTCAAGTCGAAATATATTACATTTTCTCCATAATAGCTGAATTTTCAACCAAAACAGTTGTCCTACTACAAGAGATTAATGTTTAAACTAAAAAGACAAATTCCCAAGAAAAAATAAATTAATTTTTAATGATTTTTTTTAACAGTTGAATTTTCAACAAAAAAGTTCATTTCAAACTAAGAAAGATGAATTTTCTACCAAAAAGGATGAATTTTCTACCAAATGAGGCATTTTCAACCAGTTGAATTAAAAAAGAATTTATAACTTTACTTGAATGAATACTTGAATTTACTTGAATTACTTGAATGAATAAATGAACAGACAAATTTTTCATCAAGATAGATGAATTTGAAACCAAATAGTTGAATTTTTCAGTAAAAAAGATATTTTTTCAACCAAAAATAGATTCGACAAATATTTTGCTTGCAAAATTGATTTTCAACAACAACAAAAAAACGATTTTTCATCAAGTTTAATTCAACTAAAAGGGATGAATTTTTAACCAAAGAATTGCATTTTCAACCAAATAATTGCATATTTAACCATATCCAAACGTGATAAATTCTGAACCAAATATATAATAGTAGATTTTCAAACCGAAAATAGTTGGATTTTCTTTTTGGGTTCTATTAATTCAGTTCGCATTTAAGCAAAAAGCGAGCAAGAAGGGGATAAAAGACGACCCAGAAGTTAGCCATGCATATACACTTGAAACTTGTGCCATTAATTAAAAATGAAGTAATGGTCCTAGCGAAAAACTAAAGATAGCCCAAAGAATTTTGCAGTATTTTAACAGATTTTGAGATATTTCTAGTGAACTTTAAAAAATAAATTTAATTTAATTCAATTTAAAAGGATTCCTAGCTAATTTAAAGATTTATAGGAATTTTAAATTTCACAAGGTTAAACGATTACAAAGATTTATAGGTATTTAAACGTTTTTTTAAAGAACTTTAATAAGTAAGTTTCATTTAGTTTGAATTCGAGAGAATTTTCACAAGATTTTAAGCCATTTCGTCAGATTTTATAACAATTCCACGGGATTTGAAAGATTTTCAAACATATCAGGAGGTTTTAAGGGATTCCAAAAAATTTCAACCGTGGAACTTTCACGGATTTCAAGGCTTTTAAAAGGATTTTATGGGATTAAATAATTAATAATTTTTTTGATCACGAATTATAAAAATTAGATAAAACTTGAGTAAAAACTTAAGTTAAAAAGTTAAAAAGTTAAAAAGTTAAAAAAAGTTAAAAGGTAAAGTTAAATGTTAAACTTAAATAAAACCCCATTTATTATATTAATTAATTATGTAATTGTAAATCATTTCATCGGGTTTCAAAAGATTAAAAATATTTTCTCGATTTCAAGGAATTTCAAAACATTTCCAGGGATTCTAAAGAATTTATACGTTTTTTAAAGATGTCAAGGGTTTCAAAGAAGTTTGTAGAATTTTCAAACAAATTTCAAGAAAGAAATAAATTAAATTTTATTTCAAGAGATTTCTACGGATTTCAACCATTCAAAGAGACCTCTAATTATTTTGAAGTTTTTGGGGAATTTTACAACTTTCAATGGATCTTAACAGATGTTATAACAGATTTCAAACACTTTAATAGATTCAAAAATAATGCCAAAGGTATCAAGGGATGTAAAGAGATTTCAAAAAGTTTTCATATGGACTTTAATTACATTTTAAGCGATTTTAAGGATATCAAAGGAATTCATAGATCTTTGCTGTGTAAAGTTCATTTGTACAGAGTCGCTATTTTTCTGTACTTTCATATGACACCATGAGTGGTCTAATATAAAAACCATAAATCCGAGTAATTAACCCATCGAAAGTAAACATTTTCTTTTAACTAGTTACTGCATCTAGTTAATTTTCTTGGTAACGATAGTTACTCCTTCTTGCCGAATTTGTCGATCGTAGTTTAAGAGGCCGTACATGAACTACGTTACCAATTTCAGGTGGGAGAGGGGGGGGGTAGGTCACGCTAAAAACTACGGTTGGTAACAGCGTAAGGAAAGGAAGAGGGAAGAGGGGGGTCAGTGAAAGTAACTTCGCCAACTTAGATAATAGTAAGTACGTTTCCTGATAATACATTTGTACAAAGTTTTCGAATTTTGCGAAACATGGCCCTTCAGCGGTAAAGTTAAGTAATTAATTAATAAGTTTGAAAACACTTGAATATTTTATATTTAATACTCTTTTCTCTATTCCCCTCTTTTCTCTTTTGTTAAAAAAGTCTTCTTTTATGCACTGTTTTTAAGAGACCCATTTTATCCCCTTTTTCTCGCTTTTAGCTTAAATGCGAACTGAATTATTGAAAATCAATAAGAAAATCCAACTATTTTTGGTTGAAAAGTCTAGTATAATATTTTTGGTTCGGAATTTATCTCGTTTGGATAAAAAAAATAACAATAAAATAAAAAATCATCTATTTGGTTAATGATTTAACTATTCCATGTTTGAAAAATTAATCTTCTTGATTAAAAAATTATGTTTTTTATTTTATTTGTTCGTAAAGGTCCGTACCTGAATTATGTAACGGATTATAGGCCCTTTTCAAGACACCCCCCCCCCTTACTGTACGTAATTTATGGTTTCCAGAAATAATACGATATGACACTTGAAACTAATGGAAATTTTTTGTATTTTAGATGAAACATGCTTTGCAGGATGAAAATTTGATTTTCAAAATTCTCTGCTTTTTCCTTGAACAATTTTTCATTTTCCCTGGCCATTAATATTCAAAGACCAGAATCTTAATTTTGTAACATTTTTATTATAAAATCTTTTATAAACGGAATAAAACAATAATTCAGATGAAAATTTGAAATTTTTATATTTATTTATTTTGAAAAAAATTACTTTTCTACCATAAAAGATGACTTTAACAGAATACTTAAATTTTCAACACAGTAATTAAATTTTCAACAGAATAATCAAATTATCAACCTAAAATGATAAATGCTCAACAAAAAAATATTATAGTTGACATTTAAAACAAAAGAGATGCAATTTCATTTTAAAAAATAAGACGACTAGACAAAATTTCAACAAATAAAATTTTTTCAAACATAAGAGAAAAAAACGATCATCTACATTGTTGAAACTTCAAGCCAAAACACGAAATTTCTGTAAAATACATATTTTCAACTAAAAAATATGAATTTCCAGCAAAAAAAATTAATATTCAACAAAATAATTAAATTGTCAACCAAAGATATAAATCTTCATTCAAAAAAACAATTTTTCAAGAAGTGGTTCAACGTTTACCCACGCAGTTAAATTTTCAATTAAAAAATATCGGTTTTCAAAAAAATAGTTCAGCTTTTAACCAAAGAGATGAATTTTCAACTAAAAATATGAATCTTCAACAAAAATATGATTTCTTAAAAAACTGGTTCAAACAAAATGTTCAAACAAAATAGTTGAATCCTGAAGCGAAATAGTTTAATTTTTAATCAAAAAGTTGCATTTTTATCCAAGAAATATGAAATTTCTACTAAAATAGATCAATTTTAAATCAAAAAGACAAATTTTCAACAACAAAAAGTGTGAATTTCCATCCAAAAAAGGTTTCTTTTCGCCTTTTGAACATCAAAATATGAATTTTAAATAAGCATTAAATTTTCTACAATGATACTTGAATTTTTAATCCAAAAAGACAAATTCTCAGCAAAACAGTCGAATTTTCAACCAAAAAGGACGACTTTTTGAAAAAATTGGTAAGGAAGATGGTTTAGACAAAAGGGGCAAAATAATAAGTGTGCTGAAAAAAGAACCGATCACTGAGTTATGCGGATATATACGGAAATTTCAAGAATTGGCTAGAAACAAAAGGGAGCAAGAGAGGGATGAATGAATGAGTGGAAGGAGGAATGATGTATGGGTAATGTCTTCAAACTTGTAATTGTATTTAGACACTCTTGTAATGTAGAACTCCTAATTGTATAGAGGGAAGAATTGTAAAAGGCTGTAAAGGTCATACAAGGAATAAAGCATTATTATTATCATTATTATTATTAATATACTTGAATTTTTCCAAAAATTTGTCAAAATCCTGAAAAGTATAATACTTCTTCGACATGTCTGAAATCTTTAATTTTTTTTTTAATTTGCTCAAGAATCTTAAAAAAATGATTTATTTATATAACCTTAAGAACAAATGAAGAAATAAATTTAAAAAAGAAACCTTGGATTTATTTTTCACATGTACATCATTGTTGGGCATTTACATATTATAATAGAAACCCGGCTGCAAAAGATAGTTAAAAGATAGTAAAAAATAACTGTGTATTATACATTTTTATTTTCTATTCAAAACTATTTATCACCTAAAATTAGAATTTTTCTTTTATGACTGAAAATTCCTTTTTTGTTACTAATTGAACTAGTTGGATGAAAAATCGTCATTTTAGTTTGAAAATTAATCTGTTTTTGTTGAGAATTACACTGTTTGCTGAAATTTCGTCTTATTTTGTTAAAAATGCAACTGGTTGAATATGAATTTTGTTTTAATAATTATTAAAACAAAATTCATCTCTTTATTTGATAATTTTTTGTAGAAAATTCGCCTCTTTTGGAAAAAATGGAATCTTTTTTGGTTAAAAATGCAACTGGTAAGAATTATTTTTTTTAGGATTCAGCTATTTTGTTGAAAATTTGTGTTTTGGGATGAATGGAACTGTATTTTATTTTAAATCTTTTTTGGTTGAAATATCATTTATGTATTATATTTTTCATTGAGTATACACTTAGAAATACAAAATTTAATTCTTTCTCTTCAAGAAACAAAACATAAAATACAATTAGTCAACGTGAGTTTAAAGAGTTTCTTTCAACTGCATTCTTCAAAAAAATGTAGAATATCATACTCCCTTAAAAATATTAACGGTAAAATTTTTGTTAATGCTGATAAATTTGTGACGTTCGCTTCGTTATGAAAAGTATGTTTTTCACAAACTCGATTAAAATTTGAACCTACTTTTCCAATATTTGAATTAACCTGTAAAGTTGATACATTATATAAGTATGTTATTGACGTAAATAGTTTAAATGTTAAAAATTCTCATACTTCTTGTTGAATAAGTGCTTAGACGTTTTCAGAAGTCCTCAAAAGCCAAAGAAATTTTTTCAAGTTTTAAGTAAATATCTGAAAAAGAACTGTTTTTCTCTGCTAATTCAATTGAAAAATCTCAAAATATTGTGACAATTTTTTATGAAACTTTAAAAATAACAAGGTTTTTAAACTTATTTTAATGTTTTATAGATTCTAGAAAATTAAGGTTAATCAGTAATTCGTCTTAAATTTTCCAAAACGAATGATAAATGGAACTGTTAAACAATTAAATAATATTTGATTTTTGTTTAAAAAAGTGCTCTATAAAGGTTCAATTTAAAAAAAATGCTGATGTGACGTTTGGCTTAACTACGAAAAATATAAGTTTTATAAACATGGTTAATATTAAAAACTGCATTTTCAATATTCAAACTAGGATATAAAGTTTATACACTATACTATGTTGAAAATTAATATTTCAGCATACAAGCAAAAATCTAAAAGAAAAACATTTTTTTGTACTATTCCGATTTAAAAAATTGGAAATAATGTGAAAAATTCCTTGAAATATTTAAAATAAAAAGGTTTCAAACTTATTTTAATGTTCAAGCGAAAATTCATATTACTGAATAAACTGTTTCAAAAAGTTTTCAGAAGGAATAATAAATTAAACATTTCAGCAACCAAAATATGACTTTTTTTTATTTGAATATGATTTTTGTTAAATGAATGGAAACTTTGCTTCAAGACGAACCTCAGCCTCAAATAAAGTTACCCAAAAGTTAGTTCTGATTTTAGCAAACATTTACTTTTCCTACGTTTACAGATATTAGGAATTGAGAAAATGTACTTTTACTCTACTAATTTCAACAAAGGAATTTAACGTTCAACCAAGTAGTTTTATTTGTAACCAAAAAATAGGAATTTTCAATTAAAATGTCGAATATTTAACTGAAATTCTTGAATTTTGAACCAAAGAGATAAACTTTCGAACAAGAAGATTAATTTTCTACCAAAAAAACTATCTTTTAATAAAAGATATCAATTTTTTAACGAAATAGTTACATTTTTAACTAAAAAAGACAAATTTTCAAACAAATAGTTGAACTTTGAACCATAAAAGATAAATTTTCAACCAAAAATGGAATAATTGAATTATCAGTGAAAAAATCTATTATTGACCAAACTGATGAATTTTTAACTATAATGATGAATTTTCCACTTGAATAGTTGAATTAAAAAAAAGATTGATTTTCAACTAAAGAGAAAAAATTCAGTTACAAAAATTAATGTTCAACCAAAGAGGTGCATTTTCGATTAAAATGATGAATCTTTAAGTAGAATAATTGCATTTTCAATCAAAATGATTCATTTTCAACCAAGTGGATTAATTTCTGCCAAAAAGGTGGAATTTTCAACTACAAGCTATAATTTTTTATCAAAAAATGGAATAGTCAAAGTTTCAACTAGAAAAGTTAAATTTTCAGTAAAGAAAATTAATTTTCAGCCAAACAAAAAACGAATTTTCAACAAAATATCTCATTTTGCGTCCAATGAGATGAATTTCCAATTGAAATTATGAATCTTCAAAAACAACAAAAATTAATTTTCAACAAAAGAGTTTCATTTTTAATAAAAATACATGTAAGAGAAAAATTAAATTGCAAGTAGATCTTCAATAATATTCTATTCATAACACCTTGACCATATTAAAAAAGGTCACATGTATTTATCTATTAATAAAGATTAAGAATTTTCTGCATCATCAATTTAGTAAATCAGAATTTCTAAATAAGTTATTTGACGATACAAATTATTTCTGAATGTTTCTAAACATCATTTATGAAAGAGAAAATTGTAATTGTTTTTTTAATATTGAAAAATAGTTATGTTCTCAACATTTTTCTATCAGACTATAATTTGTAAACTTGTTAACACATATGAAAAAAATGTCGATACCGGTAACCAAAAAATTACCGATACCAACAAATTAAAAAAAAATGTAAATAAGGGTTTTGAAGCTTTTAAGGTAATGAATTTTGTTCTGCAGATTCCAGGGAAAATTTTAATTTATTTTTTGCTAGTAAATAGTGTAAATAAAATATTTCAAAATATTTCGAAATATTTCAACTGCTTTCCTAAAATTTCGGAGATGAATGTAGAAAATTTCAAAGCCAAAATGTCCATTTTGCAAGATTACAAAATTTTAGAAGAAAATCGAATCAGTTCAAGAGATATCTAAAAGTTTTTGAAGGGCACAAAAAGAATTTTATTTAAAACAAAATGTAGATTTTCCAAGATTGAGAAGAAAATATATAAACCTTTCAAGAATTTTTTAAGGTTTCAAGGGAAATAAAAAGGTCTCGGAAAATTGTTTATGATTTTTTATTTTACAGCAATTATTTTATGAGAATATTTGAAAAGATTTAAAAAAATTGTTGAAGATTTAAAAAAAACTTTAAAAAGATTTTAAAAATAATAAAAAAGGAATCTGGAATATTTGAGGGCAATTTTGCAGAATTTTTCAAAAATTTTAGGATAAATTCGACTCATTAAAAAAAGTATTTAGAAGTTTTTAAAAATTTCACAAATAATAAAAATTTTCGAAAAACTTGAAACAAAATGTAGATTTTTGAAGATTTTGAAATAAAATTTTTATGGTTTTTTAATGATTTTAAAATTAAATTAAATTTTCAGGACGATTTCAGGACGGTTTCAGGACGATAAAATGATTTTCTTTAGATTCCTGGAAATATTTGAAGGGATTCTTTATTTGAAAAAATTAATTTCAGAAGAATTTTTAAAAAGATTATAAAAGATTACAAAAGATTTCCCAAATTGTCGAAAATGAATCCGGAAGGTTTTTAAACAATTTTAGAAATAATTCGAGTCAGCTAAAAAGATATTTAGGAATTTTTAGAATTTTGAAGATACTAAAAATATTTTAAAACTTTGAAAGATTTCCGAACATTTATAAAATATTATTCTTAAATTTTTTCCAAGCATCAAGAAGTCTTAAATATCTTTCAAAATATTCAAATTTTTCCTAAAATTTTGTAAGATCCTGTAAAATAAAATAAAATTCTTTTAAATTTTCAATATACTTTTTATATACTTTTTCAACGTATTTGAAATCTTCAAGAATCTTTTTGAACATTTTCGAGAAACCTAGGAAAATTATATTTTTATAAACTTAAAGCAAAAAACAAAGAAACTGAAAAAATAGTCATTCGAAGTTTTTATTTTGTATTAAAATTTTTTTTTCCTCCAAATCATAATTTGAATAATTTTTTTCTCAATCCTGGACTAACAAAACTTTTTTGGTTACAAATCCAACAATTTTGTTGAAAATTTATTCTTTTCATTTTTTTTTTTTTTTTTTTTTTTTTTTTTTTTTTTGAAAACTCATCTGTTCTGTAAAATATTTAATCTTTTTTTATTAGAACTGCTAATGTTTGGTTTAGAGTTCAAATCTTTAATTTCATATTAAAAATATTGTTTAGTTCAATTATCAACTATTGTATTTTTGGTTGGGAATTCATATTTTTTGGTTGAAAATTAAATTACTTAGTTAAAAATTAAACTACTTTGTTGAAACGTCATTTTTGTGGTCGAAGATTGATCATTTTAGTTGAAAATTAGTCTTTTTTGGTAGAAAATTATTCTTTTTGATAGAAAATTCATGTATTTCGCTGTAAATTTAATTATTTTGTTGAAAATTGTCTTTTTTGTGGAAAATTCATACTTTCAGGTTAAAAAGGTGAACTTTTGTTGTAGAAAGTTCATCTCTTTTGGAACATGTTTAATGAATTTGGTTAAAAATACAACGGGTCGAAAATTGACTTTTTTTGGTTGAGGACTCAACTATTTTGTTGAGCATTTGTGTTGCATTGTTTATTGAGAATTCACCTTTTTTGTTTACAAATTCAACTATTTGATTGAAAAAAATATATTTTTTGTTGAAATTTTGGTTTGACATTTGCGCGTTTGATGATGTTACTTCGAATGAAATTGAAAAGCTGCATTTTTAAATAGCAAACTCTTTATCAAAATATGCAATTTCAGAACTGAGAAACTTCCGTTTCCTGGTGAAGATGCAGGAAGTCGTGGGTGGAGAAAAGACGGGTTGGCTTCTGTAAGCAGATCTGCTTACGTTATCAGTGATTACAGTCGTACACGTGCAGGTGCATGTTAAGCCTATAGATTACTTAAATCTAAATATCTTGATATTAAATAGTCTCTAATACCACATTACAAAATTTAAATTTTAAATCTTCCATCAAAAATATTTAGTTTGCTATTTATGCCTAGATCTAAAAATTTTCATATTTAGTCGTGTAGAAAATAGTTACCCAAAATAGCCTTTTTTCTCAAATCCCGGCTGAAAATATTCAAATGGAAATCTGCGTGAATTAATTCAGGTAAATGGGAAGGCACCCCACAAATTGTCCTTTTTTAAGTCAAAACAACTCCTGACATTTTTTTTAATACGTCCTGTTCCAGTAGGACTTTTTGTGGACAAAAGTATTAGAAAAGTGCAGCTTAATTTTTTTTCAAAATTTTAGCAAGGATTTATATATTCCGAAATGTTCCTGCCAAAGTACCAAAAAAGTTTGAATTTTGTCCTGTTTCAGCAGGATCTTTTGTGACTCGAATAGAAACATATAAGCAGATTTTTTCGCTTAAATTCGAACTGAATTAATCAAACCCAATAAGGAAATTTAATTATTTTTATTTAAAAAGTCTCCTATCACGTTTTTAGTTTAGAATTCATATAAGATTTTTTTAAACTGCAACCATTTGGTTAAAAATTGATGTAATTTGTTGAACTATCAACTATTTTGTTGAAAAGTCATATTTTTGGTGGAAAATTCAACTGTTTTATTAAACATTCGAACTTTTTCAATTAAAATTTAGCTTTTTCGGTTGAAAATTCATCCTCCTTGGTTGGAAAGTGATCTTTTTCACTTACAAGTTAATTCTCTTTAATTCAAAAGTCTACTTTTATATTTTCGTTGAAAAATCGTCTTTTTGGATGGAAAACCCGTCCCTTTTGTATGTATTCAAAATTCATCTTTTGGTAGAATAATCATCTTTTTTGGTAGAAAATTATTTTATTTGGTTGAAAATTCATCTTTCTTAGTTGAAACGAAGATTTTTATTGAAAATGCAACTGTCTTGTAACAAAATTTGGCTTTTTGGCTTAAATATTAAACTATTTGGTTAAAAATGGACTGTTTTTGTTTGAGGTTCAATATTTCTTGTTTGACAACTCAACTAATTAGTTGAAAATTATTCTTTGTAGTTTGAATATTCAAGTATTTATTCAAAAATTCAACTGTTTTGTCAAAAATTCCTTAATTTTGCTTGAAAATTAAACAGTTTGGTTGAAAATTAACTACTTAAGGTTTTAAACACACTGTAAATAATACTTAGCGCACTACTTCCTCAATTCTAGATAATGAAAATGGAATTAACTACATTGTTGCTTCACACGTTTTGCACTTTCACTCCTTTTTGCTAGAGAAAACATCTAATTGAATCTGATCTAGTTGAAAAAGGTACACTCGTGTTATTTGTGGATTCGAATAGAAACATGTAATCAGATGATAAAATATATACTTTAGATCCTAAGGAAAAATAACAAAATTGTTTAAATGGTTCGGTGATTTATCAAAATTGATCGATCAAAAACAGAACGATTGTTAACAAAAAATGAACGAATCGAAATATTGCAAAATTCAAATTTACTTAATAATTTTAAAAGATTAAATTTCCGAACAGCTAACATGCAAGAGATGTTCCAACTGAAAGAATTCTTTTTTTCAGAAATAGGTTATTCACAATAATCTACAATATGTTATTATTGTTCTTAAACATTAAAACTTTCAATTTAAAGCATAACAGAATTATTTCATAATTGAAAGCAGAGAAGGATCTAACATTCTTTAAAAAAAATTTGTACCCCAAATAAAAACAATTATTGTTTGTAGAGACATGGCGCCTCTCCCAAAGTTTCGATGTAAACAATTATTAAAACAAGATCGTTAAATAATAATAATAATAATAAGGATAGATTTTTATTGAGTTGCCAACAACATATAAAAAGTATTCATAAAATATTATTATTATTGATTAAATTAAAAAACTAAAATGCACCAGAGTTAACATATAATACCACTCTGGATTTCGAACATACAACAAATAATTCTTCAGCACACATGTTTCTGAATTCAGGATAATGAAAATACATTAAAATTCACTACATTGTTGTTTCAAGCGTTTTTCACTTC
Organism: Andricus grossulariae; assembly: GCA_011634705.1. Classification (NCBI taxonomy): domain Eukaryota; kingdom Metazoa; phylum Arthropoda; class Insecta; order Hymenoptera; family Cynipidae; genus Andricus; species Andricus grossulariae. The sequence goes on from JAABKJ010000755.1 coordinate 24,367,238, forward strand.
CACTTTCACGTCCACTCATTACGTAATGATGATTTTTGAAATTTTATGCCTCCACGTACCCTGTTTTAAGGATTTCTAAAATTTTTAAGACCCCTCTCCCCTTCTACGTAATATTATTTTTTTTACCCAATATATAAAAAATATATTAATTGTTTTTACTATAAGCCAGATTTCAAGGAATTTCAAGAGATTTAAATAATTTCCAGTGATTCTAAAGTATTTCAACAGATTTCAAGAAATTTTAGGGTACTTTTAAAGGACTACAAATTATTCCAAAGAATTACCAAATTTATGCAGAATTCAAGGAGATTCTCAAAGGTTTTGAGGGATTAAATTAAATCACAAGAAATTTCAAAAGATTTCACGGGAGAACAGATTTCAAATGATATTAAAGGATTTCAACAGTCTGAGGAAATTACCTAGTACGATTTCAGAGATTTTACTGTATTTCAAAGGATACCAAAATATTTCAACGGATTTCGAGGAATTTTAAGGAATTAATCTTATTTCCGTGGATTTCAAAGGACTTTAAATGATTTGATGGGATTTCAGTATATTATTAAAGAATTTCAGGGAATAACAAAGGAGTTCTGAATACTATTAGGGATTTTGAGGAACTTCTAGGATTTTAAATGGGATTTTAATAGACTTCAATGGATTTTAATATATTTTTACGGATTTCGAGAGATTCAGAAAGATTTTCACGGTATTGAACATTTTTAGTAAATTTTAAAGGGATTTCAAGAATTTCAAGGGATCTCGCTAGATTTCAAAGTTGTTGATGAAATTTCAAGGATTTTAACCCCTATTCAGAGATTGTTAAAGAAATTTCCACGAAAATTTACACTTTTTAGAACGGTTTAAGGGATGTTCAGAGATTTCAAAATAAGTCAGGAAATTTCAAAGGTTTACATGTAGTAGCGAAGTATTTTCACGAATTTTGAAGAATATCAGGGAATGTTAATAAAGTTCCGAAGATTATAATGGAATTGAATGAGATTTCAAACGATTTCAAGGGACTTTGAAAGATTTGCAAAAGTCTTAAAGAATTTTAATAAATTTTAACCTATTTGAAGAGATTTGAAGGAGTTTCGATGATTTCAAAGGATTTTAAGAGATTTGAAAGGATTGCATGTAATATGGAATTATATTAATGAATTCTGAAGCATCTGAGGAACTTTTGAAAAATTTTAAGATTTTAAGGGATTTAAAGATATTTCAAAAGATTTGCAAATATTTCAAAGAATTTTAACGGATTATAAGGGGTTTTAAGAGATTTAAGAGGGGTTTAAGACATTTTAATGTATTTTAAAAGATTTGGAAAGATTATAAAGGATTTCAAGGAATTCTAACAACTTTTGAGAGATTTTAGGGAATTTCGATGATTTTAAAGGATTTCAACAAATTGAAAAAGATTACAAAGTATATCCATGGATTTTAGAGGATTTCATAAGATATGAAAAGATTAAACGGAATTCAAAGAAGTTCTGAATAATATAAACGATTTGAAGGGATTTCGAAGAACTCCAACGGCTTATGAAAGCTTTTAATATATTGTAAGGAATTTCAAGACATTCGGAAAGATTTTCACGATTTTTAAATATTTTAGTTAATTTTAAAGGGATTTCAAGAGATCTTTTAATATTTCAAAATATTTCAACCATTTCAAGGATTTTAACTGATTTTTACAGATTTTAAGAGATTCCCAAGGACTTTGAAGGATTATCAGCGATTCTTATTGGATTTCGAAGATTTCATGTGATTTTAAGAATGTTCACAGTTTTTAGATGGTTTTCAAGGATTTTAAGAGATTTTGAGCGGTTTCGAAAAATTCAAAGGATATAAAGAATTTCAAACGATTTCTGAATAATATAAAGTATTTTAAGGGATTCCGATGAATTGCAATGATTTTTATAAGGTTTCTACATATTGTCAGGAATTTCAAGGGATTCGGAAAGATTCCCACGGATTTTAAAGTATTTTAAAGGTATTTCAAGAAATCTAGTAAGATTTTGAAATATTTTATGGAATTTTGAATATTTAACCGATTTTTGGAAATTTTAAAAAATTTCCACGAATTCTAAAGAATTATAAGGGATTTTTATAGGATTTTGAAGTTTTTGAGCGATTTCAAGGATATTCACAGTTTTTAAAGGGTTTTAAGGCATTTCTGGGGAACTCAATCGTTTTAAAGGGATTTCAAATTATTATGTACAATATCCATGGAATTCCAAGGAATTTCAAAGCATTTTCACACGACATACAACATTTTAGGGGATTTACAATATTTTCAAAAAAGTTCACTGCCAAAACAGGTGTTGATTAGCATATTTTAACAAAATAATTAGAAAGAGGAAACTCACGTAAAAAGTATTTTGAATCCATTATTACACTAAAAAATTACAACGTTTTATTGAGAATATGATAATGTCATATTATTTTCTTTTAAATTGATACCTTACATTAAGACAGTTATTATTTATACAGACGTAGCCCTTCATAAGTGGTTCAGGAATGGATTTTCGCGGGAAAAAAGGTACAGGCCGCAATTCTCAACCGATTCACCTTTTTTTTCAAACAAATCAATATAAAATTCCTAGCGATTGTAAGTTTGCCGATTTTTATTTTTGTTTATTTAAAAAATATTATATTAACAGAGAAATCAGAAAAATGAAAGTATTATATTTTCAGCCAATTGAAATCAATAAAAATGAACTTAGAATGGTTCAAAATTCATTAAAGAAATACTAATTTATTTTTAATAATTGGTTCAATGCTCAAAATTATTATTAATAAAATATTTATAAACAAATGTACAGGTTAAATTCTTTTTTAGAATTAATTATTTTTTCAATATGAAAATCGAACGGGCTTCACAGTTTTATGATATTTAATCCGAAAGTTTGCAGACAGCTGACATGCATATTATGTTCTAACTGAAAGAATAAAATTTCTTTTCAGAAAGTAGGTTATTTTACATAGTCTAGAAAATTTTATTTATATTCTAAAACATTAAAAAGCAAGAAGAGAATTACAAAGTCATTTAAGTTTTGAAGCAGAAAGAGGATGTACCATTGTATCATTTTCTGTGCCAATCTGTAATAATATATCCCTAATCAGTTTTAATTAAAGTAATATCTATGAAATTTAATCTCACTACAGTTTCAATTTCAACAATGAATTGTAATCTTGGTTGTATACTATTAAATGCAATTATAAGTGTATCAAAATTACTCATATGTTCACAAAGTGCCGAATTATCAACATTTCTTGCATAAAATTAAGATAAAAATAAATTCTTTCAAAAATGTAATTTTCCAAATCTTCCATAACTATTTCAACTAAAATAGGTGACAAAAATGATTCTATGTGATTTCCAAATTTTGGCATAAAAAAATCATTATTAAATTTGGAAAATACCGAAGGAAAAACATATTTTAAAGTATCAAGGAATTGTTTTTCTTTTTGTTTAGAGGAATTTTTGTATGAATTTGAATCAAATCCCATCGCTTTTTGATGGAAATTTCAACTCTTTTATAAGGAATGTTTGCAAACATAGCCATTACGTCTAAGGAAACCAAAATGTGATCCGAAGGTATTTTCAATTAACTTTAAAAGGGCAATTAAATTGATGTTCATGCAATTTCTATGGATTCTTTAATGATTTTATTGAGTAATTCTTCCAATTTTCTATACTTGGAGAACCTATTGTCGAAATTACTGGTCATAAAGGATATAGTCTGTTTTATGGGCTTTCACAAGGCCATAGGCTAAAGAGAGATTTGTGTTACTTATGTCAATATCACATCTTTCAATATTGTTACCCAAATATTTTCCAATTCTCCTCCTCACTGAAATTTTAAAAGTAACCGTTTGAAGCATCCTTGTGGGATTATTTGGAACAACTCGAAAACTTTATTCACCATTCAAGATATGTAAGACTCCCACTGCCATTTAACATTAATTCTGGATAATTTGTTTAAAGAAATGTTGTTTCAAATAAACTACCGTCTAATTCTTTTTCTAACAAAGTTTGTGGAGTAACGTTATTTAAGAAATCATTAGGCAAACACATCAGTTGTGATCTAGATTCATCTAATGTATTATTAGGTATTTTGGCGATATCAGCTTCCATAACTTTAATAATTTCAAGTAATTGAATATACTTTTATTTATCCAAAATGTGTTGCTAAACCCATCCTCCAAACTCAACATAAGCTTTGTTCGCTTACTCCTCAAATAATACTCAGCACTCTTTTTACTTAATTCCAGATAATGAAAATGCAATTAAAAACATTGTTTCTGAACACAATTTACATTTTTACTATTTTTTGTTAAGAGAAGCATCTAATTGCAGAAGGTAGTACCAAGAAAGCCAATAAAGTATTCTATTTGCAGATATTTCAGTAATTTTACTATGGGATTGGTTTGAGACTGCAGTATCTTGTATTTAATGTTAGATTGTATTTGAACTTTGTCGGACTTTAAGCAAACAGCAAACCTTGGTGGATTTTTGAGCTGGTGGGTATCGAACAGTTCTCTAGCGCATAAAGTTTGAGCACGATGTGACTTGTGGACCCGCTTTAAGCCGCTAGAGAATTCCTCGTAGCTCTCATATTACCTTGCCTTTGCATCCCTCTTCAGCCTCTTCCTCTTCCTCCCGCGGGAGAGTAAGTTCGCTGAAGATAAACGGTCTGGGTGTTCCGATAAAACGATGCACTCGCTAATTTATTGCTGAGAAACATCGCGGCGGGGAACAATGTCGTTGTAAAACCAACGACTCTCCTCTCGGTGCACCTAACTATATCGCGATAGCTGAATAGCTATTCTACTCGAATATATTTACCTCGCATATATCGGACAGAAGTCGAATGCTGCACGATGTATCGTTTCGACATCAAATGCTCTTCTCTTCTCTCGCAACCCCAAGACAATCTGAAGAGATTAAAAGTCACTTAAAACCACACTTGAAACCTTCAAACAAGACAGCTCAGAGCATGGGAAATATATAGATACTTCTTTCGGAATTGTATAACATTCTTCAATGAGATTCTGGACCACCTGGCGGGAAGAATGTTAGCGAGAACTAAACTCTGTTCAGGAAAGAGCACAACATGTTACAGGAAGTCTAAGATAGAGCACTAAAAGTTCATGAAATTTTACATGCACGATATCATATTTTTTGTGCTTGATTCAGAACCCATCTCGTCAGATTATTCAATGTTCTCAGGGGCCATCCCTGAATTACGTAACAGCTCTTTTTGTGGGAGGGGATTCAGGAAAATTAACAAATCAATCCTATAGCAAATGAATGTATCAATATTATAATATATAAAGTTAAAGTTCCACACAGAGAAAAAGTTGTCTTGAAAAAAAGTCATCGTCTTCTTGTCTGTTTTGTTTTGAACCACTTGAATATCTTCTTTACACAAACAGTATTATTTGGCTGCAATATTAAGAGAAGTTTAAGACAGATGAAGTTCCTTTTAACCTTAAATATCAGAGGAAATTCTATTTGTGTCAATAAGCACCCTTCTAACACAAGAGGAAATTCCTCTGAGTGTCAGGATTATTCCTATGCCATTAAGCCATTTTCAGATTTCATTCTTTCAACATGTCCGAATCATCTTGACTGATTTCGTCCCCATGTGTCAACTATTATCTCTTCTGCGCCACATTCTTTGAGGATTATTTCATTTCTTACTTTGTCCATCAGTGTTTTCCCGCATATTGTGCGCAGAGGTTTCATGCCAATTGCGTTAATTTTACTCTTGTCCTTTTCTTGAGAGGTCCATGTCTCGCTACCATATAGCACAGTCGCATAATTATGTATTGCCATTTTATCTTTTTTTAAATATATTTTTACTTCTGAGAATGGACCCTGCTCTACCGATAACCTTTTTACCCTCGTCTATGCGCCTATCTAACACCCCACCTATCTTGCCGAGGCTAGTGAATAAGCTATCTATGTATATGTACTTATCAACTTGTTCTAATCTCCCATAATTTAGTACAATGTTGCACATTGTTTTCTCACCTTTTCCTTCAAACACTATGATTTTTGTTTTATCTGCTTTCATTTTGAGGCCCATGCTCTTCATGCTTGTATTTAGTTAACTCAACATTCTTTGAAAGTTCTCGGTTGATTCTGCCATGCCAACCTTATTATCTACAAAAGCTAACCCACGCACCCTCACTGTCTCGAGATCTACACCTTCTTCGTTGAAGAGGGCCATTACTGGACCCTTTTCCATAAATATGATAAATAGCCATGAGGGCATAATGCATCTTTGTTTAACGCCTTGCATAATATCGAACCAGTCATTCAGTTTCCGATTAATCCTGAAACTCACTTTGCTACCTGCATATATTGTTTTTATTGCTTGTAGGAGCCATCCATTGACTCCGTACTTTTTGCAGACTTCCCAAAGTTCACTTCTATCCACCTTCTGAAATGCTTTTTCTATGTCAACAAACGCACAAAAAACTTTCTTTCCTACTTTCAAACTTTTTTCTGTGATCTGTCTTAAGCTAAATATTTGATCTGTGCATGATCTGGCATAAATTCATTTTGGACTTCCCATATCTTTTCTTCTGTTACTTTCATTACCCTGCGAATAAGTATTTTTGAGCATATTTTACTCACAGTACTTAGTATGCTGATACATCTGTAATTATTGCAGTTGCTTTTATCTTCCTTTCTTTTTTATATTAGTACGATAATCTCTTTTCTCCACTCGTCTAGGACTTCTTCCATCTCGATACATAAATTTATCAATTCGTACAGTCTGCAAGGTATGAGTTCGCCACCGTATTTAAGCATTTCAGCGTTAATACTGTCTACACCAGCAGCCTTACCGTTTTTCAAGTTCTTAATTATATCTCTAACTTCAGTGGCAAAGATTTTCTCAATTAGGTTTTCTAGTGCATTACGTTTTATGTCGCAGTTCTGTTGCCCTATATCTTCACCTTCTAATAATTCTTTGAAAGCGTTTTTGAAAGCGTATTTTATCCCGTCTGTATCATATAGCATTTCACCTTTGCTGTTTCTCATGCTGATGAGCTCTGTATTTTTACATCCCTCCATCTTTTAAAATATTAGTTTCCTGCTTCATTCAAAGTCGTTTTGTATTTTCTTTTTTTTTCTGTTTTGATTTTATCTTTACTCTGCTCGAATAGTCGTTTAACCTTCCTGTTTTTGTGTCTGTAGTCATTTTTGAGCTTATTTCTCTCCTCATCGCTAATACCTGTGATGTTCAAAGTTCTCTTGTACGCTTCTTTCTTTTATTGTGGGGCGTTCGTTTAACTTATTCTGAACACCTATGGGCACTTCCGGTTTCTGTAAAGTTTCAATATTGATTCGCGTTCGTTTCGTTTGTTTGGATCTCTTTCTTCTCCATCCCCGTCCTAAGTTTATTTTTGATACGAGAAGGTAATGGTCAGTATTGCATTCAGAGCCCCTAATGACCCTTGTATCTGTTACTAGTTCTCTTAGTCTTTCATCCGCAATAATGAAGTAAATTATACTGTCGTTATTTCCTTTATGCCAGGTGTACATATGGATCATTTCATGTCTAAACCAAGTATTTGTGATAAATAGGCCTTTTCTAAGCATAAGCTAACTAATCTTTCCCCGTTATATCTTTTCTTGGGTTCCTAACATTACCTAGTACCCTTTCTGTATCTGTACCCTGACGTTGGACGCCGACCCATCTGTTCATATCTCCTAGCAGAATGATTTTTTCTCCCTGATTGCAAGTACTCATTGTATCATTTAAAGTGTCCCAGAAGGCGTCTTTGACTTCTCTCGGATCACTATCAACTGGGGCGTAGCACGCTACGATAAATAATCTTCTAATTCCAACCTTCATTCTACCCCATAGCAATCTGGGCGATACATACCCTTGATCTTTGAGATGCTGTCTTGCTTTTTCATTCATAATCAAACCAACCCCTTGATATTTCTACTTTCGCAACCCTTTTTCTTCGTCTCAGGTACGCATATAATATCTACTTTAATCTCATGCATAGTTTCTCGTAGTTCTCTTACCTTAAGATCATTCACTCCTCTAGCATTCCAAACACCCAGTCTCCATTCGTCGCCTGAAACTCGACCTTTACATTTCCCGTGTGTATGTATTTCGGCAATCAAAGTTTCAGTCCATTCCGAGGCTATTTTATTGTTTGTATCATTAATTGTTTAGATTGTACACCCAACTAACACCTTTATGCGTGAAATTTGTTTTGCGAGTCGAAATCGTGTCCAAGTTAAGTATTCATTCGACATATGGTGGAGAGTCTAGTTGTAACATCAATCCAACCAAAAATACTCGTACTGGGGGGGGGGGGAAGGAATGGAAACCGAAAAGAGCTGCAACTGGTTGATGTTTTATGCTGAGAAGGTTTCCAGCCTTCATCAGCGATTTATTAGATAGGAGTTCATATGTTCCCATCTGCCAATTCCCGGCCTACCTATCTGGAATTGTGTGTAATATTTGGAAAAGTGTTGAGATATTATTATAAAATCCAGTGAAAACCATTATAATTAATTCGTGAAAAAGTTTTTTTGTTCTTTGAATTTCCTTCCAAACTATCCAAATGAATGGAAAGTTCCCTGAATTCCCTTCTTTTAAAATGGAAGTATTATTAAATTATGTTTTTGAATTTAAGTCGTTTATATTGAATAATTTTCAACTTCTGCAAAACGATTTTAAAAATTTTATAATTTGAATCTAAACTGCAAAATTAATAACTTGGAAGTGAACGATAAGGCATTTTAGTGCAAGGGGAACAAATTCATGTTGCTTGAAATGGGAAAAGAATTTGACAAGATGTCAAACTGATGGATACTAATAAACTGTCACATTGACATGATCGAAAAAGTCGCGAGTCAAAAAGCACGCGAAAAGGGAGCCGAAAAATTGGAGCTTTAATGTGGAAAGAATGAATAAATAGAAGATTATTATATAATAATAATAATAATAAATATTATATTAAAAAAATTATTAAGCTCTTTGACAAAATATGCTAACCTTAAAAATATAACTATTTAATTTTTTGTTTTATTTTTGGAATTCTCTCGACGTATCGAACAATATAAATGAAAAGTGTGGAGTAACATAGCATCAATTTATATTTTCTCTATATAACTCTCATACATTCTTCACACATAAGCCTTTTTAATTTACGTCAATATCAAACGAGAAAAATGCTTGAGGGGATCTGGTGCACCGGTGATCAGGCGAGATTGAACGATTTACTGCTTTTTTGCACCACTTGTCCATTTCGATCCAAAACGAATAGCGAGACGAATCGAAAATTGAACAGTTTGGGAGGTCGAAAGCGACTGGACTAGAGCCAGACAAATGCACCAGGTTTGGAATTTTATCATCGTGGAACGCTCGCGATGCTTGATCTAATATCACGAGATATGCTCTCCATTTATCGCGACTGCTTTGTCTAGGCCTCATGGCAAACTGTAATGGGACAAGCGAAAGAAAGGACCCAAACCAAATGTACATGAAATGGCTTTTCATCAAATGTCTAATTATAATTTTTGTTTGTAATTTCGAACTTACAGATCAATAATTCGAAAGAAAATGGAAATGTTATTCTGCTCAACAACTTGTTGTTAGATTTGGCCAGATGTCTTATATTTTTTAGATCATACTCACTGAAACAAAAGTGTTGTACCCACGAACTTGATAGATTAGCATTTTTGTTTGTAGATGATGTTTGGGGGTTCTTTCAAAATCTCTCAAAGATTCAAGCAAACATTTCCAAAACAACCAAAACTACAGGAGATTTTTAAATTATATTATTAAGGTCGGAAATCACTTCAAAATAATTGTGAGAAGAATATCCTAGTAGGTGAACTCGTTGAATTAATTATGAGGTTTTTTTTTAATCCCTTAAATATTCAAGCAAGCAAATCGACATTTCATAATAAGCTGAGTTACAGTAAATTTATTTTAAAGGTTATTTTAACATTTTTAATTATTCATTCAAGTCAATCGACATTTCCTGACAATCAACATCATGGGGAATTTTTTCATCATAATATTGGGGTCGGAAATCACGTTAAAACGGATGTAAGAAATACTCCCTAGCAGAAAAAATAGTTGAATTTATTTTTAGGGTTGTTTTAACTTCCCTTAACGATTCAAGCAAGGAAACTGATATATCCTAACAATAAAAATCATACCTTATTTTCGTATCATACTATTGGGGTCGAAAATCACTTTAAAAGAATTGTGGGAAGCGCATTCTAGCAGGGAAAGTCGTTGAATTTATTTGAGGGGTTCAACAACTCTTAATGATTCAGAGTAATTTCCGACCCCGACAATATAATATATAATATAATTTAAAGGACTTTAAAACAACCCTTAAAATAATTTCAATGACCTTTACTGCTAGGAAAATGTTTTCCACAATTATTATAAAGTAATTTCCGACCTCAATACTATAATCAAAACATGTCACGTTATTTCATCTGTTAGAAAATGTCAATTTCCTTGCCCGAATATTCAAGGGATGTTAAAACCACCCTTAAAAAATTGCATCGACCTTTCCTGCTAGGGAATTTTCTCAAGAATAACGGTAAAGTGATTTCTGACTTGAATAGTATAATCAAAAAATCTCCTGTGATTTTGGTATTTAGGAAATGTCGATTTCCTTGCTTGAATCTTTTAGGGATATTAAAACAGCCCCCAAACATCCTGTATACATAAAATCATCATATCCGTCAAGTTCATTGGTACGAAACTTCTATTTCAGAGGGTCTGATTTACAAAATACGAAGCATCTAGCTAAATCTAACTAAAAGTTTTTGAGAAGGATAACATTTTAATTTTTGACGAATATTCATATTGAAATACATGTAACAATTGGAAGTTTGGAAATTGTTTGGGTGAAGACTGTACTTTTTTCTGTTAACTTTATTTTGGATTATTGATTTGCAGGTTCAAAATTACAAAAAAATTTATTATTAGACATTTTCACAAGAAGCCATTTTCTGTAGGTTTTCTTCCTTGTTATTTTTGGATATAATTTTTTTTAGGTCTCCCATCACAGTTTTGTTCCAATCTATAAATGTGGAAATACAGTGTACAAATTCACTCAATCCGGAACTTATCATTTCTTCACATTTAATTCCGATTCATTACAAGTAGAAAATTCATTTCTTTGGTTGAAATGTTAACTATTTCATTGAAAATTTATTTTATCTACTTAAAAACTTGCTTCACTAACTGAAAATTAAACTATTCTCTTTTTTGTTGAAAATTTATTTTTTTTTAGTTAAAAATGAATCTTTTTTTGGTAGAAAATTAAGCTTTTTGGTGGTAAATTCCATAGAAAATTACAATATTTGGTTGAAAATTCATGTGTTTTGTTAAAAATGATTCTTTCTTGGTAGAAAATTAATCTTTTTGGTTCAAATTTCATTTCTTCGGTTGAAAATTGTTTTCGTTTTTAAATTAATGTTTTTAAGCAAAAATTTAACTATTCCATTTTTCATCGAAAATTTTTTTTTATGGAGATTCAATCTTCTTGGTTGAAAACTCATCTGATTAGTTGAAAATTTAACTATTTCGTTAAACATTTATTTTATTCGTTTTTGAAGAAAATTCATCTTCTGGGTTAAACATTCAACTATTTGATTAAAAAAATTTTTTAATTGAAAATTCATCATTTAGTTCAAAGTTCATTTATTCGGTTAAAAATTTAACAAATTTTATTGAAAATTTCTTTTTGTATTGAAAATGAGTTTTTGTTTCCTAAAAATGTAGCTTTTTATTGTTTTCTGAAAATTGATCCTTTTCATTTGAAAATTCACTTATTCTGTTGAAAACTCGCCTTTTTTAGTCGAAAATTCAAATATTTTGGTAGAAAATAGATACTTTTGGGTTGAAAATGTAACTTTTTTACAATGATTCATCCTTATGAGTTAAAAACTGAACATTTTGGATGAGATCTTTTTTCATTGTCGATTGAAAAATCTTTCTTGGTTGAAAATTCAACTCTTTCATTGAAAATTCGTATTTTTTGGTTTAATTTAACAGTTTTTTATTGAACATTAAAATATTTTTTGGTGAAAATATAAACTCTGTTACTTTTTGTTAAGAATTCAATATTCTTTTATCGAAGATTCATCAGTTTGGTTGAGAATTTAACTATTTTGTTGAAAATTCCCTTTTTCTTGGTGGATAATTAATTTTTTTATGGTAAGAGAAAACGGAAACCCCAGAAGATCGGTCATTTGTAGAATTTTCAGAATTATAATTGAGAAGTTGTAGGCTCCGGAAGCTAAAATCATCGTTCCTTTAAGCAACCAATCCCGACGCAATTGGAACGTGCACCACATCCACTTCATCTCCTTATTCACGCGAGATAACATCTGGCAACACTTTTTCCTTGGAGTCAGGTTTTAGAGAAAGATAAAAAATAATCACCGTGTAAATGAATTAATGTTTTTAGATAACAGCTTTAGAATACAGTTTCATGAATTTATACACAATGTCCTTCAAAAACTGATCGGAAAGGCTTAGAATGTGAATATGTATTCACTTTGTACCAGAAGAGTACCATCTAAAAAAAATTGGTACGTATTAATAAAGTCTAGAATACAGGATCAATGACTAATATAATTCATGTGATGACATTGCTATCTTTGAATTGAATATTCCACCTTCAATTTAGTATATAATACTTTCTCCACTTGTACATCATTTATCAATTTTATGACTTCAAATGTTTTTCTATTCAGCTTGTACTGATTTCTCCTATACTAGAACAGGAATTTGAATTAGGAAAAGTGTGCTTAAATATTTGATATCCTTAATTTAGCGCATGTAGTAACTTACCCTCGGCTGTAGTTACGAGAACCATATTTTGGGGATGTTTATTCACTAGTCTTCGAATTAGGTCGATTTGCTCGAGGGCAAGTTGTACCGAGTCCAGATGCTGAGAGGAACAGGGCACGTACGCCGACCAGAACTGTAAGCACAACATAAAAAATTTACATTATTTACCTTTACTTCCGTCGGGAATTGAAGGCTTGTGTTCAAATCAGAACTGGACTAAAGGAAACAATAATGTGATTTTAAACAAATGAGTTTTTTTTGCGAAACACGGCACACTGAAACCTTTTTAATTAAACTCTTTTAGGAGAAAAATGGTGAGTAATTATTCTCTACTGGATCCAAGTTACCCGAATGGAAATTTGATTTTCATGTGCGAGAGTAAATTAAAATCGTGTGTAGTATGAAAGAAATATTTTTCAATAACTTAATACATGTGGAGTAAGCGAAAAAACATAGTAAATCCATTTTTTGAAACAAACTTAGTTATGTATGGTTTTAGCATTTTCAGGACTCGAAAAATATTATTATTGGCCCTTGGTTCACAAAACTAATTTTATGCAATTAAAATTGCGCTTAAAAAATGTTATGGCCTTCGAAATATATAAATAAATATCCGTTTATTTTGTACTAAAGTGTTAAATAAGTCATAAAAACTGTATAAATCGAAGCTAATGTATTTAACAATTCCATAATATTGGATAACCAGCTAGATGGTTTCGTCTATATGAATCTATTTGAATTTTTCTTCTGTCTCTAGTGATTTCGAAATACAGCATTTGTCTAAATTTTGAGGAATCATCTGGAGTGGATTTATTATGTTTGTTTCGCTCACACCTAATATTACGTCCATATATTACGTAACGCTTTTTTGGACGAGATTTGGACCCTCCCACTCCAATTGTAAACATAGCGAAATAATAGACAATGAAACGCCCCCCACTCACTGTTACGTAACTTTCAGTAATATAATTTTTTCACTATAATTGAGTTTTCAGGGTGGCCGAAAAACTTCATTTTCAAAATTTCTCGGGTTTTTCTGGACTAATTTTTTATTTTGCTTGGCCATTAACATTAAAAGAACTAGATTTTAATCCTGTAAATTTTTTAATACAGAATTTTGTAATAATGAAATAGAACATTTAAAAATTTATAAAATTTAAATTTATAATTGTCAAGGCTGTCACAGTCCAATGTACTTGAAAATGTGACCAATTTAAAACCAAAAAGTGATCAAAAATTACTATTGTGCATTAATAATGTGACTAATGTTCTTTTCAATTAAAAAGAATCCAAAAGAATTTGATTCAGTAGGCTTTAAAATAATTTAAATGAATTGAAAAAAACTGAAAAAAATGTATCAATTCCAGTCAAATTCGCATTAATTTAGAGAAATTTAAGAAAAATGAGAAGGATTTAATGCAAATCAATAAAAATTAAAGTTGAAATAAAAAAATTTCAAATCAATTAAAAACAATTCACAAATATAAAAATATTGATTAAATTCAGTAAGTTTGAAATAAGTTTAGAAAAATTAAAGGGAATTCAAAATAAATTGATGAAATGTCTAAGAATTCAAGGTGAGTTTAAAATACTTTAGGATGAATTAAACAAAATCGAAAAAACATTTTTTTTTTAAATCCATTTAATTGAGTAGAATTAAGTGAGTTTCAAAGAATTCAAGAAAATTTAAGATAATTTCAAAGAATTTGAAAGAATTCGGGTTAAATTAATAAGAATTCAGGGTAAATTCCAAATTGATACAAATGAATTGCAAAAAATATCTGAAAAACTCTTTCAATCCTTTAAACCCCACAAAATCCCTCACTTCTTATGAATAAATTCTTTGTAATCCATAAAACTATTACAAAATCTCGTAAAGTTCTATGAAACCTGATGATATTTTCTAAAATCCTATTAAATTTATTAAAATACCATAAGAGCTTTTAAAAACTCTTACAATAATTGAATTCCTCGAAAACCTTATAAAATACCGTGTAATCTATACAATATTTTAAAACCTTGTAGGTTATGTAAAACCGTTTTATATTTTCTGAAATTTTAGAAAATTCTTTACGACCTTATACATTTTTTTCAAATCCCTTAACATCATTAAAGTCCTTGGAAAACCCTTAAAAATTTTTTTTTTTAAACGACTAAAATCTTTCAACAAACCCTAAAATATTTCAAATCCTTTGAAATTTCTTCAAATTATTGAAGTCAATTACAAATTCCTTAGAATATTTAAGAATACCCTAAAATATTTAAAAAAATTTACAATCCCTTTTTAAATAATCTTAAAATTTCTTGGAATTTATGAAACTGCCCCAAAATATTTCAAATCCTATAAAATCCCTTCAAATTTTTGGATTCTGATACAAATTTTCTTGAAACTGTTAAAATACTCTAAAACATTTCAAAATAATTTAAGAAAATTTAGAAATAGGTATAGACCTGAATTCAATAGCGGATAACTCATGGGTAATTTTTGCTAAACGGTGATTTTTACAGTTACTTAAAGTGCTTCTTACAGAAATTCCCTGAATTTTGTAATTTTTTTTTTCAAAATCCCTGATTTTTACCTGATTTCCAGGCTTTTCCTGACCTGTGGCTACCCTGCATTTTCTATGTGTGCAAAAATTATTGCCATTTTTTTATGTACACAGTTTTCAGTAACAAATAATAATATACAATCATATTTTTAAAGAAATGATTTTTGATCAAGATAGAATTTTTCCAAAACCAACCACATAAATTTCTTTTCCTGTTTCGTTTACAGAAACTTTGAAACTTTTAATTACGCTAAATTTGCACTTTTTTATGTTTATATTCAAGATTTTATTGATGTTTCTCCCGTTTGAACACAGCTAATGTTATGAAAAATACTATGAAAAAAATGGTAAATAAGTATTTGATTTACCAAATATAAATAAACGTAAGTTTTGTTGGTATTTCAAAAAATTTTAACTTCATAAGAAATCATTTCTTTCTAAAATATTATTTTATATTATTATTATTTATCAATAACTGTACACAGTAATATTTGGAACAATTGAAGCTGGGAAAGCTAAACAGTACAAGCACAATTAACCTAATTTTATAGAAGAAAAAAACTTTTCTGAAGGAACAATTTACAACCGAAAATAGTACATAAATCGTTAATAGAATCTTCTGAAACACATCTCCTTATTTATTTTATAAACAAATAATACTACTTCACGATAAAAAAGATCATTTATAGTAGTGGCAAAACATTTTTTAATTTTGATAATAATATCGCCAATTATTAAATTCTCGTGAAAACCCTATAATGATCATCAAATTGAAAAAATGAATATTTCAATATAATTCATTCATTTAGATTAAATTCTTCTTAATTTTAAAATATTCAAATACATTTGAATACTGAATTTCAGGATAAATAATTTTTAATTCCTTAATTTTTTCACTGAAATATGTGTAAAAAAGCGAGAAAGTATGATTTCTGAAGAAACCTCAAGGCTTTCCATGCTTCAATTTTTTAACTCATAGAAAACAAATTTAATTTTCCAAACATTAAAAGCATTCATCCTCTCGGTTTTTTTTTCAACAATATTAATTTAATTTTTTTCAAATCACTGGTGTTTCTGATGAATAATTTCTTTACTTCTGCCTACCTTCCCATATTATTGAACTATTAAAAAAATTATAACATTTAAAAAAAATTGTACGCTACATTTCTCGAACCCTTTCCGAACGTAGATACGTTCGACCTATGGCCTTTGACATATCACGTTTGAACACGAACCTTTTGTATCTGAGAACTGAACTCTTATCTTTCACCTTTTATCTTTTACGCATGACCTCTGAACCTTTATTCTAGACCTTTGACCTGTCACATTTGACCTTCCTTAAGCCCTCTAACCTTTCACCTTTCTTACCTGACTTCTGACCTCTCATCCCCGCCTTTCCGTTCGAATTATTTAGTTTATTTATAGGGGAGTGTTGTACAGGTTGGGACACTGTATAGGTTGCGACAGCGCGTTTTCTCCAGAGTGGCTCAGTTTCGCGTCAGCGCAAAAGCGTTTTCAGCAGCGGCTCTCTGTCGCACACGTCTTCTTCTTCTTCTTTAAGAACAGCCAATGGCTGTTCTACGTTGACACCATAGTTGCTTCAGCAGCAACTGTCGCACACGTGGATTCCCTGCGGCTTCTGCGCCGACGCGAATCTGGGCACTCTCATTTAAGCTAGCTTATAATAAGCCGGCCTACTGTAGGCTCGCTGGTTTAACTGGGTCCAGTAGCACACTTTTTATTTTAAATCGAGGAGATGGTCCATACTTGTTGCACCTGCACCGAACAGTGTGTTTACAAGCAGTAGAAAAATGATCGTCTTGACATTATTCAATCCACATTAACACCATATTTTTCATTGAAATTGAAAGGTAAATGAATTCAATGTGTTATCAATGAACTATTTTCTTTACTGAAAATCGTCTTTGGAGTAACATTAGAGTGTTATTAATCAAAATAATCGCACTTTTGATTATTGTTGTGTACTTTTCACACTCGATATTTCATCATGTGTCGTTACAAGCGATGAAAGTGAGCGGGCAATCGCTGATTTTGAGGGTTTGGTTAAAGCCATCAAAGAAGTATTCATTTGTATGTAAAAATTGAATCGAAAAAGTGAATATTTACTAAAAGGTTTACTCTGGAGTTGCAAAATTATTTTTTACACTTATTTTTCATGTTTTGAAAGGTTCATCGTAATTATATATGTTTTGTGCATAAAAGTAAGCTAGTTAATAAACCTTCAAATCGGTGTAATGAAAGCCCAAAAATATTATCATGGAAAAAAGTTATGGGTAAGAAACCAAACCCATCCCAAACTTTACTACATTCTCCTACTTTTGAAGTGTTATTACTTTGAAATTCAATTACCCCTTTTCGCTACCATCAATCTGCGTAACTATGGATCAAAATTCACGAACTTTTCAAATCATGCTTCGCCAAAAATCAGAAAGTTTACTTAATTCTTTTTGCACCATATATACATAACAACTGTTCTTAAGATTCTTCTGAAGATTTTCTGCAAAGCTTGAAAAAATTCTCCTCCAAAGTTATTAATAAGCAAAGTTTGATCCATATTTACCCGCCTGGTGGGGTAATTATTTATCAAAATATTTGTTTTGTTAATAACAGTATGTGCATTTTTTCCTGGGATCTGGATCGCATGGAAATCTTGGTTAGGGTATTAGAGAGTAATAATCTAAATAATGTGATTTTTTAATCACACCTCCTATTTCTAACATGAGTAGGAGGTATTTGAGAAATATAATGTTATAATACTTATTTGACCACTTCATTGTTTTTAATATTTATTACATACGTACCTATAGTATTCTAAGTATCTATTTTATTTTATTTTGAGATTTCTGATCAGTTATTTATGTAGGTATGCATTAAATAAATTTTTTCAGCTTATAGGAAGAAGACTATTTTGAAAATGTGCATTATACTTTTCATATTTCTCCATTAAATTAATATTATCTTTAATACACTTTTTGAAATATTTTTATTCAGAGTCATACAAGTTAAACTCAACATCGATCAATTTCCAACAAATAGCATAATTAAAAATAAGTCCTATTTTTCACTGCTTGACACAAAAATATGATTATATCATAAAAAATTAATAGTAATTAATTTCATTTCAACTACCTACTACCATTTTACGAGAATAATAATTTTGAGATATTTACCGCTCCCTGCCAATGTGATTACAGATAAGCATAAATATAATGGACTGTGAGCGAAACAAATTTCTCATTGTAGTATAGAATATAAATGTCGACGAGTAAACTTCTATTTAATGACGCGAGTCGATATTTATGTTTAAAACGTGTCGCCTGCGCTTAAAGCAACGGGCCGCAAACGGATGTAAAAAATGTTTGTATAGTCGCTTTATAGATGCTGGCAAAATGACGTTTTTATCCGCAAAGTTCATATACAATACATAAATATAATTTATATAAAAAATACTTAGTATATTGTCTTCATACTCTTTTGCCTTCATTAATAAAGTAATAGCAGTAAATTTAAAATGCAATAATGCGATCAGTATGCACAAACTTCGCTTCATGCTTTATTAAATGCACCCTATAAGAGAACACATTTTGTCAATTAATATTTTATTGCACCTTGTGACGTTTTTCCAAAAAATTAAATTGTTTATTTTAATTTTTTTTTACGGTTCAAACAAAAAACACGCATAGTATCAACAAATAAATAACAAAAAATTGTTATACCTTTTCTGGGTGAACGACTTTGTCTAATAGTTTTCTTTTCGCCCCTTGTGTCGTTTTTCCACAATTTTGTTTTATTTTATTTTTTAGAAATAAAACAAAAACTACGTCTTCTATCAGAAAACGGTTGAAAACAAATTGGCAGGTCTTTTTTGGTTAAACAACTATTGTGCATGTATTTTTTTCGTAGCTTGTGTCGTTTGTGCAAAAATGTAATTTTTTTATTTTCAATGTTGTTTTTTTTTAAGAATAAAAAACAAAAAATACGCATTCCATCAAAAAGTAATTATTAAGAAATTTTTTATTTTTCGTTATTTTTTGCGCTATCACAATTTGAATTTTCAATTTTTCAAGAAAATTTAAAAAGTTGTTATGATAATTTTGTAGGGCTTCCAAAAAGCAACGTTTTTCTTTTCTTGACTTTTCTTTAAATCGTGCGTTGTTTGCCTTACAATTTTCATTTTCATTTGTTTGTTTGAATTTTGGAAATGCTATAACTCTGATAATTTTCTTTTCATCGAAAAAAGTCGTGAGGATTAATTGATAGAATTTCTGAGTACTACGAATAGCCGTACATAGCATTTTTAAATCTTAACAAAAAAAAGGTCTCGAAATTTTTGAAAAAATTCTCTAATTTAGGAATTTTCATCCAACATAGCTAGCTAATGAGCTTGACTTTTATTTTCTGACACAAAATGAGTGTACCAAAGGCCACTCTAATAGATTTTATCGTGCTCACATACAGACAAACACATTCGTGAAAACCTGTTTTTCGGGTTCAGACGGTCTCAAAACGTAGATATTTGACAAAAATGGGTATGGAGGATCAAATTTTAGACAAATATAATACCTTCTCTGATGAGAATGTAAAAAAATGAACTTTTGACTAAAAATCGTTGGATCATCTCATTGGATTCTATTCATTCAGTTCGGATTTGAGCGAGAAACGAGAAAAAGAGAGCAAAATTCACTAACTTTCCCGAATAGCACAAAATTTCCCCTGAACATTCCTGGAATATTGAAATGGAAGGTTCGAAGCATTCTGAAAAATGTTCCAGGAAGGTTCCCGGAAGTAGGTAAGTGTCCACGTATCAAGGAAGGTTCCCAAGGATGGTTCCGGGAATGAGCATGAAAAATTTTCGCATTATATTAATTAATTAAATATAATGCGAAAACTGTTCGTGAACATTCCGCAAATTAACCTTCCTTGATATGCCTACTTCGGATACGCCCTACTTCCTGGAACCTTCCTAGAACATTTTTCAGAATGCTCAGAACCTTCCATTGGAATATTCCAGAAATGTTCAGGGAAACTTTTGTGCTATCCGAGTTCTTAAAATGTATCATCAGTAAATGCACTAAAGGTTATTTAACCCGATCCGGTTATCGTGGGTCGTTGCAGACCCAAGGCGTTTTTCTGTTGTCTCATTACTCAGAATCCGTGTACCCCGGTAATACCTATCCCCACCCTAAAAAAACTTTAGGACTAAAGGACCCTCTGTGCTGAATTGCACTTCCCCAGCGACAGCCTCGCCCTAGCAGTGAGCAGATCAAGTTAGCGTTGGGTCTGAAGCGACCCACGATAACTTTAACTTCGGTGCAAACTCGTTTTGAGCGTCAAGGTAAGTTTTTGAATTTTTATTAAGTTTATGAGTATTTTCGAAAGATTTTGCTTTTTTGTGTCATATATTGAGTTTTCATCTCTTATAGCATTGTGCAGCGCACATCCATTGAAGTCTCGAGAATTCTTCATCCACGTACGGAACGAGTCAACGAGTAATTATTATAAGCTGGTAGAATTTAAGGCGTGAACATATAGTTTTTTTTTTCTTCATGAATATGTATAATTTTCTACAAAAATAAAATTTGTATACATCGAAATATGTGGGCGTCCGCATGAAAAGGGCTCTCATAGCCGGTTATAGTTTAGGAGATATTCAGGTTTTTCTAAGTTGAGGTCAAAATTATAATTTTCAAATTGAGTTGGGGGTGATACTGGAACCTATAGTGAATCAATTGGTACTATACTCGTATCCAGATAGTAACTGGAAGTAGGCATATTTCATGTTTGAAGACAAAATAGAACATGTGTGCTTATGGCATTCGACAAGCTTAGATGCGTTTTTCTCGAAAAATGGTTTTTTATAGTTGCAACTTCAAAAAGGCCCCGGTGACTCATTTTTCAACTTAGAGGGTTCATTTTGGGCCTCAAATGCGGGGAATTTGACCGACTATTTGCTTCTATATTTCAAATTCCCTCTTTCGAAAAAAGCGCTACTAAACACCACAAACTTGAGCATTTCTTTTGTTCACATCGAGTTTATGTTTTTTGTGTTGTTAAAATACGCTTCTGAAACATTAAAATGCTATTTGAAACATTCAAATATCTCAATTTTTTCAAAAGTTATGAATTTTTTTAGTAAATACCTGCATTTTCGGCAGGAGGTTGTGTCTATAACTAGAAATAAAATATTTGTTCAAATATTTTTGCAATATTTATGATGTGCCCTCAAAGGAGAAGTGTTCAAGAGTGTACAAGATAACCTTATCGGGTTAAATTCGTAACGTTACTTCCACTGACCTCCACTCCTACCCATGTTCGCAAGCCGCATTCTGTTGTGCGACCCCCCCCCCACTCAAATTAATAACGTGTATGGACGACCCCTTACTTCAGTTTCACCGGAACTGCACTTACAAATGCTGCTTTCTTCAGTTACGAAACATACGTGTACGACGTTTGTGGCTGTGTTCGTAAATGTTAAAAAGTCCATTTTCTTTTTTTTATAAAGCACTCTCTTGGAATTTAGTAATGAAACTCGGCTCTCGTAAAAGTAAAATGCACTCCATTTTATTTTGATCCATGGTGCCTTTATTTATTGCTCTGGGATGGGAAAATTGCCATCTACGTCGACGATGCGACGGGGCCAACTGCAGTCGTTTTCTATGTGTCGTACGGAAGTGCAGGATCCGTGGCTTCTGGCTGAGCGAGAATACTTGTCGGCTATGGATCTTCGATATCGAAAAGCAAAGTGCTCGAGGTCTATGCTTTCGTATCCATACCCAAACTACCACTTCGACTATTTCCCTCTTTCTCCTGTTCCCTGTCAAGAGCGGAAACTTTTGGAAACTACTTTGGTAAAAGCTCTTCTGAAACAGTAGCCTGCACTGAGGAGCTGGAAAAGTATCAGGTTTGATCAGGCCACTCTTCTTCACTCCTCCTCATTCAACCCTCAGGCTTCTTTCTCATTTACTATTTCTCACGCGCACCAATTTTATTACCCATTCGCATTCTTTTCATTTCTGTTCTTTTCTTTGTCCTCAACTTTTTCTCACTTTCATCTGGCAAACGGATAAAAAGCCTTGAGGAAGTAATCGATAAATTTAATTTCGCTGCATAATGAGCCATCATTGAGAACTATTATTTTTTACGATAAATGGAGGATTAGACGCTGGGTCGATTTCGAAGTAAACTTTGAATAAAATGTGAAGTATTTCCCTTACAACAAGGAATATCGGCGGGATATCCCGTTTAGTTCTCGTTTATATCTCAAGATATTCGTGGGATGTCCGAACCCGGATAGCACAAAAATTTTCCAGAATATTCCTGCAATATTTCAATGGAAGGTTCGAAGAATTCCGAGAAATGTTCCATGAAGGCTTCCGGAAGTAGGTAAACGTCTGCGTATCAAGGAAGGTTTACAAGGAAAGTTTGGGGAATGTTCGTAAGAATTTTCGCAACGATATCCCTACTGAGGCTTTAGTTTTTGGCAACAAAGGGTTATCAAAAAATGTAAAAAAATGTAATAGTTATTCCAAAGTGAGAATTATATCTAAAAATCAAAAATGTTGAAAAAATATAAAATGGCGGTCAATTAAAAACTCAAAAAATATTTCATTTCTGTAAATATCCATTTCATCGATAGCAATTATCAAGCCGGTGCCTGCTGCCCGCCTTACTTGTTCCAAAAGTCGCTACTTTTTTTACTCTTTTTATATCGACTCAGCCCCACATTGTGGGGTCAAGGCGCTCGCAATTCAAGGAATGATTCATAGATTTTCCGTGCATTGACAGAGGACAGAATTTCGAGTACCGCATCGCTCGACCGAGTGATTTTTGACTTGCACATTTGTAATGATAATTCGAGAACCAGTATATATTTTTCAAGCTTCTCGGACTTATTTTGTGGAGGAGAATTTAAAGATCATTCCGCGCGACTTTCAAATTTTTACCATTATTATTCCAGACTTTACTAGCAGTTGATTTTGAATCTTGAAAATTAGCAAAAATCAGAAATTATACCTGTCTTTCTAACCCACTATCTCAGTCTCTATTTAAACGGAATACCTAAAATGAGACTTATTTGACGTGGAATTTAGTAACCTTTTTAATTCTTGTTTAGAAATTATTCTATCTCATATTGTTCCACAGATATCCTGTGAAAAGTGAATGTATGCTTTTAATCACGAGTTTTCTAGGTGTCCTTATACTTCTCGACGGTACTGCATTTCTATAGAAAAAAATCTTGAATCGGTGAGGAAATAAATCTTATGCAAGATTTTTTCCGCGAAAATCCATTTCTGGGCCATTGTGGGGTATAGCGATCAATGGATCGTAATGGTTATGTAGCTATTTCCGTCTTGCAACTGAAATCAATTGTGACAATGATAAATGGAGTTGAGACTGGGTAAGAAATGAGTCTCTATCGTCTGGTTAGCCCTCTGAGAATTTAAGAACGTCTCAGTTTCATTTGGAGCCGACCCATGAGACTTTAAAGTTTGTCAGTACCCAACAAACAACCCACGAGGATAAAATCTACTTTAGATTCTATCTTGATTCGAACAGGTTTAATTTCAAAGATTACCTCCTTTAAATTTATAAATAACCATTTACTAATAAGTAGAATGTTAAATAATAAATAAATCATTAATTTAAATATTTGATCACACAGAAAAAGAAATTTTTTAATGCTTGATGCTGAAACTGTTTAATTTTTTCCTTGTTTGAATAAAGAAAAAAAATTAAGAACATTTAAAAACTCGAAACTGTGCGAGAATGAGAAAAGTTTCGAGCTTGCGAATATAAGGAGTATAGTAAAATATTGAAAGTTTTCAGCTTATTCTTCAAGATTTTTAATATAACTTTCCTAATGACAGTTTTTTGCTATAAAACACCCATATGTACTTGATAACAGAATTTTATAAGGGAGTTTTATAAAATAATGGAAAAACATAAAGGAACGTCCATTTATTACATAAGGATAATGTTTGAAATTTTAGCCCCCCCCCCCCTACTCTAAGGATTCGTAAGATTTTTGTGACCCTTCTCCCATTTTTGCGTAAGTCTTTATATATTCTTCACTTGATATATTAACAATATATCAATTATTTTAACTGTAAATTTGATTTGAAAGGATTTCTGCAGATTGTAAGGGATGTTAAGGTATTTCAAAGGACTGCAGAGTATTTCAAGGAATTACCAAATTTTTACGGAATTTAACGAGATTGCCAAAGTTTTTCAGAAATTTCATGCGATTTTAAAGCATTTCCAAAGATATCGACAAATTACAAAGGTTCAAAAATGATGTTTGAAGATTGCGAGAGATACCGAAGGATTTTCAAGGATTTTAAGGACTTAACTGAACTAATAAAGGATTTTAAGGAATATAATAAAGTAATAAAAAGTGATTTCCGTAGATCACAAAGGATTTTCAAAGGATTTTACAAGATTTCAAAATATTTCAACAGAAGTCACGGAATTTTAAATTAACGGATTTAACGCTTTCAATGATTACTAGGATTTTAACCATTTTTAGAGATTTTAAGAGATTTCCATGGACTTTGAAGGATTATAAGAAATTTTGTTGGGATTTTGAAGATTTTAAGTGATTTCTGGGATTTTGAAAGATTTCACGGAATCTCAAACAATTTTAAGGGTTTTTTCAGGGAGCTCAATCGTTTTGAAGGGATTTCAAGAGATTATGTACGATATGCATGGAATTCAAGGGCTTCAAAAATTTCACATAACTTGAAAAATTAGAAGGGATTTACATTATTTTCAAAAGAATTTACGGGATTTCAAAGGATTGCATGGATTTCCAGGGATACCATAAAATTGCATATTTATTTTAAATAATTAAAAATAGGAAACGTAAGGATTCGTAAGATTTTCCGGACCCCACACCTCCCGAAAAAAGCCTTACGTAATTTTAGAACGCTCCTTAATTACTAAACTCAAACTTACAACTATTTTGAGATCTTCCAAGATGCCAATTGTTTTTCATTGTGCAACGCTTTGCACGGTGAGCTTGGATTGAATTCAGTCCAAAAGGTCTTAGTTTTAGTTTTTGTGAAATAGCATATTTTCTGTGCACTGTAGAAAAAAATATTCAGAATATTATTTAAAGAAGAACTTATTAAGAGGAAATCTAAAGAAAAATAAAATGTTATATCTCTCATACGATCTATGTTAAGCTTGTAGAAAAATACTTGCTTTTATGAAAATCTCTTTAGTCAGTTTTTTTTTTAAATATCGCGTTTCCACTGCCATTTGCATTAAAAGTGGGTTTTGGAATCATAAAAGTACATGAAATGACATAAAAGTCTGAAAAATGTAATATTTCCTGTTATATATCCACAAAAATAAGTCTTTTTTTAAAGTTGATGCCCTCGATTTTTATGAATATATTTCAGGAACTATTTAGATTTACAGGGAATTTATTGCACTTGAATTCTTTTAGGACTAATTTATAGTAGCATGCTCTGAAGTGAAGAAATATTTTGTGGACTTAAAAAGAACTGCAAATTTTTATACTTTGTTCAAAATATTAATGGGTCCCGAATGTACAAAGATATTCAACATTTAAATACTTTCCTTCTATGCCAAATTACAGAGTTCAAAGTACAAAAGCACCGCTCTGAAGTTGTTTTTACGGGAAAAAAAAAATATATATATATATATATATAATTAGAAAATAAAAATAAAAAATTAAGTTTATTCAACAATCCCTCCAGCGAATTTTTCTTTTTAGTCTCAAAATAATCGTGAGGCATCACTGAAATAATTTGAAAAGAAAAATGAGAGGTGCAAGCCCTTTTGGATTGACTTCAATCCTAGAACACCGTGTTTGATCTACATTTGGATCAAAAATTGACATCTTTGGATTCACGGTGATGTTTGTTTCTAACAATTTTTAAGTCTTTAAATCAAAAGAACAGTTTTTGCAACTAGATGCAACCCTAAAAATAATTGAGTAAAATACTATTTTTGCTCTTTTCTTCCTTGATTTGAATATGGCAAATTCAAAATCTTGGAGAGAGCTAGAGCATCTTTTGTAAAGCTGGACGCGAGATGGTAGATATGGTAGATGGAAAGGATGATAATAAAATGAACTGCCAGGATTTAGAACGACGGAGGATAAAATTGAATATTGCTGAAGTTGGTAAGAAGTTTTATGGCGCCAGGAAAATCTAGCATGGTTGACAAACATTGTAATAATTCACCCACTGATAAATTGATAAGTTTAAAGTCTGGACGAGAAGTATAAGTATTCAGTAATTTCTACTTACAAAACAGCCGTTTTAACAGATGAGTCGGTCCACATTACTGAATAAATTAAATAGTCAGTTGAAATGACAGATTTATAGTCAATGGAAGTGGCAGATTTGTCTGTGGTAATAAAATAGTAAAATGATTCTTAAATTAAAATTCTTCATTAAATTCCTATAAATTTTAATGAATGATTGAAAGTTCTGGATAAGATCAATCAAAATGACCGATTTAATGAGTGAAAGTTATTCGTTATATATAATTCAAAATGACTAATTTAACTAATGAAAGATACTGATTACGTCATTCAAAATCATTTATTCAAACAATGAAAGTTACGGTTTAGATCATTCAAAAACACTGATTTGTTGAGTGCACATTACTCACTAGATCAATTCGTCTTTACTGATAGAAAATAAATATTCTTAGTTCAAAATCCATCTTTTTGGTCGAACAAAATTGCTTTTGATTTAAAATTAAAATCTTTTTTGGTTGTCATATGAAGTACTACACATTTTTTGTGAAGAATTCATCTTCTTAATCGCAAATTCAAGTACTTGGTTGAAAGTTGAACAATCCTGTTGAAAACTTATTTTTTTTTGGTTGAAGATTCATAATTTTATTTGAAAATTCATCTTTTTGGTGAAAATTAAACTTTATTGTTGAAAAAATTTTTTATCGAAGATTAATTTAATTAATTAAAAGTTGAAGACTTCCATTTTTGGTTAAAAATTGATCTTTTTGATTAAAATTTCACTATTTGGTTGAGGATTCAACATCTTGAATTATTTTACTGATTGGAATATTTTAGTTCAATTTAACTATTTTTGAATTAAAATAAACATGTATTTTAGTTGAAACATCAACTGCTTTTAATTTTAAATCTTTTTTGTTTGAAATGTCAACTATTACATTTTTTGTTGAGGATTCATCTGTTTTTATTCAAAATTCAACTACTTGGTTAAAAGTTGATATGCTTTGTTGAAATTCAATTTTATTTTGGTTAGAAATTCATCATTTTAGTTGAAAACTCATCTCTATGGTTGAAACTTGAACTATTTTATTGAAAATTCGTTGTTTCTTGGATTGGAAATTAATTATTTCAACTGAAGAATGAAATATTGCATTTTTTGTCGAGAATTACTTGTTTTGTTTTTGAAAATTAAACCATTTAGTTGAAATGGTATGTATTTTGTTAAAAAATTTTCTTCTCTGGTACAAAATTAATTCTCTTGAAGGAAAATCAATTTTCGTTTGTTTAAAAATTGAACTACTTGGTATAAAGTTGAACTACTTTATTAAAAGTTAATTTGGTTGTTGTTGAAGATTCATAATTTTACTTTTTCTTCATTTACAATTTGTCCCCTGAGGGTTTACATGAACTTTCTTTTCTTGTGATATTAACACCTACATATTTTATATGATTTTATCCTTACTATTTACAATTATTTACATAAAATCTTATAGATAGATCCCTGGTCCAATTCTTACAATAGCGAGAGACTGAGCGAGAGCGCATGCGTAACTTTTTTAATTATAATATTACATAACCATTAGTTATAAATCTTGACGCTTTTAAGCAATTTCCGTTTCCTTTTTCTTTTACATCTCATCTACCTCAATCTACCCACTTTTTCACATTCTCTTTCTCGTTCTCTCTCCTTCGCTCCTCTATCCCCCTCCAATTCTTCCATCCACACCTAACGAAATTCATCCTCCCCTAAAATCTTTACCATATCCTATTGCCACCTTCCTTTACCTTCTATTTCTCTCCTACATCCTTTCCATACATGCTATCATGTTTCCTCTTCCCATTCGCAGATTCTATACTTTCTGTTCTCTTTCTTTTTCCAATATATCCTTTTTCTTACTTCATTTTCCAATCTACATCTTGCTATTCTTGTCCATTTTTTCTTTCCCCATCCCTTTTCTACATACTTTGGTATTTCTTTTTTATCATCTTGTACCATTTATTTTATTTTGATTCCTCAATCATCACTCATCTTTCTGTTAATTGTCTTTCTCTTTCCTCTAATTCTTTATAGTTTACTCAAGTCCTTCTCCTATATCTTCAGCACTAAAAAACTCTCTTCTTTCTTCTTCCTATCTCGTTAATTCTATCGCCTTCCCTTTTCTTTCTTCTACCTCATTCAAACACTTTCTCGCTAACTCCCCTCCTTTTTCCTTTTTCAGCTTCTTCTCTCACCATATATCCAGGCGTCCTCCAGCCTAAGCCTAGCGTCTACCTGACATACCTTTTTTCTAACCTCTCAATCTCTTCCCTTTCCTTACATCCCCATATCTCTGCTCCGTATCCGCATACCGGCCATACTAGCCTATCAAATAACCATATTCTTTCTCCAGTTTCTTCTCCATACCAGCGTAACGAATAACCACATTCTCCTTCTCCAGTTTTTTAACCTTTTTTCTCTGTACCCCATATCTGTTTAATTAAACCTTCCGCTTTTTTTATCCTTTCTCTTATATGAGCTATATGATCACCATTCGTTTGACAGGAATATCTCAAATATTTACACTCCTTTACTTCTTCTAACCTTACTTTCTTCCATCTCCCAGCCCATTCCTTTTTTCTTTCACTCATTGTCTAAACCTCATTATATTGTTTTTTACCACATTTAAATTAAACTTTTTTCCATCCCAACTCTTTTCCATCTTTTCCTCTTCATTTTCTCTTTTAAGTTTAAGATTAATATAATAAATAAAAGTGGACTCAGAGGACAACCTTGTTCTACTCCTTTTTCACCATGAACTTTTTTATCACGAATCCGTCTAATGAGTCAAACGCCGCTTTTAAATCCACGCACATATCACTACCCCTTTCTCAGTTTTAATTATTTTCTAGATGATTAGGAACATAGATGTTGTCCATCACGCCCATTCCTTCCCTAAATCCTGTTTGATTCGGTGGCTCTATCTTTTTTTCTTCAACTTGTATCTTCAACCTCTTCGATGAAAAAGTTACATATATTTTATACAATGTTGGCACTAGCGTCACTTCCCTATAATCTTTGACCTCAACCCCTTTGCCTTTCTTCAATATGGGTACCAATATCCCCTCTTTCCATAACTCTGGCCACCCCTGTCTTCTCCATATTCTATTGCTGCGTATTATCCATGCCCATTTCTTTAGTTCTATCCCTCCATATTTCCAGACTTTATTTGGAATCTCACCTATACCAGGTGCATTTTCATCTTTCATTATTCTTAACGCCTTAACTATTTATATTCTTGCTATGTCTACTTCCTCATTTCTTTCTCCATCATCGTTTCCTCTCTATTCCTTCTAGCAGTCCCATGATATATTTTTTCATTCTTCCATCTCAATATTCTGATTGACTCTTTTCCTTCTTTCTTTCTCTCCATATAATATCTTCCAAACTTCTTCCTTCGTCTTAGTCTTCTCCGTCTCTTCTTCAAAGCTTTTATTGTCCTCCGCTTCTTTTATCGCACAACTCAGGGTACTCCTTCTTTATTCTTCTATATTCATCTTCACTACTTTTCCCTTTCTTTGATCTTCTTAATTCTTGTCTCACTTCCTTGTCCTTCTCTTTACATTCCTCATCCCATCCCATCCACTTCCACCTTATCCTTCATCAACTTCTTTTTTGCTTTTTCACTTTAATACTCTTTTTATTTCTTCTATCAATATCTCCATCTGTTCGTTTTCATTTTCCTCTACCATTTTGATATTCTTGATACTTTCATTAAATTCTTATTTTCTGTACTTTCCCCTTGACTTCTTTGTTTTTGTCTTACTTTTGGTTGTACAAAACATTTCCTGCTCTGAATTCTGTTCCTCTTTGCTGTCGTTCTCACAGTTATCTATCAAACCGATTGCCAATAACCTCTTTCATTTCTGACCTCCGTATCTTGCGTCAATTTTTCCGCAACAGCATGGTGTGCTAACTTCACACTTGCGCTGCACTTATAATGTTTTCCAAAAAATTCTTGATGAATCATTTGGAAATCGTTTGGAAACGTTTGGAAACCAATTTTTATGGTTTGGACGTGAAAATCCTAAAAGTTATTGATTTTTCAAAAAAAGTAATTGCACTACAAATTACAGATTAAAAATTTGTTTCTTTGCTAATCGTTTGATTGTTTCGGAAATTTATTATAAAACATGAATAGTTATAAATAATAGGGTAAAACTAACTTTTTTAAAACAGACTTCCTAACCTCTCACCTGAAATATAACCACCGTAACAGCTGTAAGTACGATCCGTAAGTCACGCCGTCTGTTGTAACGTATGCCGTAAGCCGCAAGTCGTGACGTCGTCCAGCAAGATGTCTGCAAGCCGAGGGCCAAGCAATAATACCAATTGCATGGGACAAAACTTTGTTTTTCTAATATCTTGGCAAAAAATGATTTTTCACTATAAGTACAATTGGATATTGTTTCTTATTTTTCGAAGTCCATCAAATTAAATAATTAAATCGGTGCAAACCAAAAATGACCCATTTTATTATTGAATTAAATAGTTTCTTAAAAATAAAAAAATAATATCCAAATACACTTATGGTGAAAAATAATTTTTTTCTTATTTAATATAAAAATATAATGTTTTATCCCGTGCAAATTGTATTATTGTTTGGCGCTCGACGGCTCAGCATGCAGATATTTTGGATTTTTCCCATTCAACCTGAAATACCTGATAGATGTCACTGTAATGCGCGCTAGTTGTTCAATATTATAATTTCAGATGAAAGATACGTGACCGTCCGCGAAAAAATGGATCTAAAGCGGAAAAAAATCTATTTTTAGTTTTTTACACCAATCTATAGTTTTTGGTTATAGTATGTAAGTAAATTTAGTGGCGTAACTAAAAACATGCTACATTTTGTAGGAGGTCCGTTTGATATTAAAAAAGGCCGATTTATATCTTGCTTTTAGTAGCGTAAGACAACAGTATAGTCTAGTATTGTATCTTTGCTTCTGAATATAGGACCCCCCCCCACCCCGCGGAAAAGCGGGGTTTCGCTTCACAGTAGTTACGCCACTGACATTTATAAAAATGAAATTGTTGGAAATTATCGTATAATTTCTTATCTTTCATCATAATATTATTTGAAACAATTGTTGTAAAGAAACATAGCAAATAACATCTATTTTATACCTCAATACTGTTTCTTATTCCTCATAGAGGTAGCTTTGTAATAGTAACAATTTCGGAAAAAATTTTAATTCATTTAATTAAACGTTCCTCAGTTTAAAAATGTCTAATACAATGTTCTAACCAATTGTCCGGGTGTGTGTGAGGATATGTGTGTGGATGTCACACTTTTTTTTGAACACGATCTGTTACATCTCGCGCTACACGCCCGGTCTTTTTACTTCTTCCACATTTGTGCACAGACCTTTTAAAATTATGGGTCAAACTATCGACAACTGTATTTTGGTGATTGTCAATTCTCTTTCGCTAGAGCTTCTTCGGATCTATTATATCAAATCTATATTATATTTATTACTTTACTACATTTACCTACTTACTATTACCAAAAACTATAGATTGGTGTAAAAAACCAAAAATCGATTTTTTTCCGCATGAGATCCATTTGTTAGCGGACGGTCATGTATCTTCCATCTGAAATTATAATTTTGAACAACTAGCGCGCATTACAGTGAAATCTATCAGGTATTTCAGGTTGAGTGGGAGAAATCCAAGATTTCTGCACACTGAGCCGTCGAAGGCCAAACAATAATAAAATTTGCACGGGACAAAACTTTATTTTTATATTAGATAAGAAAAAAGTTATTTTTCACCATACCCTCGAAGAAATTTTGCCGGGGCCCCGATCTGGCCAAATGGGGCCCAGATCGGGAAGCCAAGTCGGATCAGACCCTTGATGAAACGCACGGCCCAGTCTGGGCCGAACTTGTTAGCCCGATCGGTGTGCCGGGTCAGTGCCAAGTCGGTACCCCACTCGCTTTACTGCCTGCATATATTGTTTGTATTGCTTGTAGGAGCCAACCATGTACTCCGTACTCTTTAAGGACTAATATAATATAATATGATATAATATAATATTTAAACAATTTTCATTAGTTTAAAGATTTTCCCCCAGTAAATCTTAAAAAAAGTTTCTACTTTCTGGAATTAATGACGCTGTAAATGAATGCTAAGAGTAATATTTTTTGTGAAAGACAGTTTACAATTATTAAAAAAATTACTTCCTTTTAGAGGGAGTTTTGTAATGATCTAAATTTTCAAAACAACTTCATTGACACATTTCGGTATAATTCGACTCCAGGAACTCGAAAATTCAATTTTTTTAAATGTCTGTGTATGTATGTAACTTTTTTCTGTTTACCATATCTCGAAAAGTAGAAGAGGAATAGTCATGCAACTTGGAACAATTGTAGCTCCAATTAATATCCAAATCTGATAAAATTTTGAGCTAGATTGACTAATTGGGAATGTTTTTTTTTGTGTTTAGAAATTTGAGAAAGAATGTTACCATCTTTATATATGAGAAAAACTGTTTTGATATTTTTAATACAACAATACTATACGTATCTCACGTATCTTTTTGCGCCTTCGAAACGTATCGATCGAACCATTGTGCAGCCTTTTATAACCTGCTCGTACTGATTTATAAGTATACAAAATTTTTTATTCTGTTCAGATAAGAAAAAGTTTCTTGATATTAGGAATACTACAGTACTTTATCTGATATATTTATTTCAGTTTTTGAAACGCGTCGAATGACCTATTGGAGAAGCTTTTATGACCTACTGGAAGAAAATTATGAAATTTCAATGAAATAGATTATTTTGTGTATATAAGACAAACTTTCTTGATATTAGAAATATTACAGTACTACATCAGATATATTTGTTCGCATCTTCGATATACATCAAAGGACCCATTGAAGAAGCTTTTATGACTAATTAGTAAAGATTTATGAAGTTAAAAAAATATTTTATTGTATTTATATAAGAAAAACTTTCTTAATATTAGGAATACTACATTACTTTATTTAAAAGAATGGTTTATTCTGTGTTTATGAGGATAACTTTCTTTACATTAGGAATACTCCAGTACTATATCTGATATATTTGTTCGCGTCTTCAAGAAGCGTCGAATGACCTATTAATGAACGTTCCATGTTTTTTTATGAATTGTCAATACTAATTTAGAAATGAAAAAAAAAAAATTTGTCTTGTTTATATGGTGAAAACTTTTTTAATATTAATAATACAATATTATATATTAATATAGTGTATTTTTTCGCTTTCGAGTCGCATTGATTGACCTATTAAATAATCTTTTATTACCTTTTATGACCCATCAATACAGTTTTTTTTATTTTCACACAAAATTATTACCTTATTTATAAGAGAAAAACTTTTCTTTTATTAGAAATATTACATTACTGTATTTGATGTAATTTCTTGCGTATTCGAGACACGTCGATTGACCTACTGCCCTTTTGAAGCTTACTCTGATTTTCTGAAAATAACATGTTCGGTAAGACAGAAACATAAGCTTGGAAAATATGGAGAGTGTCTTTTTTTTTGCCGGAGAAAAACCTCCCTTTGTGAGCAAGCGAATTTATTTGATACCTATGAGAAGGTAATGCGCTCATAAAATGTGCACAAATAAATACACCCATATTGAATACATGCATAGTATTTTACAGCGGTATTATTCATTTCTTTACACAATGTTTTTCCCTTGTAAACTTGAAAAGTTGCTGTTTTCAGGAAATAATTATACAGTTAATGAATGTCACAAAAAATATCACTCTTACATTCATAACCTGCTTTATTAATTCCAGAAAATAATAAAACGAATGAAAATTGTTCAAATAATTGGAAAATATCCAAAATAAAGAATTATTACCTTTAAAATTCGTTAACTGTGTCAATAATTACAGACTATATAAATTTTTTTCGTGAGGAAAAATTATAGTAATTGTTTAAAATTAAATTTTTTTTTTTAAATTCCGTCTTTAGCATGAATTTTTCATTAATTTGCTAGTTTTCCTTTTTTGGGCAATTTTCCGGACACAATACAAGGGGGTTATGGGGTTCAAAATGAAAAGTTATTAGGTGGAAATTATTCCTTGAAAATTCCGTAAGAGGTAACTAAACTTTAAGTTACAAACAATTAATAACAAGTACTTCTTTTTTTCAATTTTTTCGAGAACCGAGCTTTTTCCATTTACAACCCCATGTTAATTTAAAAAATCCAGGGCACGAATTATTTTGAAAGATTTAGTACCAAAAAACTTCAAATTACATACTTTTTAGGGTTTCATAGCCCCGGGCAGAAACCCTCATAATTTCGTTCGGGTATACGTTCGTCGTACTTTTTGACCCAGAGGGGAAGTAGGGAAACGAGGGAAAGTGAGGGTAGGGGAAGTTTGGGAAGGATAAGTAGCATGGTAAGAGAGGGGAAGTGGGGAAGGGAAATTGTGGGAGGGGCATATTTGAACGACTTAATTATCATCTTATAGGCTACCATATCCTTTTTTGTAGGCGCGCGGCGCCTACTTTGACTAATTTTGTAGCATTAAAAGAGGATTATGTAAGTCTTAGAATTAATAAACAATTCATGAATTCAAAATCATATATTAGATCGTAAATTTACTTAATAAAAAAATAACGGCCTCATATTACACTGCTAGTAAAGAATTCCGCATACAGCTAGTTTTGATTCACATCATCCCTTTCAGGATAAACACACCTTTATTATCCGGGATTAGTAATTCGGACTGACTTTAGTATAGTAGTTGGCGCAGAGATGACTTTTTACGGTCGTATTCGTTCGCAAACGAGTTGAAAAGCAAATTAATGTTGTCCGCGAGGAAAACGAGGATGGAATGGCACACGGTCGTCTTTAACTGCTGCTGATTAAGGGGCGTTACCGTGTGGTAATAGGTTCTATCTTCCTCTCTTCTTCCGCGCACCCTTTACCCGTGAAACCAAGTCCCAAAACAGCCTAGACTTATTTCACGACTAATTTCGCCTTGTTAGCCGACAGGACGTATCCTGTGCCGGGCCTTCGGCTCGTCTGTTTGTTCGCGGGATGTGTTCCTTGTCGGGGACTTTTAACAGGCCTTAATAGTCGCGCGTTAACCTTAACGCCACTTCCACATGTTAGACATGGATTAACGATTTGACGCCATTGTGTGATTTCAGCACTAGGTAACCGAGAAACCTGTTGGATGAAATCATAAAAGATGTAAATTCCGAGGAGTCTCAGCTCTTTTTATGATTAGAAGAATATTCTGCTAAATCTCGGTATGTTTCTTGGACATGAATGATACATATTGAATACCAGTAAAAATATTGAATAATTCATTTTTCCCTACTAGAAACCAGAATAATGTGCTTTAATAATCTTTTACGAGAATTAATTTGATTATATGGTACTTTTTGTAACAAAAAATTTATCCAGTATGCACCAGTCTCCCCTATTTCTATTTTTTACCTAATCAACCTCGATCTTTCTCTATTCTATTTCTAATTACGGTTTTTTTGTCTTTATCTGGGGAATAAAATAAATACATTTTGGATATTGATGAAGACGAGAATCTGGGGCTCTGTCCTTCTCTGTAAAAGAATCTCATACCGCACATCAAGGATCGTGTGCTTGCCTGTTCTGCGATCGGGGATCACATCATCACATTCATTTGGTATCCGCAGGATCCTAAGGAAGCCTTTTGTCTCGCGTTTATTGGAAGTTGTCTTGAGGGTCACTAGGAATGTAGCAGGAGTCCAGGTTTGTGGATCCAAGAAACGCGGAGGGCAAGAGGACCATGAGGATCGAAAGATGGAGGCGGGAGGACGACGACTCCTTCCACATGGGCCATGCGGGCACACTGTCCTAATTACAACGAGGGCTCCTATTTTTTCAAGCTGAAAGGAGCCGAAATATTCGCCCCGCGGCTATACGCGGGGACTAGACGCGATTCGGTATAGCTCCCAGGACTACTACTTTGGACCAAAAGCGCAAAAGGACCGCCATCGTCGCCGACGCGACGTTCTGGCATCCACGTCGCCTCGCCGATAGAGAGAGCTATATCTATAAAGTAAGCAGGAACTTGGCAGTTTTTCCAGCCATTCATGCTTCCAACAGATTTTTTCCCTTCGCTTTTGGCCTCTTCTCACGACTCATTCATGCCACGCCGCATGAGATTCGATCTACCTGCTGCCATACCGCCGACGACATCGACGTAGCATCCCTTTAAAGGATCGAACATTGTCTGTCGTTTAGTCTTGGTAAGGAGGATTCTGTAGTTTTCCCGGATACTTCACTCCATTGTAGTTCTACTCTCGCAGGGTCAAATTTTCATTCATTCTATTCTTATGTAACTGCAACCTTCAGGAACTAATAGCTATGTAACAAGGAATTCTCATTTTGTAGCTTTCAATTAAGGAATTTACAGATACACCTATACTTTCTACTTTCTAGCCATGAGAATTCTTCGACAGATCGTGTTGCAAGTTTAGGGTTTCATATAAGTAAACCTTGTAAATTGCTGAAAAAAATCCCATTCACTAGGAGAAAAAGTTGTCCTTAAACGAAAGCACAGTTTTCTTGCGTGTTTTGTTTTGAATATTACCACGCAAATATCTTTGATAAACAAGATAATTATTTGACTGCAAGATTATATGAAGTTTGTCGCAAAACGATAATTTTATCTGGCAAAAGATTCTTTCTGAGGCAAGTGCAAGTCCTTTTAACCTTAAATTTAAGAGGAAATTCCATTTGTGTCAAGAGACATTCTTTTGACATAACAGGAAATTTCTCTGGGTGTTTGCATCAATAAATAAATAGATCAAAATATCTTGGGGAAAACCCCAAATTAATTCTAACTACAATGAGTTACTTTATTTTCAAAAATAAATTTAATATATGCCTGTTCTCTTCACCTCAAAAGAATTTGTGAATTCCTGAAACTACTGAAACTTCCAATGAATATGTGATTAAATAAATCTTCATATAAAGTAGGTAATTTAAGTTTCAAACTTCCAATTGAATACTTTTAACAGTCACTGTGGCCGCCAAAATCTAAGAAAAAAATATCCGCTTTTTCCTGGTTTGCAACAATTATTCCTGTCTCGTTTTGTGACAAGGATTTTGTCCCGCAGCCTACATATTTTTTTAAATGTGCAGAAAATCATCTGAGTGCAAGTGGATCGATAAAAAAGTCCTACATAAAAACTAACGTAGATATAATTCTGCGAGTAACTAAAAAAAGTGCTTTTTCATTACCAAAAATCTGTCTACGTATTCATTACGATTGTGTATACCTAATGAATACGAATACGTATTCCACTAACATATTTAGTGTAATAATAGCATTTTGCAATAACACTTTTAAAAACAGGACATTATTAATTATATTTTGTCAGCATGCCATAAGGGCCTAACTATCCTCACCACCCCAAGTTTTTTTATTACGTCACATCTCGAGAGAAATTCATTTTCCCTCCATTTCCTGATAGTTTATACAATTTTTCAATCAAACTTTTTACCTTCTCATATGAGAAAGACAGAAAGTACATATTAGAATTGTCCGAAATTTGACACAACAGTTTTTCAACGTATGCCCACGTTTTGAGACCCCCTGAAGCCCAAAATCAAGTTTTGTCGATGGCGTTCGTCTGACTGTCTGTCCGTCCGTCCATCCGTAAACACAATAACACTCGAAAAAATGAACGGATCAAAACGAGCTTTAGCACACTTTTTTTTTTATCCTAAAATAAAGAACGAGCTCGTTAACCAGGACTCTTTGACCAACGGTTATGGTTTTATCCATCGAAAAAGCTATCCAAAAATAGAATATTCCATTTTTACGCCAAACCACAGCAACCCAATAGCTGAAAAAGAAATTATCACTTGAAAAAAAATTAAGAACTGGACTTTTTATCGCCGTTCAAATTTGAACAAACGCTTTTGATATATATTTTTTTAAATTTTAAATTCGATTTCTGAGAGCGGTTTTTGTTTCCCCTGTGAAATCTAGAAAATGTGGATCAGGCCCTTGTGGCATGCTAACTTTAGCTTAAGATGAGCCTCCCAAAAATAAGTTGAAGTTAAAAAATTTCAAAATTTGTAATTTCAAACAGTCAAATAAAAAAATTGTCATTACTAAACATTCAGAATAAAAAATATCTAAATTTTGAATATTTCAAATTTACTTCAAACAGTTAAAAATTAAGACATAAACTATAATATTTTCTAATTTAAGCTCGATAATAATTTATCACACTATAAAATGAGAGGATGTATTGAAACGCTGAAGCCAAAATGAAATAAATCGTGAAAATAGTAACTTATTATTTCATATTTTCAAATATTTTTGCCTGTTCTGCATATATTTTTAAAAGATTAAAAAAATTTGTTCCTATTATCATAGTCGCATGTCATGTCACGGGGTCTTTAGGAATGGGTAAAATTCATATCCATCCCAAATGCATTCCTCGATCTCTTAGTTCCCTTAGAGAACGTTCATTAATTACGTAGGGATGATTTTTTATAATTTAGACCCTCGCCCACCCTTTTTACTTATAGTTTTTTCAGCAATATTTCAAGGTATTTTAAGGAATTTCAAAAAAATTACATTCAGACGATTTCAGAGATTTGTAATTTTTTTTACGGAATTTAACGAGATTTCCTAGGCTTTTTAGGAATTTTATGAAATCTCAAAGAATTTCAAAAAATGTCGAGGGATTATAAAAGTTTTAGGGTCAGGTTTGAAATGATTTAAAAAGATTTCCAGAGAAAATCTCAATTTTTCCAATTATTTCACCAGATTTTAAGAGATTTAACTACGTCCAGAAAATGTTCTAAATTTCAGAGAATTTCAAGAGATAGCGAAAGATTTCGAGGGATTTTCAAGAATTTTCCACAGACTTCAAAGGATTTGAAGAGATTTCAATGGATTCTAATAGATTTTGAAATATTTCAAAAAAAGCATAAGATTTCAAAGGATTTGAAACGATTTAATGTGATATCGAAGCATTTTCACACATTTGGAAGGATACCAGGGAGATTTTAATATGATTTCGGAGATTTGAAAGAATTTAAAGAGACTTCATCAAATTTTAGGAGATTTCAGGAAATTTCAAAAGATTTGAAAAGATTTTAAACGATTTTAAGGAATTTTACCAGATTTTAATAGATTCGAAGTGGTTTCGTAGGATTTCAAAGGATTTCAAGAGATTTTAAAAGATTCCAAATTATATCCACGGAATTTAGAAGATTTTAACAGATTTAACGGAATGGCAAAGGATTTCCGAATATGAAGGATTTTAAAGAATTAAAAGTTCGATGATTTTACAGGATTTCAAAGAATTTTAAGATATTTCAGAAGATTCCAAAGTATATCCACAGATTACAAGAGATTCAGAAATATGAGGAAAGGTTTCGAAATATTTCACGGAATTTCAAACGATTTCATCCGATTTTTTGAAGTTTGGAGGGATTTCCAGGGAGCTCAATTGTTTTGAAGAGTTTTCAAGAGATTAATATGTATGATATCCATCGATTTCAAAGGATTTAAAAAAATATTCACATTATTTAAAAACATTTAAAAGAAATTCACAGAATTTCAAAGCATTGCAAAGATATTCAGAAATTCCACGACATTTCATGAGAGGTGCACACCAGATTTCAAGCCTGGTTTAACTCCTCGGCTCTATATTTACTGCACGTATATATAGTATGAGATATTACATGATAAAAAAATACGTATAAAAATAATAGTATAAAAAGTAATTTGTGGGTAATTCTGAACCCATCTATTTATATTATTACATTTTCCAAATAGGAAAAAAAACAATCCACAAATTTTAATGCATTTCTAAAATTGCTAATATTCAATGCATTTCTTGGTTGAAGTTTTCCCTTTTTCTCCCTCTTTTTCCCAAATTTTACCTAATCTAAACGTATTTGATTTGGAACGATTTCAATTCAAAATCGTTCACTTTATATTTTTTTAATTTCAAGCGCTTTCAATTCGAACTTATATTTTGATGTTTAAAAAATTTTTTTAATTTAATATTTAAAAATTAGCCATTTTTTTCAGAAAATTAATCTTCTGGGTTAAAAAATCATCTTTTGGGTTGAACTCTTTTCTTGGAAATTATATTTGTTAGATTCATAATTTTAGTTGAAAATTCTTAGAATTAATTTTTTGAACTAACAATGTAACTATTCCTTTTCTGGTCGAAATTTTTTTTTTTTTTTTTTTGCTTGAAAATCCATCCCTTTTGATGAAAAATGCAACTGTTTGGGTCCAAATTAATCTGATTTGGTTGAGGATTCAACAATTTTATATTCAATTAAACTATTTTGTTGAGAATGAACTATTTGGTTGAAAATTAAACTATTTGGTTGAAAATTAAACTATTTGAATGAAAATTTAACTTTTTGGTAGAAAATTAACTTTTCTGTTAAAAAATTATATTTTTGAGTTGAAAATTCAACCGATTTGTAGATAATTCATTCTTTTGGCTTTAAAATTAAATAATTTTGTTGAAAATTGATGTATTCTGCTAAAAACTCGTGTTTTTTGGTAGAACATTTATATTTTTGCCGGAAAATTCATCTTTCTGGCTGCAAATTTAACTATGTGGTTCAAAATTCATATTTTTCAGTTGAAAATTCAACTACTTAATTGAAAGTTGAACTAGTTTGTCAAAAGTTTATATTTTTTTAAGATTAACATGGTTGGTAGAAAATTTAACTATTCCATTTGGAACAAATTAATCTTTTGGGATAAAAAATCATCTTTTGGGTTCAACTCTTTTTGGTTTGAATCTTTTTTAAACTAACAATTCGACTTTTTGTTAAAAATTGATATTTTTATTGAATATTTATATTTTCTAGTTGAAGATACATATATTTTGTTGAAAATTCGTCTTTTTAATCGAAAATTTAACGTCTCGGTTGAAAATTCATCCTTCTTGGTTCAAAATACAACTGTTTGGTTTTTAATTAACCTGGTGTGGTTGAGGATTCAAAATTATTATACCATTAAGTTGTATCCAATTCGAGGTAAGCGTGACTCACTCGGTTCTATCATGCAGTTCATATGAGTTTTTTTTATATGTATAAATAATATGTTCGTTCCGCAACACTGCTCCGACCCAGGTCGCTGATTAATGTCTCTATCAATCACCCCAGGCGAAGAACTTTACAAAAATGCATCCGTTTTGTAAATAATTCGTCCTCTTGGCTATAAATTCAAGAATTTCGTAGAAAATTGATGTATTGTTTCCGAAATTTGTGTTTTTTGATAGAAAATTATCATCTTGCTGAGAAAGTCA
Organism: Andricus grossulariae; assembly: GCA_011634705.1. NCBI lineage: Eukaryota > Metazoa > Arthropoda > Insecta > Hymenoptera > Cynipidae > Andricus > Andricus grossulariae. Next base: position 24,409,240 of record JAABKJ010000755.1, read on the forward strand.
CCTTTCTGGTTGAAAATTCAACTATTTGGTTGAAAATTCATATTTTTTATTTGAAAATTTAACGACAATGGTTGAAAGTTGAACTAGTTTGTTAGAAGTCATATTTTTTCAAAATTCACGTATTTGGTTTGAAATTTAACTTTTTTGTTGAAAATTGTTCTTTTTTTTAATAAAAAGTAAATTTTTTAGCTAGAAATGTCACTGTTCCATTTTGGGTTAGAATTTTATCTTTCATAATTTGAAAATCACGTGAAGAAGCACCCTCTTTCCTCTGTTTGGATAGAATGTTGGGCTACGTGTTTTCTTTGGGGGAGAGGGGTGTAAGTAAAAACTACAGTTGTCAACGAGTGGGGACGGGGGGCCCGAGACAGCTTGAAATTGGTAAGGTATCGTTTATGAACGACCCCTTTCTGCTACTTAAAAGAATAATTTTTATTTAGTTAATTTGTTATTATTTTTTAGACTTCACAGGACCTGTGCTTGTCTGCTTTTCTCAAGTAACAAACTAACAATGTGTGACACGTAATCGTGACGCGTTGTATACTCAAAATAAAAGTAACAGAGCGCACGAGTAAAAGGAGTCCTAACGATCTTAATAGCCAGGTAAAACATTGACACCTCGGCGCCGCTCGAGACCACCTGGATGAAGAAGTTGAAGGGAAGGAGGGCCAGATACATCAAACAGTCGGGTCAGCATCGTCTTGAGGAATACTTATGAGAAAGTAAGTTGGATGACAACGAGCTAACAGCGTGGGCAAATATGGCGGCTTCAGACACAGCGATAATCATGTACTTACGCATTTCCTCTCAAACATTCAATCGCGCACACGGGCCAAAAGGGAATGTCGGTGAGAAACGAGAAATCCGTTTTCTTGCACGACAAAATCATATCACTATTTATTTTTCCACTTTAAACGCTACTTTTTCCACAACTGTATCAATAATCATTTATATAAATTTACTCTATTAGTCAAAGTAATCTCTCTTGCACCCTTCGGAATTTCGTTTGAATTCATACTCCTCCCAAAAATAATTCATGATCAAACTTATAATATGATAAAGTAATAAGATCGGCGTTTTAGTCGTTCTCGAAAAAAACGACTTTAACCTTTAAGTATGGACGTGATTTCATTTTTGCACTAACATGGACCTGAGGTCTCACAGAGCACCACAGGTCTCAACTGTATATATTTGTATCTAATTAAATAAGTTCTTGTCATCTAATTTATACAAGTACATGATAGGGCATTAGAATAAGTAAGAAATTAATTGATTTTATCAACTTTTATTATTAATATTCTTTCACACCAGAGGAAGGAGGGACCAACCAAGAAGGGACCCACTTACCAGAAGCACGTCTATACGTCTATATTAATTTGTCACTTTTTGCTCAAATGAGAAATAATCGGAACGTAAAATTTGTCTTAGATAAACGCGTCTCATACTCTGGGATACCCGCATCAAGCTCGAGTTTGTTTTTGACATCTTGCGTTTAAAATACCTTGAAAAAAATTGAAACAGAAATATAAAATTGTGACGCTACCGTGGTTGTGTGGTCTCAAGGACAGCCTATCAGTTTTCAATTGACATTACTCACCAATTACACGCCTTATCCACATTATTTACCACACTCTGTTCACTTACTTCAGCGAAACCACAATTACAACTAAACCTACTAATAACGGCAGCCTCGAGAATGGCCAGGGGAGGAGGGATCCACATATCAGAAGCATGGTGCGGTCTGTGAGACCACACGTCCGTACTTGAAGGTTAAAAAATCCACGCACTCTATATGGAGCACGATGAGAGAGTTTTTTTAACACCCGGTTATATCAAGCGGTATCACTCTGAGTTTAAAATCGGCACGTCTGGGCTCGATTCCTGCTGTCGGCATTTTTCATATGAAGAAATTTGTTTTTTCAACCTTTACCAGTTTAACTGTTAGAAAAGTTTTTTTTATAGAACATTCTCATTTTTCTTCATTGAATTTAATATTCATATTTTGGTTATTATTATTTTCATGTAAGCTGAGAATAAAATAATATAAGAATAGAATATAAATAAGATATTTCCCATTATTATTAAAATATTTATATTTTGAAAATAGAGTAATCAGTGATGTTTTAAAAAAAAAATTGCACAAGGAATCAGAATTTTCCAAGGATGTTTTGTGGTACTGACTTTTGCTTGAAATATTTGCTTCGAAAGTGATAAAGGTTGGAAAACCCAATTTTTTCATATAGATAAAAATGTTAAAAATGAATATTTTGGCTTGGTTTAAATCAATTTAGTAGTCGATTGCAATGCAAAATAATTTGAATGAAAAGAACTGGCAAAAAATGCCAGCATACCTAAACGAGAGTTGAAAGACTCTCTTAGATTTTTTAAAGCCATTTTTCTCGAGAATGGCTGAAAAGCTCATCGTATTACTTTATCACATTACAAGTTTCTTAATGACTTATTACTGGAAGCAGTATGAATTTAAACAAAATTCTGAAGGGTGCAGGTTCCCATTATTAATTACAAAAAAGGAAAATATCAATCACTAATTATTTGATTAAAACGAAACAAAAATGATTTTTCGTTTAAAGACTTGAAATTTTGAATTTTTATTAAATTAAGGAAAGGATGGTGTACTAGAAATATTAGAAGACTTGATTCTCAATGTTGAACGTCTTTGGTTTAATATGATACAAAATGGGCTTTCTGAGGGGGCGGCCCACAAAACATTATACATATCCACATATAGTATAATAATATTTTGTAGCTTCGACATCATTAAATCTGTTTATATACAATATATACGAAGCAATTGATAGGTAATTACAATCGAATGATTTATCTGTATGGTACTACATTATGAATAGTAATAAAAATTAATTATCGGACGTGCTCGTCCGGGGGATCTAAATCGACTCGTCGATTTATCGTCGTGTAAACAATAACAAAAATTTCTTTTACAACACTGTGAATTTAACAGTAACAGAAATGTAGACTCTTAAAACATTTTTGACACAGAGTATGAATACAAATAATCTGGGGTTTTCAAAAATACGTATTTATCCCCCGGGCGGAGTTTTCATTTTGACTGAATGATTTTCGGCGCTTGTCATCGACGAGTATACGAAAAAACAGCCGAGAAATATTTACCTATCGATGACCGGTTTCTAAGGAACATTATGGTGATCGATTATCAATGCTAAATAAAAATGCATGAGACCTGAAGCTTAAATATTAAGTCTGATTTTATTCAAAGAAAAATAAAAAATTTACTAAAAAGCTAATATTAAATTTTGTCTATGTCCCGAACAGATATTGCAAATTTTTTCTTTGTATGTTTGAATGCCTTTTAAGCTTCTTGTCTCATTCGTGCATTTAAAACTTTTAACAGGCTACGCTGCTGCATATACATATGCTAAAATACGGAGAATAAAATCACAAAATAAATCAAGTCGAGATATTTGAAATGTGGTGAAGGGTCTGATGAAACAAGTTGGTAGTTCAAGATCGAGGTAGGCTCAAATTGATATTCGAATGTCCAGTTTTACGAGAGATTTACTAATTATGCATATCACAGACATGATGATATGATGACAATATGGTCATGTGCTTTTTACGAATGTTAAAATTAAGTGAGACCAAGTGCTGAAATTAAGTAAAGTGCCATTTTTTTAAGCACACATTTCGAGTATGATTTGAACAAAATCAGAAGTCACGACGTTACTCTGCCAAGAGAACGCCCTGATCATTTTCGGCACTCCTAACATTAATTTTTTCTAAAATATTTCACTTTCATCCCCCGCAGAAGCTACATAAATCAGAATCATTGCAGTAGAAAGAGCTGAGGAAATTTTCTCGAATCTAATAATATTTAAAATAAATATAATAACCAACTTTTAACGTTTCTCTGAAACAAACATAATTTTCAAAAGTCTACTAACTAAAATTTTATAATTTTCCGAAAATTTACTCAACTTCTTTTCGCGCAGTCTCATTAAAGCCAAAAGATCGATCATTATAAAAGTTGGTACACATTTTTAAAACAAGAGGTGTATTTAAAAAAAAAAACTGATTTTAAAACGTTGCACAGACCACTGGCTACAATATTTTTCCTATAAAAAAAATACTAATAGAATATAAAAAATTGTCCAGTTTGATCGCTTCTAATATGAAAAGAGAAATCACACTCTGCAAAGAGGTACGTCTACAAAAAAAAAAACAAAAAAACAAGAAATAGAGCAGCAGTGCGGCACGTGACCGGGATTTTTAATTCTAGCTGACCGCGTCGTATCGTGCGATTCTCTGTTTTCATTTCATATTTACAAATTTCCTTTATCATATTCTAAATACATACATTCTTTAAATACAGTATTCGATCAGGCTGCTTGTAAAGTCTTTACAAAAATAAAATAAATAATCTGAATAAATATGCATATTAATCGTAATAGTAATTACACAGTTAGTCAATAAATATTAATCGTGTAAGATTTTAGGAGGGTCGCAGGTAGAACATTCTTGCGAATTTTTAAATACTAGAGTGAGCCTCGCTCATGGTACTGATAAGCTCTTTTATGACGCACTTACTTGCGTGAATACTATATTATTTCTCACCAAAATATTGTGCTTTCGCGAATTGACTTTGTCATAAATCATCGACTATTGAGATATAATTCGAAAATTTTTCCAAATTAAATTTGTCAACCAAGTTCGGATTGTATGTGACAAATGTGAAGCGAAAGAAACCAATATTTTTTGTGATCACCACAACTTTCTTTTTATGCTCCCTCTTTTTCTCTCACTCTCTCTCTCTCTCTCTCTCTCTCTCTCTCTCTTATATTCTCACTCTTATACTCTCGTGTATTTCATTCTTCTACACTTTTCGCATTAAAAAAAATTCTTATCTAAATTGCGAATAAAATCAGGGTTCGTAGAGTCTCGATAGTTTCTTCGCCGCGCATTTTTATCTATACTTAAATATTAAAAATTGCAATGAATCATAAAACAATCCAGCAAAAAGTTGAAAAATTAGGACATTTGCTTAATCTTTCTCCCTCTTAGTGAGATTGATGATTGGCACTGACAATTTGTTATATATTTGAAGAATGAAAATAAATAATGCGGAGTTCAAATCATACAAAAAGGGGACCGAAACGAGGACAAAAACGATACAAATTTTCGGAGAAAGAAAACTGAGATTGGCCCGAAATCGCATTCTTTCTTAAATACTAAAATTTCAGCGCGGCAAATGGTCGAAATACTTGAACCAGAGGGCAAACGCCTTGCGATTGAAACCTGTGCAAATTCGAACTATTTCGTATTTCTTATACGCATAAGTGAATACATGTGCGAACACTTGTGCGTTTATTGCAACACAGCTGTGCGAAGTTTCCCTCAGCTGCATGAAAAAATGACTTGATGGCGGCGAAAGCCGACGGGCTATGGTTCGGGCGACTCTCTTTCTTTCTTGCTCTTTGTCTCTTGTCTTCTTTTCATCTTCTCAGTAACGAAGAATCCATCATCTCGACTCGTAGCCATGTCATTCCTCGGTCAAATCCACTACTCCAGATCATTCAAGATGGAAAATTCGATGGTTCAATGGCACCATCAACGAGGCACCAAAGAGCTTCAGCGAATCTAAAGCAACATAATCTTGAAACACATTTATCCATAGTCCAGTGAAGCTTTTTCCAGTGAAGGCTTTTCGTTCCAAATGCAAGATAGACTTCAGAGGATAATCACTCTCCTTTCTTGGGAAGAGTGATATGCTCAGCGAATCATCTAGATTCAAACGCACTTGACATGTGCAAACGTCTTCTTCGAAAATGTTGTCCAGGGTTGTCCATCTTCCAATGACGCCAAGGGAATTTTATTTCCATCGAGAAATAAAACTCCATAGACTAGAGCGAAGTTCATCAGGAAATAAACGGATCATTCCTCAAATTATGAACCACGTCCAGCTTGCAAGAGTCGTTCGGGAATGCTCTTCAAGAATCGCTTTATAAGTGAAGAGCTTCCAACTTTAGATGACCTGGTTTTCTGAGACGAGCGAGTCGTCGCCTGGTTACCCTGCGCCTGCTTCCGCCTTGTCGCCCTCAGGATTCCAAGACTTGACGAAAATGTTCGAACACCTGAACGATGAATTCGAGACCGTTCATGTAGTCTCGGAAGATCAGCCAGTCCCGTAGATGTCGGTAGGTGTTCTCCGTCATGTTTCGGAACTGGGGACCCATCACGGAACGCGGTACATCTGGCCGTAGAGTCACAGCTCGTTCGATCAAGGCCACTTGCAGCTCGCACAGGACCTGCAATTAGATATAAGATTCCCATTAATATCAGTGCAGACAAAACGATTTTTATAGGCATTGTTTTTTTTCGTCAAGCCTATAGCTGTTATCTGTTGTTGAATGCGCTCATAATCTCATAGATTCAGTTACACATTGTTGCGATCATTGAACTCAAAGTACTCGTGCATTACGAACGTATAAATATGAATAGCATATCTCTTTCTTTACAGTAAATCAGTTAAAAATTACAGAAATTAAATATCTTTTCATTGAGGTAATAAAAGTTGATTCGGACGATGATCGAAGAAAGATAATGGCGGCACCAGTGAGAAGCAAAAATCGATTAAGAATTAAGAGGCGGTAAGAGGAAAAACGGTCAATAAAATCACGCTGCTTTTCCTTTAAATCAAGATTTTAAGACCTCCGCTCGAGGTGACTCTAAAACTTGACTTTTTACTGCGAGCTGTTCGAGACAATAGTTGACAAATCTTTGGTGGCAACGATAGTATCGTAACTTCTAACTAATAACTGTTGTGAAAGTCGTGCCTCCTTTTTGCTTCAATAAAATCAAACTTCATAAAGTAAGAGATCTCTATAAATCCAAGCGAGAGATATTCTACGAAAATGAAGAAAGTACTCACCGTTCGAAGCTTGAACTCGGTATCTTGAAATTGCTGTTGGAACCTCAAGTTGTAATCTTCCTGGTCCCAGACAATCTGTTCTAAACCGACTGCAAATATCTGCATGTACTCGTAGGTGTCCAGCAAAATCGTATCAAGCTGCAAAAATAAAAAATAAAAACCTTATTAAATTCAGATTCTTTCTTGTTTCATGTGGAATTGACAAATAAGGTAGAAAAAATAAATGAGAATTAACTTACATTACGAATCTCCAACTTGTTCAGATAATCTTGGCTAAGCAGTTCTCCAAGTTGCTTTGGTATCTCCCTAAGACCGGGTAGCCAATCGTAGCGATTAGATTTCCACGACGTATGTAGATCATCAAAGTTGGTGGTGAACATCTCTTTAATCTGCAACAAAAATAAAATAAAATTTAAGATATCTTCTCTATTAATACAATTTTAATCATTAATATCTTCGTAAATCTCCAAAGAATGTGATATCTAATTCCAATTAAATGTTATAGTTTACAAATTGCAATATGAGTCAAGTGGGAGAAGAGTAACGTGTATTGTCTACTGAATGGCGCCGTCTCATCCCACGAAGATAAAGCTTGGCTTATCAAGCTAAAAACAAGTTGTGGCTTAAGTTTGAAAACCTTGAACCAGAATATGACCTACACATCATTATATAAAACCTTGCCGTCCTAATTTCTGCATTCCTAAAATTTTTGTATGTAGAAATGACACTTCCATCAAACGACACACTTCTACCCAGAAAATGTTCAGGAAGTTAGAATTTACAAATCTATGAAAATAAATATAGATTTTTACACTCCAGTGTCAACGGAATTTTTTGAGGGGAATTCCCGAAATGTCAGAGTTCAGTTTTGCGCAAAAAGGCGTGCAAAGGACTTACTCATACGAGCTCGCATTTTGATCGTACCAGGAAGAAAATTCGAGTCAGGGCGAATCACATAAGCGACTCCTCTTCAGAGTAGTTTGTGACTAAACGCGATCATTGACGTAGAAACGAGGTATCTTATGATGTAACAGTGCAATGACGCAGTCTTTCTAAAAGTAATTTCAAATTGATTAAGAATACGATTTTAGTGACCGAGAAATTTCAATGATCAATAATGCGATTTTACAACCGAAAATAAACTTTTTTAGAGCGTAATACCACGTGGAACATGCAAGTTATTTTGGCGCCTATGTGACAATTGTGGCAACTTGGAAACGCGCCGCAATGTGGTCGACGCAGCACGCGCCCTGCAAAATGCATTGGCTGCTTCACTAGAAGCATCATAGAAACCTTTAAAGTGGGAAGTTTACTCCGAATGATAACAGGAGTAAAGATACAAACGTGATTATATGCGAATTTATAACTCCGTTTTGGTGAAAATCATTATTCACTTAATCACTTTCGATTTGCACAAAAGACTTTCTTTGTTTCTTTACAGAGAATATATAAGGCAATTAATATAATTGTGGCTTTTCCGAATTTAAGATTATTTGGTGCGGTTCTTTCTTAAATATATATATTTTTTAATCCGTGATAAAAAATCAAGAGGAAGAGCTGGAGAAAGAGAATCATTTTAAATAATAATAAGGAAAGAAGCAATTTTTCAAGTTAATGTGCTTACATGAAATATTATATTGTACGACATTTGGAAAAAACAATTACTTCCGGATGACGGCACGAAAAATGGAAACGGGATCTGGAAAAAAGGAGGAGTGAGGCACCCTCTCCCAATCCAATTCCATTTAGCCCCCTATTTTGCATATACTGGAAAGGGGGAAGAGTGATTTGAACATCTCCGTCGCCTTCTCCAGAAAACCCTTCAACCCACCCCCTTGTAAAAGTTCACATTTTCAATTCAGTGGGAACTAAAAGTGATATAACTGATTTATTTAAATTGTCTTTATACTTGGGGATTAAAAAAAGGTTTTAACAAAAATTACCACCCTGAAAATTCGGTAAATCCTTGATTAGAGACAATTACCATACTTATTACCATACTAATTATCATGTCTATTTTCATTGAAAGTTTCTTTCAGCGCAGGGGTGGCTTTTCATTAAGATTCAAACTCAGCGACATAAAATGAAGTACATTTGGGAGATAATCGAGATGAGTATGCCAAAAATAAATTTCACATTGGAGATATAAAAGTGTGGTCACTTCTGTGTTAAACGCCAAAGGAATGGTCGAATGTTGAGTCTCTAAATCGATGCACTCAAGGAACGGATGTAAGAAGAGATATGAGCTACTTCCGACTAAACGCAGACTAAACCTGGTCCATATGACCTCGCTTCTGGTCTCCAGTCTTGCGACCAGCTGGCCTACGGGGATCGCATCGTGCTCGAGTTCTTATCTACCGTAGGAATGGCAATAATCAACTTGCGATACTACTCCACTCAGACACAGAATATGATAATGGTCTGCATCTGCTGAGCAAAAGAGAGACGAACCCTGAGAAATGTGCTGTCAACGACTCCTAAATACTCCCACAGAAGAGCACAGTATCGTATCGCATCGAATTAAAATAAAATATTTTCTCTTCATATCTCATGTTTTTAAAACATGGTACTTGACTTCTGTCTTTAAGGTGTTATATGGGATGTTTTAACATGGGAAAATGAATTGAAGAATGTTATCCTTTACAACTATAAAAATGTCAGTCAGAAAGTCTCACATTTTTGATAATATTAGAAGACATTGTACAAGGAATATATTCTCTTTAAATGAGTTTATAAAATCTTTTCAAAACCCAGTATAAAAATTTGACAGTGGTTTCGAGGCCGTCATAATGAAATATTTTATAACTTGTAATAAGCGACAAAGCGACGCCAGCTAAAGAAAGAGCGAGAAATAGAAAAAGAGGAGGCTAATTGATTTTGACGGGTCCTCGACTACACTCGGTTACCTTTACCTACGATCCAGCCGAGGATCCAGCCTACTTCCTGCCTTCAGTCGACTTCGAAGCACCGACTTGTTTTACGATTATATTCCATGTGTGGCCAAAGAAAAAAAGGATAGAGAAAGAGTGCGAGGAAGATTTTTTATGAGGTACGAAACTGGTCCCTGCCATAAACTCTCCATATTCATAGGACTTACTCTAATAGCTTTTGATTGTTCCTCACAATGTTATCTTTCCTTTTACTTACTCTTTATTATATATTCCTGTAAAAAAGTACTACCCTTCTTGCGTGGAGGACTCTTACTTCCCAGGGGTCTATATTGTAAAGTAGTGGAAACTTTTATGAATTTATTGAGGAAATTGGTGACATGAACACGTCGTAAATCTGTACGTCGGATACGTCGGAACACCAAAGAGAAATCGAAACGAGTCTTAGTAATAAGTATACGTGACGTAAGGTCTGATGACCACACAGCGATATTTTGGATCCCTTACATACAAAAGAAGAATTTGTAGCCCTCCTTTTTCTATGGTCTTTCACAATAAAGGAGGTAGAAGCCTAGATTATCCATCACCGAACGGGTTTGATGTAACTCAAAGAAAGGTATACCTGAGGAAAGGTAGGCACGCGTGCGAAAGAAGCTACTTAGTCAATGTTAGAAACCCAGTAGAAAAGCAATAAGGACTAATCAAATTATACTTTATAATCCGAAACAAGACGGAGGTCGTTGTCCACATAAACTCGAGGCTTTAATTAATTAACTGCATTAATTGCACATTTCAATTAGCAGAAAATCATTCTTTACTGGAATTGGATTCACCCTCCTTTTTAAAAGAGTTTTTGGAAGTTTCCAATCATATCAAATTTTGATTCTTTTTCTCAGGATGATAAAGTGCATCCTTGAGAAATCGAAGGATGACTAAAGATGATACAGACAGCGAGGAATCGTAGTATCCAGGCAAGTTAACACGTTGGCGTGTTTCGTATCCGGTCGATGTTTTAGTATGCAGGCAGAGTTCCGATGTTGGTAGGTGCCTTCACTCGAGGAGGGGCAGCTTCCGATTCTGATTTATTGGAATCCTCCGCTTCCGATATTTTACGATGCTTGGCTTCTTGCACGTATCATACGACAAGAATAAACTTGAATAGCAGTTAGTTGTCTCCAAGATCAATGAAAGTCTATAAATTGTAAGAGTCTCGATCAATTGTTAGCAACGTTTTAAGAAATATTGCATTAAAACTCGAAGCAACATTACTGTTTACTTTCGAAATAAGTTAAACAGTGAGTTAAACTTAGAAATAATCAGCGGAAAGGATGATCCGAACACTCCTCTATTTCGCGATTTCGCTTGAACTTTCAAGACTCGCTGGCGTTGGCTTGTTATCAGTGGTTCTTTCTCCTTCCACTGGCACTGTCTGTCTTTGCCAAGAACGAAACGATAGACTTGAATGATGACGTCACTGGACCACCAGACAGTGTGTCGCCATAAGTTGGTATCAGTCAACAGCACACCTGTGCTGCACTCCAAGCCAAGAGAGCTCTTCTCTATCTCATCCTCCTCTTTCAAACTTGAATCCTGCTCCCATAGTCATTTCGTGGGATATATCGGATTATGCGCTGACTTAGAAAACACTGGTCTCGGGTATCTCGAGCGCGATGATGCAACTAGTCATGAACGCCGTCGTTAAAAGAGGGTTGGAACTTGTTCAAACTCAAAGGTGCGAAAATCCAACGACAATTTCCACGCTATTGTTTTGTTCGATAAGAAATAGTGTCATATGCCTCTTTAGCTAAAAATGTCAACTGCTTTTTAAAGAAAGAATGCTACTTTACTTTCCTACGAAGTGTGCGTCATAGAAACTCAATGTTTACTATATAGTGGTTCTTAGGGAAAATAGAATAACATTTTTTTTCATGTGAAAACGGATTTCAGTGTGAATAGATTGGTATTTGCTTTTTGATCTCATGTAGCCCTAACAATGTATCTATTTTAGGACAACCGAACTTAATACGACTATTTTCAACTCATCCAAGATCGCATATGACATGTAAATTAGTAAGAAATAGGTCAAATATAGTTTAAAAACGGGGTAAAATTTCATCCGCGACCACAACTCGAACCTGCGGTTTCCTCTTCTGTCCTTGCTTTCGTTTCGGTGAGGACCTTGGAGAGCGATTGGTCCTAGTGATTTATTGTCCTTGATGAAGATAATAGAGACGATCGGTTACGAGGACTTCTTAAGGGAACGTTACCTTTGTTACATTTGCTGGTTACCTTTGCCTCTTTTAATTCTTTTCATTCCTCCGAACTCCTGAGCGCGATGCACGCACAAAGATTTAGACAAAAATAGACCAGATCTTGATTTTTTTTATTTTGATCATTACGATACGAAATTAGAACTGAATTTTCATGTGGTCCAAACTAACAATATCTAACGGTCATTGAATATTCAGAGAACGTCTCATCTACGTGAGTGTATGCTTTTCCATCATAATTGTGTGGATGAAATTTTGCTTAACGCGTGACTAGACCCAGAATGCTTTGCTTACGCATAGCCATTACCCTATCTGGCAATGATCCCACGATGTAATCTACGTTTTTGAAATATTTACATAAAACATCAGGCGGCAAAAATATCTCTTTCAAAAGTTAAAAGCAATCCATGTGCAAAATTAGAATGGAGAATTATTCGCAAACGTAAAATGTAACTGTGCTTTCTTGCACTGATGTATCTACAAATATCTAGTTTTTTACTTGATAAATTATTTAAGATATGGAGTTTGACTTTCTACTAGCCTGGAATTTAAGCAACAGGAAATTAATTTCAATATTTCAATCGTTTGCTTGATCCATAAACATCAAAATTTAAATGTAGCTTGAAATTTAATCAAACACTCAACAACCGATCCAGCTTATACTGTCTGACGGCAGATTAAAACTCCAACGAATTAGCAATTCTCTGGGTGTTCCGGCGATCTATCAGTCGCAGGTAAGGACGTCGCGGGCTCGCACTGATAGATATACGTCAGATCAACGAACGTGTGTTCAAGTGTCCGCACTGGTGAAGGTAGTGAAGCACAGAACGTTCCTCCATTTCCGGTGACCACGCACGCGAAGACACAGGAGTCTCTTACTTTGGTCTTTACGATCGCTTCTCGGGTCACGAATACTCAAAAGAGCCGACTCTCGTCTTACAATCAAGCAAACCGTTCTTTTACAAAAAGACCAATGATTAGCGATGATTATTATAGTGCTCATTACAGGTCTGAGACCCGGCTTTTCGAAACCTGCTGGAAAGAGACTCAAATTTCACCTTCATTCAAGATATTTGCTACAATTCTAAAATTTCTTATATTTAATCAACTCTGAAAAAGGCGCTTTAGAAAATTCAATTACATCCTCTTGAATGTGTAGACTTGGCTGGCCGGAAGTAAAACCATAACTGTCTTCCGCTCTTCCCTTTCTTTGCCGATAATTACTCATACTCATTGATGAGTTTAATAATTTCCCCGTAAGCAATTTAAATATCTATTTTGAATTCATTGTATTGAAATATATTTTATGAATATTTTGAGTACTTACATAATCATCGCGAAAGAGCTGCGCGTGCATAAGTGCTGTTTTGGCTTGCACGACAACCTGGGCAAGAAGTTGATCGTCACTTAATTGTACTACATCCTGATCAGCCTCAAAGTCGTCGGCTGCTAAACCGCAAGGATTCACCCACTTCGCGGGAACATCCATCCGTCTTTCTTTGCGATTCATTGTTGGAGCGCTGGTCACCGATACGATGAGGAAGGCCAACAAGAGGCTGCTTAGCCCTAAAACACACAGAACTACTGTTAATTAAAGAAAGTTCAACATCTTGAGAGCAGAATAATTGTAAAAAAGAAATGATATAAAATATAAATTAATTCGCGGCGAAAGTTTATAAAATAAAGGCAAGGCATGTAATAACTGTATCATCAACAGCAATGATATCAATAACAGTTATCGCTCGGCGCATTTGTTCCCTCGTAAGTACCAAATTTACACCCATAAAGAATTAAGTTCATTTCAAAGTGAGCGCATAATAAGCAAGAAATGAAGAATCGCTGGGAATGATTCGATTACAGTCGAACATTGCTGCTTGGATAATGTTGTAACAATTTGTTCGAAATGAACGTGAGATGCAATGATGGAAATGGAACCGAAGCTTCCGGGGCAGTTGCGTTTCGTCGATACAGATGGGCGCCCAAATAGAGGATTTCGATCGGGGCCGCCTTTATGATCATCCGGCACTTTCGGCCCTCTCGGAGGACGCGAATTACGTCCACGCGAATTCCAGAGCTGGACCTGGTCGCCGCATCATTTCGCGAGTTACGACCCTTGATGAGGGGCTTTGCGACAACGAAACGCACCGATTTCGTACCAAGTACCGCCGAGGTACTCTGCATTTAATCCAATACTCCTTGATATCTTTATCCCCTTACGGCTTACGCTGACAGACTTTCGAAAGTGTGCTTTCAAACAAGAATACCAAAGGGAAATTAACTGAGAAAATTTGAATGCAAACGTTCATTTTGAGTTATATATATATATATATATGTATATATTATGTAATTAAAAAAAGTTTCAATATTTTGTGCAGAAACTGATTTATTTCTGATGAAGTCCTGGATAATTTGTCCTTCTTGTATTCGGGCACTGATGAGAAAAATAGTTTGTTAGGATCTTCTAGTTTACCTGGATAGAGCAAGGATAGGCGCTGGTCATTCAATAGAATTAAACAAATTTTTCTCAACAGTGTTTCAGACCAACATAAAACCTTGTTTTTCTATTAATATTATTCACAATGAATGTAAAAATAATGATAAACGAGATGAAGAAGAAAACCCTTATTTTAAATTAAAATTTTTTAAAGCCTGATGATGAAAATTTAATTTAAGTTACTAAAATATGTTTTTATGTCGAAATAATAATTAGATATAATGAATAAAACAAGTAACTTTAAGGTTATTTAAAATTATTTTTGAATTAAAAAATAATTGGATTATCGATTCACCTCCATAGTATAGTTCTTCTAAAAATAAACCCATGCCACCGAATGACACTGAATAGTTGTACGATCTTTTTTGGTCTTCTAGATTGGTTATTTTGATCAAATAAAGATACTTTAAGTGTAATTAAATGTTCACATCTCGAAGTATATTTAATAATCTTCATATTGATCAATTCAAATTTCCACGATCCGAGGAACAATCTTAAGCCATCAAATTAATGAACAAAGCCTTATTTTGTAATTCTGCAATTAATTCTGAAAAATACGTGTATTTATCAATTAGATCTTAAATTTTCTTTTGAAATTCATATCAAAATTTGTGTTGATACTCAGTAAACTAAAAATTAATAATTAGGACAAAAGTTGCGGCAAATACAAGAACTAAAGCGGGTGCAAGACTTTCAAATCAAAATAAAATTAGTCGCCAATTACACACTCAAAACAATCTCAGCTCTACAGATTTTCATAAAATATTTTTAAACTTCACGAAACCAAAATTGTTAGCTTTAACAATTATATATAGAACAATTTGAAAATTCTAAAATTTTGAACAAATTCACAATGACAGACATATTTATTATTCTGACAAAGTATAAAAACATTTTATCGAATACTATAGAAATCAATTATATTTTTACTTTTTTATTTACCGCCATTTATGATTTTGTGTAATAATTTTAGAATATTCGACCTATCATATAGTTCCTAAAGCTAAATATCTTGTCCTGATAAAGATTGAAAAAATTTGATTCAAACTGTAGAAATGAGCTTTTTTCAGTTTTTGATTGAACGTAAGTTTAGACTCTTCCGAGATTTTAGATTGTTCGAATTACCATATAGTTTCTGAATCCCAACATTTTGATTTCGTAAAGTTTGAAGATTTTTCGTTGAAAACTGTAGAAATAAGATATTTTTTTATCTTTTGATTTGGCACTAATTTTCATTTATTCCAAATATTTAATTTAAGGCTACCCATATATCACGTGGACGCTTTTGAGGCTATGATCATGAAAATTGGACTTTTTTAAATATTTGAATATAAAAGTACTATTGGTTAAAAATTTGTTCGTTGTAAAAAGACACACTCATTAACCTTTTGATGGTTTCTCTAATTCTCTGAAATTAAGATTTTCGATAATTCCCCCTGTGAGGAAGCAAATTTATTTGATGAATACGAGGAAGTCTAAAGTGCTCATAAAATAAAAAGAAATGCATAATCCATAGTGAATACTTCCATAGTCTTCGCAGGCGGTATTATTAGATTGTTTAACAATTTTTGGTCACCCCCTGGTTATAACAATAGAAAATATTCTTTTTGTACCCATTTAGGGGGCTGGCATTTTTTTAAATCAAAATTTCGTGTATTGAATTCTAAAAATATTTCAAGCATCGCATCTAGATATCCGTCCTAGATGGATGATCACTCTTAATGAAAAATGACAACATTCTCCACATTTTTTATTATTATTATTTCTTGTTTTGCTTAAATTTGGGGTACTTTATGTTTTTGGGCTTTCAAACAAATTCCGCGAGTGTGAAAAAAAGAATTTTAAAGAAATTAGCATGTAAATAAGAACCACCAGCTGAATAGGTGAGTAGCGACTGTCCCTACTTTAGCCTTGGCTAGATGATCTCGAGAGAACCCAACTACTCGAGTACAGTACAGGTAAACTGGTCAGTGCCCCACCAGAATCGAATTGAAATTTTCATACAAGTATTTTTGTTTAGTTGAAGATAAGGTAGATATGATGCACATTTGAAAACAGGAAAATAAATTTCAGAAAGAGAGGACATAATAACTTTACTCTAAAGTGACTAAAGTGGGTGGCGCCATGCGGTCGACTTGTTGCAAAATTTAACATAAGCACGTGGATCGCCACACAGGACGGACGCAAGGCACACTCTTCTGAAGAAAAAGAAAGAGGAGGCAAGGAAGACGCATGCGTATACTTAACGCATATTAAAGAGAGGCTTTTAAGCCCGATCTCTTGGCAGAAATGCAATCTTCGCACGCAAATTTCTTTCTGAAGATACCGTCAATATTTTTGTAAATCTTATTGCCTCTAATGAAGCTAGTGCATCTAAAAGTAGAGGAAAACTTTATTACACTTCCCTAAGGGCAATACAGCACGATCTCTAGTTACCTTTGAACCTTAATTATTAAAGAATTATTTATTTTTCTTGCTGAATTGAAGACTAGCGGTTTATCTTTCTTGGGTACGAATGTGTGAATCTTGGGACTACCTCAACGAGACTCTAGAGAGTCAGAAAGAGTAGAACTTGAGCGATCGCGACGTTCCAGTGAAATTCTAAAGAACCCCGGCATAAGTGGAAAAAGTGAGTTGCGCGGGTGTGACTGAGAGCAGAAAAGAGTGCAAGAGAGAGAGGCAGTGGACAGCGCGAAGAACGATGTGGTCCGAAAGAGCATCTCGCGTTACGGAGGCAAGAAACACAAAGAAAAATGCACTAATGGTGCACTGTCCTCGCATTGCTTGCGACAATTATACCCCATTATGCCCCACCTTGCACGTCGGAGGTCCCTTATCCCCTCACCCCGGTACCCGCGACTCTTTCCTCCACATTTACTCCCTCCCGCTCTTGATCCGAGATCACGGTGCGTTGCGGTAGGTCGCGTACGCAGCACACGTTCACCGATTTATTAGAGTCGACTCTGATTCGAAGAGAAAAAACTGTCTTTAAACACATAAAAAAAGGGCAAAAAGCGATTCAGGTAAAAATACTGGGGATAATCTCGGCATGCAAAATAATGAAGATCGGCGATGGTAAAATGAATGATCACTGATTTTTCATGTTACCTTCCCGATCTTCATTTTTTTGCATGCCGAGATTACCCCCAGAGTTTTTACCCGAATCTCGACTTGAATCACATTATAGTCTTTTTTTCTTTTTTTGTGAATCAACTTTGATAAAGTTAATTTTAATTTCATACAATGTTTTGTTAGTTTTATCAGGGAGACGTAACACTATTAAATCGCATGAGCATGCAACTCGATTTCATTCGAATGTGATATTAACTTTATTCTGAGGACCAAAAGATTTACAAGATGAAAATGTTTTCTCGTTTTGAATCCGTTTTTAAAATTGGACTTTGGGAAAAGTGGTTTGAGTTTGTACATGAAAACCACAGTTATTTCGACAACCAGTACCAAAAGAAAAGAAATCTTTAAACACTCTCTTATAAACTTGATTAGTGAAATTCAACTGAAAATCAGTTAAAAGTAAGGTTGAAGTGAATAAGATAAGTTCACTTTTACTGGAAAATAGTTAAATTATAACCGAATGTTAATGACTACGTTTTTGATATTGGAAATAAATAATTTACATTATTTTCTGCCGTTATGTATGTAAAAGCTACAAACAACAAAAATTAGTTACAAATAAATGTTCCTTTTTTTGTTTTTGAATTTTTTTAAATAAATAAAAAAGGCTAAACTACCATATTTTACAAATCTTCTAATTTTTCTGGAACTGATTTTTTCTAGGCAGCCACTAATTTGTAAAGTATCCATAATATGTTTTTAAAATGTGTCACAATTATTGTAATATGAAAAAGAATTAAATCGTTAGGTCTATTTTCAAATAAATCAAGATTGCAATATTTCTATGCAATGCAATGCACTTTTTCACAAAATTATTGCAAACGTTACAACAAAAATGAAAAAATCCATCAGGAAAAGGTGTGAGAGTTTTTGTAACAAGTACCTACTTGTATCCGATTTTCAATTCTTTGACAAAATTTCAAAAACAACGCAAGATACCCAAACATATACAAGATATTTTGTAGGACTTTTTAGATTCTCCGTTTTTTCGCATTAGTCCGGCGGATAGTGGCCATTTTTAAGTGAATTTTTCAAACTCGATTTTTCGGTCAAATGATGAAAGATGCGAAGAAATGTTGAAAAGAAAAATTGTTCATGCCATAAATTATGATAACCGATTCGATATTAGGACATGATGGAACTCAAAACATCTCCTTGACGAAGAATGTTAGAAATTGATATTAAGAAGATGTGCGAAATTGATGTTTTATAATAACCATTTCTTATAGTGAGCAATCTGAAATGCTCCATTATGAGATATTTTTGAAAATTTATTTATCGCGATTATTTGAAGTTTGACACCAATGGTTTCTCAATTTATAAAGACAAAATTTGCATTAATTTAAGAAAATCGATTATCCATATCATAAAGTGTGAAGCTGTTTCAAATAAAAATAAAATTCTTTATTATAGTTATGTTTTGTCAATGAGTTGAGTAATCTGCTGGTACAGACAGCCAGCTTATATTTTTTCCGTTACACAATCATAAAGTTAAAACACGATAACCCTTAAACTATTTTAAAAAAGGTAAGCAATAAAATAAAACCTCAAAGAAAAGTCATATAAAAAGGAGAACATAATACGTGAATCTGGATACAAAATTTTATGAGTTGAACTGAAGAAGAGCACAATCAGGATTTTATAGGTCAGTATTCATAACTGCTAGTGAGGTTTTCTAAAGTGTTACCATTACAATTGATTCTGTTTACAACCGAAGAAATAAATACAGGTTATAAAGTGACTTTTCCCCTCGGCCTGAACATTGAACCACCTGTAGAATGTGACTACGGTTCTATATGAACTCAACAGGTGGATCACATCAACTAGGTTTGCCCTACTCCTCTAATTCTACCTTCTTTATTCATGCTTTTTCTTTCAGATAATAAATCTTTTATTTTCTTAAAAAATGTAAATACAAACTATTTATGTGCAAGTTAACAATCTAAACATGAATCCCAGCTTCTGCAAGATCAGGTGTAATTATTAGCTAAGACAATCGTTAAGTTGAACCGTTACTAGAATGATGACTAATATACGTTCATCGGCTCGGAGGACAATGACGTCAGAAGCCTCTGAAACACCAGAGGGAAAATCTTGCTGGCGAGAAAAACTCTTTCCGCCCACGACTTGAGGAAACGATGCGACACGGGGAATCCTCATTTTTACGCGTTCGATGACGAAGACTGTCTAACTCGAAATGTCTGTTGCACAAATTTCAAAATATATATTTTACGTTTTCATTCAAGAAAGAAATTACATATTTGAATAAATCTGAACAACAGAAAAATTCTACAAGAATCAAAGAATATTTTTAACATAAATTTAAACAGCTGTATAAATATAACATGATAAATTATACAATATTTTCACTGTTAGGAACTTCTTGTAAATTCAATCACTTTTCCTGAAACTTCAGTCATTGCACTCTGAGTTGTAAGATAATTATTTCTTGAATAATTTAAAACATAATTTAAAAAGTTCACGGGAATCAGATAGTTAAACAGAAGAAATTGAAAATCGACATGTGATCCCGTCAAACTAGGAAAACAAGAGTGACGTAAATAACTGAGCAAATGTCGCACATACTACAGATTTCACAAACGTTGTTAGTCGATTCAACTTAGATTTACGAGTAATTGTTAATGCGATTAATATAGAAATTAATACATTTTCTTCTAATTCGTAATCAGTTTCACAAGTGACTCAAGGATTCACAGTATTGGAATTGATGTCCATCCGACAAAAAATTATTATTTTTCACTGAAAAGAAATTTATCCTAACAGAAAATCAGAATTTATATATGGAAAGTTCTATATGATTTTGAAAAAGCAATGCCTAACTTTATCGCTCAGAATTTTGTTATAGTCACAAAACGTAACTTTTCAAAATTTAAAAAGTTTCCCTCTGACAATGAATCCCAACAATCTTATTGAATAAAATTTTTCCATAAATAAACAATTTTCACTTAAACTGATCAAGCCTTTATGAAAATTCATGTTTTAAATATTGTTTTGTCTATTTACGAGCTTAAAAAGGGGTCTTATTGACATAACTCCTATGATCACTGGAAACCAAATCCCGCGCATTACATTAGTAGAAATGTACTCGTGAGCTATCAAGCACGGGTGGAGAATGTCGATGAGATAAATTAATCGAAGCACGAGTCCATGCTTTTCCGGCCGTTTAAAAGCCCGCCAACCGATTTCCGCTGCGGCACCGCATCGCCGAAAGACTCAATAGCCTTCAGACGACATATACTAATTTATGAGACCTATAATTTAATACCCAAATTCGAATTTATTCTGATGAGCATAAATAGTTATAGATTATAGGTTATAAAATGTAACTTGGAACGAACAATCTAACTCTTTTTTAGTATTCTTGGTTTTGAAGTAAAAACAATAAAAGATCCTTTTACATTTTTTTTATACCTTGCCAATCTACTAATGTTTAAAAGGATCTTTAAATTTTGGTCGAAATCAATACATTTTGTCGAAAATTCGTTGGTCCAAATATTGGCAATAGTCTATCCATCTAAATCAGTCGTAAATTAATAATATAAACTAACTCATTTTTGATTTGTGGAAACCAATGAAGAGGTATGAAAATGATGATGAGGAACTTACTGAGCCATGTGCAGACGGAGATGGTTTTTCTTGAAGATCGTATCCTACGTTCACAACTAGAACGAGACACGAGACACGGATCACAACTAGGCACTTTAGAGTAAATTTTCACGTCATTTTTGTCTGTCCGGGTGTTTGGCACTTGAAGATTTAGCATAGAGTCTCGAACAGCCTTGGTTTCGTTTCTGCTCCTTCTGCAGGACGTTGATGAAGATTTTTCCGACGTCGTCATAAACAACAACGGAACCGTAGTAGATTCTGAACTACGGTCAAGGACCCTGTGGACCGTGGTCCTCTGATCACGGGTCAAAATCGCCTCCATCATCGTCGCATGATCAGAATTGATCACTCTATCCGCACCAAGTCGTTCGATCATCATCGCATCGCACTTTATCACTAATTCGCTCTTCTCAAGTACATACATCGATTTCTTTCGCGCCTCACGATCCCGCACACACGATCGCGTCATCATGCAGATAGGTGGAAGGTGTGCTTTGCATGTATGCAAATTTGCTTTGCGTAGATCAAAATTAATTGCACATCTACTGAGGATGAAGCAAATTAAACTACGTGATCAATTAGGATGCAATTAAGAAGTCATCCAATTAGAAGAGGGTCGTGGTCTACTGATCGGTTAAAGACACTAAAACGTGTCTGCACAGAATCACAATCCGTTTGGCACTGGTCCCGCCACACGCGATGCACTAATTCTTATACGCGGGGGGTGGGGGTGAGATGGAGGGAGGTAGGGCAAAAGGGGGAGGATCGAAGGAGTTCGTACACGAGATGAAGATAAAGCAACAGTTAGGGTGTTAACTCAAATGTGAAGTTTGTTTAAATAAAATTTGCAACTAGGGGTTGTGTTCTAAAGTTTGACTAAAATTCGACGAGTTGTCACGTTGCAGAAAGTTGATCGGTTGGTCAAACCAGAGGGAACTTATCCTCTCGAGTGTCAGAACTTGACTGAGGTGACTAGTCTCGTGTCCCGAGTAGATCCCAAGTGGTGAGTATCACCTTCACGTATCCGTACGGTAGGTAGATGGGTAGGTAGGTAGGCGTTGTTATAGTAGGAGTGAACCTGCAAAGGTATGGAGGTGGAACTTGGACTTCTGTCTACCAGTCTCGGTAGGTCTCTTTCTAAACCCTCTTTCCTGTTCCTCCCTTTCACCTTCGGTCCTGGGATATCTTCAGCCCGTGTCCTGTCTGTCTTTTCCTCGCTTCTTCTCTAATTTTCTCTCTTTTTCTGCATTACTCTGTCTTTTTTTTTGTATCTCTGTCTTTTTTTATGGGTTTGTTCCTCTCGAGTGCGAGCGGAATGTTTCACTGTATGGTACTAGTTGGACCGAGCGGTACCTATGTAGGATTGTAGAGGCACCGAAGCACGTGGCCCTCACCCCGCTTTTTCTCAATGCAATTCTACAACCCCCACCACCAACGCCCTCCGGAGTACTTGGTTACTTACCACTTCATCCGCCCCACTTCTCCGAGCCCTCTCCACTACTCCACCCACCTCCTACGATCGGAGGCTCGGACACTCATTCATAAACTCCCCGCAAGACCGAACCACCCCACCAGAAACGCTACCATCATCCCCACCTTCACTGAGGTCCAGGGAACGTACAATTCTGCACCGACCACTGACTCATTCGATGCTCAGTCTTCTACAAGATCGCAGATCATCTCACAGGTGCATTATGATATAGCCCCTCGAAGATGGGAAAAGCAAGGGCTGCTCGCAGGTGATAAGATCTCTAGATTCAACCCATAAATTCATTTAGAAGTAATCTAAATGAATGAAGAATGCAGGCCTAAGAATGTAGTAGTTCCTATTTCTTCCGAACTTCAATCAACAATAATGAGTGGACATTTTTTTAAATTGTGTTTAATAATTCTAGGGAGAACAGAAATCTGCAAATATTACTAGAAATATGTCTTTTGAAATGTTCCCAAGTTTTTATGTTATCCGGTAACAAAACAATATTTTGTTATAAATAAATAAATATTTTGTTATGTAACTTTATGGCTTAAGCGTTTAATTTCCTCATTTAAATTGGTTATCACTTGAAGATTATTGAATATATTTGACCAAAATAACTAATTTAGAAGCCTGAAAAAGATCGTACAACAATTTGGTGTCATCCGGTAACAAGGGTTTAATATTAGAAGAACAATATTTTGGATGTGAGTTTTTAAAGAAAGTATTAATAAAAACGTGTAATTCTTGCGTGCGAAACAATCAATTGTTAATTTATTTCCACGTAAAAATATACTTTAAAATATTTAAAATTCTTTGGATATACTTATTGTAATTAATTTAAATAGGACAAAATTGTATGCAGACCGAAAAAAATACGTCTATTTGTAACGATATTTCGGTACAAATAGCCCCTTTTCCAGGTCCTGCTATTTAGACCGAAAAAATCAGGCTATTCGTACCAAAAATTCAGTAAATGTAGCCACGGCCATAACAAAAAGCATCCAATTTGGTTTTTTCAAACAAAAATTATATCAAAATAAAAGAAATCCCTGTTGAAAATATTTGCATGTATTTTCAGTAGGGCTTGAATTTAAAACAAATTTTGAAGGATTAAAATATTCTTGAATATAAAAAACTTCTAAAAGCTTTTATGTTTTGTACGTAGGAAATTGAAATTGCTATATTGATATAGAATTGGAATTCCCTAAATTCTCAAATTTGACATATTTTTGTATTATGAGTCCGTTTTCACTGGAATTATGTTATACAGGATTCAATTTAAACTTTGAAAAGTGAAAATTTAAACAGTTCAGATACAAAAAAAGCTCAAAGGAGAATTAAAAAAATCACGGAATTTAAAATTCATTATGGTAATTTGCAAAAGACATCATCCAAAGCTCACGAAGCTCTTGAGATTTGATATGGGTATAAATAAAATACATGAATGCTTGCGTATTTCGAAGACAGCTTATTAAAAAATAATCAAATGAGATTTAAAGATTAAAACTAGAAATTAAGAAAGTAAAAAAAGCCACACAATTAAAAATGTGATGTTTGTAATAAATTGAATTAACCAATTATTTTATTGCAGGGAAAACTATACAAGAGTATTTCAATATTTCGGTAAACGTCATTTGAATTTATTGAAATATGCAAAAATAAATTCAAAACTTTAATCAAAATTAAATATAAATAACCTTAGGCGACCGATATTAAAAATTGGATAAGAACTTGCGCGGCTTTGAGGTAAAAAAAACCTTCAAATTCGCACAAGTTTTTATTTAACCCTTGTGTTACCACCCAAAAAAACTCACAGCATCGGTCACCCGGGTACCTGGGTACCCCGCCCACGAAATTGTTGTTAAAAGTCCATTGTAACTTGAAATAACTATGTGTATTTAATCAGTATTTAATTATTCATATTCTAGGAAGGTATTCCTACCTGAATATCACCATTTAATTATTCATTAATTATTCGACAGCGACGAAAAACCAGGAAGTCATTCGTCGACTGCAATAAGCCCGTTTGTGATCAACACACGGCAAAAATAACTAAATTTTTGCATTTTAATAAGTAAATCAATTTGATTTATGTAAAAATAGGAATTAAAATTATTCTATGTATTTTTCTAAACAATATTTTTATATTATTGTGCAAAAAATGAAAACTTCATGATTTTTGTTCAACGATTACATCGCCAAGTGTAATTGTTATTATTATAGACAGTACATTGCATCAATAAACATTTAAAAATGTATCTATCTTGTTAATGGTTATAAAATAATCTATATTTACTTTACATATTATTATGACAAACTTTATTTTTATGATATACTGCACGAAAATCATGCTTTTTCTGTCGGGGTACCCGGCTACCCGGATGGCTCAGCCGTGCTTTTTTTTTAATTGCAAGATATTTCAAGCTAAAAAATTTCTAATAATATGTGCAATGCAAATTTCGATAGAGAATCGGTTCAATGATGTAGATTCGAGAAGCATTCGGCCTATCTTTATTAGAAAAATAGTTATTTAATAAAACATATGCCGATGGGTACCCGGGTACCCGGGTGGCAACACAAGGGTTAAACCGAAAATTTAACTATTCTTTATTTATAATGTGTCCCCTTAGGGCTTACATGACTTCCATTTCTTACAACACTTCCGCCTACATATTTTATAAAATCTTATCCTTACTACTTACAGTTATTTACAACTATTTACAGCAAATCTTATATCTTGATCCTTATTTCTACTTTTTGATGATAGCGCAATTTGGGACGTGTTAGCGAACGAGTGAGCAAGCGATCGAAAGCAAGAGTGCAAGCGAGAGAGAGAGCGAGAACGCAATCGCATCTTAATCTACTTATGCTATCGCATAACAATTACATACAAATCTTTACGCTTCTAATCTGAGCGACTTCCGTTTCCCTTTTCTTTCACTTTTCTCGTACCTCCATTTTGCCATTTTTACGCATGCATTCTTTCGTTCTTTCTCATTCGCTTCTCTAGCCTCCTTCTACTCCTTCATCCACTCTTTCCCCAATCCATCTTCTCCTACAATCTTTACCATATTCTCCTGCCAGCCTCCTTTATCTTCCATTCCTCTCCTACATCCTTCCTAAGATTTCCAATCAGAATCTTTCTATTCTGGTTCATCTTCTCTCTCCCGATCCCTTTTCTAAGTACTTTGGTACTCCTTCCTTTTTTGTCATCTTATACTATTTATTATATTTTGAATTCTCAATCATTCTCCATCTTTTTATTAATTGTCTTTCCCTCTTACTTTTTTCCAATTCTTCATCATTAACTGCAGTCCCATATCGTTAATTCTATCGCCCTCCCTCTCCTTTCTTCTACCTCCATCAAACACTTTCTTGCTAACCCCCCTCTCTTTCCCTCCCACAGCTTTGTCTCAAATTTCCATGCCCGTTTTTCCTGTCTAGTACTTAATTGATCCCCTTGCGTTTCTTCTCTCACCATATATCCCGGTGTCCTCCAGTCTACCCCTAGCATCCACCTCATATACCTTTCTTGTAAACTCTCAATATCTATCCTTTCTTTCCATTTCCATATCTCTGCTCCATAATCTAATATCGGCCATACCAGCTTATTTTTTCAACCTTCTTTTTCCTATACCCTATATCTGTTTCATAACCGCTGCTGCATTTTTTATCCCTTCTCTTATATGAGCTCTATGATCTCCATTTGTTTGTGAGGTGTATAGCAAATATTTAAAATATTTTACTTCTTCTATCCTTATTCCCTTCCATCTCCCCGTCCATTTTTTCTTCCTTTCCTCTCCTTTTCTAAACCTCATTATTTTTGTTTTTTCTACATTTAAATTCAACTTTTTCCCATCTAAGTATTTCTCTAACCCTGTAATCAAGCCCGCCATTCCTTCTTCATCTTCTGCCATCAACACTATATCGTCTGCGTAAGCAAGTGTATATATCTTTCCGTTCCCTATGCTAATTCTTCCTCACCCTTGTCTTTTCATTTCTTCTTTCAAGTCTGATATTAATATATTATTGAATAGAAGTAAACTCAGTGGACATCCTTGCCACACTTCTCTCACGACTCAGAAACTATCTCCTACTTGCTCTCCTACCTTTACTCTGCTTTTGGTCTCCCTAAAAATTTCCGATACTCTCTTTATTAATTTCTCTCTTATATCCTTTTTCTCCATAGCTTTTTCTATCTCGCCTCGGTCTGATGAGTCAAATGCAGCCTTCAAGTCCACGCACATCGCTATCATTGTTCCTTTCTCCCTTTTAATCCTCTTATTTATTATATATTTCAGAACATATATGTTGTCCATCACCCCATCCCTTTTCTAAACCATGTCTGATTCGGTGGCTCTATATTTTTTTCTCAACCTCTTTCTTCATTTTCTCCCATAAAACAGTCACATAAACATTATACAATGTTGACATTAGTGCCACTCCTCTATAATCTTTAATTTCCTCCTCTTTGCCTATCTTCACTATGGGTACCACTGCTTCTTCCTACCATACCTCTGGCCACCTGTCTCCTATTTTGTTATGTCCTCCTCCCCATCTGCTTCCCTACCATATTTTCCTCCCTTCTCAACTTTCCTCTCTACTCCTAGTAATTCCATAAAATATTCTTTCCATACTACCATCTCAATATCCTGGTTTACTCTTTTCCTTCTTCTTCTCTCTTTATCTACCACCTTCCCAACCGCTTCTTCCGTCCTAGCCTTCTCTGCCTCTTCTTCAACCTTTTTATTTTTCCTCTCTTTTTTTTTGTCACAGAACTCAGTATACTCCCTCTTTTTTTCCTATATTTTTGTCCACTACTTGTCCCTTTTCTCCATTTTCTTAGATCCATTCTCACTTTCTTCTTCTTCTGTTTACCATTCTAATCCCCTCCTTCACTTACTTCTTTCTTGCTTGTGCACTCTAATTCTGTTTTTATTTCTTCTATAATTATTTCCATCTCCTCGTTTACATTTCCTTCTCCCATTTTGATATTGCTTACCTTTTCCTCAAACTGTTCTTTACCTTCGATTGAACAATCCCCTCTTCCTGCTCTTTTTGCTTTTGCTTTCGTCTTAGCCCTATCGTTATCATTCTTTTCTTCCTCTAATGTCACTATCATGGGAAAGTGATCTGAATCTATATAATTCCCTACTTCTAGTTTCTTGACCTTCTTTCTTACCTCGTCGTCCACTACCACATAATCAATTACCGTTCGCCTTTTCCCTCCTGAACGTGTATATTTCCCTTCCTCATACCCCTCCATATTTCTGTTTAGAATAAACCATCCCATACCACCTAGGCTCTCTACCAATTTCTTTCCCTACCTATTCCGTATTTTGTCTTTGGATCTTCTTCCTCGCTTTCCACCCGATTCCCTGAGTCTAATCTCTTGTTTATTTTCTTTCCTCAGTTCTCTCATCTCCTCTGATGTCTCCTTCATATCACCGTTCACATAAACCCTCACTATCTTCCACCTCTCTCCTCCCATATTCATCTCTTCTACTATTAATCCTTCTTTTTGTTCTTTGATCTCTTGACTATCCTTCTCTGTTAAGCATTCGTTTCTTACTCCCACCGCCATTCCTTCTATTTCTCTACCTTTTTTATTCTTCCTCTTTGCATTTTGAACCTGATATTTATTTCTCGTCTCTTTTCGTTTTCTGTTATTTCTTATTTCTGTATCTCCCGTTACTTTCTATCTTAGTTTCCCGACACCTCATTTTTTACTAAACTCTTCCCCCAATCCCATCATACACCTTCTATTTGTGTTCTTCCATATTTAATTTATGTTCTTCCCTTTTTTCTTTCATTTTTCGCTATTTTCCTGAACTTATACTGCATATTCCTTTCTACCCATGTCAAATCTTCCTCTATTCTCACCGAGCATCCATATATCACCCTCTTCTTTGTCGAAACTTCCCATTTCTTTAATTTCACGAGTACCATTCTCTCCCCTCTTCGCTATTCCTTTCCTACACTTCGGACTTCCTCTATCTCTACTTTAGCATCAATCCTTTTTAGTACTTTTTCCACTCCTTCCTTAAGCTCCTTTTGCTCTAATCTTAGACCCTTCATCACTGCGTTTCTGTTCCTTTCTTCTCTCTCTTTCTTTTATATTCTTTGTTCAATTTTTCTCAGCCTTTTCTTCTCCCTTTTCCCACTCTCCCCACATCCAAATTGCTGGTTTGAAGTTTCTATTTTTTGTATCCTACCTTCCAACTCCTCTACCTTTTTATTAGTCTCTGCCTGCTTTTCTAGTCTTTGTTCCAACGTCTACAATCTTTTCTCCAGATTTTCTCTGACTTCTTTCCATTTCCTAATTTCTTTACTAAGTTCGGCCATTTCCCGCTTAAGTTCTCTCTTTCTTTCCTCTTTCTTTCCCCTTTCCTTTATCCCCATTACGTCTATCATCATTTCGCGCGATTTAACTATTCCATTATTGTTTAAAAATTCATACTTTTTAGGTAAAGATTCAACTATCTGTATGAAAATTCGCATTTTTCATTAGAAAATTCTTTTTCTTTAATGAAAATTCAACCACTGTGTTGCAATTTTGTTTCTCTATTATTGACTGAAAAATCGTGTTACATTCTCATCCTATAATGAAAAGGTATTAGATTTATGTAAAATTTGGCCCCCCCCCCACCGTTTTTGTCAAATGTCCACGTTTCGAGCCCCCCTGATTCCGTCAAACCGGTTTTTACGAATAAGTCTGGCCCTCTGCATGTCCGTCTGTATGTATGTGTGTCTGTAGATTTGTAGTTTATTAGCACAATGACATTCGAAAGAATCTACATATTACATTGGTCTTTGGTATACTCTTCATTTGTCCTAAAATGAAGGTCAATTTCGTTAGCCAGCTATTTTTGATAAAAATTCAAAAAGCGAGCAGATTGTGAAAATTTTTGATAACACTTTTTTTCAATATTAAAAACTTCTATGGAGTGATATTGATAGTACTCAGTATGGCGAATGAAATATTCTCATGACTTTTTTTGATAGAAGAAAAATTATCAGAGTAATTATTTATTTCCAAAAAACAAATGAAATTTAACATTTCAAACCAAACAACGCATGATATGAAAAAATGTAAAGGAAAGAAAAACGTTGCATTTTGAACACCCTACAATATTATTATAACAACTTTTCAAATTGTTTCGAATAATAAAAATTTCCAGTTTTGACAGCACAAAAAATAATACAAAATTCCATTATGCGGTAAAACTATACAAGCTACGAAAAAAGATGATTCAACTAAAAATATGCACTCAAAAAGGATCTAAAATTTTTTTCTGAATCACTTTTTGTTAGGATGCGTCGTTTTTGTTTTATTCGCAAAAAACTACATTGAAAATAGAAAAATTGAATTTTTAGAGAAACGACACAAGAAACGAAAAAAATAAATAGAAAAAATTTGTTCACAAAAAAAGAGCTATAATTTTTTCATTCATAATTATTCGATAGGACGCGTAGTTTTTGTTTCAATCGTAAAAAATAACATTCAAAATAAAAAAATAATAAGCTTCTGGAAAAACGACATAAGAGACGAAAAAAAATGAAAAGACAAAAGTTGTTCAACCAAAAGATATCTAAAAATTTGTTATAGACTTTTGTTATGAAAACATATTAAAAACAAAAAAAGTACCTTTTCGAAAAACGGACACAAGCTACAATAACATTTTATTTCACACAATTTTTCGCCTACATCATGTGTGCAAATTTTCTCAAAACCACATTACACTAAAACTCATATTATGAATTGTAATAATATGAATTTATTGAAATGATACATTTTTCAGGGTAGCTGAAAATAAAAAATCGAGTTTAAGCGGTACTGCTTGAACGATTATGGATGCTTGATTATGGACGCTTGAAGTCGCCTTCAGCCCACGTTGTCGATGGGTATTATATTTTTTTTAAGTTTTCATTGTTGCAGGAAAAACTATTGCAATTACTCCGTGACCTCCCAAGGCAAAATTTCACGTAGAATCTGAATTTTAACAAGTTAAATGTTCATCTTCCTTTTTTAATGAGTTTTTCTTGCATGATACGGAGAGGATACGATGTGGTATATACCTATCTACCCTATACCTATATACCCATCCACACACTACTACTTTCCAATCGAGCAATTCACGCCTACCCCGAAAGAGAAATGGCTTAATGATATATATATACAAGGTTCTATCTCGGAACATACATATTGAAAGGTTTTATCTTCGAGAATGCAAATTGAAAGGTTCTGTCTCGGGCGGCGAACTGTCAAAGCTTTAAAAGCTCATATAAATTGTATTGGGAACACTAGCGCCCTCAACTTTATAGAGCCTTTAAATTTGTACATTCCGAGCTTCAAACTTTTAATATGCAAGTTCTGAAATAGAACATTGTCATAGACAGGCGACGAAAAACAGGCCGCGAAACTTCATTTTCAAAATTCCCTTATCTTTCCCTAACTAGTTTTTCATTTTCCCTGACCTATAATATTTGAATACCTAAATTCAAATCTTTTACAATTTTTAATAAAAATGAATTGCTTTTTAATTAATTATTCTTGACGGTTATTTATAGATCATTTTATTGGAAATTCCCTGAGTTTCCCTAACCAACAATATTCCCTGTCCTGCGGCCACCCTGGAAATTGAACAATTTTCCATATGAAGCATTTAAAGTTTGATAATTTCAGATTAATATATTTCAAAAATAGTTTGATTTAAAATTGAACTCGTTTGAAATTCTAATTGAATCATTGTCAATGAGAAACTCTTAAAATTGACAAACTCCGAATTGAAAGCATTTAGAATTCAACAATTTTTCACGATTTTTAATTAAAAATGACCTAAATTGAAAGTAAAACATTAAAGAATGATGATTTAATATTAAAGTAGACATATTAAAAAAATGTTTCGATACCAAACTTAGATTGTTCAAAACGAAATTCCGGATTAAATTAGTTTGAAATGCTCAAATGTTGAACTTTCATTGTCTTAAAATTCAAATTGTTCAATCATAAATTCTTAAATTTTAACGAAAATTTTGAACATTTATCGAATTAATTTGGAAGTCATTGCCATCAAGATTGAAAATTTTTTATTTTGATTTCTTCAAGATTAGAAAATTCTAGTGATAAGGATTCAATAAAAGAATATTTAAAAAATTTTAACGCTTAGAAAATAACTTAAACCTGAAGGATTCAAAATTAAATATTCTGAATTTGAATTTTAGGCTTTGAATTGTTTTATCGTACTAAATGAAAGTGTCAAGTGTCACTACAGGAACAGTTTAGCACTTTTTTACATCTAGTATCACGAAAAAACATTAAAAATGGAAGATTTTATTATTAAAAACCTTATAATTGATCAAATGATAATCGTCCGTGATATATTCCAAATTGATACGTTATAAATTTATTTAAAAATTGACAAGCTCACAATATTCTAATATTTTTAAATAAAATCGTTTATATCAGATTATTGTTGACAAATTCTTAATTTAAAATGTTCAAAAGCTAAAAACAGGAAAATTGAAAATTAAAAACAGTTAGAATTGAAATCATTTTCAATTCTAAAAATTCAAACTATAAGAATTTTAGATAAAAATATACTTAAAAATATTCGTCACAAATTTTAAATGTTAAAAATATGTAGGAATCTGAATTTAAATTATTAATGTATAACTTACATTATTTAATTGGAAGCGCTTGAAGTGCAAACATATTAAATTCAAAACAGGTTTGATTAAAAACTTAACTGACTTCAAATTTTAATTTAATAATTTGGTATGAAAAGAGCTTAAAATGGAATTATTCCGCATTTAAAGTGAAATTTTTGCCAGACCAATTTTAATTGCATTAATATTTAAAATGGTTAATTACAAACTCTTAGATTTTAACTAAAGTTGTGAAGATTTTGAGAAAATTTTATCAAAACTAAATACATCCGAAGTAGAAAGTCTAAGAAATTGCAAGTATTCAAATTTCAAATGCTGAAATAAAGTGGGTTTCTTTTTCTGAAAAATGCGCAATTTCATGATCCTCCATATTATTGTAATATATTTTTTATTTTCCTAATTAACTGATAAAATCTCATTGGGAAAAGATGAAAAAATACGATCTAATTTCTTCAAATTTCTAATAAATAAATAGGGTTGCTACAGAAAGATGGTTTAACGATTCCATGACTTTCCCAGGTATATTTTTGATAAAATTCCATGTCTACTTTTCAAAAAAACCAGTCAATTCTATTTAATTTCAACACATCATCAATCTAATAAGCAGACTAATTTAATAAAAATTTATAGTACAATTATTATTCAATTCGAATGTAAAGGACTTTTCAATAATTATTGAATTTTAAACAATTTTCATTGAAATTATATAATTTTTCAAAATATCGGAATTGTAATAATCATAGTTTCTGTGAATACAACAATCAAAATTTTCTGACTTCTCTGAATTACTTCTCTATTTACAGTAATACCCTGACTTTTTAAAACTTTTTTTCTTCAAAATCCCTGACTTTTCCCTGACTTTTCCTGGCCAACAAAATTCTTTGACATTTCCCTTTGAGATATTAAGTTAATTAGTCAAGAGTGCTTACGAGATAAAAATATATAGAAAGCTTGTAGACATTTATGGAATTTAGTACACAAAATTGTCTTGACAAAGCTCTTGCCTATAGAGTACCTTGTAAAATTGAGGAAGTAATTAAGGTTTGACTCGGAACTAGAGAAGCGCGGAAAAGCGGTGGGAAGATTGCCTACATAGAACAAGAAATTCCGGAAATGATCTAAAACAGAGATGTCAAACTCACTCAGCTTAAACAAAAAATAACTTATACATTTACTAAATAATTCATTGCGAATTAGTTTTTACTTCATAAGGAAGCTGAATTTAAAATGAAAACTGTAAATGGATTATATTGATATAAAATTATCCTTATGGCATCCATTTCAAATTAGGAAGGTTCTACACTTCAATTAACAGAATCTCGACGTGAAAAAAATGCTTTTTTTTTAGAGGAAATTGGGGGAAAATGAGAAAATTGTGTTTTCAGGAAAATAAAATTCTCTCGGTCGCAAAAATGGTTTAATTCGCACAAAACTGATAGTATTCTCTCCTTATATTAGCAGGAATTAAAAAAAAATGCACAAAATAAAAAGATGGGGTTTTCCGAAAAATATTGTTTTCATGTTTTTAAAATTCGAGTAAATAAAAGAGAAGATTTACTGGAAAAGTACAAGATTTCGAAGAAAAAATTTGTCTCCTTTCAACAAATGAATATACAAAATTCAAGTGCAAATTTTGGTAAGAAAAATGTATTCAATTGATTGAAATGTCACGAATTTCATATAACATGATATAGTTTAAACGTTCGATTGAAACTTTATAAACTATTTTCAATTTTCAGTAATTTTAATTAATAGATTCATAATGAAACGCGTCTGTTCAATTTCAAAGCGTATTAAAATATTATTTCTGTCTAAAATATTTAATTTTTATTCAATTCATTTTTAATTTGTAAGTAAATGTGTTGAACTTTTATGTATAAATAATAATTGAACAATTACTAATGGTTGATTGTATGAGGAAGTGTTTTGTTTCCACATTTTTATTGAGTTAAAGGCAGGCAAGTTTGGTATTATTAACATGCTTATTATGTTGGAATGAGGCAATTCAATTTATTGATTTTTTTTTTAATTGACAGAGAGACATTTTATATTTTTAAAGATTTTTATCGAGTTGGAATGAAGGAAATTTTGGTTTTAATTATTTTATGAATTGGACGAAGGATGATTTGTTATTTTTAAGATTTTTATTGAGTTGGAAGAGAGGAAACTTTTTTTTTAATTTTAGATTTTTATAGAGTTGTGAGGAAAGAAATTTTGGTTAGGGTGGACAGGGGTAAGCATGATACAAGATTACGAAATTATACTTTGATTAATGATATTTTTAATATTTATGAAGATTCTTGTTTCCATTTTGCCAAAATTATCATTGGACTTTCTACTATCAATCGGCCCCTTCTTTAATGAACAAAAACTTGCATGAAGAAATTTAAAAAACATTTTTTGTTTGTGTGTCTACATTTCAGATTTTTCTTCATTACGGGTAAGCGTAATAAGTGTAAAAAAACACTAACATCCAAATTTCACCAAACAGTAATCTCTGTTGACTAAAAAATTATTTGTTTGTGTTAATTTATTTGAAAAAATGTTATTTAACAATTATTATTATGTACTTACATTTTAACTGCAAAAATAAGGGTTTATTAACCTCTTTAATTAAGCTAGAACGGTTGATAGAGATTCGTGTTTCAAAATGAAAAAGAAAAAACAGTCATGACTCTTACAGCTCTTATAATTTCTAAAAAATAATAAAAGTGTAAAATTTTCCAAAAAAAAACAGCACTAACTCCGTTGTCACACTTGCCCCTATCGACCCTATATATTTTCATTCGTAATTGGAAGAGGTCATTTTTTGTATTTAGCATTTTTATTAGGTCAAAAGGAAATAGGTTTTGCTTATCAAGTTTTTTTAAACTGGAAGAGGTACTTCTTTTGTTTTTAACATTATTGTTGAGTAGAAAGGAAGGACATTTTAGTGATTAATTGAAAGGTTGCAGTACAGAACTAGGTGACAAACATTTTCATCAGAAATGGATTTGTTGTATACGAAATTCTTAAAAAATCAAATACACATTGTCGTAAAAGGATTTTTTCATTATATCATTTTATGACACAATAATAATAAACAAATATTATATTTAAAATTTCGAATACAATTTTAGTTGATATCTCAACGCAGTAATAATGTTCTAAAACTTTTCGCATGATTATTTCTTGAAATTATTAACATTCAGTGAGAAAAAATATATTTTTTTCGGATTTTCAGCAAACAAAAAATTCATAAAGAAATATCAATACCTTCATGTTGCGATCTTCAGTTTCGATTTTTGGAAGAGAATTATTTTCCTGGGCTAAACTTTTTCATCGAAAACGGATTTTGAAAACCCATGCAATTTTATTCTCAACATTTTCGGTTGATTTTATGAGAATTGGCTAACTTTTTTACATCAAAATTTGTTTTTTAACTGAAAATTAAATTTTTTTTGTAATCCGCAGTTAAGCCTGGTCCAATTTTAGATTAGTATCACTTCCAGATTGTCAACTTCCACATCCATTTTCTCGAACCTGGATAACTTTTTTTGATCAAACTTTTGTCTCTTCAATTCAACAACACTTTGACTCGAAATTGGACATTTGTTTCATCTTTGAATAGTGTTTTTGATTTTACATAATTTTTTTTCGTTCTTTTGAAAAATTCCCATTGTGTTGTTTGAATTGTTCCGAATTGGAAGAAGCTAATTTTTTCTCTTAAGATTGTTAGTGAGTGGTAGAGTGGCAAATTTGGTATTTTCAATATTTAGATAGAGGGGGGGAACTTTTTGTTTTCAATTGCGTACTGAATTGAAAGGAAGACATGTTATTTTTTAACACTCAAATGAATGCGAATTGAAAGGAAGGATTAGTTTTAATTTAGAGCATTGAAAATGATAGCGCAATTATATATTTTTTAACCATAAATCTTTGAACTGCTCATTTTAAAAAAGTTAAAAATTCCAAATCTTGCAGTTTAATAGAACCAAATTTTTTAATTTTTAATTTTAAAGTATTACAAGCTTCTATTCTATACGCGTCAATTATTCAGTGTTTAAATTAAAAATTTGTTAAGGTTTGGTTGCATAAGTTTAAAATACAAAAGAGTTTCACTTTGATGTCTTTAATTTGCAGTTCAGTTTTGATTATTTCAAATGAGAAAATGTACAGTCTTATGAGTTAGAATTTTTTAATTTCAATTACCATGAACAATTTTTGCTAACCGGAAACTTACCGACAATGTTTTTGAATTAATTCTATCTCCTATTTGTAGAAAATATATTTCTAAAAGTTAAAAAAATAATAATTCAGAATACCACAGCAAAACTGAGGTTTCTTCTAGAACCAATTTTTGTTTCTGAGAAAAAGGAACGTAAAACGATGCATTTGTTCTAAAGGAGACTCCAGTTGGACCTCCAAAGGAATCCCATTTTAACAGAGACTTTTTCCAAAGTAACTATTTTTCACTTTTACGTTAAAGCACACATGTAATAGAACTCTGAAGGAAACAATTTAATGACGAGAAGTAAAGTATTCACAAAATTATATCGCAATTGGAATAGATATGGTGAGTTAATAAATATCATTTGTAGGTTATGTAGCAAAATTTTCGTCTCAATTCATCGGTCGATAACTGTAAATCGATGTCTGCAAATCGCTAACGTACCAACCCCACTTTGCAAGCAGTTGGTTTGTGAGTGCGCTTTCATGTTGTCCTATTCAAGTGTTTCCAAAGGAACCCTTCGGGTCTCCACAGGTTTCTACTGGAGTTCAAGTTCTAAAATGTACCAACTTTCATTCAAGCCGCAACTTTGGTGAAACCCCTGTTTTTTCTATGATTGAAAGTAATTAATATTTTTGCCGAAGAACTTTGAAGGAGAATTTCATTTGACAAAAGCATTCCTGGTCGTTTGTCTTGTATATAAGACATTTAAAGTTTGATGGGGTGAGTTTCATAGTCATAACATGAGACACACGTTATTAATAATACTCGTTATAAGGTGAACTACTTTATCTAGACGCTACATTATTCAGAATACTTGGGACGAAGCGATGGTGACAGAAGATAAACTACTTTACGTGTCCTCTGAAGATATAAATGTATAAATTCAAAGAACGGTGAATCTTTATGCGGTGTCCAGGCGAAGATTTTAATATTTCCAAGAGAGCAAAAAATAGATATCAAGAGTTATATGAGATGAATCCATTCTTCTCTCTCTTATTACTTCATTTGTACACGGATACTTTTTGTCTCAGTTTTGCCATTTTACATTATGAAATTTCGAATTTATGATAAGGAAATTTTGAAAAAGAAAATTTCTTGAAAAAGAACTTCAACCTAATGCAGACTTCACACTCTTTCTTCTATTTTCCTTTTTTCCGCTGTTTTGAAGAATTCCTCCTTTTTCCCCTATTTTCAAAAAAACATCGCCTTTTGCTCATTTTTTCGTTTAAACAGGAACTGAATTTAAAAAAACCCCAAAAAATTTCAATTAATATTCTTGGTTGAAAGTGCATTCTCCTTACTTTGAAAGTCTACTATTGTATTTTTGGTTCATAATTCATCTTTTTCAGTCGAAAATTCAACTGTTTCGTTGAACATTCGTCATTTCTGGTAAAAAGTTAATTTTATATAATTGAAAAGTCTACTATTACATTATTGGCTCAGAATTCATCTCTTTTGGTTCAAAATTTAATTATTTTGTTGAAAATTCAACTATTTTTTCAAAAAATAATTTTCTTAGGTCAAAAATATTCGTATTTGTCGATAGGAAATTTGTCCTTTTGGACTGAAAATTCACCCTTTGGTAGAAGTCGGGTTGAAAATTCAATTATTTTTGTCTAAAAGCGCCTTTTTGGTTTCAAAATTCCACGATTTGGTTGAGTTCTTTTTCTCCCTTGACTAAGCAATTTGTCTTGGTTGCAGATTTATCTTCTTGACTTGAGAATTCGTCTTTATTGGTTGAAAATGCTGATTTTTTGGTTGAAATTAATATTCTCTCGTTGAGGATTCAACTACTTTCTTGAAAAATCGTCTTTTTTTGGTGGAATTCAAATGTTTTTTTATTCAAAATTGAAATTAATTGTTTGAAGTATAAAATATTGCATTTTTTGTTGAGAATCAATCTTCATTGAATAAAAATTCAACTGTTTTGTTAAACAATCATCTTTTGTGAGAGATAATTCGTATTTTTGGATTGAAAATTCATCTTTTGGTAGAAAAATCATATTTTTGGGTTAGAAGTTAATTCTCTTTAATTACAAAGTCAACTATTATATTTCTGGCACAGAATTCATCTCTTTTGATCAGTGAATGTAATTATTTTTTCGAAAATTCAACTAATTTCTGAAAAAGTAACTTTTTATTACGTAAATTTCAACCCCATGGTTGAATGAAAATTCATATATTCGTATTGAAAAATCGATTGTCTCTTGCTAGAACAAGGGACTTGTTGGCTCAAAAATACCACAGTTTAGTTGAAATGTTTTTCCCTTGACTGAAATATTTACTTAGTTGCAAATTTATTTTCTTTTTATTTTAAAAAAGCATCTCTCTTGGTTAAAAATTCAACTTTTTGGTAGAAAATTATTCTGTTTTGGTTAATGATTCAACTTTTTTGTTAAAAATTCGTCTTTTTTGGTGAAATTAACTGTTTTTTTTTTCATTAAAATTCTAATATTTTTTGGTCGAAGTATCAAATATTACATTTTTCGTTGAGAATTAATCTTTATTGGTTTAAAATTCAACTACCTATTTGAAAGTTGAACTACTTTGTTAAAAACGCATTTTTTGTTGTTCAAGATTCATCTCTTTTTTTTAATTCTTTTGTTTTGGTTGAATAATTTTTCTAACTGAAAATTTAACTATGCCATGTTGTGTCAAAAATTAATATTTTTAGTTAAAAATTCAGCTTATTGGTTGAAAATTCATGTTTTTCATTTTAATCTTCTTTTTTGGTAGAAAATGAATCTTTTTTGTTGAAAATTAATCTTTTTGGGTTCAGATGTTTTTAATCTGAAATAACTGAATTAAAAACAGGCTAAAATTTGCATTAAATAATTAGGTACATTTAAATATAAAATTATTACATTTAGAACTGAATATCAAGACTTTCAGTATGAATGTTTGAAATTTTGAGAGATTTGATATTGGAATTTTGTGAACATTTTAAATATATTAATTTAAGGCTACAACATTGGAAAATTCTTCATTGGAATCCTATGAAAAACTATAGTTTGAAAATGAAATTCTAGAAATTTTGAAGATGACAAATATTTTATTAATAAGTATCATATCATGTACATTCATCTTTATCCGTTTGCAAATTCAACTACTTTTATGAAGATTCAACTATGTTGTTAAAAATTCAATTATTTTGTTAAAAATTCTTCTCTTTAGCATAAACGTTCAAATATTTGGTTGTAAGGGCAATTGTTTGGTTGGAAAATTGACCTTTTCGTTTGAAAATTTAACTTTTTTGGTTTTAAATGAACTTTTTTGTTGTGAAATGATCTTTTTGGGTTTAAAAGTCAAATTTCGCCTACAAAATTCAAGTTTTTATCTTGAAAATTCAACTTCAGTTGAAAATTCTCCTTTTTCATTTAAAAATTGATATTGTTTGTTCGAAATTGTATCTTTTCTGGTTAAAAATTCGACTATTTGGTTAAGACTGAAATATATTTCGACTCAAGATCTTAAAAATATATTACCTTAATTAATTTTAATTTAAAAAGTTTATTCCAGATGTAAAAACTTTCCGGAAAAATAGGAAAAGTACTGATTCATAAACTCATCCTTTTTATCTTCATTTCAAACTTTTAATTTTCATTACAAAAAAAAGAAATAATCAAATTAGTATTTCATTCGACATTATAAAAGCAGTCATTTTTACTCGAGTTACCTGGATAAGAATACAAGAATAGACCACGCATATTAAAAAGCTTTTCCTCTGACCTAGAAGAATAATCAGTCCTCTCAAGAATAACTTTCATTTACCAGAACAAGTAATTTATGCAGGATTATGCGGAATGTATATAATACTGTAAAAAAATGTATTTAACTTTCCTAATGTCTTATTAAAATATTTTATATTATTCAAAACTTTTTGAAATCGCTTCAATCTTTTTAGCTCTCAAAAATTCCTTAGAATCTTTTGAAAGACCATGAAATCTATAAAATTCTTTGAAAAATGTTAAAATACCTTGAAATATTTAAAATTTTGTTTAAATCTTTTAATTCCTTTAAAATCCCTAATTTTTTGTAAATAAATGCTTTGAAATCCATGACGATAACATAAAAGTTGTTGAAATCCAGTGAAAATACATGATGAAATCTGATGATATTCCTTGAAATCCCTTGAAATATTTGAAGTCCTATGAAATTCTATAAGATCCTGAGAAACTGATTAAAACACCGTATTTAGAGCCTTTAAAATGTCCTAAAATTACTGGAATCCTTTATAATCTCATAAAATCTCCTGAAAATCCTTTGAAATCTTTCAAAATTCAAGGGAATTCTTTAAAAATCGCATATTAACCGAAACATTCGAAAGTATTTTCAAATCCTTGAAATTCTGCAAAAACACCCCTAATTCTGGTTAAATCCTTCGCAATTTATAGAAATATTATAAAATGTTTAGAAATTGTTGACAAGTATTGAAATCAGTTAATTATCAGTTATTTTTTATTACTTGAAAACTCGTACAAATTCTTTGAAAGCTTTGACATTCTCTCAAGTACCTTAGAATAATTAAAAATAACCTCAATCCTTTAAAATTCCTAAAAAAATTCCAAACAGTTTCGAAGCTTTTTTCAGACAAGAAAAATGAAACCTAAGTTCGCAAAAATTCTTATGAAATTGTCTCATATATTGATAAATTCAAATACTCAATATATATTTTAGAAAATTTTAAACTGAAATAAATTACTTTTTTAATTTTGATTTTAAATACTTCAAATTCAGAAGAGTTCTAATGCTTTGAACGCTTCGATTTTGTCGTTAAGTATTCAATATTCAAATTGAACATTTTTTTTAGGTATGTAAGTTTAAATTTTTCAATTTTCATTAGTTGGAAGAAGATTCGGTAGCCGAGAAATAACCAGGAACTCGTTTTCGTTTTTAGACGTCACCCTGAATTATTTAAATATTGAGAATTTCAATGCTTATACGAAACTTATCGCGCACATAGCGCGCAAATCATGGTTGCTAGTGCATGTTTTAAGATAATAATTTTCAAAACCTTTCATCTTCAAAATTTCCAAGAGCTCTAGAATTTTTCAATTTCAAAACACCTTAAGCTTGAGGATCACTAGAGTTTTTGCTCTTGCTCGAGGACAAGAAAAATTTAAATTTAAAATATTGGAAGAATATTTTCTCTTTAGCACATTTCGCTATATATCTATCTTTTGCGGAACTTTTCTCTATAATAAAAAACGAATAATTTACCAATATTTTTTCATACAATAGCATCTATGTCGATATTCACTTCTAGGAATATATGGAAGAAGAAAATCTGAATAAATATGTAATAAAATTATTTTACTGGTGTGTTTCTTGTCATATTTTATGGGTCTCGTAAAATCCAATCACTGGTGAATTGTTGAGTTTGATGTGGCACTTTCAAATAAAGGACTTTAACAGTAGAATAACCGTGAGCCTTAGGCTGTTGCTATAACAAATCTTAGGGTAACTTCAGATTTTAGAATTTTCCAAATAAAATAACGAAACTTAATTGCTATTTTATAGTTAGTAAAAATGCCCTTTTAGCGATAAGAATCCTGCGGAAGAATTTAAACATAAACTTCATTGTTAATGGACTATTTTTATTGTTCTAAGTGATTTATTCGCTTGAAGGCCTTTTTTCTGCAATACTTTTACGAATTCAATTCGAAATGGATTGAAATAGCAGGATTTTATACATAAAAAATTTAATTTTAACATCATCAACACGTACTTCTATTTGCGAAACTGAAAAAAAAATTGATTTAGGTTATGAATATTTTATACCATATTGAATGAGATAACACTATTGCATACACATTAACTCTGCGCTGAAAATTCAAAAATTCTTAACAGCCATCAATAAAAGAAATCCAGAGGAAGTACCAAAAAACTTTAAAAAGCGTTACAAGGTAAATCGATGATATCTAGAAGGGTGGTTTTTATGTCAAGGGGTGATTTTAGAAGTTCATCTATTTTATTTTCTCTCTCGCTATTCCCCTTGTAAGTTTAAGTCCTTATTACGTAGAATAAACTCGAGAAAAAGTACAAAAAAATCACAAGTTGACTCGGTTTAAGGGCGGTTTTTTATTGGGATGCTTCCCCTTGACCTAAAAATCTTGATGGATCTGCTCAGTTAATAGTTTCTGAAGAAAACTATTAAAAGAAAGATACTTGATACACTTGACAAAGGTATTTTTGGCTTATAAATCCATCAAATAATAAAATTCAGCACTAGTACAGGAAACGTGAGCGCACCAAGCGCGCTTTCAAGTTTCTACATTTTTA
Source organism: Andricus grossulariae (assembly GCA_011634705.1). Lineage (NCBI taxonomy): Eukaryota > Metazoa > Arthropoda > Insecta > Hymenoptera > Cynipidae > Andricus > Andricus grossulariae. The sequence goes on from JAABKJ010000755.1 coordinate 24,452,217, forward strand.
TTTCCTAACATTAAAAATATAAGTATAAATATTATTATAAATAATAATTTCAAATTGAAAGTGTCTTAATTTTTTTTTCTAATATAATAAACTATTTTTTATTTAAAGCGTTTCAAATCAAACAATTTCAGATTAGGAAAAATTTTGAAAAAGACAATATTTTAAATAGACTGAAAAGGAATTAAGTTTGTATCATTTCTAAAACAAACCGTTTGAAATAGAAGAATTTGAAATTTAAAGTGTTTGAAATTAAAAAATTTTCAACTAAAAGTTTGAAAATTGGACAATTTCATTAGAAAGGAGTTGAAATTGTATCATTTCGAATTGAAAACGTTCAAACTTGAACAATCTTATTTTAGATGAAAGAATCGAAATTGAAAGATTTCAGATTAACATTTAGAAAATAGGACAATTTTAAAAACATAAAAATGGAATCCTTTTAAATTAGAATTTATAAAACTGGATCATTTAAAATTCAAAGGAATTGAAATTGCATTATTTCTGATTAAAAGCATTCAGAATTGAATAATTAAAAATTTAAATCTTTCGATCGAATAACTTTTGATTCAAAGCGATTAAAATTTTAGAATTTCAAAACGTAAGAAATAAAAAAAATTAGACGAATCTGTACTTCAATAAAAACTAAAAAAAATTTCCTTGAAAATTAGAATCATTTTAGGCAAATTTAAATTGTGTAAAAAAATTAAAATATTCAAATTGTTAATATAGTTCTCGCAATTCAACAATTTCAATTCTAATAGAAAAATTAAATCTTATAGAGGGAGAAAAATTAAAATTTAGGGTTCAACATAAAAATTCAAAAATCAGAAATTGTAAGCATTAAAAATCCAAAAATTATTAAATACTAAGGTATTAATTGCAGATAGTTTGATTTTGATTTTGATTAACACCATTTTCAACATATTAATTTAAAAAAAGTGATATTCTACGAATCAGAAGAATTGAAAAACCTAGATAATTTTATAGGTTCAAAACTAAAGTCAAAAAATGTTATCATGTTTAAATTTAAAGTTCTTAAATATAAAACTGACCATAGAATATGAAATTTTGCGATTTTGAAAGATTTAATTGTGAATTGTACTGACATTTTTAATATTCATAATAATATATTTCATAATAATATAATATTTGAAACTACAAATTATGAAATTTTTAATTTGTATTCTCCAAAAATGAAGAAATTTCAAACCCAATATTTTCGAATTTGAGCTTTTGAAGCAAACAAAACATTAGTTTAATGAACTAAAAAATCAACCTGTTCTGTAATTGCGCATGCAAAACTATAGTTTTGAATTCAAATTATAGAAATTTTAAAGAAATTAAATGTATTAGTAATAAGTATAATATCATGTGGTATCAAGTGTTATTCAAAGTGATTGAATAGATTTTTTTACAAAAAATTGTGATTTCTGTTGAAAAAAATCTCAATCATTTTCATCGTTCAAAATTGAAGAATTTTAAATATTGTGAACCTTCGAAGTTCATTTCTTGTAAAAACTATGAAAATGATATGCTTTCTAATTGGTAACTATTGAAATTAATGAATTCAAACTTGAAGCGTTAAAAACCAAACAATTCCAAACTTCGTTTCAAACTTGAAGCATTTTCAAATTATGATCTTGAATCTAAGTTTTTTTAAATAATTAATTTCTAAGTCATACATCACGATTTTTGAAGTTTAATCTTTTTAGTTTGAAGTTGAAAATGAATAACTTGAAAATCAAGGATCAAATATTTCAGTGCTCGTAAAAAGTTTGAAGAAACATGGGAATTCAGAATTTTTTTAAATTCAATTATTCTTTTTTAGTCAGAGAAAAATACCTTGTTTAAAAAAACCAGAACTTTTTTGCAAATCAAGTGAAATTTCATTCTCATATCAGATATCTGAAGCGGATCAGATTTCGCTTTGATACTGCGCTCTGGATATTTTTCAGCACATATGGTATGGTACTTAAAAAAAGTCGGAAAAGAGAAAGAAAAACTTGCACAGGAAATGATGGGATAGAAATTCCAACTGCTAGCAATGTCACATTGTCACCAGAGTAGCTAAAATCTAAATCGGGTATTTGATGAAAAAAAATGATCCAATTGTATACTTTTATTTTTATTTATCAGAGCAGTTGAACCTGGAGGTTGTTATTTTTAGATCCTACGCGATGAAGTCTCACTAGCTGTTTATTGCAGAAAGCATGAAAATGTCAGCCCTCGCAGCCTTGAAGCCTAGTAAAACCTTTATTACGGAAAGAAAATAACGTAGCAATAAAAAAAGTCCTTACCAGCAATATTACATATAGGCTCGCTTGATCCGTGGCGCCAATGTTCGATTTTCGACCTACTTTTTCGAAAATGTCGATCCATAGAGAAAGATAAAAGAAAAAGAGAAAAAGTATACTATACAAAGAGGTGAAGGGGAAACTCGCAAAAGTAAAGAGAGAATGAAGCCCTGCCATCAACTCCCTGAAGGGCTGTAACCTCTCAAGTACGTTGTTAGGGAAAATCTCTACTTAAGAAAATAACTTTAATTTACATAAAATGGCAATACCTCCGATAAATGAAGCATCAGTTTAGGAAACGTTTTATGAACGGATCTCTTGACTTACTGGAATCTATGTTTACACTGTTAGTTTTTTTTCCGGAAGTTCGTCTGCGGCAGGGCTAAAATCAATTGATTTTAATTTTCATGTTTAAATATAAATATTGGATTATAAATTACTAATTATGCAATGAGACTAACAATATTGTCTTACAAAAATAGAGTTAAAGATATTGATCAAGAGCTTGAATTATTGTGAGTAGGAATTCAAAATAGTTTCAGGAAGAAAATCGATACATCTAAAAAGTAAAGCTATTCCTGTTCCTAAAACAATCAGCTATTAGACTGTTTCAAATTAATTAATTGAAATACTGGTTTGGAGATAAGACTTTTGTGTCTGACGATACAAGTGTTTTTAGAGATGAAAAATATATTTTTAATTTAAAATCATCAAACCTTTTTAAGTCTTTAAGTACATAGGTTAACGATAAAATCTTACAAAAGTATTCAAATATTTAGTATTCAAATATTTATCAATTAAAATTGTTATGTATTAACCCGTATCGTTTCTTAACTATTAATTACATTAAATTAACAATTTGACATACGTGAGTATTTTTAATTAATTATTATCCAGTTTAGGATCATTCTAATCTGCAGGGTGGTCTCCCCTATATTTATTTTAATGAATTTTTTTTTCTGTCCACAAAACTTGACAGAAGAAACTATAATAAAATATTATTGACAGGGTCGTGGTAGGTAAAGAAAAACCTGAATATCAAGGAAAAAACTCAGGGAATTTTGTTGGTCAGGGAAAAGTCTAGGATATTGAAAAGAATTTCGCAAAAGTCAGGGAATTTTTATAAAAGGCTTCTACAATAAGAGGAATATTATTATTACTATATATATTATTATATATTATATATTATATATTATTACATTAAGGAATTTCAAGGGAAATTTTCAAAATGAAGTTGTGCTGCCAGAGCATAGTGGTCTGGATTAGGAGTTAATATTCAAAATCACCTACAGCCTACAATTAAAGAAAAAATTAGACTTTTTTTCATTATTATTTTTTATCTTATAATAAATGAATCAATTAATCCCATTCTCGATGGAAATGAAAGTCGCCGTATCTAATAATTATGAATAATTAACAGGACATCGAACGTAAATGTTATAAAGAAATTATATTAACATAAAGGTGCACATCATAGATTGTTTGCTTACAAAGTATATTTGTAAGTTGAAATTGCTAGATTTTATCGATAAGATGATACCTGCTCATGAAAATTTATTGTATAATATGATTTGTTTATTTTATAAATAAAATATATAAACACATACATAGTTTAGATATTTATGGCGATGAAAACTTGCCATTTGATATTATTTGTCAATTTCATAAACAAATGCATAGTTTGGCATAGTTTGACATCAAATGACAAGTCTTCATCACATAAAAATCAACATTTAAATAATTTGAAGACGATCAGAAAGAAAAATGGGTATACTTTCTGTCTATAAATGACCAAACTATGCATCTTTTCGTCAAATTTGTTTACAAAATAAAGAAATAATATCGATTGACAAACCTTCATCACTAAACATCACCAATAATATAATTTGAATGCGATGAGAAAGAACAACGACGAATTTCTGCCCATAAATGTTTAAACTATGCATTTGTTTATATAATTTTCATGATCAAGTATACATGATGTTGAAATTTTTGTTAATGATTTTTTTAATAATAATTAGATTTGATATCCTGTTAACTATTTATATTTTTTAGATACTTCGACATTCATCTTCATCGAGAATGGGATTAATTGAGTTATTTATTTGAAAATAAAAAATAATAATTAAAAAAAGTATCACTTTTTCTCTTTGTTTAGTTATATAAAAAATAGCAAGTGATTAAAATTGAAAAATGGAATCCATAGACGTTCTTGTGCAACTATTGATGATAATTTTTATAAAAGAAAATTTAAAATCGGTTGAAAAGTGTAGACTGTAGGTGATTTTGTATAGTGAATTCCTAATCCAGATCACTGTGTACCGTTACATCATATTTTTGTTAGTAATTCATTTGATTTGGTTGAAAATTCAACAATTTCATTGAAAATTCATCCTTTTTGGTTAAAAATTGAACTACTTTTTTCAAATTAACTTTTGGTTTAAAAATTCATCTGTTGAGTAGAAATGTAATCTTTTTTTGGATAAAAATATAACTGTTTGGTTGTAAATTAATTTTTTTTGATTGAGGATTCAACTATTTTGTTCAAAATTCAATTTTTTCGGTTCCATTCAACTTTCTTTTATGTAAAATTAAAATCTTTCCTGGTTGAAATATGAATTATTAGATTATTCGTTGAAAATTCATCTTTTTAGGTTAAAAAGTTGAACTGCTTTGTTAAAAATGTATTGTGTTGGTTGAAGGTTCAATTCTTTGGTTAAAAATTGAAATATTTTGTTGAAAATTCATATTTTCGAATACAAAATTCAACTGTTTTACAGAAAATGCGACTTTTGGCTTGAAAGTTTAATAATTTGCGTGAACTTATTTTCATCTTCTTGGTTGAAAATTTGACTGTTTTGATGAACATTTCTTATTTTTTTGTTGAAAATGAATATTTTTACTAATAATTCAATTTTTTCATTTTTGGTTGAAAATTGACCATTTTTGGTTGAAAATTGACCTTTTTCGCTAATATTTTATTTTTGTGTTAAAAATTCAAATTTTCGCGTTTTTAGTTGAAGTTTATTTTATTTCTTTAAATTCGATTATTTGGTTGGAAATACACCTTCTTTAATATCAATTTCCTCTTGTTAGACTCTGCGTAGGATATCCTACAAGTATCTTTGAAATTTTTGGAATATTTCCAAATACACTGTTTTCTTTAAATTCCTTTGAAATTTGAATTCCTTGAATTCTGTTGAAATCCTCTAAAATCTTTTAAAAACTTAAAAATTTGGTTAAATCCTTGGAAATCTGTATAGATTTTTTATGACCTTATGAATTCTTTAAATTTCTTTTGAAATACCGTGAATCCCTCAAATACTGTAAAATTCCGTGAAATCTTCAAGTCTTTCAAAATTCACTAAAGCTTTTCAAATCCTTTGAAATGTTTAACATCTCTTAAATAGTATGAAACCCCTAAAAATCTTTTAGAATATTTTAGAATCTTTTAGAGTCAGGGATCAAGGAGTTCTTATGCAAAAAGTGAAGAATTTAATTCTACAAGGCGGAATAAGGTGGGCGGGGGGAGGTGTGTATAGATTTTTATAATAATCTAGATTTCCCATGTTGTTTATTTAAATAACACGTTCCTTCCGCAACTCTGCTCCGACCTAGGTAGCTGATTAATCTCTCTAGCAAGCACCCAAGGTGCAGAGCTTCACAAAGTCAATGGGTAAAGCTCTCCACTTGGGCCTATTAGTGTCCAAGGTCTTTCGTTTCTGGCGTCATTTACACCACTGACACTATTCATCATGCATTTCTTATAAACTTTTTGCCGTTCCACTTTTCTGTCCTAGCATACCTCTTTAGCTTCTTTTACGTCCATGCATTTCTTCATGCAAGCTCTTGTCTGCCTATGCCTTTTTATATTTTTTCGAGTTAGGATCTCATTTACACATATCTTGAACTTTTTAAAATCGTTAAAGTCCTTGGAGTTCCTATGAAATCGGTTAGATCTGGCAAAATTCCTACAAATTTTTTGAAATACTAGAAAACCCGTGAACTATCTTGAATTTTTTAGTAACTTTTAAAATATCTAAGAAACAATGTTTAAACTTTGAAATTCTCTAAAAGTTTTGAAACCTATATAAAATAAGAGGCCTGCAAATGCACAGATGTTTCATCTGCGCACAAACTATTTTCCCTTATGGCTTCATTCGCTCATAAAAGAAACAAGCATGTCCTTTTGTGGCTCCGCGTTTTGTCAAGGGTTTACGATTATGGCCAAAGACAATCGTCGACCCTATTTTCTCCACTCTTTCAGTAATCTGGTATTGGTCTCTTCATTGACGCTTCTATTAGGCTGACCAGTATAAAACTACTATTGCTATCACATATATATCTTCGGTTTTGTCCACGCAAAAAACCTCATCTGGTAAACTTGTCAGCAACTGAACCGGTGCAGTAGTTAACAGCCCCAGAGGTAGAACGACGGAAAAAGTTATCAATAGAAAAACGAGAATATCTTCGATTTTTCCAATATTTTCTTTTACAGCGACTATTATCAGATTTAAGAGAATCGTATTCACGTACCATGTTATGAGAAACCTTTTTTATGCAGTTTTATGGAAAAAGAGATGTGTGATAAAAATAACTTGGGAATAACTTGTTATCTGAATTTAGAATCATTGGCTCCATGTATTTTTTAGAAACAGTGGTTCAGCAGTTCAATTTCAAAGAAAATAGGGCGATTTTTCGTCAAAAAAATGGACAATTTTGTAAACTGAAAATACCAGCGTGATTAAGAAAAATTAATAAATGCAACACTTTAGTACGTGTTCAAATTTGAGAATCGTTGTTTTTAATCACCCTAGTGGGTGCATAGTGTTCTAGCATTTAAAAAATTGCGAGACACTATTTTGCTGCTATTTCTCAAAATTTATGCTTCTACTAATACTATTTTCTATTTCTCAAATGAGTCTATTTTCTTTTCGTTTTCCCGATGAAAATAAATTTTTTAACTGTATATTAAACTATTTCATTTTTTGTTGAAAATGTATCATTTTCAGTTAAAAATTAAACTATTTGAAAAAAAATTCATCTTTTTCAGTTGAAATTTCATGTACCTCATTGATAATTCGTCTTTTTTGGTGAAAAAACTAAACTCCTAGGTTGAAAAAAGAACTATTTGGTTGACAATTTAACTATAATGTCAAAAATCCGTTTTTTTATTTAAGAACTAATTTTTTCAAATGAAAATGTAACTATTAAATTGTTGGCTGAAATTGATATTTTAGATTGAAAATTGATCTTTTTCGTAAAAATGCATATATTTGGTTGAAAATTTGTGTTTTCTGGTAGAAAATTAATCCTTCCGGTTGAAAGTTCATCCTTTCTGCTTAAAAATGCAACTAATTGGCTAAATATTAATCTTTTTTGGTTGGAATATTTACTATTAAATCTTTCGTTAATAATTTTTTCTCTGGATAAAGCAACTACTTGGTTTGGAGTTGAACTGCTCTGTAAAAAATGCATTTTTTTCGGTTGGAAGTTCACTCTTTTTATTGAAAGTCAAATTATTTGGTCCTAAATTAACCTTCTTGTTAGAAATCCATATTTTCTGGTTACAAATTAAACTCTTCAGTCAAAATTCATATGTTATGTTGAAAATTTATGATTTTTAGTTGAATTCAACCTGTTTTAGATGAAAATTCAACTATTTGTTAGAACATTCATGCATTTTGTTAAAAATTGATCCTTTTGGATTCAAAATTTGTCTTGTATGGTAGAAAATTTATCATTCTTGGTTGAAAATTCATCTCTCTTAGCTGAAAATATCATTTTTTGTCAAAAATTTAACTTTTCTGGTTGAAAATTCAACTATCCTTGAAAAATTTCGTCTTTTTTGCTTGATAGTTCAACTATTTGTTTCAAAATTGAACTAATAAATAATTTTGTGTCGATAATATTAGTTTTTAATGTATCAACAAGGATTTAAATTTGCTTTGATGATCAGAAAAGTGTCACTTGTTACAAAATCTTTACGTCCCCCCTCGAATGTGACACTTTGTGACGTTAGGGTAGACCCCCCCCCCCCCCCCTTTAGAGTGTCATGTTAAATGTGAACGATCCCCTTGCTACTACTTATCAAAATTTATGCTGTTATTGACACTATTTTGAATTTCTAAATTACTCCGTACACTTCACACATAGTAATCGCGTAATAATTAATAATAACGCGTAATAGTCGCGTAATAATCGAGGGATACCGAGAGGGAAATTTCGTTTACGCTGTGTGTTTGCTGCATTTTTTGCACACTTCATTTTCCGCACTGAAATTTTAAGATCCTCAAACTTCTCGATTTTTCAATTTAATTTTTTTGCTAACAATATATAAAAAGCATATACTGACAAAATTAATAATTTCAAAAATATTATTTTTGATCTAAAAGAGAATTGCTTAGAAAAACTTGCTATTGATCGGAATTCATGCATATATACCTGAGAAACAAAAAAATTAATCGAATGTACAAGTTGATTGTTATAAACAGTGAATATAAACATACAATTGAGTATAGTGCTCAAATGTTGAAAATCCTGATTTCTTATCAAAAATGTCTTATATGTTGTATTAGGTAGTTATTAACAGAGAATATATTTAATTGTTTATAAGTAATTCAATAAACAAATGCCCCAATGGAACGTTTATTCGTAAAGATTTTCGTTTTTTTCTAAAGTTCTGTCGGAAGCAAGTTAATACTGATATTTAATGAAGATTTTTAGCTAATAATTAAATTAAAAGTTCTTATAAAAATCAACTTTTTTCAGAACATTCGACTTTTTAGCTTAGACACTTAACTTAACACTTTTGTCAGAAAATTTTGTTTGTTTGTTTGTTGAAAGTAATTTTTTAAACTGAGGATTCAGCTACTCTGTATTTGGTAGAAAACTTATCTTTTTCAGTTGAAAACTTATGTTTTTTAGTTGAAAATTCAACTAGTTGGCTAAATGTTTATGTATTTGGTTAAAAATTAGTCTTTTGGTTGGAAAATAATCTTCTTGGTTGAAAATGCATCTTTGTAGGTTGAAAATTCAAATATTCTTTAAAAAGGTCAACCATTTTGTTGAAACTACCTTTTTTGTCGAAAATTGAACTTTTTTGTTGAAAATCCATAATTTTGTATTGAAAATTCACCTTTTCCAATGGAAAATAAACTTTTTTGTTAAATATTCAACTGTCTCTGGAAAAATTCGTCTTTTTGACTACAAAATTTAACTATTTGGGTAAAGGTTCAACTATTTTGTTAAAAATTTGTCCCTGTTCCTTGGAAGTTCAACTACTTGGTTCATAATTAATTTTGTTGGTTGGTAAATCGTCTTTTCAGGTTGAAAATTCATCTCTTTAGGTATACAATCTTTTATGGTTGAGAATGTCACGATTTTGTTCAAGAAGGAATATTTTTTTACTTGAAATGTTAGGAATTTAAAGCGTTTCATATTGAATTCGATATAGTATCTACATTGATTTTATTCTAAAAAGTTTTTCCTTATTTAAGAATTGCTTGAACAAACTCAATATTGCTCAGAATTGATGCATACGTACTCAAGAAACATTAAAAATACTCAAATGTACACAAGTTTATTGTTATAAACAATTTATATAAACAATTACTTCAGTAGAGTGCAAAAATGTTGAAAATACTGAGTTCTTACCTAAAATGCCTTATATTTTGTATTAGATTTGTAATTGTGAACAGTTAGCTTGTTAATATTATTATTTGATGTACATGTTACATCAAAGTTATAATTGTTATCAAGATTTTTTTTTTAAATTCAAAAATTCGCATCATTCCGTAGGAAGAAGCAGCTTCTTTTATCGCCTTTCTATAACACCAGCCTGATATTGGCATTGGCAAACGTAACATGAAGCACTCCTGCCGAAAATAAAAACGTATAAAATGTATAATTACGTAAAATTATTTATAAAATAGCTAGCTACAGCAATGATTATAAACTATTGAGTGTTGTATCACAATTTGTTTTAATTAGTGAACGTTTTATGTACTTGAAGCAAAAAATGACGTTATAAAACTTTAATACGCATCCTCATTAAAAATATTTTACATGATGATTTGTCAAAAATTGTAATTGTGGCAATATTTATATTATTAAAATTGTTTATCACGTAAAATGTATACTGGTAAGTAGTTTAATCTCGAGTTCAATTTAAAGTATTTCAAAAACTAATTGTCGTTTGTAAAAATTATTATTGCTAATAAAGTAAAACAATTTAAAAGTTTATGTACTTTAATGTATGACTAGTTATTTGAGTTGAATTGTGGTGTAAATTTTACTCTAACTGATGCTGAAAGACAAATTTATTCTCCAATTATAATTATACCTGATAAAATTTCAACAGATTCTTCCCGCAACACTGCTCCGACCCCGATCGCTGATCAATCTCTCTAGCAAGCACCCCAGATGAAGAGTCTCACAATGTTATATCCGGGTAATAATTATGTGTTAATTGTGCAATAATGCGTAATAATGTGTGATAATGGGTAATAAAGGGTAATAGAGATTAATCCGTAAACGTTTTTGATGAGTGAATTCCCCCTCGGTCCGAGGGCTGCGTTTGTCCCACACGGTAATAAATACAAGAAAAATAATGCTTGCTGCTAAAGTCGGTATTTTTTTTTCGTTTTTATATTCTGAGCTTTATCGTCCTGCATTACGAATAGAGTTGACGATCGACTAGCTAGCTAGTAGCCGCTGGTGCTGGAGCAATAGAATGAGGTAGTATGGGATACATTGAAAAGCAGTATATGATTTATTACGATCCTATACCGGTTATGTGACCTACTATTGCTATTGCCGTTTTATCCTCTGAACGCGATCCTCGCTCTCTCATGCGATTTCGTTCCCGGTGGACTACTGACGGTCGAGGCGAGGGCGAGGGCAAAGGCGAGGGTTTAAAAGTGACTATACTTGTATATAGAGATACATACACTGAACGTGTTGAGTAACTCAGATATACTGAAATGTAGCGTTGAATTCGTGTCAGCCAAGGTTCACGAGGGAATAAGCATCCATCGTTGATGTCTGATTTGGTTCTACACTTTCAAGAGCCCATCTCTCCGCGTTTTCAATTTAAGGACCACTAGAAAAGGTCGCAGTTTGCAGCAGCACAAAAAAATATACAAACAAATCGATTTCGAATTCACCGGCATTCAAAGATTCCAAAGCAACATGAATGCTTCTTTCAAGGAACGGACTAACAATATACACTACAGTTGGAAATTATCTACACGGCTAGCGCGAGCGATACTTAAAATCACTACGGACTTTCAAACGTGATTACTCGGTCAAAAAAAAAAGAAAAATACTTTTTTAACATATTTTTAAAGCTGATAAAATTGCGGGTTGAATGACACCTACAAGAGATATCTTCGATCTTTCAAAAAGAACATACCAGGAGAGAAGTTTAAGAAAAATTTAAGAATATCTCGAATTTTGTACCTCGACTTCAACCCATGGCATAACCCAAGAAAGTTGCAGAAAAAATCTTAAATTAATACCACACAGTCTTTGAAGTCTTTTCTTCAATTTGAGCCAATAAAACTTAAGAAATCTTCATGTGTTCCCGTGATACGACTGAAAATGTCTAAGCGAGTCTGCGTCAAGTTTCAGTCGGCGATCACCGCTGTCGGCAGCGAAAGCGTTCTGTGACTGAGGAAACTTGTACAAGAAAACTTAAATTGACAGAATGTAATCTTTGAAATATTATCTTTAATTCAGGTCAATGAAATTTTGAAAATCTGAATTGATTTCCAAAATATGACAAAAAATTACCAAGTATCTCTGCGTCGAGTTTCAGTTGGCGAGCACTGCTGTTAGCCAGCGAGCAACGCTGTCAGCCAGCCTCGCTGCTGAAGCGACTGAAACTCGACGCAGGCACGCTTGAACATTTTTAGTCATATCTCAGGAACCCATGAGGATTTCTTAAGTTTTATCGGCTTGAATTAAATATAAGACTTTAAAGACTGTATGATATCAATGGAAGATTTTTGCTAAAACTTTCCTAGGTCATGCCACGAGTGGAAGTCGAGGTATAAAATTCGACAAATTCTTGAAATTCTTGTTTAAACTGCATACCTGGTATATTCTCTTCAATAGGTCAAAAATATCTTTACTAGCGGCCATTCTACACAAGAATTCATAGGCTTTTGAAAGGGGTCTTGAAAAACTTTCCCGCTTATTTTTTTTAACGAGTAATCATGTTTCAAAGTAAGCCGTGATTTTTAGTACCGCTTGCGCTAGTCGTGTGGATAATTTCCGATAATTTCCATTAGAAATCTATCACAGGAAAATGTAAGAAGTCAGAGTTTCTACGTGACCAGGAAATCCGGAAAACTAGGAAATGTCTGAAAATTTGGTTCAGCGACCAAAATTTTTCGCTCGAATGTACTGATATGCAAATGAAAAGTGTTTTCATATGTTTAATTCCTATAATTCTGAGTTGAAACAACAAGGTGGTGTAATATTGTATGTTAATTTCAATAATGCCTAGGTGTGATACTCATATTTATTTCCAACAGACTTTAAATAATCTTTTATGTGTATAAAAAAACACGAAAAATAATCTTCTATTAACCAAAAAATAATAAATAATTCGGGTGTCTCATCTCGCCGCAGAACATGGGGCGAGATGAAACATGCGCACAATTTATCAGTTTCATATTTTTATCGTAATTACTTTTTTTGGAACACTTCGCTATCATGAAGTTGATACATGAAAGTTCACAGAATGTATACAGCCATTTGCATTTTAAAAACTACTATAGATTGCAAATATTACACTTAAAATTATAACTCTGCTTATCTCGCCCCGGTCTCCTCTATTTAAATGATATTCTTGCGAATGATTTATTTGCCCTGTATTTCTATTTTTATTTTGTTTTGCAGTTGATTCTATATGTCGGTTGTATTTTTAGTTCAAAATGTTACTATTTGGTTTAAAATTTATTTTCTTTGGTTAAGAATTCAACTATCTTGTTGTAAATTCTTTTTTTTTTATTTTAAATTCAACAGTTTTTGATTTAAAATTAACATATTTTTTTATTGATATGTCAATTATTACAGGATTCGTTAAAAAATAATCTTCTTGGTCAAAAATTCAATTGCTTGATTGAAGGTTCATCCACTTTGTTGAAAAATAATTTTTTGGTTGAAGGTTCATCATTTTAGCTAAAAATTTCTCTCTTCAGTTAAATTTTTTTTTTATATTTGTTGAAAATTAATTTTCTAACTTGAAATTTAAATATTCCAGTTGAATATTTATTATTGTATTTGAAAATCCACTTCTTCGGTTGAAAGTTTAACTATTTTGTAAAAGATTTATTTGTTTGGCTCTAGGTTTATCTCCTTGGTGAAAAGCTGATCTATTTCCTCAAAACTTTGTTATCTTTTTGCTTTCAATTAACTGTTTTCATTGATGATGTAACTTTTTAAATTCTTGTTTGAAAATTGATCTTTTTCAATTGATAATTCTTCTTTTATAGTTGGAAAATTCAACTTCTGGGTTGAACTCTAAACTTATTTGTCAAAAATTCATTTTTTCAACAAACATTCGCTATTTTACTTGAAAAATTTCGCTCTCTTTGGTTAAATGTTAAACTATTCTGCAGAAAATTCATCTTTTTGGTAAAAATTAATATTTGCGGATTGAAAATTAAACTTTTTATTTTAAATTCGTCTTTTTGGTTGAACATTCATTTTTTTTTGTATAGGACAAATTAATTTTTTTATTGAAAATTCAACTCTTTCATTTTTAGTTGCAAATTGTTCATTTTTAGAAATAAAAATTGTATATTCAGATTTTAATTAAAGAAATCCCTTTTCAACAAAAAATATTGAGGTTAATTCATAAAATATCGTAAAAATTACAACAAGGAACTTGAAAAGTGTGAAACATATAAGAATTTTTATCACAGTATTGGCAGTAATACCAGGCCCTGTAAAAAATTTTTGTTAGCACTCGGTGGTTTTAAATATTAGAAATATAGCCACATGATAAGCACTAAATTTTTTCAGTTTGTCAAGATGAATCGATTGATGTATCTAGGAACATCTTGGACCAAATGATAGCAATATTGTAAATACGAAATTTATTCGCTATGATAAGACAAATCAATTGATGTATTTAACAGGCCCGCATGACCAAATACAATTATGATATAAATACATTCGTCAGTTTTGTTGACGCTTATAAGAGAAAAATGATCCTCAATTTTTTAAATAATATTTTAAGTATCAAATTAATTTTCTTATGAAATAAATCTATTGAACTACCTAAAGAAAAATCTTTTATAGCCTATGAATAATAAACAATACATAATGATAAAGAATAAAAAAGCACCCGATTTTTGTCAAAATCTTGTTTCATTATAACTGTAATTATACTTATATTACCATTAAATACAGAAGCAATCCTCTATGAGGAAGCACGGTGCTCATGAAATGATAAGAATTAATGATACATCATATAATAAATGCCTCCAAATTACCTTCCAGCGGTTTTTAGGTAATTTGGTATTTGAAAACAAAAATTATTATAATTGAAACCAAATCTGGAATTTTTAAGCAGTTTTATGTTGTACATCTTCCTGTCATAAAAGTATATTTTATCGCATTCGTGAATCTTTTGTTGAAATGCTGATGAAGCATGAACTTTCAGGTTTCCTGACGCATGAATCTTTTGCCTCGTCTCCAATTCGCGATAACTCAAGTACATCCATTTTCCGGTTTCGTTGGCGACGAAACGGAGAAATACATTTTGAGAAATCCGTAGATATGTCAGAGCGGTTGTTCTAGCGCGAAACGAGTATCGTGCTTGGGTACATACGAGTACTACCATTCAGTAGGGAAACCTCACCAAACTCGCAACACGTTCTCAGTCTCTTGTCTATCCAAGTTCCACGACTATTCCTGAGATAAAGAGTGACTACCACCAAGCTCAAACTTGATGTGATCGCAGGAGGAAGAATATTTTTCTTCTCCTTTGGGAGTTGATCTGAGAAAGGATATAGGGTTGCGAGTTGCGAGTGAACGACGGTGTGTGTGCGGACGAGATAAGCCCCTAGCTTTTGGTCTCTCTTACGTCAGTAATGTAATATTATTGAAGATTGCACAGGTAACGCGGTCCTCTACCTATACGTATCGATATTACCTTGGTATTCGATTCCCTCTCTACAGCATCGCTGCTGCAAATATAGCAGAGGTCGATTCAAGATTTCCTTCCACCTTATCGAAAGGTCGACACTCCCACCTACCCTCTTTCAAGGAGACGAATCTGACCAAATTGGACTCGGTCAAAGCGAAAAAGAGATAGTAGGAGACCGCTACGACACGACTTTAATTCCGTTTCGATCTTCCCAGTTAATAAAGTTCAACCAACATTTCAGATTTCTTTTACGCTTTATTTTCTTTGGATCTGGATTCTTGTTGAATTACTCGCAAAATTGAACAATTATAAATTAGAATCGTTCACTAATATCTTTACTGTTTTTTTAAAGGTGTCGGATTTAATTGACAAAAGTATTCAAATTGCTTAGAAGAATTGTGGTATTGGCATTATTATCTTATGAGTGCATGTTTGTTGAATTCACACTCTTGTTTGCTTTTTGATTCTCATTATATCTCAACCTGCAAGTATGGACGTGATTTCGTTTTCGCTCTAACCTGGACCTGAGGTCTCACAGACCGCTGTATATATTTATATCTAAATCAATAAGTAAAGAATTTTCTGTTATCTAACTTATAAAAGTATATGAGAAAACAATGGAATATGCAAGAAATTAATACATTTTATCGACTTTTATTATTTATGTTTTATACAATAGGGGGGGGGGCACATATCATACCGCACGTCCATACGTCCATACTGATTTATTACTTCTTGGTCGAATAAGTGATAATCAAGAACCCACTTGTGTGTGGACATCTTGCGTTTTGAATATCTTGAAAGAAATTGAAACAGAATATGAAATTGTGACGCTACCGTGGACGTGCGGTCTCACGGACCGCATATTAGCTTTCAATCGATATTACTCATCAATTAGACAAAGCCCCACAAGTTTTCCACCTACTTCGGCAAAACACAACTAAAACTGAAGCTACTAATGACGCCAGCTTCGAGAAAGGTCAGAGACGTGAGGGAGACACATATCAGAAGCATGGTGCGGTCTGGAAGACCGCACGTCCATACTTAAGGGTTAACTTCCTTTCAAGCTAACTAACTGTGTGATTGGTTTTGTTTGAAGTGTGAGAGAAGATTGTGTTTGTGGGATTATTCACTGACTTATATTCCTGCACTCGCCTGACCTTCTGTAGCGGAGCGAAACAACGAAAGATGGTAGAGAGAGGAAAACCGCACGACGTGGATATACATAAGTCGATGCATACACTCTCAATTTTACATGCTATATACCGAATATTGTATACCAAGGATTGAATTTTCATTCGTCAATTTATTAAGTACATATCTGTTACTGAGCATTGCTTCTATCCGCGGCCGAAACTTTTGGAGACAACACGAGCTACCTACCCTCTTTCAAGGAGAGGTATCTGACCAAATTGAATTTGGTCAAAGCGGAAAAGAGATAATAGGAGACCGCCACGGCAAGACTTTAATTCCGTTTCGATCTTTCAAGGTAATAAAGTTCAAACAACATTAAGATTTCTTCTACGCTTGATTTTCTTTGGATCTAGATTCTGGTTGAAATACTCGAGAAACTGAACTATTACAAATTAGAATCATTCAGTGACACTCTGACTGGTTTTATTCATAGATGTCGGATTGAAATTGACACATTAAAATTGTTCAGAAGTATTTTTTTCTTGGCATTAGGCTCTTATGAATATATTTTCATTGAATTTAAACTCGTTTGTGCTTTTTTATTCTCACTATATCTTAACTTCCTTTCACACTCAATAATTGTGTGACTGTTGTTGTTCAATGTGTCAGTGAAGATTGTGTTTCTGGGAGTATTTACTGACTTATATCCCTGCAGATGTCTGATCTTCTGCACTGGAGCGAAACAATACACAAATAAAGTGGGTGTTGATAGAGAAAGGAAAGCTGCACAACGTGAAAATACATAAATCGATGCACACATTTTTAATGTTATAAGTTGTACAGAAAAAAACTGGGGGTTCACAAAAGTTGCGGCTTGAATAAAAGTTGGTATCTTTCAGAGCTTGAACTTCCATAGGAACCTGTGAAGTCCCAAAAGGGGTCCTTTGGAGAACACTTCAATAGAACAACATGAAGGCGCATTCACAAACCAACGGCTTGCAAAGTGGCGTTACTCTGTTAGGGTTCCAGAATTTGTTGGTGAAGCGAACGATATGGCATATTAATACACATTTATATTTACAAGTTTGCTACATAACCTGCATATGATATTTATCAAGTCATTATATCTATTCTAATTTCCATATTATTTTGTTTCTTCGAAGTTCTAAATGGGGTCTCCTTTAGAATAAATTCATCGTCTTGGGTTTCTTTTCAGCAAGAGGGGGTTTTCTTTGTTGTAGCTTCTTAGCAATTAAAAATTGGTTTTTATAGAAACGTTTGCTCAATTCGTTTTTATCAAATTTACTTTGTGCAATTATATATACTCGTAAGATCCCAATACCAATACAAAAATTCTTCTACACAAATGTAAATTAGAATCACTTTCATCCTGTTTTATAATTAGGTATATTATTATTAACCAGCATTAAATGAACGCATGTTCACGTCCCTGGATTTTAATTTCCTAAAATTAGGAGACCTAACTTATTTCAAATCGGGCAGGCAGTCCATGCTCAAATCAGATAATCATTTTTCACTTAAATATGTTGTCCTTCAAAGGGAATAACAGGAAACATATTCCACCGAATTGTAAAAAAAAAAAATTTCGGCGAAGTTATGAATATTTGAATTTGAATAATTGAAAACTCGAATTTTTAGAAAATGGTAAAATTATTTGTTAAAAGTTATATATTTTAAGCTAATATAGATATTTCACTTTTTATTTCTGATTATGATAGAATCTCTCGTCCTCTTTCCAGATCCCTGACAAAATGGAGAGTATCGATTATTGCAAAAGTAGCGACTTCAAAGGAAAAAGTTTGATCTAAAAGTTGTTAAAACTGTTAAATTACATTCTGCTCTGTTTTTATATGTTACCATAAAGTTGTATTCTTGACAAAAAATAAATTTCAATGAACATTGTACATATTTTGTTAAAGGTCTTGAAAATAACGCGAAATAAAAAATGTGCCGAGAAAGATGTTTCTAGAAATTTTTTTCAGCAAAACCCCATAAATTCGAAAAAAGTAAAATTTATTTTTTACCTTCATTTTTTACTCTTCCCCGTGGTAAATATTTATCCCAAAAGCAAAATTTCTCCTCAATAAACTATAGTCAATGAATTAAAAAAATTAATTTTAATTTTATTCGGCTTTCAGTAATCTTTAGCTTCCATTTAAATATAAGATTTTATCCCAGCAGGAATTAGAAGCAAAGAAAAAGTTGATAAGGTAATGTGGGATTCTATATCGTAATTATATGTTCTTGAAAGACATTCTATAATTCTGAGATTCTGAATTTATGTAGTTCAAAATGATAAAATTTTGAACATCTTTTCAACATGGCGAAGTCTATCTTGAATATTTGCAATTGAACATGCTATAATTTTTAACGTGTATGATTTAAAATGATGTAGTTTTGAATGTTTATTTCAAAAACGTTAATTTAGATGATTTAAAATTAAATACTCTTCAATTTTAAAAGTATATTAAATGATAATTCTCAAATTTTTATAATTTTGAATATCAAAAGTCAAGTTTTCAATTCTAAATCTTCCAAATCCAAGAAAGCTTGAATGTCAGAATTATAGCTTTTGCAAATTGAAAAAAAAAATCGGAAATTGAATCATTAAAATTACAGAATGTTTGATTAAGAATTTAAAGAATGAAAAACTCTACAATATTAAAATATTTACAATTCAAAGATCTGCAATTTTTGAGAATAATAGTTAAAAGCTCTTGAATTTTGAAAATATATAATAACAAAATATTTAATTGCCAAGATTTATATCTCAAAGGTATATAATTTCGAACTTTTTTTTTAGAATATTTCAATTTTGAAGGTCTACTATTGAAAACTCTTCAATTTAAACGATTCGCAATTTAAAATTGTTTAATTTTGAATGTTACTCATTGAAGGCGCTTCAATATTAAATGTTGTGTTTTTTCATTATTTATTTCATTTTTAGTATTATATTTTGATATTATTCATTTAATATCTGATGTGTATGTAAAACTTCCAGGGCAGGCGTGACTCACTCAGATTTAGCCTCGTTATACTGCCGGGAATTAAGGAGTTCATATAAGAAAAGTATCAAAGGGAAGTGTCCGGGGAGGTATAAGGAGGGGCAGGGGTATGGATTTTAAAATATTTGTGAAATTCCCGTGTTGTTAATTTAAATAAAACGCTTGTTCCGCAACACTGCTTTCACCAGGTTGCATCTAATCGCAGCCGCCAAGTAAAGCTCTCCACGCGGACCCAAGTTTAATTAAAAGAATTTATTTTGCAAAATTTTCAAGTTACTTGAATCAGTGACTGAAAATATAACAAGACACTATTTTTATGAAGTAACCATAGCTTTAATTAGCTCATTTTTAAGGAACACCCCCAACACAGAATCTAATTAAAAATAATCCTGAATTCAGATAAAAATGATTGCTACTTCGATCTAACATGATGAAAATTTGATATTCAAATTCAAAATCAAGAATTTCCATTCAATCGAAACTCCAAGGGGAAACAGAATTCTATATAATGTCAAACTGACATGAAGCATACTAATACAATGTCAAACTGGATGGTAGAAAGAATAAAGAGACAACATTACACGATCAGTAAGCGGAAACATAGAAGCTTCAATGTGGAAAAGTGAATGAATGAATTTGAAGATTACTATATTATATAATTAATAATCGATAATTAGGAATTATAAGTTCTTATAGTGTATTTTTGATGATGGCTTTTGAATTACAGCATTGAAATATTTCAGGGGTTTTCTTTATCCAGAAGTCCAGATGTCGTAGGTGGAATTTCATAAGGTTACTTATTTGCAAAAATCCAAGAGAAAATTTTCTTATCCTTTTTACGCGAAATCTTCAAGATCAGTTCTCATATGTAAAAGTCGAAAAGTTGTTTTCTACATAATCGTATACTTTGCAAATGCCAACCTTTTTCAAATATCTGAAAATATTTTCTCAATTCTGCTCTTCAACTGAAAAGGATTTACTTTCTAGCTTTGTTTTCATATTTTTACAATGCATCAATTTATGTTAAGTTCCACTCGAGCCCCGAGAGAATTTGATTGAATTCAGCAATTTAAAACAACGTTTCATTTTGTGCCACTCTCTTGGCTTCTTGGTTTATTAAAATTATACTTTTCTACTCTCTTTGGCTCTACTCAACAATGTATACACAAGGTATTCTGCAGCTGTCTTTCATTGTCAAATTTGTCACATTTTAAAATTCTAGTCACGACATGCAAGTGTGCAGAGGATTTCAAAAGACGTGAAAAATATTTATTCCCGAGAGACGCATCTTGTTTGTTACATTTTCCTTCTGCTGCTCTCACTTTTTCCCTTTTCGTGTCTCTATCGTTGTTTGCGGGTGTTGATAAACGGCAGCTGAAAATGTGTTGCGCCATTTAAATTATTTTCCTCTTTTACATCCTTACGTTCGTCTCATTTTCTACCACAGAACGTATTCCGTATGCGTGAGTGTTTTGTGCACCTATATCCTACGCTCAGGGGAAAAGTAGAAAATGTATTTATGTAGTATGCTACTTATCTGTATATAAGGTTGTCACTGCATGCTGGAATGTATATGGTTTGTTTGCTATGAAGGATATATGAGTTCTTACCCTGAATCTACGTTATATACTTCTCTTAATACCGGAACTCATGAGCATGCCATAAACTTGAAAATTATCTTGCAAAAATAGTTAAATGACATCTTTGCTGGTTTTTCGAAAGATACCGGTTTTTAAGTTGACCCAAGTATCATTAGTGTAAAGAAGGTACTTAATACTTGGAAGATATGATTATTATATTTAATTATGTTAACGTTCAAATACTTCGCACAAATAATTTTTGAAGAACAAGAAAAAGTCTACCTCAGCACGTATTTGAACTGGGAACGCCACTATCCGTGAGTAGCGCGTTAACCATTTACGCTATCGAGGCCTTAGCAGATCTTTTCTTTTTCGTTCCAAGCTAACTTTTTACAAGGGCATACTATACATATATTTCTCCACAGCGCCAAATGTACGAATGTTCTTGTTCTTAAAAAATTATTTGTCCGAATTAAACGTTTTAACATCGAAATTCGTATTAATTTAACATTTAAAAGTTTGGATGTTAACATTTTCAAATAGTAAGAACATACATTTGTCGCAGTGGACAAATACCTATATTATTTCCCTATAAAAAGGTGGCTATGAAAGAACAAGAAAATATCTGCTGAGGCCTCGGTGGCGCAATTGGTTAACGCTCCACTCATGGATAGCGCCGTTCCCGGTTCAAATCGGGGCTAAGACACATATTTTCTTGACCCAGGCTGACTCACTGGACTCATCAGAAAGACAATGCGAGAGCCTTGCCTTCCTGTAGAATTTGATTCACGGAATCTTGGACGGGTACAAAAATTGTATGAATCTTGAATGAATTTTAGTAAAATATTTCAACTTTTTCGATACTACATGCAAACGAGTCTTTCAATTCTTGATAATAGTCTGAAAAAAAGTTTCGTATTTCGTATAACAAATTTAAGTAAGATACCAAACTCATTCCAGGATAAGTTGCAGAAAAGTTTTAAATATTTCTAATTTGGTTCAAAATAATTTCCCAGGCAGTCTTGGAAAATCTATCTCCGCAGTCGACATTACGCAAAAATGACAGTTGCGACATCAGATTAAAGAAGGCACATGTTTTCTATGATTTCGTTATATTTATTTTCAAGGATTGATTAAACTCGCTCTTTTATCACATTATTGTTAATCTTTTTGACGTGAATAATATAATTCATATTAAAATATTATTCAATATTTTTGTCTCTTTCTCTCATTGGTTTAAATTAAACATTTTTATATTTTAGATCAGAAAAAATTACAATTGTTTAGATAGAACCAACTTTCCTTTTTATCAAAATAATAAGACATTTATAATTTATATTGATTTAAAATTAATAATTATTAATATTACTTGCCATTAAATATTTCACCATTTGGTTTTCCTTCGAAACTAGGGTAAATTATGAAGTAATACAACCTTGTGCAAAATATGTTCCTTTTTTTATTCATTTGTGATTAAAATATTTTTATTATGCATTGAGGAAAAATCAAAATAATTATTCGTTCATAAAATTATCAATTTCATTTGAAAATATATTGTTGCTATACGTTCACGGCGAGCCTCAATCATCTTCAACTTAAAAGTGGTTGAACCCAATCTTTCGTCACAGAAAGCACCTTTCTGATGATTTGAGAGTAGTTCAAACGCAAATTTATAATTTTGGAATGACTTAAATATAAACAAATATATTTCAAACATGTTTATAACTTTTGTAAATTTCGTTTAATTTACTTTCTTTAAAATTACATGTAATAGGAATATAAATCAAAAATATGCAAAATTATTTTTCAATATAATAATACCCAATCCTTCAGCTTCTTTTGTTAAATAAACATATGCTTTCTGTGAAAATAGAATTAAATTTTATATTTCTGAAAAAAGCTCGATACTTTTCTCTATTTAATATTTAAACGTTCAAATCTATCAAAAAGTAATAACCAATAAAGCAAAATCTAGTTGCAAAAACGCTTTAATAACCTCAATGACAAAAAACAATCTTCTGCTATACAAAAGCCTCCATAAAACGCACAGTTTTCAATTTATCTAATTGTTTTATAATTATTTTCACTCAGTATTTACCGCGAGATAACACTTCCTGAATAATAATTGAAAAAATTTCGAGTCTAATGCATAAAAATTACAAACTTTTAATTGTGAAGCTTAAAACTTGCATCATTTTTATGTGTAAATTTTATCAATTATAAACTCTTCATTTTAAAGATTTACAATTCTAAAGTTCTAAAACGTTGAAGATTTTACAATTGAAAATTCTTAAATTTTAAAGATGTTTAAATAAAATTTCTACATTGTGATGATGTTGATGGTTTTGAAGATCAAAAGTCAAGAGCTTTCAATTCTAAATCTTGTAAATTGATAAAATTTCAAATGTGAATTATCAAAAATACTGAATTTTTAATTGTCAAACATAAAGTTTGTATAATTTTTGATTGTAAATTTTGAAAATATGAAATTCAACAGTTTTGAAGACTTACAATTGAAAATTCTTGAATTTTGAAGATATAGAATTGCAAATTATTCAATTGCCACAATTTTTATTTTGGAGGTATGTAATTTTGAACTTTTTTTTGAAATAGTTCAAGTTTAAAGATATACAATTGAAAATGCTTTAATTTTAACAATGAACGATTTAAAATGATTTAATTTGTAATATTTGAAATCAAACACTCTTTAATATTTAGTGTATATAATAGAAAATGATGCAATTTTGATTGCTTTTTTGGAATAGTTCATCCTTGATGATTCAAAATTAAACTTTATTAAATGGCTTTTTTACAAACTGAATTTGCATGAACTACAAGTTTCTCAAATCAGTCACTGAAGTTGTAACAAGTTAATATTTTCACGAAGTAACTGCAGCTGTAATGAGTTTTATTTTTAATGGAATTTCGCCAAATATGAATTATCTTTATGTCGATCTAACATGTTGTGAATTTGACATTCCAATTTAATCTAACGTATTTTCATGTAGTTGAAACAACTTCAAGTGAAAACGGAATTTTATAAGATTTCAAAACGAAGTATACTAATAAACTGTCGAACCGAGTAGTCGAAAAAAAATCAAGACACTCACAAGAACGAAAATAAAATGAAACACAAAAAATTCTAATGTCAATTAAATAAAAAATCGTCTTTACTATCTAGAGACAATTGTATGCACTATACCTATGAAGACTACTTTTAACAAACTTCAAGAATTCCATGATTTTTTTCAATCCTCTCCTTTTATCAATTTTTCTGATCAATTTAACAAGCATTTTATTTACTCAATATTTTCGAAATGGCAAGATATCATTTCAGTTCCTTTTTTCATTTAAAGACCGATACACTCTTATTTTAAATAAATATGCATTCAAATGAGGCTACACGGGGAAAAAAAGTTGTATCACGTTTATTTATATTATATTTACATTAATAAAGTAAATTAAAGTGAAAAATAAAGTAAAAAAGTAAACGTTATACGACATTTTTTTAAATTTGGGGCCCATCATGAAGTATTAGTAATTTAAGTAATGTTTATTTTTTTATAAAATTGTTTTTTTGTTTTCCCACTTGAAAAGACATGAAGTTGTTCCCCTGACATCAAAATTCTTAATCATTGACTTTCAAGTTATTAATTTTGCTTCAATTTTTAAACGAAGTCTAAAATTTGTTTAATTTTTAGCGCCTCGACTTTCAATTCCTCAATTTTCAGAGTTTCCAATTAGTAAGCATATAATTTTCAAAATTTTAAAAATAATTACACTCTAAAGGCTTACAATTTATACTTTAAATGACACTTAATTGCTACTACTTGATATGATACTGATAGTATACTAATCATCTTTAAAATTTCTATAATTTTGATTTAAAATTATAGTTTTGAATGTGCATTTCTCAAAAAGGTTCAATTTTTAAGTCCTTGAAACTAACGATTTTTTTGCTTTCAAAGCTCAAATTCGAAAATATTTTGCATGAAATTTCTTAATTTTTAAAGGTTTCCAATTTGAATTTCACAATTTTGTAGTTTTAAATTCAGATATTAAAAATTTCAGGATAATTTTAATACTAAATATTTCAAAATTGCGAAAGCTCATATTGAAAACCTTGATAGTAACTTATAATAACTTTAGATTGAAATAATCTACATTGTTTGGTTTCAATTTTGAACGCAAAGACTTGTCACAATTTTCAGTTGATAGGATTTTTAATAAAAAATGTATTAAGTAAATACTTACAGTATCCAGTGGTACAAATTAAACGATTTAAAATTAAAAAGTTAAAATTTGTGTTTTTAGAAATCAAAACAGACAAAAATTAAACTAATTGAAATTGATAATAAAAAATAGCTCATTTCTAAACGATCAAAATTTGCTTAAAATAATTTAAATTTTAAAGGGTTTGAGTATACAAATATTTGATATCACAATGCTTGGTTCTTGAAATTTTTTTAGTTTCAAATGACGTTTGGATTCATTTAATTCTTAACGGTTTGTAATACATATTTTGTCATTGGTAAGATTTACGATTTAAAATTACTTTTTATTTTTAACGTTTTTTCAGAATATACCTTAATTGTAAAGGTTTATTATAGAAAATTTTTTCATTCTGAAAGGCAAAAATGACGGGAATTTTTTTACCTGTTGATCTTCGAAAAATGTTTGATCAATTTTAATGTTAAATTATTATTTTTTCATTAAATAAAATTGAAAAAACTAGAATTTTAGAAGATGTGATTTTGTAACATTTAATTTTAAATTGTCAAATTTTAAGCGCTTCGAATTGAAAATTATTTAAATTCAAAAGGTTTCGATTTCAAATTATTCAATTTTGAATGCTTTTAATTAGTAATTATACAATTTCAATTCCTTTAAATTTTAAACGATCAAATTTTCAAAATTCTAATCAGCAAATATTCAGATTTTTATTTGTTTGTAATTGTCCTATTTTCTAAATTTTAATCTGAAATCATTCATTATT
The DNA here is from genome assembly GCA_011634705.1 of Andricus grossulariae. Taxonomy (NCBI): domain Eukaryota; kingdom Metazoa; phylum Arthropoda; class Insecta; order Hymenoptera; family Cynipidae; genus Andricus; species Andricus grossulariae. The sequence continues at coordinate 24,478,412 of JAABKJ010000755.1, forward strand.
GAGATTCTTTGATTTTAAAAAATTGTGCAATTTTAAGCGCTTTGAATTAGAAATGATGCAACTTTAGTGCCTTTTCATTCTATTGGAAAATTTGTCCTTTTTCTAAGTTTAACCTAATCTAAAATTATTCAATTTGGAACGTTTTCAGTTCAAAATCGTTCAATATATATCATTTCCAATGCTTTCAATCCAAAACTATTAATTATTAATTATTGTTGCAAATTTTTTTTAAACTAAATATTTGAAAATTTGTTATTATGGAATTTTAAATGGTTTATATTTTCAATGTTAGGATATAAAAATTGCGAGACATTTGATTATTTCTAGCAAACTATATTTCGTCGGTCTTGCCTCAGATATCGGGGCAAGAGTGACGATGGTTTTTTGTATGAAATAGAAATATCCTATTATGTAAAAATTGTATGGTTATTTCTTATTTAATGCTGTTTTATGTACCAAAATATTAAATTTTCATGCAGTAAGTATTTCAATTAATGTTGTAAAAGTTATGTCCCTGCCAGCGAATCTTCAATTCTTTATTAGTCAAAACATTTTTTGCACAATTTGTATTTTACAACGTAAATTCTCAAGATTTGAATATATAGCACCATTTCTCTGATAAAATAGATTATTTGATGCAAAGGCGAATTAAAATGATTAAGGAATAGCATTGTAATTTGCAAAGTCGCTTTCGCCCCGGTGGTCGGTCTTGCCCGGTCTATCCTAATGAATTTATTCTATAGAGTTAATTTGCTCGACATGAGAGTTGAGAAAGTTGGGATTGTTTGAGTTTTCATCAACTCATTGTTCAGAAGTTTAGAGCAAAGTCTTTTTTAGTCGCCTGCCACGCATTAAGGTAAAGTGGTGCCAACTTTTGCAGGGCGAGTTGGAGTTGCTTCAGGGGACGTTCGACCGCTAACACAGGAAAGAACTATGCTCTATTAAGGCTCCGCGCAACGGTTGTGGTGCATCCTTTTGTTTCCATTTCAAAGAAAAATGCAAACGTACCACCATTACCTGCAGGAAACATTTTTAATGTCTACTTTTTAACGATTACAATGTTTTTTCTGCGCCCAAGCTTGCTTCTCCACTTTTGACAAATGCATGTGTAGTAGGATGGTCAAAATGATCTCTGATTTTTGTTAGAATTATTTAAATATATTTAGGTCTCCCTGAACTTGGTTTTTGCAAATCGTAGTATATTCTGCACCAAGGTGGAGACGTGGGACTCTTTCGGTAAGAGTAATTTTTTCAGTAAGAGTTGTAGGCGAGCAAGCACGAGCCGAAGACGAGAGCGGGAGCGCAAACCGGATATGAGTACTGAACAAATGCATGATTGCGGACACGATTGGAACACAGGTACGGTTTCTGCTCATATGAAGGAACTCTGGAAACTTTATTTTTATTTTGACATAAATTCAGAAAATTAAGGAAATTTAGAAAATTTGTCGTATACTTATAAATAAATATTGAAATTAATTTACGGAATTTGCAACTATCCAAAAGTTTCCAAAATTTCCGGAAATTTTCGATAACTTCTGGTTTAGAGTTGGTCCAATTATCGCCAACGCGATCAACTGATCGTTTGACGATCACTTTTTGTGAGCCCAAAATGTGAGCTTAATAATTTTCATTATTCACCTCTGCCGTCACACTTTTGCTCCCTAGAAAGCAGAAGTACACTTTTTCTACCTTTAACGTCACCATGATTGACAAAGCACTACTTTCTTTCTATGGTGTAAATAAAGGAACACGTATTTTACAGTTTATTTGAAAAAAATGTTATCTATGTATTATAATCACTTCAAAGATAACCCGCCATTTCTCAAAAACTGACAGAAAGTTTCTTCAAAATGCAGTATGTTCCAAATGAGCATAGCTACTTAAATTTATTTTTGTTTGTCGATGGAATGACGGTTTTTGATCTACTAGTCTTTTGTTAATATGTTTATTGAAACACGAGCTTATATAATATTTGGTATATATTATATATACCAAATGTATAATTTGCAAGCCAAAAAAAAGACGAATTTTCTATGAAACAATTGAAGTTTCTTTTCGAGAATACGAATTTTTAACAAAAAAATTAATATATAACCAATCAGTTCAATTTTCAAGGAAATAGTTAAATTTTCAGTTAAAAAAGTTAATTTTTAACAAAAATGATGAATCTTCAACCAAAAAAAATAATTTTGAAGAATGTAGTTCAACTTTGAACTAAGAAGTTGAATATGTAACCTAAAATATGATTTTTCAACGAAAATGTTAACAGTTGATATGTCAACAAAAAAAGATTTCAATTAAAAATAAAAAAACAGTTGATTTTAACCAACAAAGACGAATTTTCGACAAACTACTTGAATCCTCAACTAAAAGAGATTAATTTTTAACCAAACAGTTGCATTTTTAACCAACAAATTTTTTATCTACCAAAAAGACGAATTTGTACAAAATACATACATTTTCAAACAAATAGTTCAATTTTCTACAAAATTGTTTAATTCTCGAACCGCAAATATAAATTTTCTACAAAGCCATTGAAGTTGTAACTGAAATTATGAACCTGAAACTAAACAAATGAATTTTCAAGAAAGTAATTCAACTGTTAAACAAGTATAGTTAAATTTTCAACCAAAAAGATGAATTACCAATTTTCACCAAAAATGTAATAGTTGATATTTAAACCAAAAAAGATTTTAATTTAAAATAAAAAAAGTTAAATATAACCAAAAAGACGAATTCTTAACAAAATACTTGTATCCTCAACTAGAACAAATTAATTTTTAACCACTTGCATTTTTAACAAAAAAATTCGTTTGCTACAAAAAAAGACGAATTGTTAATAAAATACATATATTTTCTACCAAATAGTTAAATTTTAAACCAAGAGGATTAATTTTTTATAAAAATGCGATTTTTTAAGAAAATGCATGAATTTTCAACTAAAAAAGATCAATTTTTATCCAAAAGTCCAATAGTTAAATTTTTAGTTAAAGAAATTAATTTTCAATAACAAAACGAATTTTCTACAAGACTGTTAAATTTTCAAGCCAAAGAGATTAATTCTCTTCAAAACTGTTGCATTTTCAATCTGGAAATACTAATTTTCATCAAAAATTGTAATAGTTGATACTTAATCCAAAAATATTTCTATTTTAAATAAAAAACAGTTGAATATTACTAAAAAAAGACGAATTCTCAACAAAATACTTAAATCCTCAACTAAAACAGATTAATTTTCAACCACAGTTGCATTAAAAAAAAAAAAAGATCTTTTACGAAAAAAGACGAATTTTCAACCAAATAGTTAAAATTTCTACCAAATTGTTTCATTTTCGAGTCAAAAATACGATATTTTACAAAACAGTTGAATTTGTAACCCGAAAATGTGAATTTTCAACAAAAAAAAAGTTAATTTTCAATCGAAACAGATTAATTTTTAACCAGACAGTAGCATTTTTAATGAAAAAGGTTAAATTTCTACAGAAAGAGAAACATTTCAAACCCAAAAGATGAATGTTCAACAAAATAGTTGAATTTTCAATAAAAAAAATTTGTTAGTCAAGAAATAAAAAAGTAAATCAAATTGTTTAATTTTCAAGTCAAAAAGACGATTTTTCGAGAAAACAGTTTATTTTTTATCCAAGTATGACTCGTTAACAAAACTGTTGAATTTTCAACAAAATAATTCAATTTTGAATCAAGTAATGAAGTTTCTCAATAAAAAACATGAATTCTTAACGAAAAATTTAATAGTAGATTTTTCATCTGAGAAGAATGAACTTTGAACCAAAAATAGTTGGATTTTCTTATTGGGTTCTATTAATTCAGTTCGTATTTGAGTGGAAAAAATAATAAAAAAGGGAAAGACTGAAGCCTGCGATAAATAGGCATTTTGATAATTTTCTAAACTAAGGAATAACATTTTAAATAAACATTGAAGTTCATTTTTAATACTTGAAACATTTTATGGCGCTACTTTGACACTATTTTTTTACTGTGTGACACTATTGATCTCCAATAATCAACTATTTCTTTTACAGTACAAAGACGAAATCTTCTGGCTGCCACACAATATGGATTTCAGAGGTCGAGTTTATCCAATTCCACCACATTTGAGTCAAATGGGTTCGGATTTTGCGCGCTCGATGCTCATTTTTGCCCAGCAAAAGCCCTTGGGACCAAAGGGTCTAGATTGGCTGAAAATTCATGTAATTAACTTGACTGGATTCAAGAAAAAAGAGTCGATAGCAAAACGATTGGAATACGCGAACGAAATTCTCGATGATATTCTCGACAGTGCAGAAAAGCCTTTGACGGTAATTATTTTTAATTATTTAAAATTGAATGTAACAGGGTGTGTGTGTCTATCCTGGAAAACCTGGATATCTAGAAAAACCTAGAAATGTCAGGGATTTTTTTTTTAAGTCAAGGAATTTTTCGAGGGCATGCTTAATTTTTTTGAATTGCAATATAAAATTGAATAACAATGACTCTTCACTTGTAAAAGTAGCTTTATATTACTGTAGTTAACTATTTTATTGAAAATTCTTTCTTTTTTTTTATTTCTTTTTTTAACTGAAAATTTAACTATGTCAGTTGAATATTCCATCATTTTAATTAAAAATTCATCTCTTTGAGTGAACATTAATTTTTTGGTTGAAAAATTATCTTTTTTATTTGAAAATTCGTCTTTTTTGGTAGCATTTAATCTTCTTTGTTGAAAATTCATCTTTTTGGTTGAAAATTCAATTATTCTAATAAGTTTCATCATTTTAGTTGAAAATTCATTATTTTAGTTAAAAATGGATCTTTTTGGTTCAAAATTCAACTATTACAATTACAGATTCATCAGTCTTGTTGAAAATTCATCACTTTGTTTGAAAATGTAACTATTTTTTGAAAATGAGTTGTTTTTTTGGTTAAAAATTAGTTGTTTTGTTTAAACTGAAAATGTAACTATTCAAAATGAATTGTCATCATTTTAGTTGAAAATTTATCTCTTTGGTTGAACATTAATATTTGAATTGAAAGTTTATCTATTCAACTGTTGGCTACCAATTTATCTTTTTTAGTTGAAAACTCATGTATTTTGTTTAAAATTCGTCTTCTTTGGTAGAAATTATTCTTCTTAGTTGAAAATTTAACTATTCCAGTTAAAGATTTAAATTTTTAGTTGAAAATTCATCTTTTAGGTTTAAAATTAAGTTTTTCCGTTGAAGATTCATAATTTTAGTTGAAAATTAATCACTTTGTTTAAAAATGTAACTACTTTTTTTATTTTTTTAAACTGAAAATGTAACTACTATTCTTATTGAATATTCCATCATTTTAAAATCCAGAAATTCAGTAGTTTAATTTTCAAGTTAAAAAAAAATTAATTTTCAATCAAATGAAAACGAATTTTCTACAAGACTGTTGAATTTTCAAACAAATGAGACGAATTCTCTCTAAAAAAAAAGACGAAAAAAAGGTTCATTCAGGTTTTAATTTTAAAATTGGTCTACATTATTTCTAAGTTGTCTCTGTTGAAAGTCTAAATCCAAAAAAGTGCAAAAATTGACAATCAAAATCATAATTTTAGTTGAAAATTCATCTTTTTGGTGGAAATTAATCTTCTTCGTTGAAAATTCATCTCTTTGGTTCAACTTTTTTTTTTTTTTGACTTAAAATTTATCTATTCCGTTTCTGGTTGAAAATTGATCTTTTTAGTTTAGAATTCAATTATTTGATTGAAAATCATAATTTTAGTTAATGATTCATCTTTTTGGTTAAAAATGGAACTACTTAGTTTAAAGTTAAATTCTTTTGCCAAAAATTCATCTTTTTGGTTTAAAAAAGAATGAAAATTGATCTTTTTTAGTTCAAAATTCACCTATTTTGTTGAAAATTGGTATTTTTCAGTTCAAAATTCAAATATTTGTTTGAGAATTCATCATTTTAGTTGAAAATGCATGACTTTCTTTGAAAATGTAACTATTTTTCTGAAAATTCATCTCTGGTTCAAATTTAATTTTTTTAACTGAAAATTCATCTATTCCATTTCTGGTTGAAAATTGATCTTTTTTTATCTTAGAATTCAATTATTTGATTCAAAATTTGTCTTTTTTACCTGAAAATTGAGTATTTTGTTGAAAAATCATATTTTATGTTTGAAAATTCAGGTATTCCAATTAAATATTTATCATTTTAGTTAAAAATGAAACTACTTGGTTTAAAGTTGAAATCATTTGCCAAAAATTCACCTTTTTGGTTTAAAACTGAATGAAAATTAATCTTTTTTAGTTCAAAATTAGACTATTTAATTGAAAATTGGTCTTTTTAATTTGAAAAATTCAAATGTTTGGTTGAAATTTCATAATTTTGTTGAAAAATCTTCTTTTTTGTTAGAAAATTCATCTTTTTGGTTGAATATTATCTTTTTGGTTGAAAATTCATCTTCTTGATTTAAAATTCAACTATTCCCGTTAAAAATTCATCATTTTAGTTGAAAATTCGTGACTTTGATTGAAAATGGAACAATTTTTTTGAAAATTCATCTCTGGCTCAACTTTAATTATTTTAACTAAAAATTTAACTGTTACATTTTTGTTGGCAATTCATCTTTTTTTTTTAGTAGAAAATTCGTGTATTTTGTTGAAAATTCGTCTGTTTTGGTAGAATTATTAATTAAGAAATTCATCTATTCCAGTTTAAAATTCATAATTTTAGTTGAGAATTCATCATTTTGGTTAAAAAGAATTTTTTAATGAGAAATTAATGTTTTCAACTTAAAATTTAACTATTCCATATTTGGTTGAAAACTGATCTTTTTTAGTTACAAGTTCAATTATTTGGTTGTAAATTGATCTTTTTCAGTTGAAAATTCAACTATTTGGCTGAGAATTCATTATTTTGTTGAAAAATCGTATTTTTTGGTAGAAATTAAAAAAAATATATATATATTTTAGTTTAAAAGTTAGGAATTTGAAGCGGATTAAATTGAATTTAATATAGTCCCACATGAATTTTACCTGAATATGCACTAAGTTTAATTATAAGAATATAAAATAGAAATTTGTTTTAATTATTATTTAAATTCATGGATTCTTAGTGACAAATTCAAGAAATGATTAATTATGTTTTTAGTATTATTCAATTATTTAATTAATTTATTGTGCTAATACATTTAAGAACATCTTCTAATATAATTGGTCAAAGTTTTCTAAATTAAACATATTAATTGTATCCCTAAAAACTGAACAAAAATTATTTATAATAAACTCGTGAAACCGTACACATATTCCGAGTGGATTGTTTAAAAAAGATACGAAATATTTGAATGACTTCGTACTATGAAAAATTATATTCGGAAAAAACTTCAGGTACCTTGAAGAAATCTGGAATTGCCAGGAAATTTTTTTCCAGGATTTGAGTAGACACCCTTCAAATGTAAGAAACTATAAAGACCAGTGAAATATTTATTCAGATTGCAATTGTTAAATGTAATTATTTCAGGGACAAATGTGGTGGTCGACTTCCGACGAACCTTGGCAAACCTTGGCGGCTTGTATGGAAATTTCGAAGGCTATAAAATCTCCAAATCCGGCGGAATATATGACCGGATTTCCAGTTCATCAAGACGGAAGTTGTAATGGGCTGCAACATTATGCGGCACTTGGACGCGATCAAGTCGGAGCCGAGAGTGTTAATTTATACCCGTTTGATAAACCGCACGATGTTTACGGCGATGTTGTTGTTCTCGTGAGTATAAAAAATTAGATATTTATGATTGTTGACCATCTTTAATTTTAAAAAAAATTTATTCAACTTCGTAAATAAATTTAATAAACGAATACATATACTTACCATTTTAATTGAAAACATTAGGAATTAAATCATTTCTCATGATAGCTTTATACTTAGAGCTTTTTTAATTAATAGCTCCTTTCAAATTTAATTAAATACTTGATATTCTTTCCCCTATTCCCCTTTTTCCCCCTTTTAAATAATTCCTTTTTATCTCGCTGAAATAGGAACTGAATTAATACAATCCAATAAGAAAATCCAACCATTTTTTGTTGAAAATTCAACTATTTTGTTCAAACGTCATCTTTTTTAATCGACAATTTTATTTTTATGTTAAAAGTTCGCCTTTTGGGTAGAAACCTCATCCTTTTGCATTGAAAATTCCTCCTTTACTCTGGAAAAGTCATCTTTTTGGTTGATAACTACTAATCTTTCTTGGTTGAAAATCAACTGAAGTGATGTAAATTTTAGTCTTCTAAAAAATGTATCATTTTGGCATGAAAATGCAACTAAATATTTTGTTAAAAATTCATCTTTTTTTTAATTCGTTTCTTTTGAAAGTCTCACTATTTGATTGTAAATGAAACTATTTTTTTTTAAATCAACTTCTTTTTTTTTTATTTCAACTATTTCGTTAAAAATTCAACTTTCTTGGTTGAAAACGATCTATTTGTTGAAAATTCATGTTTTTGATCGAAAATTCAACTATTGATTTAAAATTAATTTCTTGTTGTTTGAAGATTAATCTTTTTTGGTAGAAAATTGATCTTCTACATTAAAAATAATATTTTACGTCTGAAAATTCAACTATGTTGAAAATTCGCCTTTTCGGTATTAAAATTCAACATTTTGGATGAAAATGTTTTTCTTTATTGACTAAAAAATCTTTCGTGATTGAAAATTGAATTCTTTTGTTGAAAATTTTACTACTTTGTTAAAAAGTCATCCTTTTTTGGTTGAAATTTCATTTTTGTGTTTGATAGTTAATTCTCTTTAATTGAAAAGTCTACCATTATATTTTGGATTCAAAATTCATCTCTTTTGGTCGAAAATTGAACAGTTTTGTTGAAATCTCGTCTTTTTGGACAGAAAATTGGTCCTTATGGATTAAAAATTCATATTTTATAATCTCTTTTGATTTGAAGTAAAACTATTTGGTTGTAAATGCAACTGTTTGGTTTAAATTTTGTTTAAATCAACTATTGGTCTAAATTTCATTTTCTTGCTTTGAAAATTCAATTATTTTGTTGAAAATGCAACTGTTTCTGCTTAAAGTTTAATCTCCTTTATTTGAAAATTCGACCATTTGGTTGAAAATTCAAATATTTGGCTAAAACTTCAATTAATTTGTTAAAAATTCGTCTCTTTTGCTTGAAAGTTCTCAAAAAATTATATCAACTATTTGGTTGTAAATGCAACTGTCTGGTTGATTTTTTTTTTAAATTTGACTACTCGATTCAAAATTAATCTCTCAGGTTTAATTTTTCTTAAAAATTCGAATTTTTAACTTGAAAACTCAACTCTTTTGTTAAAAATTTGTCTTTGGGTTGAAAATTGGTCTCCTTTGGTTGAAAATTCAACTAATTTATTGAAAATGGAATATATTTCGACTAATGCCACTTTTTTATGCATTCTAATCGATCCGAGCCCTGTATTAGCATGTTTCCTCTCTTCAACGGAATCAATATTAAATTACTTCAAAAAAATATTTCCCTTGTGATACTTCATTAAAAAACAATAATTGTTTATTCTATAAATAATTTTAGAAATAAATTTCCAACTTGACTACTTGTCAACAAATAGATGTTTTCTTTTACAAAATCGACTTCCAATGACTGAGAAAGGACCTTATTTATTAGTAGACCTTTATCAGGTGATAATATTTATATATTTAAATATATTTGATAAACAAATAGAGATTTTTGTGAATTTTCAATTGGCATATTTCCTTTTTCAACGGAATCAATTTTAACTTTCTTGGCGAAACCCTTCGCTTATGATACTTCATTAACGAATAATAATTGTTTATTTTATAAAAAATTTTATGAATAAATTCCCAACTTGACTACTTGTCAAAAAATGGATGTCGTTTTCTTTACGAAATCGACTGCCAATATTTAGAAAGGATCCTATTTATTAGAATACTTGGTCAAGCCACACTATTTGTTATTTATTTAAATAAATTTTATAAACAAATGAAGATTTTCATCAATTATTAACTCTAAATAGCTTGGAAATATACCTTTGCTATGTTATCTTATAAAGTTTATTTAAACAATTAACAAATATTGTCGTTTCTAAAATAAACAATTGTTTTTCGTTAATTATGGAAGGGAATGATATTTCCAACTGGTTCAGAATTGATTCTGTTAAAAAAGGGAATCTGACGGTTGAAAATAGACAAAAATCTGTATTTGTATAATCAGATTTACTTGAATAATGACGAATTTTTATCAACATTGTAGTTTCGATTTTTCAAAAATGGTAACTTAGCATTGTTTTTATGTATATTTCAAAACAAAAAAATTGAAACATAAAGTCTCCAAGTATTTTTATTGTTCAAGTAGCACTTTTACTCATTAATTTGTTGATAAACAAATAAACAATTTTTTCTAAATGTTGTAACCTGCTGAATATTTTTGGTAAGGCTGATCATACTGATTTTATTTAGTTTTACATAAATATGAGTAATTAAAAAAAAACCGGAAGGTTTATTGCAACAACAAAAATTTTAATGTTAACTTTGTTGTTAAATAAAAAAATAAAATAAAAAATCGGCTCTCACAAATCTCTTTGAAATTTAGTTAACTTTTAATTTAATAAAAAAACTCCTAAATCGAATCAAAATTGTAAGCTCTCGACTAATTTTCCCAGAAAAACATTTTTGTCCCATTGTGTGCCGCCCAGATAATGTAAATATTTTTTGTTTATAGGTAGAGAAGACTCGAAAGTCCGATGCGGAAGATGGAGTCGAAATCGCCCAAGTTTTGGATGGTTATATTCAAAGGAAGGTCATTAAACAAACGATCATGACCACCGTTTACGGAGTGACGAAATTCGGTGCCAAACTCCAGATTGCGAAGCAGTTGAAAGGTTTGCATTTAAAAAATAACTCAAAATTTAAATAAATAAGTGTCTACCCTACGTGGAAAAACCTGGAATTCTCAGGGAATTTTGATGTATCTGGAAAACCTTGAAAATGTCAGGGAATTTTTTTAAAGCCAGGGAATTTTTTAGAGAGCGTGCTTAATTTTTTTTTCAAGTACAATGTAAATTTGAATAACAATGATTCTTGGCTTGTAAAAGTAGCTTTATATTACTGCAGTTAACTATTTTGTTGAAAATTCGTTTTTCTATTTTGTTTGTAATTATTTTTTTTATCTGAAAATTTAACCATGCCAGTTGAATGCTCCATCATTTTAGTTAAAAATTCATCTTTTTGGTTAAAAATTAATTTTTTTAACTCAAAATTTAAATAATCAATTTTTGGTTGAAAAATTATATTTTTCAGTTGAAAATTCGTAATTCTTGGTAAAAATTAATCGACTTGGTTAAAAATTCATCAGTTTGTTTGAAAATGTAACTATTATTTTGAAAATTATTTTTTTTTTTGTTGAAAATTATTATTATTATTTTTTAAAATTATTTTTTCTTTTAAACTGAAAATGTAACTATTCCAATTGAATAGTCCATAATTTTAGTTAAAAATCCATGTACTTGGTTGAACTCTAATTTTTTAACGGAAAATTTAACTATTCGATTTTTGGTTGAAAAATTATCTTTTTTAGTTGAAAATTCGTTTTTTTTTTAGAAATCAATCGTCTTGGTTGAAAATTCATCTTTTCGGTTCAAAGTGCAATTATTCTAGTGAAAGATTCATCATTTTAGATGAAAATTCATTTTTTTGTTGGTTTAACAATTCATCTATTCTAGTTGAAGATTTATCACTTTGTTCAAAAATTTAACTATTTCTTTCAAAATTATGAATCTTTTTTTAATCTGAAAATGTAATTATTTCAATTGAATATTCCATAATTTAAGTTAGAAATTCATGTCTTTGATTGAGCACTTATTTCTTTAACTACAAATTGAACTATACAATTTTTGGTTGAAAAATTATCTTTTTTAGTTAAAAATCCGTCTTTTTTGGTAGAAATTAATGGATTTGGTAGCAAATTGATCGTTTTAGTTGGAAATTCATCACTTATTTTGAAAATGTAACTATTTTTTTGAAAATTAGTTTTTTTTCTGGTTGTAAATTATAAATTTTTTTAAACATTTTTTTAAACTGAAAATGTAACTATTCTAATCGAATATTCCATCATTTTAGTTAAAAATTCATATCATTGGCTGAACATTAATTTTTTAAACTAAAAATATAACTATTCAATTTTTGGTTGAACAATTTTTTTTTTTAGCTGAATATTCGTATTTTTTGGTATAAATTAATCGTCTTGGTTGAAAATTCATCTTTTTGGTTCAAAATTTAATTATTCGAGTTAAAGATTCATCATTTTATATGAAAATTCATATTTTTTGCTTAAAATTCATCACTTTTTTTAAAAATGTAACTATTATTTTGAAAATTAGTTTTTTTTTGTTGAAAATTATTATTATTTTTTTGTTTTGAAAATTAGTTTTTCTTTTAAACTGAAAATGTAACTATTCCAATTGAATATTCCATAATTTGAGTTGAAAATTAATATATTTGGATGAACTCTAATTTTGTAACGAAAAATTTAACCATTCGATTTTTGGTTGAAAAATTATATTTTTTACTTGAAAATTCGTTTTTTTTTAGAAATCAATCGTCTTGGTTGAAAATTCATCTTTTCGGTTCAAAGTGCAATTATTCTGGTTGAATATTCATCATTTTAAATGAAAATTTATCTGTTTAGTTTAACAATTCATCTATTCTAGTTGAAGATTTATCATTTTGTTCTAAAATTTAACTATTTTTTTCAAAATTAGTTTTTTTTTTTAAACTGAAAATGTAACTATTCCAATTGAATATTCCATAGTTTAAGTTAAAAACGTATGTCTTTGGTTGAACACTAATTTATTAAACTACAAATTGAACTATACAATTTTTGGTTGAAAAATTATCTTTTTTAGTTAAAAATTCGTCTTTTTCGGTAGAAATTAATTGTCTTGGTTGAAAATTAATCTTTTTGGTTCAAAATTTGATTATTCTAGTTAAAGATTCATCATTTTTAATAAAAATTCATATTTTTTATTAAAATTCATCACTTTTTTGAAAATGTAACTATTTTTTTTAAAGTTAGTTTTTTGTTGATTGAAAATAAGTTTTTTCTATTTAACTGAAAACATAACCATTCTAATTGATTATTCCATCTTTTTAGTTTTTCGTGTTGAAAATAAATTTTTTTAAATGAAAATTTAACATTTTGGATGACATTTTTTTCTTGATCACTGAAAAATCTTTCTTGGTTGAAAACTAAAACTCTTATTGAAAATTGGTCTTTTTTATTTGAAAATCCATATCTTTTGGTAGAAACTTAATCTTTTTCGTTTAAAATGCAACTGTTTGGTTAAAAGCTAATAATTTTATTCTTTTTTGGTTGAAATGTCAACAAAAATGGTTGAAATCATTGCAAATTCATTTTTTGGATTGAAAATGAATTTTTTGAACTGTTTGATTGGAAATTTATGTATTTTATGAAAATTTCGTCTTTTCTGGTAGAAAATTAATCTTCTTGGTTAAAAATTTAACTATTTGCTTGAAAAGTCATGGATTCAAGGATTTTGTTGAAAATTTGTCTTTTTTGGTTAAATTTAACTCTTTTTGATTTAAAAAAAAAGTATATTATGGTTGAAACATCAACTTGTTGAAATTTCATCTTTTTGGTTGAAAATTATTTTTCAAACTGAAAATTGAATTATTTAATTTTTGGTACAGGGGTCATTCGCAAAATACGTGATATATTAAGGGGGGGTCCAAGTATCATTCTCCATGTTAAGTGCAATGGAAAAAGCATCAAGCAGGGCTTGGGAGGGGGGGTGTTGAAGTTCCTAAAAAATGTATCACGTATTTTGTGAATGGCCCCACAATTGATATTTTTTAGTTCAAAATTCAAATATTTTGTTGAAAGTTGTCTTTTTTAGTTTGAAATGCATGTATTTTGTTGAAAAATATTTTTTTTTTATAGAGAATTAATCTTCTTGTTTGAAAATACATTTTTTTGGTTGAAAATTCAAGTATTTTAGTTAAAGATTTATCATTTTAGTTGAAAATTCATCATTTTGGTTGAAATTTTAGTGTGTGAAAAATTAAGGGTTTTAACTGAAAATTTAACTATTCCATTTTTGGTTGAAAACTTTTCTTTTTTTAGTTCAAAATTCAACTATTTCGTTGCAAATTCATGCATTTTGTTGAAAAATCGCCTCTTTTGGCATAGAATTAATCTTCTTGTTTGAAAATTCATATTTTTGGTTGAGAATTCAAGTATTGCAGTTAAATTTTCATTTTAGTAGAAAATTCATCACTTCGGTTGAAAATTTGTTTTGTTTTTTTGATTTGAGTAGACACCCTGAACAAATGTCTTTTTTCAGGAAGAAATAATGGAAGAAAAGTTTTGATAAATTTCTTTTTTGTTGGTGTAGACATTGAAGACTTTCCTGATGACAAAATCTGGCCAGCGAGTGGATATCTGGTTCAAAAAACTTTCGAAAGTTTGAGATCAATGTTCACGAGTGCGAAGGAAATTCAGGATTGGTTCACAGAGTGCGCGAGGGTCATTTGTGGTGTCAGGGGAAAAAGTGTTGAGTGGGTGACACCTTTGGGTTTACCGATTATTCAACCGTACACGAAATCACAATCTACTGGCGGACACTATCATCCAGCAATGGATACTTTCGAGTAAGAATTTTGATTTGATTAATTTATTCTTCCTGAAACAGGGTGTCCAGCACCCTTGAAAACCTCGAAAACCTGGAAATCTCCTTGAATTTTTCACGAGAACCTTGAATTTGAATGTTTTTTTTTTCTTTTAAAAGAGTTATTTTTTTGAAATGCGAATAGTAATTCAAATCTTTTAGTCTATTATGTAAGAAACATCTCGTTTAGAAGAAATCTTGCTACTGAAAAGTTTTTTATTTATTAAGATATTTATCTTTCACTCATTACAGAATAAATATATTTCAAGGCACTTTTTGTAGATTGTACCAATTATTCTATAGATTGCAAAGAACAGATTTTAATATTGTGAATAATTCTAAAAAGTTTTTAATTTCTTCTCCGTTAATATAGAATATTGAAGTATAAATTTTGTTGTGGTATTCAGCTTACAAATTATAAAAATGATTAGTTGCAAATTTCGATGTCAATTCAGTTTTTTTTTTCAGAATTAGAATGAATTATGGCCGTAGAACCAATTTTTCGAGCGGTTGACGGCTCGGTTTTTGAGTGCACTGTTGTACACTACATGTACGACAGATTTCAAAAGGTTACAGAATATTTCTAAAGATTTCAAAATATTTCGAGCATTTCAAAATATTTTTAATATTTTTAATATTTCACAAAGATTTAACGGATGTCAACGATTTAAAAAAGGCGTGCACACCATATTTTAATAAAGATTTCACAACAATTTCACAAACATTTTGAAACTTTAAAAATTTAAAGGATTTCAAAAATTTGAAAAAGGGTACAGAACACCAGATTTGAAATATTTCAATACATTTCCAAGATTTTAAACGATCTCAAAAGGTTTCAGAACAATTTAGAAAATTTCAAAAGTTTTCAAAAAGGTTGCAATTAATTTGATGATTTCAACGAATACAAAAGATTTATTACAAAAATTTAAGAAAGATTTCACAAATATTTCAAAATATTTCACAAAGATTTCAAAGATTCAAAAAAAGCGTGTACACTAAATTAAAAAGTTTTCGCAAAAATTTCCTAAAGATTTCGAACGTTTCAAAGATTTTAAACAATTTCAAAAATTTTTAGGAGATATCAAAAGATTTTACAAAAGTTTCAAAGATTTCATAAAAAATGCATAAAGATGTCAAAAGAATACGAGAATTTTAAAGATTTCAACAGAGGTGCAGTACACCAGATTTCAAAGATTTCAAATCATTTCAAAGATTTCAAATGATTTCAAAATTTTTTGGGAAGATTTCAAAAGATTTCACAAAGATTTTTAATATTTCAATTATTTAAAACGAACACAAAATATTTCAAAAGATTTCAAAGGATTTCAAAAGATTTAAAGCATATTAAAGATTTAAAAAAATTTCAAAAATTTGTTTTAAGATTTCAAATGATTTTTAATATTTCAATGATTTTAAACGAATACAAAAGATTTCACAAAGATATCAAAGAATTGTTAAGGATTTCAAAAGATTTCAACAAAGGACATGTACACAAAAATGTACACCAGATTTAAAAGATTTCAAAACACTTCAAAGATTTTAAACGATTTCATATTTCTTTAGTGGGTTTCATAAGATGTCACAAAGATTTTAAGCATTCCAGAGATTCTAAATGAATGTAAAAGATTTCAGAAAGGCTTCACGAATATTTCAAATATTCCAATGATTTCAAACTGACACAAAATATTTCACATATATTTCAAAAACTTCATAAGGATTTTAAAAGAATACAAGAATTTCAAAGATTTCAAAAAGGGCACAGTACACCAGATTTCAAAGATTCCAAAACATTTCAAAGATTTTAAACGATTTAAAATTGTTTTAGAAGATTTCAAAAGATTTAACAAAGTTTTTAAATATTCGAGTGATTTCAAACTATTACAAAATATTTCCGAAAGATTTCACAAATATTTCAAGAATAGTAGAGTACACCAGTTTTAAAGATTTCAAAACATTTTAAGGATTTCAAATGAACAGAAAAGATTTTACGAGCAAAGGTTAAAGAAAGATTTCAAAAATATTTTAAAGATTTCATAAAGATTTTAAAAAATTGCAGAAAGTTTTCTTAGATTTCAAAGCTTTCAAGGACTTAAAAGATTTCAACAAGGGTACCGTGTACAACAAATTGAGAAGATTTAAAAACATTTTTAATATTTTAGACGATATCGAAATTTTTTAGAAGGTTTCAAAAGATTTAACAAAGATTTTAAATGATTACAAAGGACTTCAGAAAGATTTCACAATTATTCCAAAGAATTCATGAGGATTTCAAAAGACTTCAAGAATTTCAAAGATTTCAAGATGGGTGCAGCACACCAGGTTTCAAAGATTTCAAAACATTCCAAAGATTTTAAACGATCTCAAACGGTTTCAAAACTATTTAGAAGATTTCAAAAGATTTTAATGATTTCAATCGAATAAAAAAGATTTCACTAACAAAGATTGAAGAAAGATTTCACAAATATTTCAAAGGTTTCATAAAGATTTCAACAAAATTCACAAAGATTTCCGAGATTTCAAGGATTTTACAAAAGCTTTAAATAATTCCAAAAGATTTCACAGAAATTTCAAGCTTTCACTAAAGTTTGTAATACTTCAAAAAATTCCAACGAATTCACAAAGATTTCAATGATTTCAAAGACTTTACAAAGATTTAAAAAAATTCCCAAAGATTTAACAAAGATCACTTATGTTCGTAAAAATTAAGAATTTGTCTACTTATGATTCGGCTTTCTTTAGAAACTGTTGGCCAATAAAAAATGAAATGGCTCTTTTTTTACATGTATAAAAAACGTTTATTTCGTTATTTGATGTAAAAAAAAGAAGACCTGGAAAAACTTGATTTCTTGACCTGGAAAACTTGGAAAAGACCTTGAATTTTGTTTCGAAGAATCGCTGAACACCCTATTATTCTTCCTCAAAATTTGTTTTCATTTCTCGTATTAAATGAAAGTGGACAGTCTATCGCAATAATTTTGAAACGGCAAGCTGCAAGATATTTTTATAATATAGAGAAACAATATTGATGCAATGTTTCAATGTTTTTACAGGAGACCGCACGCTACGAAACAGAAAAACGCCTTTCCGCCGAATTTCATTCATTCCTTGGATTCAACTCACATGATGCTAACAAGTTTGCAGTGTGAACAGGCTGGCATCACATTTATGTCGGTTCACGATTGTTTTTGGACGCATCCCTGCACCGTGGGAACGATGAATAATGTAATTACTTTTTAAATATACTAGAACATTGTGCACGCCACGTGCGCACTAATTACCCTTTTTCAGAAAAAAACACGGTTCATTTTCCAACATTTTTTTAATGGATTTTACAGAAAATCTTATATAATTTGAGAACGTTGTGTATGACTTACAGAAGTTTCTTTATTAGAGCGAAAAAAATTCTAGTAAATTCAATATTAATGACACCAGTTTTTTCACTTACTTACAATTCTCTAAAATTAACAGATTATTTTTCTTATTAATAAAATATGTCTCGCCATGTGTGGAGTTATCCAAAACCATACTTTTAATATTTTTGCAACATTTCAAAAACATAAAAAATACATTTACAAGATATTTCCAAATGAACTATTCTTCGAAGTAGAATTAAATTAGAGTATTTGAATTTGATTCGAATTTTCTATAAGCTTGCATTTATCACGTTTTTCTGGACATATTTGTCACATTGATGTATTAAATTTTTTTTTTATATCAAAATTTTCTTTTTAAAGTTCAACAGTAAGAAAAATGTAACATTTATGTGCATGATGAAACTGAGTATTACAACAGTATTTCAATTTATATTTGAGATGAATACAAATAAGAAGCTTTAATGTTAAATAACAGTCAAAATGGTATTTTCACAATAAATGAAAAATAACCATTTTTCTACTTTTCTACTTTTAACTGTTAAAAATTCATATTTTTGTTTGATGATTCAGCATTTTAGTTTAAAAAACTTTTTCTTTTTGTTTAAAACTTGACTATTTTGTTAAAAAAATCTGATTGAAGTAAATTAATTTTTTAACTGAAAATTTAACTATTCCATGTTTATCTTTTTTATCTTCTTCAG
The DNA here is from genome assembly GCA_011634705.1 of Andricus grossulariae. Classification (NCBI taxonomy): domain Eukaryota; kingdom Metazoa; phylum Arthropoda; class Insecta; order Hymenoptera; family Cynipidae; genus Andricus; species Andricus grossulariae. Next base: position 24,497,172 of record JAABKJ010000755.1, read on the forward strand.
TTCAAAATTCAGCTATTTGGTCGAAATTTTTTGTCTTTTCTTGAAACTTTGTCTTTTGTGGTATGTAGAATATTAAGCTTCGTGGTAACTAATTCACCTTTTAGGATAAAAATTTAACTATTAGGTTGAAAATTCCTTTAAAAATTCAAAATTTGGTTGAAAATTCATGTATTTTGTTAAAAATTAATCTTTTTGGTTGAAAATGTATTCCTTTAATTGAAAATTAGTTTTTTTTATTGAACATTATTTTTTTAACTGAAAATTTAACTTCCATTTTTTGTCGAAAATTTATACTTTTTTATATTTTCTTATCTGATTGGTTGAAAATTCATCTGATTGGTTGAAAATTGAACTATTTTGTTGAAAATTCATCTATTTAGTTGAAAATTTGGGTTTTTTTTGCAGAAAATGTAACTTTTTGGTTACGTTATTTGTAACGTAACTTAGTTACGACCTTTGCAGTAACTTGGAACATTAATTTTAGTTACTTTGAAGTTACTTTATGTTTTTTGTATGAATATCATCTATTAAGATAGGTTTATAGGTAGAAAATTAATTTCTTTTGGTTGAGCATTCAGCTTTTTTTTAATTTGTCTTTTTTGGTTGAATTCAACTGTCATTGATTTCAAACTGAAATCTTTTTTTGGTTGAAATAATATGAACTACTACATTTTTCGTTGAGAATTCACCTATTTTGGTTGCAAATTTAGCTTGGTTGAAAATTTATTGCAAATTTAACTCTTTTGTTGAAAGTTCGCCTTTTTGGTTTGAAAATGGTATACAGCTCAAGTAACTGTTTGAAAAATAATTTTTTTGTTAAAAATTTAACTATTTTGGTAGAAAGTACAACTATTTGGTTTAAAAGTAACTTTTTGCTTAAAAATACATCTGACTTAAAATTTCAACTGTTTTGTTCAAAAGTGTTCTTTTTGGTTTGAAAATTAATTTCTTCCGGGAATTGAATTTTTCTTAAATTCTTCTCAATTATTTTGAATTGCCATGAATTATTTTGAATTCATTTGTATTTGTATTAATTCCTTTGGATTTACATTAGTTATTCTTAATTACCTTGAATTATTTAGAATTCTTATTGTATTGATTTCTCTTAAAGTAGTTTGAATTCCCCTGAATTAGCTGAAAATACTTTAAATTATTTCGATTTCTCTTAAATTGATTGATTTCTCTGAATTCCTTTAAATTCTTCTCAATTATTTTGAATTTTTTAAATTTCATTAGATTCTTACGAATAAAAAAAATTATTCTTTTGAACCCCTTTGAATTCTTATTATACTTCTTATTAATTCCCTTAAATTCTTTTTAATTAATCAAATAAATTCAACTGTAGTTGACTGAATTTTCATGAATACATTTTTAGGAGTTCTTTTGAATTCTTATTAATTCCTTCCAATTTTTATTAATTCGTTTGAATTCTTCTGAATTTGCATGAAATATTTCAAACTGTTTAAACTTGTTTTGAAATTTGTTTGTTTTAGGAATTTTCGTCAATAAATTAAATAAACTTAACTGTAATCCATTGTATTTTTGTGAGGGCAACTCTTATGAATTCCTTCGAATTTTTATGAATTCTTTTCATCATTTTGAATTCCCTTTAGATCCCCTTTTTAATTCCATTGAATTATTACAAATTTTAAAAAGTTATTTTTGTATTTTGAACTCCTTTGCATTCTTATTTTAGTTCTCCTAAATTCCCTTAAATTCTTTTTAAATATTCAAATAAATTCAGCTGTGGTCAACTGAATATTCGTGAGTGAATTCTTAGGTTTTTTTATATTTTAATTCTTCTTAAAACGCTTAAATTCTCATTATGTTTGTTGAATTCTAATTAATTACTTCCAATTTTCATGAATTTGTTTTTTTCCTTTTTGGAATTCTTCTGAATTGGCTTTAAATCTTTCAATATGTCTAATTTTTTTTTGAAATCGGTTTGTTTCTTTTAGGGATTTTTGTCAATAAATTAAATAAACATAACTGTAATCCAGTGAATTTCTTTGAATTGCTATGAATTCTCTTAAGTTTCCTTAATTTCGTAAAAATGATTTAATAATATTAAAATTTGTTTTAATACCTTCGAATTACTTTAAATTCCCATTAAGTCTCCTTGATTTCCTTTCAATTCTTCATATTCTTTTGAATTATTTTGAATTTCCATGAATTAAAAAAAATTATTTTCAATAAATTAAATGAGCTCATTGTGTGCTGTAATAGTGAAATCTTTTTAATTTTTTATTATTTTGCATTACATTCAATTCTTCTGAATTCTCTTGAATTATTTTCAATAAATCAAATAAATTCAGCTGTAATACACTAAATTTTCGTGAGTGAGTGCATTTGTTTAAAATTCTGTTTGAATTCTTGACGGGTAATACCTCGATATGTACCTAGAACCTAGATAAATTGATTCGTATTATTTCCTTCCTTAATTTGTTTCCTTCTTCACTCTGCAGATTTGTCGAAAGCAGTTCATCGCCCTACATTCGGAACCGATTCTCGAGAATCTTTCAAAATACTTGCTGGATAATTACGCCTTTTCCAAGGAGTTAGTAATACATAATCTCCTAATTAATAAACACCGCTGATCTTAATTATTCCCATCATTACTAATAAATTCTGTTACTTTTTTCAGGGAATTGGACAAAAGCGAAAACGTGAAATTCTTCGAAATGCGTGAACATATGAACAAAGTTTTAGCTCGAGTGCCGGCAAAAGGAACTTTTGACCTCGAAAAGGTCCAGCACTCAACTTATTTTTTCAGTTAGTGCCTCGCTCTTTTCACTGGAGAGCTGTAAATATTTTAAAAATAAGTCGTACTAGTTTAATAGAAACGTAAGATAAAGTGATAAATAAAATACGATACCAAAATACAAGAGTTCTACCATTCTTTCTTGTCATATTTGGTTTATTAACAGTCGTTGCTCGATACAGATTTTGGAATAATTCGTACAGACACGCACTCGGAAATCCGTCTCTTCTAGAAGAAATTCTACAAAAAAAAAAAAAACAAAAAAAACGAAATATGCAAACAGAAAGTTGAACTTTCTTACAATATTATTTCAGTTTACAAATAATGTTAATTTCATTCGAAAGGGATTAAATGAAATTAGTTATGAAGGCCAGTCTAGAATTTACTGAAAAAAATTTGTTTATTCTTTTTATTTCATTTTAGGAAGTGCTAAACTATATTCTATATATTTCGCACTCACAATAAAATCCTCGCGCTAAGAAAAGAGTGAAAAAATACTTTCTTCTGAAAAAAATAAGACTCCGAGCCTCCTTCCTTTTTTCCTAGAAAATTCGTAACAAGCAACACTTTTCCTTTTATCAAGAAATAAAATTCATATAAAAATAAATTTGGTCTTACAACTTGAAAAAAAAAAAACGAATTTTAAAAATAAACTTAGTAGGATTGCTTTTTTTCCAAAGAAAAACAGGAAAGAGGGTTGAATCGCTGGACAAAAAAAAATAGTACCTTTCGCATTATGACTCTCACTTACAAAGTAGTAGAAATACAAATCTCTAGATTTATGTACACATGTTTGTTTAAAACTGAAATTATAATGAGTAGAGAAATAATAACTGTAAAGTAGGAATAAAATCAAGTGGATCGAATTTTTTCCTCGCCTCCTTCGAGTCTATATACACCGATGTCTTATTTATACAGCGATACATGATAATAATAATTAATCATTACAATCGAAATTGTATTTGTAATTGTAATTAAAGGCTATCTTAATCAGGCTTTGAAAAATCTCACAACTCGGACCACGTATTGTCTACAAATTGGACATTCCGACATTTGTTTGCCGCAATTTATACAGCAGGCCATGTGGCCACATTCGAGAATTACACACTCAATGGGTGCGTCTAAACACACTTTACAAAGTGTCTCGTCATCCAGATTATCTATATTTGCTGGAAAAAGAAAAAGAATATATCAGAAATTATTTCCTGTTTAAAAAAGGGGATAATTGCAAGCCTCGGACTCACTTCAGAGATCGAAAATAGTGTAAACAATTCACAACTTTGAAAAATAGTGTAAAAAATATATTTTAAAATAATAATTTCAAACCAAAAAATAGGTACTATCATACTGATTAAAATAATGAATTAAAATTCAGGTTTTAAAAATTAATTTTTATTACAAAAAAAATTATAACAAAAAAAATAGTACAAAATCCAAATAAATCATATAAATTCAATAGAGGAATTTAAATTAAATATTTACATATAAATAGAGACTTAAATAATCAATTTATTAATTGATTAATAAACAAAAAATTTGTTTAATTTTGTTTAATTCAAATTGCATTCCAAAACATTTAAGTAAATGTTATAAAAAATAAGGATAAATTTAATAGAAATCAATAAAAATTCAATAGAAGAATTTCAATTAAAATTAAATTTTTCAAGCATTAAACTCACGTGTAGTCCGAATATCAAAGTGTTCAATGAAAAATTAACTTGATTTTTTAAAAGAAATTTCCAGTTTTCTAACCGAATATTTTAAAAGTATTAAAAATGAACTTCAATGTTTATTTAAAATGTTATTCTTTACTCTATGAAATATCAAGATTCCTATTTATTTATCACAGACTGCAATCTTTTCCCTATTCCCCTCTTTTTCTCGTTTTACCACTTTAATTCGAACTGCATGATTAGAACCTAATAAGAAAATCTATTTTTTGTTGAAAGATTATTATTTTCGACTGAAAACTCTACTATTAAATTTGTTGTTAGGAAATCATTTTTTTTTTGTTGGTTCAAGATTTTTATATTGAGTTTAAAATTCAATTTTTTTGATAAAAATTCAACAATTTGGTTAAAAACTCATACCTTTTCGGTTAAAAATGAAAATGTCTGGTTCAAAATTAATCTGATTCGGTCGAAAATTCACTTCTTTGTTAAAAATTCAACAATTTGGTAGAAACTTGAAATAGTTGGTTAAAAATGTAATTGTTTTGTTGAAAACTCGTTTTTTTATTTTTTTTATTGGTTGAAAATTACCCTTTTTCATGAAAATTCGTATTCTCGGGTTGAAAATTCAACTGTTTAGCAGAAACTTCGTCCTTTTCACTTGAAAATTCAAGAATCCAACTGTTTTTTTATATTAAATTTAAATATTTTTCCCCTTGAAATATCAACCTTTACATTTTTCGTTGAAAATTTATCTTTTTAGGTTTAAAATTCAAGTCCATAGTTGAAAATTTAACCAATTTGTGAAATATATATATTTTTTTTTTGGTTGAAGATTCAAAATTTAGTACAAAATTTTATTGTTTTTCTTTTGGTAAAAAATGTATTTGTTTGACTGAAAATTTAACTATTAAAAATTTTTTTTAAAGATTGGTTAAAAATTAAATTTTTTGTTAAAAATTCGTATTTTTTGTTTGGAAATTAAAAAATTTGCTAAAAATTCAATTATTTGGTACAAAATTAAACTGCTTGTAGAACATTCGTTTTTGATGGAAAATTAATTCTCTTAAATGAAAATTTAGTTAGTCGATTTTTGTTTAAACATTGACCTTTTTTAGTTTGCAAAATTCAATTATTCATTAAAAAATTTTAGAAAAGAAAAAAATATAAGCTAAAAATTACTAAAATAAAATGTGGACCAACATCACATCAATAGTTCAAACCATTTAGTTGAAATGTATGTAATTTGTTGAAAATTCGTGTTTTTTGGTAGAAAATTAATCTTCTTGGTTGAAAATTTAACTATTTAGTTAAAAATGTATGTATTTCTATTGAGAATTCATCTTTTTTAATAGAAAATTAATCTTCTGTGTTGAAAAGTCATCTTTTTCAATGAAAATTCAATTGCTTGGATGAACTACAATCTTAAAAAAAAAATTTCGTTTTTGAAGATTTATAATTTTTGGTAAAAAGTTAATTTCTTTGGTTGAGAATTGAATTTCTTTATTGAAAATACCTGTTTGGGGGTAAAAATTAATTCGTTAACTTATAATTTAACTATTTGGTTAAAAATTAAGTTATTTATTAAAACTTCATATTTGTGGATAGGAAATTCAACTACTTTGCATAGAAAATTCAACTACTTGGCAGAAATTTCAACTGTTTTTGTAGAAAACTTTTTTTTATTTAAATTAATTTTTTAAAGTGAAAATTCAATTATTCCATTTTTGGTTATAAATTGATCGGTTTAGTTTAAAAATTCAAGTATTTGGTTGAAAATGTATATAATTTGTTGAAAATTTGTCTTTTTTATTAGAAAATTAATCTTCACGGTAGGAAATTATACTATTTGGTTAAAAATGTATGTATTTTGTTGAGAATTCATCTTTATTTGTAGGAAATTAATATTCTATGTTGAAAATTCAACCTTTTGGTTGAAAATTGAACTATTTAGTTGAAAATTCAACTCTTTTGTAGAAAGCTAATCTTTTTAATTAAAAATATAACTTGTTGAAAATTAATCTGCTTTGGTTGAAGAATTAACTATTTTGTTAGAAATTCGTCCTTTTTGGTTCAATTCAACTGTTTCTTGTTTAAAATGAAAGTCTCTTCTTGTTTAAAATATCAACTATTACATTTTTTGTTGAGAATTCATTTTTTTCTCTCATTTTTACAGACCCAAAAAAAGGAGGTACGTGGTTAAAAATTTCAGAAAAAAAAACTTTACTTAATTTATGCACAGTCCCTAATCAGTCATTGAGAAAACTTTCCCGTATGTGGCGATTCGTTGAGATGGCGGATATATTATTTTAGCCAATTAGGAAGAAGTTCAACAATATTTTTCAATGAAAAGTAAAGAAATAGTGACATTATCGGACAATTCTGACAAAATAGTGTCTTTATTGTCATTTTTTCGAAGTAGTAGCAATGTAGTGTCGTCGTTGACAAAAAGTATTAAAGAATCTCAATAGTGTGGTGAGTCCGAGGCCTGTAATTGCGTATTTTGAAAAATTGGTCCTTCGAGCCGGATGTGATCCAGCTGGGCTTTAATTCAAATTCTTTATATTCTGGACTTTTGAAAATTTAGAAGCCAACCGAGAATAAAATGGCTAATTTTGGATTCATGGGGATTATGTAATTTTTAATTTAGAATAATTTTGATTTTTTATTAAGTTAGCAATAGAATTTTGAAAAAAATTCTCACCTGCTCTGGATTTTCGATGTTCTTCCCATAATCTGCACGCCCTGTCCAGCAGTTCGCATCTCTCGACACAGCCTTTGAAATCCACGCGATTTATACTCAATAAATCTTTCAGTTGTTTAACTGTCAAGTACTCGAGTTCTGAAATTTCTTTAATATCCGACAACTTTACGATGCGGGATCTCTGTTGGAAATTGAAAAATTGTCTGGTTTTAAACAAACGTGAATTGCGAAGCTTAAAAAAATATATAAGTGAAAAAATTAAACGGGAATTCAAGTTTACGGGTGTATTAAATGAAATTCAATTTGAGTGAATGGAATTCAACTCAACAAATTTCGGTTATTTATGATAAGTTACCGGAAATTATCGGTAAAATTTCCGATATTTTTTTTAACCGAAGCCGGATCGATAGTTCGGTTTAAAAATGGCCATTAAGTTGCGGCAAGTGACCATAAATACCGGTAAGTAAAGCTCGATTAAATTTTTTTCGAAAATTGTCGGTGATTTACGGTAAGTTACCATAAATCAGAGTAAAGTTAACTTTGATTACCAGAAATTGTAGGGAATTTTTAAATTGAATTTTCGCGCTTGGTCGAGTTTTCAGGTCAAAATACAGGTGAATTTGAAGAGTTTAAGTAAAATTCAATAGAATTTAAGTGAATTATGAAAGGAATTACAATTGAACTTCACAAAATTCGATATGATTCGAAGTGAATTCCAACTGTATACTAGGAAATTCAATGAAAACCAAATCTATAGAATTAAAGTTGAATTGTACAAAAATCGAATTGAACTTAGCAGAATTCCTTTAAGTATTAAATAGAATTCAAATTGCATTCAACAAAATTTAAATTATTGCAATAGAAAATAAATATAAATTCATTGGAAATCATTATAAATTCAATAGAGTAATTTCAATTAAATTTAACGAAATTCAATATGATTCAAAGTCCACTCAACTGGAAATGAGCGAATTCGATGAAATTCAAAAAATTACAATTGAATGAAATCGAATTATGAATTTAACAAATGAATTCCAATGAATTTATTCGTTAAATTCGAATAAGCGAATTCGATGAAATTCAAAAAATTCTATTTGAATTAAATCAAATTGTGAATTTAACAAATTGAATTTTATAGAATTTACAGTTTGTATCAACTGCATTGAAATGAATTCTTTAATTGAATGAAGTACAAAGTAAAATAATTAAAAACCAAGAGAATTCGATTGAATTGAAATCCAAATCGATAGAATTCAAGTTGAATTGTACAAAAATGGAAGTGAACTTAGCAAAATTCTTTTAAGTATTAAATTGAATTTAAATTTCATTCAACAAAATTTAAATGAATGCAATAGAAAATAAGGATAAATTGAATGGAAATCATTATAATTTTAATAGAGGAATTTCAATTGAATTTCACCAAATTCAATATTATTCAAAGTCAATTCAGCTGGACATGAGTTAATTCGATGAAATTCAAAGTATTAAAGTTAAATTAAATCAAATTGTGCCTTCAAATTGCATCCAATAGAATTGACAGTTTATTTCGACTAAATTGAAATAAATTCTCCAATTGAATGAAGTACAAAATGAAATAATTTAAAACCAAGAGATTTCGATGGAATTGAAATCCAAATCGATAGAATTCAAGTTGAATTGTACAAAAATCGAAGTGAATTTAGTAGTGTTATTTTAAGTATTAAATAGAATTCAAATTGCATTCAACAGAATTTAAATGATTGCAATAGAAAATAAAGATAAATTTAATGGAAATCATTATAATTTAAATAGTGGAATTTCAATTAAATATAACGAAATTCAATATTATTTAAAGTCAATTCAACTGGAAATGAGTAAATTTGATGAAATTCAAAAAATTACAATTGAATAAAATCTAATTATGAATTTAAAAAATGAATTCCAATTAAGTTTCACAAAATTCAATATGATTCAAAGTAAATTCAATTGGAAATTACCGACTTCGATGAAATTCAAAGGATTAAAGTTAAATTAAATCAAATTGTGGATTCAAATTGAATTTCATATAATTGACAGTTCATTTCAAATGGATTTAAATAAATTCTCCAATTAAATGAAATAAAAATTAAAATACTTTAAACCCAAGAGAATTCGATGGAATTTAGAACCAATTCGATAGAATTCAAGTTGAATTCTACCAGATTTGAAGTGAGATTAGCAGAATTCTTTTAATTATCAAATGGAATTCAAATTGCATTCAACAAAATTGAAATAAATGCATTTGAAAAATAAAGATAAATTTAATGAAAATCAATATAAATTCAACAGAGTTAAAGGTGAGTTAAAGGGAATTTGAGCGAATTCAACGACATAAAAAGTGTAATATTCAAATAATGGGTAGAACCGTTGGAATTTAGTGTTAAAAAAAATTATTCAAGCAAATTTAAGAGAATTCAACCGAAAATAATAAAATTAAGGGAAAAATGGTTGAAATTCAAATGAATTCTATAGAATTAAACTTAAATTACATCAAATTCATCCAAATTTAAGTGAGTTTAGTAAATGAGTTTTACTTGAATTTTACAAAATGCAACAGGATTCAAAGTTCAACTAAAAAGTAGTAAATTCTACACAATCCCAATTTATTTCCAGGTAATTTCACTAAATACGAATTAATGGAATGAAATATAAAGGGTAATAATTGAAAACCAAGTTGAATTCAATTAAATTTAAGGTTGTTTCAACGGAATTAAATAGAAAAATAGAAATTTCTGTTTTGATAATCGAACTTGAAATTTAACTCAACATTAAAGGGAATTCAGTGGAATTTGAAGCGAATTGAGTGAAATTCAATATGCAGTAAAATAAATTCGAAGGAATTCAATCTAATTTTAGGTGAATTTAATGGACTTCAACTTTTAAAGATAAAAATTGCAATTGAATTCAAAGATATTTAAAATTAAATCGAATTCTAGTTAAACATGGGAAATTCGGGTAAATTAATCCAAATTCCCTTTTTAAAAAAATCGAATTTCAAGTTAAATCCAATGTAATTCAAGCAACCACTGTAAGAATTTTTGTGATTTAAATGGAATTCAAATAAATCCGATAAAACAAAAAGTGAAAGAATCAAAAATCTATTAGAATTCAATGGGATATTAGGCGACTTCAAAGAAAGCATAATTATATTTAAATCAATACCAATGAAATAATCTGAAATTTAATGAATTTTTAGACTCGGTAGTTTAAAATTCGACAATTGAACTGTAAATCCCACTTTTTTCGTGTTCCTAAACCTACACATATAATCTTTCAGGAAATGTGAATAAAATAAAGAAAAGTGAATTTACCGAGTGCGCTTCCGAGAAAACTTCAGTGCCTTCGAGAACAGGTGGTTCCGAGATTTCGTCATTTTCAGTTATCACAGGTTCCGGTCCATTAACGACTTCGTCGCTTCCTGACAATTCCTCGATTTCTACTTCATTCTCATTTTCATTTTGATTTACAACTATTAAGGGTTCCTCCACAACTTCCGGTTCTGGAATTCTTCTCTCCGGCCTCGGTTCTTCTGTAATCGGTCTCTCAATATTGCTTGGAGGACTTCTTGATCGCCTCGTTGATAAATCATCTGGATTTGGTCTATCTGCAAATCTGCTTCCAAAATAAATAATAAAAAAAATGTATATACAATAATTTTTTCCATAATTTACAATCATTTTTGATTTTCATATTAAATAAATTAGAAGAGACAATGTTATTCTTAATTTAAAATCTATAAGAAATATTTTACACAAAGTACAAAAATATTGTGTGAAGTTGACTTTTAAATAAAGTTTTTCTTTGGAAACATACGTTCTTCTGTCGAATGTTCCTGTGCCAGTTTCAAATCTGTCATTTATGAGGCAATCGCTTCCATTTGCAAATACTATCAGTAGGTTTACCAAGTCTTCTTTTTCTGAAATAAATTATTATGTTTTTTTATATAACTAATGCATATTTACAATTAGTTAATTAAGTAATATAGTAACTTTTTTATTTTTTGCTATAATTTGTGGATTTATTTCCATTCTCTCACCTACACAACCTCGGACAGAAACTTTTTTTGCGACGAGATACTGTCGTAAATCTCGCGATCTCATTTGTAGAATTTGACTACGAATTAATGGTCTACGAGAGAGCATACTACAATTGTCACAACATAAGACCCTGTCGACTCGCCTGATAACACAATCTGTGCAAAAGAAGCGGAGGCAGTCCATACATTGCTTCTAAAAATAAGATTGTAATTATTAATTGAGGAAGTTAAAAAAAAGGATTATATTCATTTAAAAAAAAAACTTTGTTCATCTTTTGTATTTCTTTCAATTTATATACAAATTTAATTTATTTTAATTTAAATGTTAATTAAAATTTAACATTTAAAATTATATTGTTCAAATTTGATCGTTGGATAATTTGTTATTTTTCTCTTTGTAATTTCCAAGAATCTCGTAGTTAAATTTCAAAGTTGGATGTTAAAGAGAAATCTAAATTTTGATATACTGCGAATTTAATTTCTTAAATTTTAATTTGTCTTATTTAATCACGTGCATTATAATTTGTAAACACTTGAAAGCGTTAGTTTAAAGAAACAAATACTTTAGATTCGCTCAGGTTGGCCATTTTAATCGAAGAAAAAAATTCCCGGTCATTTCCTGATTTTTTCCCAGTTCACAACCATTTTTTACGGTAATTGAAATTTAAAGATTCGAACTCTTGAAGATAACATTTTTTTCGTTTGAAAGTATAAAAAGTTAACTGCAAATTAAAACATTCAAAATATAACATTTTTAAATTAAATACCGTTCAACTGCAAAATAAAAAGTTTTTAACTTTCATAAATTGTGCAGTTCACAGATTTAAAAATATATATGAATCCACGCTATTATTTTCAACATTATTTCAAAATTGAAGGATAAATAAAAAAATGTATTAGAAACATTAAAAATTGAAAGATTACTTTTTTTTCAACGGAACACTTTTTAAATTAGATTTTAACTTATTTTAATTTTATGACGCTAAAAATTAATAATTGTTCAATTGTTATTTATACATCCTTCTTTTAAAATTTTTTAAAATATTCTCTTCAAATTATTATTTTCATTAAAAACTTCTTAAAATTTTCCTGAGGAATCTTAGGAAACGTTTTTTATCATCTTAAAACCTTTCGAAATCTTTGAAAAGCTTACCTAAACATTTTGTTTCAAAATTTTCAAAAATCTATATTTTGCTTGAATAGTTTCAATTTTTTAATTATTTTGGAACCTTTTTCAAAACTTTTAAATATAATGATTCGAACTTTACCTGAAACTTTTAATAAATCCAGCAAAACTGAAAAATTGCCTTAAAATCATCCAGATTATTTGTCAATTTTGGAAATATTTTTAAATATTCTCTAAAAAAAATTCAAAAGTTAAAAATAATAAAAAAATTTCCCAGAAATGTTAAGAAAATTAGTTGGGATACTTACAAATTTTGAATTATTTTTAAATTCCAGATTATTTGTTGACAATTTTGAAAATCTGTTTAAACGTTGTTTTAAAAGTAATTTTTCAATATAAAAAATCATTTGTAATTTTTCTGGGAATCCTAATAATATTTTTTTAATCTTCTGAAACCTTTTAAAATGCTTCCAAAAGCTTCTAAATTTTTGTTCTAATTTTTCAAAAATATAAATTTTGTTTAAAAAAATGTTTAATCCTCTAAAGCTTTCAATTATTTTGTAATCTTTTCAAAACTTCGAAATATCTCTTAAACTTACTTTTTTCTAAATTAATAATTGTTGTATTATTATTATATTATAGTATGTATTATTATTATTTATCCTAAATAAAATGATTCGAACTTTTCCTAAAACTTTTAATAAATCCTGCCTTAAAATCTTACAGATTATTTTTTGACAATTCTGGAAATATTTTTAAATCTTTTTAAATATTCATTTAAAACTAACTTTTCAAAATAAAAAATCCTTTCTAATTTTCCCAGGGATCCTAATAATATTTTTTTATTCTTCTGAAACCTTTCAAAACGCTTCTAAATTTTTTGTTCGAATGTTTCAAAAACCGACATTTTGTTAAAATTTGTTAAAAATCTTTTATGCTTTTAATTATTTTTTAATCATTTCAAAACTTATAAATATCTCTTGAACTTACTAGAATTTTTTCCTGATTAATAGCTGTTAAATTTTTTTTATTCGTCAAATTTTGTTTTTGTTTTAAAATCTTATTGAAAATTCTATTAAAATTAATTTTGCACAAATGAAAAATCATTAAAAAAATTCCTAGGAATTTCAAGAAATTTTTTTTACTGTCTTTAAACGTTTCGAAATCCTTGAAAAGCTTTAAGGAACTTCTAAATATCTCTTTAACATACACGAATCTTTTCTAAATAAATGCTTAACTTTCATTTATAGATCAATCAATTCGATTCAAACTTCATAAAAATTATGCATCTATTAATTTTTAATTATTTAAAAATTGATAATAGTTTATAGTTTCAATCGATCATTTAAATCTGTTTAACTACTAAGGTTTCAGCATTGAAACAGTTCAATTTTGAACGTTAAAATCAGTAAATTATTTAATATTGAACAGAATCAGAATCGTCCTGTAAAATCAAGTATTGTTAAATTTTTAATACTCAAACTAAAATTCAATTTAAAAAATAAGTAATATATATTTACAGTTGATCAATTTAAAACGTGTCTTGTCAATAAATTTCAATTCCAAACGCTATTAATTTTTAATTGATCAAGTCTTCAAAACTACATTTTGAAATTCTTTACATTGAAAATGTAACCTTAAAAATGAAGACCTAAAATGGACAATTTTGATTGTAAAAGATTTTAGAATTACACATTGTGAACTGATGAAAATGTATGTAATGTGTTGAAAATTCGTATTTTCTTATAGAAAATTAATAACCTTGGTTGAAAATTCAACTACTTGGTTCAAAATTGGTGTATTTTGTTGAGAATTCCTCTTTTTCGGTGAAAAATTATTCTTGTGTTGGAAATTTGTGCTTTTGGCTTAAAAAATCAACTATTTTATTGAAAATTAATCTTGTTGATTTGGAAATTCATCTCTTTCTATAGAAATTTCACATTTTTTGGTTAAAAATGCAGCTATCTGGTTAAAAATTAATCTGCTTCGTTTGAAAATTAACTTTAAAACTTCAAGCGTTTTGTAAAAGTTTTGCATTTTCGGTTAAAAAATTCAGCAATTTGATAGAAAGTTTAAATATTTGGTTGAAAATTGATGTATTTTGTGGAAAATTCCTCTTTTTTAGTAAAAAATTACATTTTTTGGTCAATAATTCAACTATTTGGTTGAAAATTGATATGTTATAGTTGAAGATTCAAGTATTTTGTTGACAATTCTTTTTTGTTGTTGTTAAATCCAACAGTTTTTTTAATTAAATTGAAATCTTTTTGTTCAAATATCAAATATTATATTTTTCATTGAAATTTATTTTAGGTAAAAAATTCAATTTTTTGGTTGAGAGTTGAGCTACTTTCTCAAATTATAGTTGTTGTTGTTGAAGACTCATACTTTGAGTAGAAAGTTAATTTTTCAACTGCAAATTCAACTATTTTGTTGGTAATGCGAACGATTGGTTAAAAATGACCTTTTTTGTAGGAAATTCATATGAACGGTTTGAAAATTTAACTGGTTTGTAAAAAATTCGTGTTTTTGGCTTGAAAATTCAACAATTCATTATTTTAAATGAAAATATCAGAACTCTACTTTTGTTTAAAAACGGATCCTTTTTAATTTGAAAATTCAACTATTAATTTTTTTAATTTAGAAATAAAAGCAATATAAACTGAAAAAAGATCAAATACTATTCTGATTAACATCACATCCATTGTATAAAATATTTAGTAGAAAATTTATGTAATGTTTCTAAAATTCGTATTTTTTGGTAGAAAATTATTTTGTTGTTGTTAAAAATGCCACTGTTTCCTTCAAAATTAAGTTAAGGATTCAAGAATTTTGTTGAAAATTTATTCTTTCTTGTTAGATACAACTGTTTTTTATTTTTAATTCAAATCTTCATTGTTAAAATATCAAAGATTATATTTTTCGTTCTAAATTTATCTTTTTAGGTTGAAAATTCAACACTTTGTTTGAAAATAATGTGATGTTAATGTTTTTTGTCTACATGGTCGATAATCAATTTTTTTTTAAATATTGATTATTAAAGTTGTGAAACACAACTTTTTTTAAAGTTGTGAAAAAATCTCTCTAGCTCCGCTGAGATTCGAACTCCAGATCTTTCAGATCTTTGTTTGAAAGTTGAATTATTTTTTCAACACTTTTTTTGTTGTTGAAGATTCATAATTTGAGTTTAAATTTCTCTCTTTTTCTTGTGAAAAGCTAATTTTTTCAACTGAAAATTTAACAATTTTGTTGATAATTCAAACGATTGGATAAAAATGACATTTTTTGTTAAAAATTCATATTATCGGCTTGAAAATTTAACTGTTTTCTAGAGAATTCGTCTTTTTGGCTTAAAAATTCAACAATTTGGTAGAGAATTCAAATATTTAGTAAAAAATTAAACTGTTTTGTAGGAAATTCGTTTTTTTTTCAAATTGAAAATTAATGCTCTTAAATAAAAATGTAAGTACGCCACTTTGGTTTAAAAGTTAATCCTTTTTAGTTTGAAAATTCAACTGAGATGAAAATTTGTCTTTTATGATAGAAAATTATTGCTCTTGGTTGAAAATTTATCTATTTGGATGAAAATTTACGTATTTCGTTGAAAATTCGTCCTTTTTGGTAGAAAATTCATTTCTTTGATTAAAAACGCAACTGTTTGGTTGAAAATTAATCTGTTATAGTTGAGGATTCAAGTATTTTGTTAGAAATTCGTTTTTTCTTGTTAAATCCAACAGTTTTTTTAAAATTAAAATCTTCATTTCTTAAAATATGAACTAATACATTTTTCGTTGAAATTCATCTTTTTGGGTTGCAAACTTAATACCTTGGTTGAAAGTTGAACTACTTTCTCAAATGTTTTTTCTTTTGAAGATTCATAATTTGAGTTGAAAGTTCGTTCTTTTTCTTGTGAAAAGTTAATTTTTTAAACTGAAAATTCAACTGATTGGTTAAAAATTTACCTTTTTTTGTTGAAAATTCATATTCTTGCGTTGATAATTTAACTTATTTTTTTTTTTAATTAAAATCTTCATTTGTTAAAATATCAACTAATACATTTTTCGTTGAAATTCATCTTTTTGGGTTGCAAACTCAACACCTTGATTGAAAGTTGAACTACTTTCCCAACGTTTTTTTTTCTTTCGAACATTCATAATTTGAGTCGAAAGTTCGTTCTTTTTCTTGTGAAAAGTTAATTTTTTAAACTGAAAATTCAGCTGATTGGTTGAAAATTTCCTTTTTTGTAGGAAATTTATTTTATCGGTTTGAAAATGTAACTGTTTTGTAAAAAATTCGTCTTTTTGGCTTGAAAATTCAACAATTCGGTAGAAAATTTAACGATTTAGTAGATAATTCAATTATTTGGTAAAAAATTTAACTGTTTTGTTGAAAATTACCTTTTTTTTGTTGAAAATTCATACTCTTGCGTTGAAAATTGAACAGTTTTGTCGAAAATTCTTTTTTTTTTTTGAAAACCAATTCTCTTAAATGAAAATTTAAATACTCCACTTTTGTTTAAAAATTGTTCACTTTTAGTTAAAAAATTTAAATATTAATTTAAAAAATTTTAGAAACAAAAGCAACATAAACTAGAAAAACGACGAAATAAAATTTTGGTTGAAAATTAATCTTTTATATTTGAGGATTCAAGTATTTTGTTGAAAATTCGTTTTTTTTTTTGGTTAAATCTAAATGTTTATTTTAAAATGAAATTTTTTTTTCGTTTAAATAACAACTATTACATTTTTCGTTAAAAATTCATTCTTTTTTTGTGAAAAATTAATTTTATTTAACTGAAAATTTAACTATTTTGTTGAAAATTCAACTGATTGGTTGAAAATTACCTTTTTTATTGAAAATTCATCTTCTCGGGTTAAAAAATTGTAATGTTTGGTTGAAAATGCATTCTCTTTGTGTGAAAAATTAATTTTTTTAACTGAAAATGTAACTATTTTCTTGAAAATTCAACTGTTTGGTTGAAAATTCATGAAAAATACTGTCAACAGTGTAGTGAGTAGGAGGACTGTGAATAATTTCATAAGTGGAAAAGTTAACAATTGAACTTAACATTAAAAAAAAAGTTGAAATCAAACTTATTTATTATTACACTTATTATTTGTGATATTTCAAGTGATTGGATACATTTTTCTTCTAAAAATGTCTAAAAGGCCCGATCTAAAAATAAATAAAATCATTTCCCTGTCTAAAAAAATTCCCGGTTGCTCACTATTTGACAGAGGCGATAAACATTCGAATCAAGTTACTTCTTTACGGAAAAAACTACTCGTTCATTTTCATTATCACTTCTTCAATCGTCTATTATATCTAACTACATAATACGTAGACAATTTATTATCTGCTTCCCACTGGCTTATCTAATTAGTCATATATTTTAGTCTACATATTACTCCAATTAGACCACAATAATCTTTGATTCTAATAAATGATTAATTAATAATTTTATTTATTTAATTCATTCAACTTCCCATCAACCTTCTGCGAAACCAATAATTTTGAAACTTAGAATTTTCTATCAAAAAGGAAACTTTTTTATTTATTTTTTAATTTTGCATACTTTAATACACACGAATTTGCTACAAATAAAATATGTATCTCAAAGCATCTTTCCGGCAAATTGAAAATTGCGAAAATTGCCAAGAGTTCATCCCAATGTCAACACAAAAACAAACAATCAGCACAAAAAATTAAAATCTATTTAACTTTCTTCTGCAATGCAATTCTACCCAACAATAATAAAACAAGAACAAAAAAAAAACAGAAAAAGAAACACTTGAAATCAGAATGCGTAATTTCGATCGTAATCAACTTTTTTATTTTCCCGTCAGTTTGCCACAAGTCCACAAATCAAATTCGAATTCGAAAAACACTTCCACACAAGACAATTTCCCTGAATAAACCATTTTCTCGCGATCCAGCAGTTTGTTTTGTGCTTAAAAAAAAAACACTTGATGCTCTTTGACAAGTTGAAACTTGAAATTTCGATATTTTTATAGTTCATCTGATACTTACTTTTCTCTTAAACAGAGAAAATTTTGCAGAACACGCCTCACAAGCCATCCCACAGCAAAACATGCACAATTTCTTTTTTATATACAAGGACTGCGATTATTCGAAATCCACTTTTTATAATAAAATAATAATCCCGATCTGTCAGGTTATAAAGCGACGACAGCTGTCGACGGCCATGACAGATGAAGACTTGGTTCTGGCTGCTTCACCTGCGTTACCCGAAGCCGCTAGGTGGCGCTAACTGTTCTAGTCAAGGTTCCGCGAAAATTCAAATGTATTCAATGAAAAAATACTTTGTTTTATACAAATAAGGAATAAAACTAATCAGTTTATTCATGAAACAAAATAAAAATATAAGTCATTCTCTATTTTTTAAACCAAGAAGTCAAATTTTCAACAAATGTAGATACATTTTTTACCAAAAATGAAATAGTTGAATTTTCAACCAAAAAGATGAATTTTCTAACCAGAACATTAATTTTCTACTAGAGAAACAAATTTTTTAACAAAATTGATGAATTTTCAACTATAGAAATAAATTTTCAATAAAAAAAATTGTCAACCAAAAATGGTAAAGTTCAATTTTCAGATAAAAAATTGAATTTTCTACAAAATAGTTCAATTTTCAACAGAAGAAATTAATTTACAAACGGAAAGAATAATAATCTACCGAAGAAATCGAATTTTCAACCACAGAGTAGAATTTTCAACTAAAAAAGATACATTTTTAATCAAAAATGAAATAGTTACATTTTCTGCAGAAAAAATCATTTTTAAACAAAAAAATACAAAGTGTTAACAAAATATTTAAATTTTCAACAAAAAAAATGAAATTTCAACCACAAAGATAAACTTTTAAACAACTAATTTTCTACTAAAAAAACTGACTTTCAACTAGAAAAAAAATTAATTTTTTACGAAAAAAAAACAAATTTTCAACAAAACCGTTGAATTTTCAACCGAAAAAATTCCATATTTTTGGGTTAAAAATCCAACTTTTTTCAGCTTGAAAATTCAACAATTTCGATACAACTTTTTTTTCTTTTTCATTGACAAATCTTTTTGGTGTAAATTCAATCTTTTTGCTGAAAATTCTTCTTTTTTTGGTTGAATTCAACAGTTTTTGCTTGAAAATTTAAATATTTTTTTGGTTAAAAATGCAAATACTTGGTTGAAAGTTGAAATATTTGGTTAAAAATTTATTTTATTAATCAAAGGTTCTTCTCTTTGCTTGAAAATTTAACTATTTAATTGACAAAAAATTTGTGGTTAAAAATTAATTTTTTAAACTGAAAAATTAATTTTTTGTTTTAGTTTAAAATTGATCTTTTATAATATTTAAAAACCTAAACTAATTTTTAAAAAATTCGTCCTTCTTGGTTGAATTCAACGGTTTTCAATTAAATAACTTTTTTGGTATAAATATCAACTATGTTCAAAGATGAAGTAACTGTTAAAAATTAATTTTTTTGCTAAAGATTTATATCTTTGGTTGCAAATTTAACTATTTTGGTGAAAACTCGATTTTTTATGAAAATTAAGTAATTAAAAATATAACTATTCCATTTTTGGCTAAAAAATTGAATTTTTAGTTGAAAAATTATATTTTTTAGTAAAAAATTCAATTATGTGGTTGAAAATTTATCTTTTTTAGTAGAAAATTATTCTTCTTGTTTGAAAATTCTTCTATTTTGGTTAGAAATTCATTTCTCAGGTTGATAATTTGTTTTTTTATTTGGTTAAAAATAAATTTTTTAAATATTTATTGAAATCCTCAGTTAAAAAATGTATTTTTTCAAAATGAAAATTCATCATCTTGATCGAAAATTCATTTGTTTTTGTTGAAAATTTAACTACGTTGTTGAAACTGTTTTTTTTTTTTTTTTTTTAATTATTTTTTCACTGAAAATTTATCATTCCATTTTTGGTTAAAAATGTCTATTTTTTAGTCGAAAATTTAGCTATATGGTTGAAAAGTCCTGTATTTTCTTCCGAATTTTTTGGTTTTTGTTAAAAATTAATTTTTTTAACTGAAAATTTAAGCACATTAAAATTTTTTTAGATCAAAATTCATTTCTTTTGTTGAAAATTGAACTATATAATTGAAAAACTGTTTTTTTTCTGGTTGAAAATTAATTTTCTAAACTGAAAATGTAAACATTCCACTTTTTGTTAAAAATTTATCTTTTCAAATTAAAAATTCAACTAGATGGTTAAAAATTTTTTTTTTAACTGAATATTTAACTATTCAACTTTTTCATTTATACTTTTTAGTTCAAAATTATTCTTTTTTAAACTGACAAATGAACTATATCATAGAAAAAAATGTCTTTTTTGCTGTTGAAAATTAAGTTTTTAAACTGAAAATGTAACAATACAGTTTTTGATTGAAAATTGAACTGTTCTGTTGAAAATTTGTTTCTTTTTTTTGTTGAACATAATTTTTTTTAAATTTGAAAATGGGTATTATTGGTAGAACATTCATTCTTTGAAAATTCATCTTTTTGGTTGAAAATTAATTCGCCTTGTTGAAAATTTTAATGTTTTGTTTAAACTTCGTTTTCTTTTGGTTGCATTTTTTTTACTAAAAATTAAATTATTACACTTATTGTTTGAAAATCAATATTTTTGTTGTTGAAAATTTAAATTGTTCATTTTTGGTTCAAAATGCATCTTTATCTGTTGAAAATTCAAATATTCGGTGTAAAAAATAGAGAAAGTTATGAAAACACGTACTTTATGAAATGACCTTTCAGTAGACAATAATGTTATATTTGTGACTCAATATCTTACACTTTTACTATGTTTTATAAATAGTTTATAAACTTTTATTGTTAATTTGTGTAAAAAAAGCAGCTTTCACTTATCAAATTTGAATTTTCGCGGAACTTTGATAAGAACAGTTGCGCGGGCTGTTTGAAACACAAATTTCATAAAATTTGAAAAAAAAAACAACTAAATTAGAGTTGACTTTTTTTATCGACATTTTTTTTGGAGTTCTACAATATATTTTTCGAGAAAAAGTAAATTTATCAATACGGAATTAGGTATTTCAGGTCGAGTGGAGAAACCCCAAGATGTCTACATGCTGCGGGCCAAACTATACCAATTTCATGGGAAGAAACATTATTTTGGTAAAAACTCGAAAAAAAAACATTTTTTCAACATAAATTTATTTGGATATTATATTTTTTGATTGAAGAAGTTATTCAATCAAATAATAAAATTGATATTTTTTGTAACGACTTTATTATTTATAATAATAATAATAATAATGCTTGGCCCTCAGCGTACAGACATCTTGCGAGCTGACGTCACGACAAAAATACCTAACTGCAAAGGTGGCCTTACACGCACGGAAATACATCTCATTGGCTTCTATTAACGCGGGCTTTTTTGAATATGATAAACTTAAAACTCGCGAAATTAGATTTAAGAAGACTGAATTTGAAATGTAGGGATCCAAATTTGATTAAAGAACACAATTTTGATTGCAAATATCGTTTGAAATCAAAACGTGTCTATAATTGCGTGACTTTGGATCAAAAATGCACTTTTTTTAAATTATAATGACACATAACCTGTAAAAGAAGTCGAATTTTCGAGTTGAGAATCGATTAGTGTCCTCGTGTCTGTCCAACTTTCGTCCTTTGTCTCTCTAACCTTTTTTTAAGTCCAAAAACCGCATTTCTATCAATAAAATAGAGTTTTTTTCTTCGTAATTTTAATGAATGAGTCTCTTTAATTTACGTTTTTATTGGTTTTAATATAGATTTTTAAATAAAGTTAATTAAAGTTGAAGGTAAAATGCAATCAAGAAATAAGGAAAGATCTCAGTTTGACAGCACAGCAGACACGGTCTGTCAACAAAATAGGAATAATGTAGCAAAATTTTGCAATAATTACTTCGGTTGTTGAGTTTTTGTTCTTTTTTTAATGAGAGCTCGATAGTTAGGAATCGGTTAGTGTATTTAGATTTTTTTTTTAATTGGAAAGATGAGTGAGAATCAGCTTTATGACGAGGTAGGTTATTTTCTTTTCTAGAGATATTTTTGAGATGTGTGTATTTGCATGATTAAATAATTATATTTGTTAAGAATTTTGTATTTGCGATTTTTTTAAAATATTTAATAATTGTATTCAATCAGTTTTATGAGAATTTTGTTTGGTTTTCTGAATTTGTGAATATTATAGGAATTGTGATTGTTCGCTTTTGTTTATTGTAATTTTATTTTGTTTATATATATATATATATATATTTAATGGTTTTTTTCATTTTTGATATTTCTACATTTCGTGATTTCATTTTATATTGTACTAGAACATTTAGAAAAAAGACTCGGAATTCCAACATTTTGTTATAGATAACAGAAAATGTTATATGATTTGAAAAAGATGTATATGATTTACATAAGTTTTTTTTTTTTATTATAGCGAGAAAATTCCAGTAAATTCAATATGAATGACACCATTTTTTTCATTTAATTACCAATCTTTAAAATTACTAGATTATTTTTCTCATTAACAAAATATGTCGCCGCGTGTGTATTAATCTGAAACCGTAAGTTTAATATTTTGTTTAACATTTAAAAAAGTTTTAAAAAATACATTTTCAAGGTATTTCCTAATGAACTATTCATCAATGCAGAATTAAATTGACTGAAATCTTTGTGAAATCTTTGAAACCTTGCAAAATCTTTGGGAAGTTATTCTAATCTTTCTGAAATATTTGGAAATTTTTCTGAAATATTTGATAATATTTGCGAAATCATTGAAATCTTTGTCCACTCGGAAATCTATCTGAAATTTTTCTGAAATAATTAAAAGCTTTGTGAAATCTTTTTAAAATATCCGAAATCATTGCAAAATATTTGAAATCCTTAGGAAATCATTGAAATCTTTATGAAATCTTTGGGAAATCAGTGAAATCTTTGCGATATTTTTGAAATATTTTAAAAATATTTTATAATATTTGTGAATTTATTGAAATCTTTGTGAATTTATTGAAATCTTTGTGAATTTATTGAAATCTTTGTGAAATCTTTTAGAAATCATTGAAATCTTTGGGCATTCTTTGAAATGCATCTGATATTTGTGTGAAATAATTGAATGATGTAAATTACATCTTATTCTATATATGAGGGCGCCACCTCTGAGGCGGGAAATTGAAAACTTGAGCCAGACAGCCAATCAGAGGGTTTCTACATGTATTTTACATATTCAAGGTATTTTACGAAAATATCTCCTTTAAGTATTGCACGTAAAAAACTTCCAGTTACGCGTAACTGTACATCCCTGATGGAATGTATGGAAGCCCGGAGTGTTTTTTTGCTGTTTTTTCGCTTTATTTGACATTATTTTTTTTTAATTAACAATATAGGCATTGAAAAAAGACTCTTACGAATGCCGATAACTGAATTTAAAAAAAAATGAGGTTATGCACGTTTCAGCAGGTCCGCCATCTTGTCACGTAATTTACTAGGTATTTTATCTGTTTTCTGCACATAAATTCTTCTAAATTCTTTTAAATTCTAAATTAAAAAATATATACATTTTTTTAATTCTTACACATGAAATCGGTTGTTATTACGAAGAAACGATAAATAATTTAATTTTTCATGCACCCATGTAGGCTGGAATGACTGACAGCACCATCTGCGTTTTACGTTTCAAATAATCCTTCTCGAGATCGCTGAAATTTGGTCGTTACAGGGGGCTGCTAACTACTGATTTAAGGACATCTGACACTTATCCGATTTCTACCTTACCGATATTTTCTTGGACCATTCACTATACCAATTGCACACGAAATGCGATATTGAACTGAAAGTTTGGATAAATATAAAAAAGGACTAAAGAACGCGCATGTAGCAATAAATTTTGAAAACTACAAAAAAAATTTCCAAATTTTTTGTTTAGGTTAGTAGGAATCGGATGAGTGTCACATGCCTTTAAAGAGTTTAAAGACGTATCAAAAAGTTAAAAAGGTCAAGTTACGTCGGTATTTGCAATTACATTTCTATGAGATAATTTAAAAATACATTTTAGTTTATTAGCTTTTGAATTATTTTATATAAATGAAATTGCGAATATAGATATTGTCAACGTCTATAAACCCAGCAGATACATGCTCTTAAACGAAAAAAAAAAAATTTGAAGGCGCTCAAGCTTTTGTAATTGGATAGCTTTAATAAAACAGAATTTAAAAAAATTCTTGTGATTTCCTTTGTTTAAAAATCTGAACTCACAATCCCGTATGGTCTAGTGGCTAGGACACCTGGCTTTCACCCAGAAGCTCGGGTTCGATTTTCGGTACGGGAAATTTTTTTCCTCTTATGATTGAAGAATTATTTTTTTCATTTTAAGGGGAAATTTTGTAACATTTTCAATTTTAAATCAATCGACAAGTAAAGATTACATATCGAAATTGTTTATAAATTTGAATGATGTAGATTCGAAACCAAAAAGCTGGAAAAATTTGCAGACAATTCCAGGTTTCTTTCCAGCTATATCAAGATTTTTACAGGTATAATTTTTCATAGTACGGAGCCATTTCAGTATTTTGCATTTTGGTAAACAATCGAGTTGGAATCTGTATACACTTTTTCTGGATTAGTTTACATTTCAGTTAAGAAATTTGATTTTCAACCAAAAAATAACGAATTTTCAACAGAATAGTTCAAATTTCAACTGGAATGGTTAAATTTTCAGTTGAAAAAAATTATTTTAAACGAAAGAAACAACAAATTTTCAACTAAAAATAAAAGCGAATGTTCAACAAAATACATCAAAATCGTAGCTTCCGGAGCCTACAACTTCTCATATGAAATATCGTCTATGATTCGCTAGTGCTATAACATTTCAGTAACATCTCTTTAGCAACAGATACCAATTCTTTTTCTTCATTTATTCTAGAACACATTTGTGACATGATTCTAGCACGTTGATATAACACCGTTATAGAACAGTTCTAGAACAAACTTGAAACAAATGCAATAAAACGTCTGTGATTGGCCAGTTCTATAAAAGTTACGTAACAACTGTTCTGGAACAGTTATCAATCCTTGTTCCTAATTCGTTCTATAACATCCTTGTATCAGGGTTCAAGAACTTCGATATGACAATATTAAAACACAGTTCTAGAACAAACTTGGAACAAATGTTATAGAACGTCTGTGATCGGTTTGTTCTAGTACAATTCCATAGCAACTGTTACAGAACAGTGCTGTCACATAGTTCTACAACAGTTCTGTCACAATTTTCTTACAATGGTCTAGAAGACTGTTACCTTTTTGTTCTAGAACATTTCTGTCACCATCTTGTAACAACTGTTATAGAATACAGTTCCTTTTTTGATCTAGAACAGTTACAGAACGTGTTTGCTGCGAAGGTTATGACAGAATGTCTAAGATCATACCATATGCTGAGTTGTAATGATCGTAGTCAGTGATTTTTTGAATACTTTTGTCACGTTTTTTTACATAAAAACCATTTTTGCAAAACATCTTTCATAATAATTAGGTTCTTGATGTAATACTTCAATATTATCCCAATCGATAAACTTACTTTCACCATTGTGGTATTTAATTAAGTGTTTGCTAATGACTCTAAGGTATTTTCGGTTCAAATTTATATTGTTACGATGTTCTGTTTTCCTAATTTGTAAAGGTCGCTTTGTTTGTCCAACATATATTTTACCACATTGGCATCTCAGTCTATATACTACGTTACATTGGTTTAGAATTTCTAATTGTTCTTTACCGAGAGTGATATATTTGTCAAGTTTAGAGTCAATGCGGAATACTGTTTTTGTATGGCAGTCATTTAACAAACGTTTTATATTTTCTGAGATGTCTCCATTGAAATTTATAAAAATGATTTCTTTCTTATCTGCTATTATCTGTTGATTATTTTTATTTTGGTTAGTTTGGATTCTATTCTGTTTGAAATTTATTTCTTTTAATTTTTTTGTAATATGTTTTTCAACAAATTCCAAGGGATACCTGTTATTATAAAAAAGTTCTCGTACAATGCTTAGATTTTTATTATGAAAGGTTTTGTCGGATTGTTTTATTGAAAAATCTACAATATTTTCTATCATTCCTATTTTATGTTGTATTGGATGGTCAGAATAAAAATTTAATAGTCTACCTGAATATATACTTTTTCGATACCAATTTGTTTTTATATTACCATTATCGTCTCTGATAATCTCAACATTAAAAAAATCAATTTCATTATCCCTGGCAGACCAGCTGAACGCTAGCGTTACGGTACAGCGTAAACATGAAGTAACCCTAAAGTAATCTGGAAGTAATATTGAATTACAATGAATAGAAGAAACAAAATAAATATCTAAATTGTGGCAATTATACTTGTAAGTTAAAATTTACGTTAGAAGGTAATGCCGTAATTGCAATAAGTTTATTTTTTAGCGTTAGAAATTGAAAAAACATAGTGGCTGCCATTGAAGTCTGCTAAAGGCGACTTTAAGCGCATCTGAGTAGATCTGAGCAGATGCTCTTGAAGTCGCCTCTAGCAGACCTTGAATGATAGCCACTATGTTTTTGCTTCCTCATACAGGAAGCTTTGTAATGATAACATTTACAAAAATTTTAAATTAATTTAATTAAAACTTCCTCAATTTAATAATGTCTAATACAATGTTCTAAGCAATTGTCCGGATGTGTGTGTGGATGTCACCATTTTTTGTGAACACGATAACTTAAAAACGGTTGCAGATAAACTGATGAAATTTGGAGGGCTTATTTTCACCACCAATATCTTGAAACAGACAGAAGTATTCCTAAAAATATTTATTGCATCTTTTGTTAGCACTTAACAATAATTTAAATTCGGTTTTGTATAGTAAAACTTTTTTCATCAACATAATTCAAAGTTGACGCGATAATATGAAAAATTCATTGGTTCGAGACGAATCGATTTACCTATAATATCAATACATTTTATTGAAGAGTAGGGAAGTTATGGTAATTTATGTATTTTGAAAATCGGCTTTTTATAGTAAAACTTTGTTTATTCTCGTAATTTAAATTTGATGCCATAATAGAAAAGATGTGTTCATTCGAGACGAATTGCTTGACTCATAATATGGATATATTTTACTACAGAGTAAGGAAGTTATGGTAATGCATAATATTTGAAAATACGGTTTTTTATGGTAACACTTTTTTCACTAACATAATTCAGAGCTGAAACATGAATCAAAAAGATTCCTTGGTAGGAGGCGAATCGATTGACCGATAATATTAATAAATTTTCTTGAAGAATAAGGAAGTTATGGTCATTTATATTATATTAAAAATCTATTTTTATAGTAAAAATTTTCTTATTCTCATAATACAAAGTTTATATGTGAATAGAAAAGATGTGTTGATTCGAGACGAATCGATTGACTTATGATATTTATACATTTTATTGAATAGTAAGGAAGCTATGGTAATACATAATATTTGAAAAAATGGGTTTTTATAGTGACATTTTTTTCATTCACATAATTCAAAATTGATTTTGAATTTTTGTTAAAAATTCTTCTTTCTTCGTTAAATTCCACATTTTTTTAATAACCAATTTAAATAACTTTGTTTAAAAATTCATCCTCTTGGTTCAAAGTTAATTTTTTTAATTGCCCAGCTGAAAATTCCCGTACAGGAACCTGACAGTTTCCTTTGGAGTCTCCTGTACAGGTTCCTGTACAGGAACGTACGCAGGTTCCTGGTACACCAGTTCCTGCCGCGGATCCTGTGAGGGAACTAGCGCACGTTCCTGTAGAGGTTCCTGAGCAGATGGGACACTTGCAAAAATATCTCAAAAGGATCCTGATCGCGATTTCGCTGGGAGCGGGTGCAGTTCTTCAGATTAGCACGCGCTCCCGGAAAAATCCTGCGGTTGTCCTTGTGCAAATGTGTCCCACTTGCACAGGATCCTGTACAGGATCCTCCCTAGGGAATTTTTTGCAGCAACATCCACGATAATGCAGTAACATGTACAGGTATTGGAATACCCAGGTTCCTCTACAGGAACGTGGGCAAGTTCCCTCGCAGGATCCGCGGCGATTTGTCATTGCATTTTAAAATTGTTTTGTATTATTTTGTAATTTTGAATTTTTTGTGAATTTCTATTCTTAAATTAATCAAAATGAAAACTTCAGTTTGTCTATTACTTAAGAAACCACAAATGCTTCTTCTATAAGAAATCAAATACATTTGCTAACGGGAAGCAAAGTGCTCGTGAAATGAGCACTTTGTTTCTTTTATTCATTATAATTCGAGATTACTTTAAGATTACTTTAGAGTTACTTAATGGTTACGCTGTAGCGTAACGCTTGCGTTCAGTCGGTCCGCCAGGGTTGTTTTTTTTCAAGTTCATGTGCAAATTGGAGTCTCGGATGATATGAATTAAATTGCTCATTAGTTTCAAGAATTTTATCACGGGGAATTATCAAAAAAGTGTTATCTACGTACCTGTAATAGACTGGTATTTTGAATGTTAATTTGTTTAAGATTTCTGCATCTAAGTCCTGCATTGCAATATCAGCTAATGTACCTGAAATTGGAAAACCCATCGGAGTTCCGTATGTTTGTTTATAAAAACAGTTGTCAAACTTAAAAAATGTTGACTTCATTAAACATTTTATGCCATCTTTAAATTTGTCGAATGGGATTCGTGTGTTGTTTTTTACATTGTTCCATCTCTTGTCAACTCCTTTAAGAACGAAATCTAAAGGAATGTTTGTGAATAGTGATGAAATATCAAGTGAGAGATGAATATGATTACTAGAAATTTGGTTCTTGATTACAGATTCTTTAAAGTCTATTAAATTTGCTATGAATACTTCTCTTTGTAATTCCTTTAAAGGATCATCATCAATTTTTTCATAAAGTTATATTGACGTGCATGACATGCGCGCAGATCAGCACGCAGATGTGTCATGCATGGAGGGGCATATGCCAGGCACGTGTGCGTATGGAGCAAGCACTTAGTGCGCGTGTAAGTAGGGTCTTAAAATTGTTTTTTTTTTATGATAAAGGAAAGAACCAACAAGATTTAGTTCTCAATTCTTATTTAAGAAATGTATAATTAAAACATTGAGAATTAAAATTGGATAAAATTGCACTATTTAAGCGACTTTGCGTGAGCTACGAGAATGCGCGAGCAGGCTCCGCAGCACTACATCTCTGTTCGCACGCGATTTTTGAAAATACTTTAGACACTTTGATTTCATTCCGTTAATAAATAGTTCTCACATATTTTAAATTAATTTTTCTTTCTTTATCTGTTAGAATGTATTATTATTTAAATACCTGATAAGTATGTGCATGCTATCAACTTTTTAATTAATTAAAAAAATATCTTTTGAGCTACAATTTTTAGTGATAAAATAGTTTGCTTCCATGTCCTTAACCATTTCAAAAATTTCAACATGTTCACTAGTAAGGAAGTTGTTCCTAAATTTTTCACCTAATCTCAGAGTATCAAACACCGAATCAGGAATTGTGGTATCTGAAAGATGTATTAGGCAAGGATCAACGTTAGTCATATTATTATTCATATTATTTTCTATTCTATGTTTATTTAATTTTATATTTTTGTAACCTTGGTTTTTTTCAACATTTCAATTTTTTTACTAAATTTATTTTTCATATTATTATTAAATATTACTACACCATATTTTTCAAAATGTTCAACAATATTTTTAAAGCTTTTTTTCTGGAATTAGGTTACTTAATTTGTTTTCAATTTTAATAAGAGATTTATTCAAAAAATTTAAATGAAGATGTATATCTTTGATCTCCAATTGTCTGATTTGGTTCTTTACTCTGTAGACAATATTATTCTATTTTTTTAAACTAGTATGACTATAAAATGTAATTTTCCTATGTTGTTTGTACAATTGTGAATTCTATTCGGAAAGAAGTCTAATCAGCGACATTCTATAAAAAAATTATAAAAGAAATTCTATACACAGAATAGAATCCAAACTAACCAAAATAGCAATAATCAACAGACAATGGCAGTTAAGACAGAAATAATTTCTATAAATTTCAATGAAGACATCTCAGAAAATATAAAACGTTTATTAAATGACTACAACATTAAAACAGTATTCCAGATTAACTCTAAACTTGACAAATATATTACTTTTGGTAAAGACCAATTAGAAATTCTGGACCAATGTAACGTAGCATATAGACTAAATACCAATGTGGTAAAACATATGTTGGACAAAAAAAAAGACCTTTAAGAATTTGTGACATTACTCAATCGCTGGTGAATAAAATCGTACAGAAAATTATATAGCTGTTCCAGCTTGACTTTATTTGATTGATTTTAGAATTGCGCTTCATTCACTCTAAGCCTCGACTTAGGCATATCGAAGTTTAATTTATCCCAGGAATAGTTTGTTTGACTTTCAGCTTCAATATATATGTCGAATTTCAAAGGGCATTCATAAATATAAGTGTGTTCATTAGAGGGGTCGTTTAATTTGCTTTTAATTTAGCCTATGCAACAGCTGAAGTCCAATTACGCAAACTGGATTCAGTGTTGGAAAGACGTCAAAACGAGCCCTCACCACCCTCTCTTGGAATTTTATAATTGAGGAAACCCTAGGAATTAGGTTAAGGTTATTTTCCCCATCAGGGTACTTTAGTCGATTTGCGTGAGTGCATGTGTATTTTATCCTTGGTCAAGATTTTTTCTTTTTATTTACATTCAGCAGCTTTTTACTAAATTCTTGTCCTGTTCTTTTTTACTTTTCAAAACTGAACTTAATTTTTATTCATCTAAGTGCAAGGCTAAGTTCGAAATTGCGCTTAGTTTACCTAACCTTGATGATTGCCTTTTCTTAAACGTGAGCTCAGGACTCACAAAAGAAATTTACTTGTGACTTTTAAACTCTAACCAAATTCTAGCCTATAGGACCAATTTCTTCCACTTTAATTTAATTAAAAATTGGCACCTAGGATGTCAAGTGGTCTAATTTCCAGGTCTTAGACCTGGTTGAGAAGCCCGCTTTGATTTACGGGTGTCAATTCTTATATTTAAAGTGGAACATCTCGTATGCAACCAATTCCAAAATGGGAAGCGGCTTCACCTACCTCTCACCCTTAAGAGCGTCGATTCTCAGTTTTCGGGTCTGAGCCCGGTTGAGAGAGAACCTTTGCCCTGGCAAGTCACAGGCCAACCGGCTGCACCGTAAACTTGGGTAAGCCAGAATTTGTTTATGGCGAAAAGAACAAATATCTTCAGCAAGAAAAAAATTCTTAAATATAAAAACCTGAGTGATTGATAATCTTCTGGATATTTGTAAGTAATGATGATGCGCAAGACGGTGGGCGTCGTGGTATGCGCCTTGGCCGATTTGATTCTCGCTACTCAAGCCAGGTTTCTCAGAACTCCGTTCTCCCGTTGGGTTGGATCGCAAGTGAAGTCTCAATCGCCCCGTTTAGATCGAGTGGTTCCATGTAGCATCGATCCCGCTGGTCTTCCTACTCTTGAGAACTTGAATTTGTATCATTATCTCTGTTTATCTTTCTATTTCTCATCGGCTATCGCTTTTTTTTCCTCGTACAAGGCTGATGACGCGGGTTCATTGATTTTCAGCTAGCCAGCTGAGTTATATTCGCTGTCTAACTACTTCCTTATTATTGTTGGCGCGTTGACGTTTTGAACCATTTCAATGCCCCCCCCCCCTCCAAATTAGGAAATTTTCTGATTTTTTGAAATATTTTCTAATTACCCGTAGCGCGTGGACGATCATAAAGTTGAATTCCAGAGAATTGATTTTGATGTTGTGAGAATGTAGCCAGATGTTCTCTGTAGAAGGAACAATTTTATAATTTAAATTGAAAAAATAATTCTCATGGGTGCGTGTATCAATGCCCCCCCCCCCACAAATGTGTTTAAAAGCATTTTAAGAAGATTTGTGTTTATTATGTGAACAGTTTATTTAACTTTTGATTATGTTTTATATTATTTTTCATATTCGTCCTCCAGTAGTTATGTGCTTCCTTCTATCATCATTGAGTAGTATATTCCTCCAACTGTTTGTCCGTATGTTGCTTCGTCTGTCTCGTTTTCTTCTATATGGTTGTCCTGAGTTGTACTGTCTTGTTTTGCTGATTCATCATTGTTCTGTGTTGCAGTTAATTTGGTTTCCTTTGTCTTTTTTTCGTGTGCTGTTCCCGGACGTTTTCCCAGTCCATATCTTGGAGTTTGTATTGGTTTCTTATTGATGGGTATTTCTACGGTAGTTGATTTATATATTTTGTGTTCGATTGGTTCTGATATTGGGCTGGTGACAGTTTTTGTTTTTGCGTATTGAGAGTTCCATTGTATATTTATTTCGTTTGCTTGTACTTCTTTTCCTTTGGTTTAATTAGTCTGTGTCCGTCCATTTTTCGTCGTCACTCTGCTTGTCTGCACATTTATTTAATGTTTTTATGACATGATCTCACCTTGTTCTGTCAATTGCTACGTCTTTTTCCGACTTGCCTTCTTTAGCTTGTTACGCTTCTTTTACTTCACTATTGACCTTACGAATTTTGTTCTCGTAGGTTCAGATGCTCATGAATGACTGATTTAACACTTATTTACTCCTCACCAGCTCGTTGCTGCTTTTGTTTTCCTTTTCTACCTAGTGTTTCCTTTTCTAATTTCACATCTGTGGTTTTTTTTATAATTACAATTCTCGTTTATTTTTGTCGGCGATTTTGCACGTACTTATTCTATATGCGCTTATTTTCTAACTATAATTATAGTTTCTTAATCTACTATCTTTTTTTTTATTTTACTTTTTCTTCTGACTTTTTTCCATATCTTGTTTTTCTTTTGCTTATTACTACTTGGCTCATTTTGCCTTCCCTATTTTAACCATATTTCAAACTTTCTGGCTCATTCTGCCTTGCTTAATTTTTTTCTTATTGTATTTAACTTTATTTTGGCTCATTTTTTCCTCGCTTATATTTATACATTTTTATTTTGGTTTCGTTTCTCACTATTCCTATTCTTAATCGTTTTATGTTTTATTCGGCTCATTTTTGGCCTTATCCTTATTCACTAATTACGTAATTTCGCTCTTTTTTTACTTTGTACTAAATTTCGCTTTTGTTTATTTTTCCTGGATATCTGTATATTTTCTAGTTCTATTTTTACATTTTAATTTTACGTTAGTCTTTACCTTAATTCCTCGCCTTATCACAATCTTGTTATTATATTTTGTTGTTAATTACGGCTGTGCTCCTCTCTGGGTGTGTACCTTTTCGGATCCTGTGTCTGGTGCATTCATTTTTCTACTTCTTTTTCCGGGTTCCACTGGATAAACGCTTCCGGTGTTATCTCTTTTTTCAATTCAAATGGCCCTTTAATTTGGTGATCTTGGGCTTTTCATTGAAATTTTGTGCTCTTTTTTTGGCTTTTGACACAATATTTTTGTACGTGATTTCTATTTTGCTTTCATGGTCCATGTTTGGTATAAGTGGAGGTAGTTTCAGCCATCTTTCCCAGTCTCATTTTGGAGTATTATTTAAGTTGATTTCTATTGGTGTGAATTCAGTGGTCTCTTGGTGCGTCTCATTCATACAATTTTCAATGATTCTCACCCAGGAAAACCACGAATTGTGTTGTTCTCCAACTGAAGTTCTGAAAAATCTGGATAGTTCTCGATGAATTCTCTCTACTATGTTGCTCTGTGGGTGTCTGATTGATGAGAATAATGCTTGCATGTTTTCTTCTATTAGCATTTCCAACCATTTTTCCCCAGTGAATTGCGTGCCATGGTCAGTGACGATTTTTTATGGCTTTTCCAGCTTTGGAATATAATCATTAAAATGTTGTCCTATTGCTGCTTTTGCCGTGCTTCTTCCTATTGGATAAAGTCTCACGTACTTGCTGAATACGTATATCGTTGATAATATATATTTATATTCTCCTTTGGATGCCAGGAGTAGCCCATAGAAGTCTATTGAAAGAGTTTCCCCAGGTTTTTTCGGGGTGTAGTTTTGCATATCAGCGTAGCACGTCCGATTGGTTACTTTATTATTTTGAAACTCGTCACAGCTTGGTAGACGTTTCCTAATCACTTTGGCAAGATGTGGATAATAAAAGTATTAGTTTAACATTCTGAACACCCCTTGAGCCCCTGCATGTGCGTAGAGTTCATGGGATTCATTGATTATTTGGTCAATTATGCCCCTCGTGAGGCACAGTTTTGTTCAGCTTTTGTTATAAGGTGAATGAGATCGTTTATTACCTCGAATTTATTTGTCTTGGCTTCTTTTATATCTGTTCATCTTTGCTGCATTATGATGTCCTCTTTTTGTTCCTTTTCAAATTTCCTGAGCCTCTTTCTCAATTCTGATGAGGGTCTTTAAGCCAATCGGTGTAGCAATATTTTCCCTTCGTTTAAGTCTAATGGTTAGGATGATTCATGAGATGGTATCCTGCTTAGTGTGTCTGCGAGTATGTTCTTCTTTCCCTCGCCGTATTCTATGTTGAATTGGTAGTCTTGGATTGCCATGATCCACCTTGTCAGTCTCCCACTTACTAATTTACATGTTTTTAAGAAAGTTAGAGCTTTGTGATCTGTCCTGATGATTAGCTTTGCCCCTAGAACATATGATCGAAACTTCATAAGTGCCCACATGATGGCAAGGAGCTCTTTTTCTGTAGTGTAGTAGGACAATTCAGATCACTTGAGTGTTCTGCTTACGAAGGATAGGGGCAGATGTTCATTATTTTAATTGGTTTGGTGTAGTACTGCGCCTAGTGCCACATCGCTCGAATCTGTCTGGAAATAGAATGATTTTCCTAAATCCGGATATGTAAGTGTCACGTATTCACAGAATAGCGCTTTCACTTTCTTGAAGGCATCTGCCTTTTCTAGATCCCACACCCATCTGCTACCAATTCTTAGTAGTGCCAAGAGGGGCAAGATTTCTTGAGCGTGCTACTTTGTGAATTTAGTGTAGTAGTTTATAAATCCTAAAAAGCCTCTTAGTTCCTTTATGTTTCTGGGTTTCGGGAACTCGTGTATCAATCTAATTTTTTCTGGATCCCGTTTGATACCCAGCGGGGTTGAAACGTGTCCAAAGAATTTCACTTCTTGACGGAAGAAATGTGATTTTTGAGAATTCACTGTTACGTTATAGTCCTGGAAGCGCCGAAAAAGAAGTCCCAATTGGTCCAAGTGCTACGAATCATTTGTGGAGGTACAGAGCATGTCATCGAGAAACATAATAACGAAATTTCCTATTCCTCTTAATACAATGTCTAAAGCCCGTACAAGTGCTGCGGTCTTGTTTTTAAACCAAAAGGCGTTACACAAAATTCGTAGCATTTTCCTTCATATAGGAAAGCTGTATATTTCCGAGAATTGGGGTGCAACGGCACTTGCCAAAAACTACTTACTCAGTCTAATGTCGACATTACTTCAGTCCCTGAACGTCTTTGAAAGAGGACTTCTGTTGATTCTGCGCATTCATAATCGTTAGTCATTAATTCGCTTAATTTTCTAGAATCGAGACAGATTCTTACTGATCCGTCTTTCTTCTGAGTAATTACTTAAGGATTTATGTATCCACTATATGAGCGCTGAATTATTCCTAATTCTAGTAAGCTTTCTGAGTCCTGATTCACCTTTTCTCCGAGTAACCTCGGTACTGGGTACATTCTCATTAAGAAAGGTCGATTATCATTCACTTCTAGCTCGTCTTCGTACACGTGGATTCTGCCCGGGTTTTTAGAATGTACGTTTTCATATTTTTGGATCAGATTGTTGAACCTCTCCTTTTTGTCTATGTTCAGTACTGTGCATTGAGCAATTTTCTCTTTGATTTCGTAGTCAGTTATATCGAATTTAAATTAAGCATTATCGCGATTTTCTGCGTTATTAATTTCTTTTACAACATTTCGATAGGATTCTTCTGCTGCAAACTTTTTGCCTAAACATTTTAAATATTTCTCTTACTGAGAGTTTTCTTAGTCAAACATCAATCTAATTTTTTTTGGGCTTTCTTCCCATAATTTTATTTCAATTGTTTTATTTGCAACTTTTAATTATATTGTATTCTCTTCGAAGTCTATTTTACTTCTTAATCTTTTCAACATATCAACCCCTATCATGCATTCTTTGTTCAGTTTAGGTATGACTAAGAAAACGTATGTGCCTTCCAATTACTCAGTTTGAAATTCGCATATACCTGATTTTTTAATGTTACTGGCCTTCCTCCAGTGGTTCCTATAATACATGTACCTACTATTTGGTAACAATTCACATTCCTTGAAATTCTCGCTATTATTTTCGAAGAATGTTTCTGAAATACACGTAACTTCACAGCCCACGTCAATTAACGCCCTAGTATTCACACCTTGTACGCTCATTTGCAGTACTGGACACTTATCTAAATCCCTTAATATATTTTTTTCTTCATAATCTAAGAGATCGTTGCGCACGTCTAGTGGGAGAGGTTTTGTTATGTTTTTTGGCCCCGTATTTGCCTCTATTAAGCACTTTGCTACCAAAACGAGGCTTGAGCGTTTCCCGACCCATTTTGCCCATTTCTCTCTTCATAATTCTGGACCTCTTCCCGAATACACCTTCCATTTTATTTATGTTTGTCCTTGGACTCCCGTTGGTCGGATTGTCCATTTTCCGGACTTACAGCTTCTGGTCTAATATTTTCACGCCTATGAACGCCATCTTCTACATTCGATTTTCATGATTTCCGTTGTAGAAATTTCTAATATTTATTTGATCATTTGTTTCGGGATTTTCCCTTTTATTATATATATCTCCATAGTTTCTTCTCTCTTGACCATTATAATTTCAATAATTATCGTGGTCATCGGGTTGATTTGGATACCCTTGAACATTACGATTCCTATTTTCGCGGTGGGGTTGACAGTTTTCACAATTAGTCCTTTGAGGATCGTTCCCGAAACTTTGATTATGATACCCGAGTGCACTTTCACGTCGCTGATGTCGGTTAAAATGTCTATAATCATGACGAGTTTCTCCTCTGTAATAATGATTTTTCTCATTCGAGTAATAATTATCATACGCCGGGTTATCTCGCAGTGAATGGTATTCCTTATTATTTAGTGGTCCAGATTGGTCCACACTATCCAAGAATACGATCTATTCTTCGCATGTTCGCATATTCCTAATCCTAAAGCTGGCTCCAACATCTTCGGTAAAGTGTCTGGATAGACTTACAATAATCTCATAATCAGAGGGTGGTGGAATTAGGTTTCTCGTCTGATTTATCATTTTAATAGCGTACTGAGAACTAGTAAGTTTGGCTGGTATGAAACACAGTTTTGTTTTCTTTCGTCGATATTCAAATTTATTTGATTATTAAGAGTTCTTGAAGCTGAGTCCATTTGGCTTATTAATTTATTTTCTGCTTTTACCGACAATTCTCTATTTTTATGTATCATAGTCGTAATTTTATTCTGATTTCTAATGCTATAGATTGAGTTCGCCTGAACTTTTTGGATGTCTTTTATTAACTGATCTAA
Organism: Andricus grossulariae; assembly: GCA_011634705.1. Taxonomy (NCBI): domain Eukaryota; kingdom Metazoa; phylum Arthropoda; class Insecta; order Hymenoptera; family Cynipidae; genus Andricus; species Andricus grossulariae. The sequence continues at coordinate 24,535,059 of JAABKJ010000755.1, forward strand.
CTCGTTCTCGGTATCTTCGATTTCAATTATTTCCGATTGGGACTCACTTTCTGTCTCTTTTTCAGGCCTATTGCCTATTATTTCTATTTCAACGTCTAGCATTTTCAAACTCAGTTTCCTCTAAGGTAGCATTCGTTTCCAGAAGCTCTCCTAAAGAACTTAGCATCATTGATTTAGATTGTTTTATTTTCTGGATTAGTTTCTTCTGAGATTTATTGTCATTATTCTCTTGGTTATCCATTTTTCATGTTTTTAATTTAAAATTTTAAATGATGAGAGTTTTTCTTTTGATTTACTGTCAATTGTTGTTTTAAGTCCTTTTATTCTTAGTGATCTAGAAACTTTATCTTAGGAATTCAGGGTCTTTTTCGGTGAATGTATTATTATTCTTCTATTTATTAAATTAAATCCAAGATATGTTCTTGGGAATTATCACTTATTCCGATTTTATTTTCGTATTTTTATTTTATTTTATTTTAGAAATTGTCAGATTTGACTTTGTTTTTAATTAGATTCTACCGATAATGATTCGTTGCTTTGCTTTGTGTTGTTGCATGGGTTGCGTTGACGTTATTTCCGTTGTTGTGATACCGATGGCCAGGCGTTCATTCTTTCCGATTTATGACTCTATTATGTGAGGTAATGAGTTTCGGCGTTCGCGTGATGCGGCTCACCACGGTTGACGAGACCTCCCTTTCGTCTACTCAAATTTCTGTTTTTTACGTTCGCTGCTATTTCGATCGTACGCGATGACGTTCCTGCGACTCTATACCGCTTTTAAAAACTCAAGTGTCCCACCAGGGGTACCAGTTGTAACATTACTCAATCGCAGGTAAATGAGATCGTACAGAAAATGATACAGCTGTTCCAAGTTGACTGTATTTGATTGATTTTAGAATTGCGTTTCATTCACTCTTAATCTCGACTTAGGCATTTCGAAGGCTAATTTATCCCAGGAATAGTTTGTTTTACTTTTAGCTTTAATGTATATGTCGCATTTTCACGGCTTTCATAAATATAAGTGTGCGTGAGAGGGGTCGTTTCATTTGCTTTTAATTTAGCCTATGCAACAACTGGAGTCCAATTACGCAAACGGGATTCAGTGTAGGAAGGACGTTAAAAATAGCCCTTACCACCCTCTCTTGGAATGTCATAATAAGAGAAACCCTAGGAATTAGGTTAAGGTTATTTTCCCCATCAGTGTACGCAGCGATACTCTTCAAAATGCGTAAGTCTTGAAGTTGAAAGTAGTTCGCAACTAAAAATTCGCGTGATATGAAGTTTTCCTGCGACCTAATCTCGACAAAGGCCAGAGACTCTATAGAATTCAAGTCATTTCTGTTCCGATTCAATTCAATTATCAACCGATTAACAAATCGTAAATGGAAATCTTAGTGAGGATGCGGACCAACTGAAGCGCGGACAGAATCACGAGAAACGCCAGTTTGCCTGATTTCCTAGAAGCATTTGAGAATAACGTCAGTCGATTTGCGTGAGTCCATGTGTATTTTATCCCTAGTTAAGGTTTTTTCGTTTTATTGACATCTAGCAGCTTTCTACTAAATTCTCGCCCTGTTCTTTTTCATTTTTCAAAACTAAACATCATTTTGATTCAGCTAAGTGCAAGGCTAAGTTCAAAATTGCACTTTTTTTACCTAAACTTGATGATTGCCTTCTTTTTTAAACGTGAGTTCACGACTCACAAAAAAAATTACTCGTGACTTTTAAATTCTAACCAAATTCTAGCCTATAGGACCAATTTCTTCTGCTTTAATTTATTTGAAAATTAGAACGTGGGTTGTCGAGTGGTCTAATTTCCAGGTCTTAGCCCTGGTTGAGAAGCCCGCTTTGATTTACAGGTGTCAATTCTTATTTTTAAAGTGGAACGTCTCGTCTGCACGCAATTCCAAAATTGGAAGTCGGTTCATCTATCTGTCACCCTTAAGACCGTCGGTTCTCAGTTTCCCGGTCTGAGCCCGGTTGAGAGACAACCTTTGCCCTGACAAGTCACAGACCAACCGGCTGCACCGTAAACTTGGGTAAGCTAGAATTTGTGTATGACGAAAAGAATAAATATCTCGAGCGAGAAAAAAATTCTTAAATATAAAAACCTGAATGATTGCTAATCTCTTGGATATTTGTAAGTAATGATGATGCGCAAGACCATGGGCATCGTGGTAAGCGCCTTAGCCGATTTGATTCTCGCTACTTAAGCCAGGTTTCTCAGAACTCGGTTTTCCCGTTGGGTTGGATCGCAAGTGTAGATTGAGTGGTTCCATATAACATCGGTTCTGCTGCTCCCTCTCTACTCTTGGGGTCGGGTTGTGCACGCGTTCATCGACTTTCCGCTTGCCTTACTGACCTATGTTTCTGAACTTGAATTTGTATTATTATCTCTGTTTATCTTTCTATTTCTCATCGGCTAATGCTTTTCTTTTCTTCGTACAGGGCTGAGGACGTAGATTCATTGATTCCCAGCTAGCCAGCTGAGTTATATTCGCTCTCTAATTACTTTCTTATTTTGTTTGGCTCGGTGACGCTTTGAACTGTCTCAAATTAGAATAACAGAACTTCGTAACAATATAAATTTTAACCCAAAATACCATAGAGTCAGTAGCAAACACTTCATTAATTACCATAATGGTGACTTTAACTTCATCGATTGGGATAACATTGAAGTATTACATCAATAACCTAATTATTATAAAAGATGTTTTGCGGAATTGGTTTTTATCAAAAAAGTAGGTGACAAAAGTATAAAGAAAACCACTGACTACGATCATCACAACTCAGCATATAGTATGATCTTGCACTTTCTGTCATGACCTTCACGTCTTATAAAAAGTAACAAAATTATAAGAAAATTGTGAAAACTGTACAACAACAATGATGACCTTCCATGTTCTAATACTATGACATTACTTCCAAATAGCATAAATAATATCATAAATTCATTTTAAGATACCACCATTGCGCCTGTTGAATACTAGCTTCGCTACGCACTTGTGATCATGTTGTAAATATTTATGCACTGTTGGAGCACTCTCTGAGACCGTAAGTTTACGGACTTGCGCTCTCTGATACAAAATGTTATTCAAAATATTTTACCAGTTTTAAATATTTTTCTACCACCAATTTTTCTTAGCTTACAAACTGGTTTTTAAATATACAATAGTAATGTAATAGTTATTCATAGTTACAATCAAAATAGCTTCTCAACAATTCTAACCTCAAAATAATGTTAGGCATATTTTTCTATTCAATCAATAAAAAATAATGTCTTTACTATTTACTTCTTCATCCAAATTATTTATTTTTTGTTTACAGTAAAAAATCTCCAGCATTGAACACTTTAAATATTTTGAATTGAAAAAAAAATTAATATCATGATCGTCGAATTTGACCAATTTTTATCTAGACAGAGAAATGTTCCTTATCATCTTGGTAAGCAAACTCTTCCAAACATGCTTAATATCTATTATATAAGATATAGTTTGATTAATAAATATCATGTTACTCTACATATAGTGCGCCTGATGAGGGTAGCGGTACGTTACCGAAACGTTGCAGCTCATAACATCTTTTGAATGAAAGTCTGGACGTATTGTTTTTGAAAATTGGAAAATATAATTCTTTTTAATCCCCAATAAAATTTCATTCTTCATTCCGGGACGTAAAAAATGTTGGATAGAACATCTCTCCATAAATTAGACGGAATTACACAATTGTTAATTTTATAAAGAATATTTTTCATTACATTTTTCGAAATAAAAATAGAATATTCCGTACAACATTATAATTAAGTAAGAATTGCGCATTTTTTACGTGAACAGAAAGCAGAAACATGTAAACCTCTAGATAAGTAACAATTTTGAACTGAAATATTTTTTTTTAAAGTTTGCCTTCAACAATCCTCCAAAGTTAGTTACAATTCACAATGAAAATATTTTTCTCGAGTTGAAAAATCATTTTTCAAAATGCTCATTTTTGAACTTCAGATAACTAGTGTACATCCTGAAATAGTAAAATAGATAGACTTTGAACAATATGAACATGTATCAGTACATGTTTAGTTTTTAATATTTTATTTATTTATATATTTTTTATCTAAAAGACCACACTGCTCAGTTTCGTTAATGTTAATTATAACTTTTAATTTTTTGGAATGCGTAATTAGACATTTTTCACTGTAAACGTTTCAATTTTTAAAGTGTACAATTTTTACTGAGTATAACAATTTTGGTACGAATAGCTGGATTTTTTTGGTACGAATTTCAGGACGAAGGGGCTCTATACACCGAAATTTTTGTACGAATAGCTGGATATTTTCGGTACATGTAGTAGACTGTAGACACTTCGAATTTAATAATATTTTCGGTACATGTAGTAGACTGTAGAAACTTAAAATTTAACAATTTTAATTCAAGTTAAATTATCAAACTAATATAACGGAGAATTTAATTCTCAATTCATATTGACTTCCCAGTGGGCACACAATTTGGCGACGTACTTACATCGTTAAGACATCTTTACGACAACTTTACGACATCCTATGTCCATGTCGTTAAGGCGTCTTTACGATGTCAGAAGTGACCCGCCCTCTCGCCCGAAATATATACTCAAGGACACTTTTCTGCATTGAGTTCTAGGTGCTTTGTTAGAATTTTAGATTTTAGATCTCAGACTAGCCAAAGATATAACTGATTTTTAAGATTTTCAAAAAAGGCACAAGAAATACTGTTCTGAGTCTTTATGGATTTATACGTTTCATGAAATTCTGCGTCGAATGATATATACTTTGAAGAGACCATTTTTGACACCTCATGTATATAGTAATATTTATTTTTCTCTAGAGTTTATTGAATAACCGAGTGATTAAGAATGTGAATTGTCATTAAGTAAGTAAATCCCCTAAAGTAACTATTTTTGGAAGTTCTTTAAAACAATATTGCGAAAAAAATCAAAATATTTCGATGTATTATTAAGTTATAAATATGTACATATTCATATTAATCAAAGTTAAACAAAATTGCAATCAATTTTAACTGTGAACATTTATGAAAGTATCAGAAATATATTTGTCTTCAATTAAAGAAACCGTTTCTTTAGCATAATTTCTTTATTCAATCGAAAGAAACTTCCAAATAAGGAAAATCATCTCAGATTAAAGAAAACTCGTTATTCGAACAAAAAACCATTTCTTTGAAACAAAGAAATGTCTTTGGATCAAATGAGGCCGTGGTACAAATAGGCTGATCTTTTTGGTACAAATAGAACTGGAAAATGGTCTATTTGTACCGATATTTCGGCACAATTGACCTGATTTTTTCGGTACTTGTAGACACTTCCATCAAATAAACTTTTCTGTGACTGAGAGCCAATGAATATATTTCTTTAATTCAAAGAAATTTTCTTTGAACTGACGAATATTTTCCCGATTGTTCATAGTGAAATTTTTTTTACACTTCTTAATCTTTGAGAGTAATATTTGTTACAATCTATCGAAAATTTAACTGGTTTGTTGAAACTTCGTATTTTTGAACAGAGAATTCATCCTTTTCGGTTGAAAGTTAATCTGTTGGTGGAAAAGTCATCTTTTTCACTTCATGTTCATGTTTACGGTTTAAAAAGTTGAATGCTTTTCAAGACCTTCGACTTTGTAGCTAAAAAACTCAACTATTTTTTTGAAAATGAAAACTCATTCGACATGAAATCTTAGGAATATGGTACCAACATTAATGTTATTTAAAAGAATTTATTTTCTTATTTGTTTTACATTCTCATCATTTATGATGGAGAAAGTGTTGGAATCGTCCGAAATTCCACACCTCAGTTTTTAAACGAATTTCAACGTTTCGAGACCCCCTGAAGCTGACAATGTTTTGGCGATATCGTCTGTTTTAATTGTTTGAAATTTTTTTAGAATATTTAAATGAGTTTTGTGCAATTTAAAAAACTTCCCCTATATTATGTTACCTAGCTAATCCTGTCCAAATCCGTTCGAATTACTCGTGTGACAAAATTTTATTTTAAACCTTTTTCAAATTTGAAAAAAATCTCAAAACAATTTTTGAACATTTTTTAGAATATACATACAGCCTTTGCACATTTTTTGAAACTTTTTATGAATTTGACTTAAATATTTAAGGGCCATTTGAAGTTGAAATCCTTTATTTAAACTCGAGGAAAACCTATAGGTTCTAAATCGAGTACGAATCTCCTATATTCATCCTATAGTCCGTATACCTGGTTATATCCAATCGATTTTGGGAATTTCCTCCTTTTATGGTCTATTACTCTATTGAGTCTATGGTAGGAAAACTCAAAGAGTAGAATGAATGGATAGGTAGGAGTGAGCCGAAAATAACGAATATAAGAATTGCATATTATTACAGTTGAAACTTGCAATGAAGTTTTCGAGAAAACTCAGAAAGATGAAAAAACAACTTTTCGGGTTTCGCCGAAGCCGTACTTAATCTCCGAACGCGAGGAAAGAACGGTTCGTAAAAAAATAATACCCTACGGGAAATCCAGACGATTTCTGGATGAGATTGTCTAGGAGCATATCACCTAGAATGGACCCCTTTCTAGATGATACTAGACGAATGCTAGACTCAAAAGGGTCGCAGGTAAAACATACTAGACGCCGCTAGATGAACGCTAGACGAACCGTTGACAAGGCTACCGTCATAAAATTGCCCTAGACGTTCGTAGACGAGCTGAGTCTAGAATGTATCAAGAAATAATCTGGATTTTCGGTAGGGTAAGAACACTCTTACCGTCCAGCCAAGAATCAAGTCTATATTAAGGCAACATAACTACATTTGCGGGTACGCAGAGCATATAATAAACCTCGAAGCACAAGAGGACCCTCAATTTAACAGACATTATAATTCTTCATAATTTGTGTAAGCGTGGTCGAGACCGTAACTGCGTTGGGAACTGACAGCTCGTTAATAAAGAGCATACGGCGCGGACAGCCAACATCTTCCAGCCACCAAAGAAGCAGGACTGGAGGATGGCACGTAACCAACACGGCGCATCAGTCCCGCGTATGCCATGGTACCATTATCGGACGGCCATGTTTTACCGAAAAAGTGGGGAGGTGCCACAACTAGCAGTCATTTTCCATCGTCGGGACCACAGCACAGCGCCATTGCCGGACGGCCATGTTTCACCGACGAAGTAGGGAGGTGCCACAACTAGCAGCCATTTTCCATTGTCGGTACCATAGCACAGCACCATCACCAGACGGCCATGCCTCACCAACCAAGTGGGGGGTGCCACAACTAGCAGCTATGTTTGACCGTCGGCATTATATCTTAACGCTACGACCGGCGGCGAGTAGCGGTACGGAGTCGATCTCCGAGTCAGGCCAACCCAACCCTGCAACGCCACACCATTAAGCTCCACTAGCAGTGTCGAAGGCAGTACGTAACAGACTCGACCAGCCCTGTACCACGGCATGGCTGAACAACGGCGCGCTGCTAAGGCCCAGTAAACGTCCATGTTCAAGCCAGCGCGTGAGGACTAATGGTAAGCAAGCAGTAAAGGTACGAAGGCACTCATTGGCCGGGATCGACAAGCAAGCCTTCTTCACTCCAACCGACCAATCGACAGCCTCGACAAGAAACTAGCAGAGTCGAGAAGGAAGGAAGCGGAGAGGAACGCCGGACCTGTCACTTGTGCTTTTTGACTTGGAGGCAGTGTGTCCGGTGAGATCGGAAAATACCAAAAGAGGCGAAAGGATAAAAAGAGCCTAGAATACAAAGTAGAAACAAAAATGGATAGAATGAAGAGTACGCACGTTGGCTGCAAGGTAAGTGCCTCAGTATTAGCTTTCAAAGTGTTTTTAGCTTAAACTTTTGACCTCACGCAATGTGACTCTTTGAGACCGCGTGTGTTAAAAGTTAAGAATAGTGCCGACCGAGGCTCTCTTGACACCCGGAAGTGGGGCACGCCCGACTCGAAGCCTGACGACAGACAGTTGAGGCGGGCGTTCCTCAAGAGAACCGTTTGTGTGGGCACGCGGTAATGCACGTGGTGCACACGCGGGCGTCTCGGGCGGCCATTTTCGAAGCAACGGGTCTCTCTGGCGACCAGTCGCCCATTTCTGGAACCGCTCAAATTAACCAAGATTTTTCCTTTATAGTTGATAAAATAAGTGAATTAATGTAGTGTTTTTAGGCTAATAAATATTATTTCTTATTGTGACTTTCAAAAAAGAATCGTAGTAATTTGATAACCGTCACTCTCTAACAAATTCTCTCTCGCTCAAGTGATCCAACCCCTCTTCTCGTGCTGGACAGCGAGTGAGCTAGTCAACCTAGCAGTTGCGACAGGACCGGAACCAGCGGAGCTCGGATAGGGAAACCTATCTGGCGCCGCGGGGGGGGGGGAATAACGAGCTTCGTGGGTTGTTCGTGAGTCAAAAGGGTGTGACTCATGAACTCGGTTGACTCCGGTACTTTGTGTCGCAGCCGATAGGTAAGTGGCAGCCATTTCATATAACCAGGTTTACCAATCCTGGGCCATCCCCGGCCAGGACGTGGTTAGCCGTTGAGCACACGAGGAACTTGGAGAACCTTGTTATAAACTTTAAAACATATCGAAGAAGAAAATAGAAAAGTTTGAAGTCTCCTTTTTTATTTCGCAGTATTTTACAGAATATTAGGAAAGAATTGAAGTTTTAAAGAAATAAAAAAATATTTCATTAAGTTTCGGAAATCTTTTCAAGTTTTAAAATATTTTAAATATCTCGAAAGCTTTTTAAATTTGCAAAATCTTTTGAAATTATATTAGTTTACCCTAACATTTTTTTGAATTCTGACAAATTTCCTTAAAATCTTCCAGATTCCTTTTTGACAATTTTTGAAAAAATTACTCTTAATGTATGTAATTTTTTTTTCTAAATCTTCAAAAATTTACATTTTCATACAATTTGTAATTTTTACTTATATTGCGATTGACCGTTTTTTTTAATTACTGTTCTTAACGAAATTAATAAAAATTGGGATTTGATGGGTATGATTGGAAAACCGGTATGAAATATTAAGGGATTTTATTTGATATAGAAATAATTAAGATGAGCTTTTTGGATAATTTTAGTAAATGTTTTTATTTGTTATAAAAAAGAAATTTCATAGATTATTCAATTTTCACTAATGAAAGGAGAATTTAGATCGAGTAATTTTTTCTCCAAACGTTCATGGATTTACTTTTAGATATTATATTAATTTTTTTAACATAAGTTCTATTATTCATACCTGTAGTTTTCTATAAATAATCCCTGATGACGGAAAAAGAATAAGGAAAGAGTGAGAGGTTGGTGTTGGTAGACTCTTTCCTTTTCTCCCTTTATTTCATTTGTTATGTAATTGTCTCTAATGATTCGGAAAGGAAGTCGTATTGTAAATCTAGTTTTAATTTGTGAATTCTTTCATGCTCTGATTTAGATGCGTTTAATTATTCATAAGAAAGCAGGTTTCATTTCGACCTTAAATGAATATTGATTTTTCTTATAAAGCTTATCAACGAACTGTCTATTTTTACGGAATTTTCTGTAAGATTAGTCTTAGCTTTATACTTAGTTACTCTTGCGGTTAGTTTTCTGCTCGCTTTTCGCGTGTTTTCTTTTTTCGAGAATTTTTGTATCATATCAATGTGACATCATTAATATACGTCAGCTTGACATTTTATAAAATTGTCTTCAACAATAAATATCTACAATCCTTTCATTGGACTTCCTTCTCTACCTCGTGTGGTTATGCTAAAAATATGAATTTTTGTTTATAGCGTTTTTGATGAATAAAAATAATACTCCTATAAGTCATATTTTAGACTTTTAACGTATCTCGCGTCTTTTGCCGTAATATTGGAATTTTTGACGTTTGCATATGCATATCCATTTTGATAAATAAATTAAAAACGAAGAGTTCTGTCGAAAAATGTTTTAAAGAAATTTTGTAGGAATTTCTGAAAGCTGAAATTTCTCCACAAACGTTTCCCGGTATTTAGACTTGTATGGCTCAAAATTTCCCGTATGTTGCGTTGTTTTGTTCAAAACTTGATTTTTTTCATAGTATTTTCGATAAATAAAACCAAAATGACAAATTCTATCAAAAAATGGTTCAAAGCATTTTTAAGGACTGTTTGAAAGCTGCAATTTACCCATACAACTTTTTCCGTACCTCACGTGGTTTTGCCGAAAATTTGAATTTTATATTTTTGTATAGTTTTTTCTAAAAATAAAACCGAAATGACAAATCCTAACAAAAATTGCTTAGAAGAAATTTTGTATGATTTTTTGCATAGTATTTTCGATAAGCAAAACCAAAACATTAAGACTTATCACAAAATAGTTGAGAGATAAGTTGTAGATATTCTAAAAAGCTTTAATTATTCTTTCAAACTTTCTTCACGTATCTGTCGTTGGTTAACGAACTCGCTCTTTCTTTTAGGATACAACAAAAATGTGCCAAAGCTCGAATATTTAAACCGTTCATTTTTTCAAGAGTTACACCAGAGACCCTATTTAGTAACAGTCTCGGGAGTTGTCTGCAAATGATATTTTTACTAAATTGGAGGAATCGAAACGTAAACATTCAGGACCGCCTGAGCCGTTTCCATAACATTGTGCAACATATTCGACCGAGTGCCCTTCACAGCGCCTTCAGACTATGCTACTGGTGTTTTTGAAGCTAGATTCGCAACTGTCTCTCACCATGACCCCTGAGAAAGTGCGTGGGCCAGCAGTTCTAGGAATTACAAAATCAGGGGATACGAGATCGGGGTTCTGGGTATCATGCTTACGGACATACCGACATATTGACCGAGATGCAGACAGACATATAGACAGACGGACAGACCTCGTCGCCAAAACTTTATTTTGGGTTCAGGGGGTCTCAAAACGTGGAGATCCATTCAAAAACTAAGGTGTGAAATTTCTGCCTATTATAATACTTTCTCAATCATAAATGATGAGAATGTAAAAATGATTACATAATTTACCGAGTGAAGACTTATTTTATGCATCAGAATATCAATTTTAATCACAAATTCAAGTTAAAGTTTTTAATTTTCAAATCTAAAATTATTCCAATTAGAACGATTTCCATTTAAAATGATTACTTCTAATTTAAAATAAAATTTCCTAATTTTGAAAGTTTCAAATAGAAATCATTGAGCATTGAAGGCTTTTAATCAGAAATTATATAACATTTGTCGGTTAAATTCGATTTTGTTTAACTTTGAAAGAGATACTCATTTAAAAGATCAATTTAATAAATTCTGAAATTATTTTATTTTTCTCGTTGCGAAATAACAGCAAATCCTTTCTAACCTAGGATCAGTATTGATTAATTTGCATCAAATTATTTGATAAAATATTACTGTAAGGAAATGAAAATGTAATAAATGTTTCCTTGTCCATTTTAAAGAAACATTTATATTATTTTTACTAAATACACCGGAATGTGAAATATCAATTGGAAAAATAAATATCTAACTAATTATAAAATTAGCAATAAAATTAATTTATGTGGCAAATCTTTAATATTGTGACTAATTTATTTCAAGTGCAAATAAAATAAGGTGTAGAATCGCAAAAGTATTATTATTTTGAGAAAACAGGGGAAAGCTGCGAGGAACCAAGGATAATAGATTTGAAATCATTACCCTTCGAGTAGCAGAGCAACGATTTTACCTATAGAGAAAGAGTTGAGGAAGGTAGTACGAAGAGAGCTGTACCTACGCACCGCACGAAAGTAGTTGCTATATATATTGTTCCCCCACTCCGCCGCCACTTACCACATCTAGGTATATACTATCTTTTATTCCACAGTCGACTGAAATGGCCACCTTTCGCCACTGAAAATAGAGGCGAAAGTAGCATATATTTCCCGTAACCTGTATCTGCGGGGCGAAAGTAAAATTTGCGGAACGAAAATAAAATCGGCTTTTTTCCTTTTTTTGGCCGATGGTTGCAATATTGAAAATTTGAGTTGCTCCGTGTCAAACAGAATTCGAGCCGCGCACAAAGCTATAAAAAATGCGCCGGACCCGCTTTTCAGGGCTAAAAGGTTACCACGGTTGAGAGTGGAATAAAATACTTCATATAACACGGGACAAAAGTAGACTTCTTTCTCCCGCGGGAAAAATCTGCTCCTATTGCTCCTTGTTACATAATGTACTATGGTTGTATCAACATCAAAGATGTTTGGTTGTGTTCCTATGTGAGTACTTCTATCTTGCTTTATTGGTTACACTTCACGCAAAGCCCTCAATACAGTGACTGTAGTGTTTTCTCTATTTTCTATTCCTTTGCTCTGAATTGTGTTCACCGCATTTATAGCATGATAATTGTATTTTTAAATTATATTTTAATTATTGATTAAAATGTAATGTATATTATAACTAAAAATGATAAATTTTTTGACAAAAAATGAAATAGTTAAACTGTCATTTAAATTAAGTAATTCTTAGCCTATGAAGTACTTTAATTTTCGATCAAATACTTGCATTTTATATCAGATAGTTCAATGTTCATTCAAAACATACGAATTTTGTATAAAACATTTGAAGTTTGAACAAAAAAAGTCATTTTCAATCCAAACAGATTAACTTTTTGGGAACGAAAGGATTCGAATTTTCGATATAATAAATCAATTTTCAATAAAATAGTTACATTTTCAACCAAAGTAATGAATTTTCTACAAAAAGATACAAGCCGTCAACAAAGTACTAACAATAATTAATTTTTCAAAAGAAATAAAGTAGTTCTGCTTTATTCATAATGTGCACCCTAAGGGTTAACATGACCTCCGTTTCTTACGAGACCACCTACAAACTTTCTATTATCTTATCCTTACTATGTACAAATATTTACAACTATTTACATCAATTCTTATGTGTATCTCCTTACTTCTATATTAATATATCGCAATTTTACCGTCGGAAGAGTCAGTGAGCGAGCGAGTGAGAGCAAGTACATCTTAATCTACTTATACTACTACATAATAACTTTAAAAAGTTCTTTACGCATTTTTCCACTTTCATTTTTTCTCAGTCGCCCCTTTAGCCCCCTCCAACTCCTTCAGCCACTCCTCGCCCATTCCATCCTCCCCTAGAATCTTTACCAAATTCCCTTGCCAGCTTCCCTTATTTTCCATTCCTCCCCTACATCCTGCCCTTACATGCTGCCATATTTCCTCCTTCCATTCGCATTTCCTGCACTTTCTGTTCTCTTCCTTTTTCCAATACATTCCCGCCCTTACCTCATTTCCCAATCTAAAGCTTGCTATTCTGGTCCATCTTCTCTCTCTCCATCCCTTTTCTAAATGCTTTGGTACACCTTTCTTTTTTATCATCTCATACTATTTATTATATTTTGATTCCTCAATCATTCCCCATCTTTCCATTAATTTTCTTTCCTTGTCCTTTCCCACCGATTCTTCATGGCTAACTCCATTCCTTCTCCTATATCTCTAGCACTGAAAAACTCCCTCCTTTCTTCTTCCCATCTTGTTAGTTCTACCGCTCTCCTTCTCCTTTCTTCTACCTCCTCCAAACACTTCTTCGCTAACTCCTCTCCGTTTCCTTTCCTTAACTTCGTCTCAAATTTCCATGCCCTCTTACTCGCTCTAGTACTTAATTTATCCCTTTGCGCTTCTTCTCTCACCATATATCCAGACGTCATCGAGTTTACCCCTAGTGTCTACCTTATATAGCTTTCTCAAATCTTTCTTGAACCTTCTTTTTCCTATCCCCCATATCTGTTTCATTATCCCTGCCTAGTTCATTCTTTCTTTCTTTCCCCTCCTTTTCTAAACCTCATTGTCGTTGTCTTTTCCACATGTAAGTTCAACTTTTTCCCATCAAAGTATTTCTCCAGTCCTGTAATTAAGCCCGTAATCCCTCCTTCATCCTCTTCCATCAACACTATATCGTCCGCGTATGCCAGTGAATATATCTTCTCCTCTTCCATCCTAACTCCTCCCCATCCCTTTCTCTTCATTTCTTCTTCTAAGCCTGAGAATAGTATATCAAATAAAAGTGGGCTCAGAGAGCATGCTTGCCTTACTCCTCTCACTAACCAAAAACTTTCTCCTACTTGCTCTCCTACATTTACTCTGCTTTTTGTCTCTCTGAAGATTTCCGATACCCTCATCATTAAGCCCTCTCGTATCCCCCTTTTCACCATTACTTTTTCTATACTGACTTTGTTCAATGAGTTAGACGCCGCTTTTAAGTCCGTGGATATTGCTATCATTGCCCCTATCTCCCTTTTAATGCTTTTATTTATCAGATAATTCAGCACATACATGTTGTCCATCGCCCCCATTCCTTTTATAAACCCAATCTGTTTCGGCGGCTCTATCTTTTCTTCCTCAACTTCTTTATTCTATCTTTTCTTCCTCAACTTCTTTATTCATTCTCTCCGACAAAAGAGTTACATATAATGTATACAATGTTGGCATTAGCGTCACACCCCTATAATCTTTAACCTCCTCCCCTCTGTCTTTCTTCGCAATGAGTGCCACTGCTCTTTCTTTCCATAACTCTGATCACCCCTCTCTATACCAGGTGCCTTTCCATCTTTCATTATTCCCAACACCTTGACTATTTCTTCCTTTGTTATGGCCTCTTCCTTATCCCTTTCTCTACCATATTTTCCTCCTATCCTAACTTTTCTCTCTACCCCTCCTAGCAAATCCATAAAATATTTTTTCCATTCTACCGTTTCAATATCCTGTTTTACTCTTTTTCTTCTTTTTCTCTCTATTAACTACCTTCCAAGCTTCTTCCGTCCTAGCCTTCTTCGCATCTTCCTCAAGCCTTTTATTTTTCTCCTCTTTGTTTTGATCACACAACTCAGTATACGCCATCTTTTTTCTCTTATATTCTTCTCTACTTTTTTCTTTTCTCCATTTCCTTCATTCCTTTCATACCTCCTTCTTTTTCTCTTCACATTTCTCATCCCAGCCACTTCTATTCCCTTCTCCTCTCTCATTTTGATATCTGTGACATTTTCTTTATACTGTTGTTTTTCTTCCATTGACCCGTCCCCTTTTCCTGCTCTGTTTACTTTTTTCCCCTTCTTCTTTATATTGCTATTACTTTTTTCTCCCTCTAATGTCACAATTATGGGAAAGTGATCCAAATTTATATAATTCCCGACCTCTAGCTTTTTGACCTCCTTTTTTACCTCATCGTCCACTATCACATAATCAATTAGTCTTCCCCTTTCTTCTCCTGAGCGTGCAGATTCCCCTTCCTCATTTCCATCTATATTTTCGTTCAAGATAAACCATCCCAACTCCTCCAAGCTCTTTAATAATTTATTTCCTACCCCATTAACTATCTTGTCTTTGGATTTTCATCTTGGCTCTTCTCCCCATTCCCTTCCTCCTCTATCTCCTGTTCTCGCATTAAACCCCCCCCCCTATTATGAGCCTAATATCTTCTCTATTTTCTTTCATCATTTCTTTCATCTCCCTTGATTTATCCTGCATATCACGGTTCACATAATCCCCCACGATCTTCCACTTCTCAACTCCCATCTTTATCTCTTCCACTATTAACCCTTCTTTTGTTTCATTTCTCTCTTTCTCATCGTTTCCTATTGTACATTCGTTCCTTTCTCCCATCACCATTCCTCCCATTGCTCTGCCTTTTTAATTCTTCCCCTTTGTATTTTGAACTTGCCATTTGTAACCTGGCAACCTTCCCCTTACTCTTTCCCATCCCTTTTCACCTAGCCACGTCTCCATCATTAGCACTCCATCCCATGGTGTCAAATTTCTCATAAACTCCCTATCCTTTCTCTCCAATCCTACTATATTCCAGTAACATATCCTCCACTCTACCCTACCTTTGTTTCCCGACTCACTTTGATTCTTACTATTTCTTATTTTCCTATCTTTCGTTCCTTTCTCTTCTAGTTTCCCGGCACCTCATTTCTCACTATCTCTTCCCTTTCTTCGTCACAATCCGACCATACTTCTTCTAGCTGTATTCTGCCGTATTTAACCTACTTTACTTTTCCCTTACTTCTTTTCTCTTCCGCTATATTCTTTAACTTATAATGCATCTTCCTTTTTACGTAGTATTATTTTTTCTCCTGTTTGAGTTTCCTTTCCTACACTTCGCATTTCCTCTATCTCTAATTTAGCATCTATCCTTTTTAGCACATTTTCCACTCCATCCTTCAATTCCTTCCTTCCTAATCTTAGACCCTTTATCTCTATGTTTCTTTTTTTTCATCTCTTTCTTTCCTTTCTAAGCTTCATTCTATTTCCCTTATACTTTCCATCTCATTATTCCCACTCTGTCCTACACCAAACTCCCGTTTTAATTTTTATTTTGCACGTCCTGGTTTTCTAATCTTTGTTCTAAAATCTGCATCGTGTTTTCTAAATTTTCCCTAACTTCTTCCCGTTTTCGCATCTATTTTTTAAGTTCGGCCATTTCTTTCCTAATTCCTTGTTCTATTTCCTCTTCTCTTTCTTCCTGCCTTTTTTCGTTCATCTGTATTACCTCTATCATCATTTGACGCAATTCTTCTAACTGCAACTTTTCAAATTCTATCGGTCCTCTATGTTCAGATTTATCTTCGTCTTTCCCCTTGTCGTACACCCCCGCTTTATTTTGATCTTTTCCCTGTGGTATTCTGATCATTTTCAAGGTGTTCAGGGTTGATCCTACTTCTATCTTGTCTTCGATACTTACTCTTTCTGCCCTATCCCTCTTCCTATTTATAAACGGTTCGATTGAGCCAAAACTATTTGCCCTCAATCTCTCCCTCTCTACCGTTTCCCTATTTTGTACCCTTCTTTTTTCTTACTTTTCGACGTGCAGAATGCTTCCTCGTCTGAATCCATTAAAACGTAACTTGCGTACTATGTAGCGACTGTCATCACCGCGCTACCTCGCCCTGCTCCCGTACCTTCTGTCGTGCTTCTCTCTCTCTCTCTCTCTCTATCCCTTCCTGTCGCCGCTACTCGGATGCACCGGTCTCCCCACCCAGCTCCTCACGCTAAACAAACGAAACTCTCAGCCTACTCAAATCAGTCTCAATCTCTCAAAATATCACTCACCTCAAATTCCACTACAAACTCACTACCATTAGCACCACTCAATTACCGCTACCTAACACTTTCTCAATTTTCATTTAAATAAATTAATTGTCAATTAAAAAGGAATCTAATTTTCTACAAAAGATTTGAATTTTGAACGAAATGTATTAATTTTTAACAAAGTGCTTCAGCTTTTGACTAAATACTTGCATCAATAACATAGTTATATTTTCAACCAAAGTAGTGAATTTTCGACACAAAAATACCAATCTTTAACAAAGTACACACACGTTTCACTAAAAAATAATAATTTTTTCAACCAAAAAGGACATAGTTTAACTTGCACTTCAATAAATTAATTCTCAACTAAAAAGGAAACGAATTTTCAATCGATAAGAGTTTTCTAGAAATAGTTGAATTTTGAACAAAAAACTGGCATAGCTACTTAACAGCCGTATACATCGCAAAACCTTCACATAAAAATATTGAAATTAACAAAATGTAATGTAAATACAATGTAAGGATACGTGAAAACTATTAAAGTTATTAAGATAATCACTGGCAAATGTTCTTATTACAATTGAAAAATAACGTAACGGACATTACATATTCTTCTTCTCATTAAAATAAAAATTAATATCAATGATGGGTCATGTATAATCAGAAGAAGCAATATCCATAAGATAGTTGCCTAACAAGCTTTACTACATAGAAAACACGGAATTTTGTGTCAAATTAATCCAGTTTCAAATCGTAAATGGCTAGTATGTATTTCGGAAAATTGAATCATACTAGCCCCAGCGCCAAACTTGACCGATTAGTTTCAGAAATTCATTCAAAGTTCATATAAAGACAGGCCCGCTAAATGTGCATTTTCAAGAAATGTTTGTAATTACAAATTCTGTAATTTATATTATTATTATTGAAGATATTTTACTTCTGGGACACAAATAATTAAAGTATTAAAATTTAGTAATGACCAAAATGTTTTATTCACTAATATTATTTGGCGAATTTTGGTGATCTCAAAACATTCTCTTGTTAAATTTGTATGACCCCTTACATATGTATATATTTTTACTCTAATTTTGTATTTACTGCTACTAATAATGTATTATTTGGCGGCGTTTTTTTATCCTCGTTTCTTTCGAGGGTTTGTTTTTATTCAATCTCCTTTATATTGTTTTGACAGTCGAAAATCTTGTATATCTATTTCAATCCCTAATTTCTGTAAGTGAAGATATTATTCTGAAATTAATCAATGCGGTTGATTACTGGTCCATATTTTCATGCAAAAATAACCAACTGCGAGGTCTTACAGTTGAGTTTAACGTTGCGGATGTAATCGTGGAGTATCATTGTAGTGTAAAGTATATTGTGCTCAATCCCGAATATTATTTCCTCAATATGTTACAGTGTCGACCAGGATAATTCATAAGTGAAGATGTTCTGAAATTAATTAATGCTGTTGATTACTGGTCCATATTTTTATTGAAAAATAACCAACTGAGAGGTCTCACAGTTTATTTTAACGTTTCGACCATTTCTCTGGTCAACGCTATAACATCTTCAGGAAATAATATTCGGGATTGGGCACAATATACTTTACACTATAATGGGACTATATGACAATATTCGTAACGGTCTACCTAATGGACATCAGATGGTAAGACACATGAAGACCTGGACTAAAATTGGAGCACGTTCAACAATAGACACAAAAACACTTCTTCAAAAACGAAAGGTCAAATGTATATAGTCCTCTTTATTATTTTTCTGGCGAAGACCATCGAAGAACGGTCGAAACGTTAAACCAAACTGTCAGCCCTAACACTTGGTTATTTTTCAATAAAAATACGGACAAGTAATCAACAACTTTGAATAATTTCAAAATAACATCTTCACTTAATTATTACCCTGGTCGACACCATAACATCAATTTTACCTCAAACTCTATCCTCTAACTATCCACGTCAATCCTGTTATATTTATTTTGCTATCCAGAATATCCCTAACTCTGCACTTAGAAATACTACACAAGTTTATTCGAGAAACTTAATATTTTATACTTATTATTATAATAGTCAAGTCCTAGACGGTAAAACTCGAAAAAAATTAATTTTTTTAAATATAAATAAAATTTCGAAATTAAACTTTGCACCTCATAACTCTTGGCTTGACAAGCGCAATTATTGAACTTCCCTGTAAAAAGAAACTAATTGAGGCAAATTGCTTCGAATTACCATTTTTTAACCCTCAGACACTGGCGCGTACTTGGCGATGTAAATCTCCGGCGGGCGGTATGTGGTGCCGCCCACACGGAATCGACAACTTGTTCCATAATAGGAAGGTTTATTTGTAGTTTTGCACAAAATTCAACATACCATATAATTTAGCATTATAAATAGCCTGGATGGAAATTGCGGAAAGATTTTTTTTTGTTAAGTAGATAGGTTATTTTCCACACGGCGGGCGTTACGGAGTGCCAAGAGCTCGCACCTTCTCTCTCACGAGATTTCTTTGATCGGAAAGCGGCATGGAATGCCGCCCGCTAGTGCCCGAAGGTTAATTGGCCCGAATTCCGCTTTCTAATTCGTTTAAACAAATTGAGCCAGCGCGAATTGAATGCATTTCATTTCGTTTGAATTCGTGATCAAGGTCATTTCGAAAAGTTAATAAAAATTGCATGCCTCGAGACTCGAACAAGCGATCCCAAGTAGGTAAGTCCAGAGGGCAACCACTGAGCTACGGGACTCATTGATTTATATTTACAATTGATCCTTTATGTTGAGCGTGTTAGTTATAGCTTACGAATCCGATTGAATAGGCCAACCTTAAATTTTATTCGCGCTGACGAATTCAGGCGAATTCGAGCTTGATTTTAAATCTCGCGAATTAAAATGAATTGGCTGACACTGAAATTACTAATTTCTAAATTTACAAGAATTCACGACTTGCTCCAACTTGAGATTGTCGTAAAGGATCTAAAACGATTTCACGTAAATATTAAAGAATAAAACGTGCATTAACTGGATATGATAAAAGAGTAATATAGGCCATGGTAAGGGTGGGGGGTGAAAGGGAAAAGGAGAGAGACTACTTGAACATTTTCTTCATTTTATACTTTTTCTATTACATTTTTGAAAGTCACTTTTTTCATAAGACGTGCGCCTTAATGTGTAAAAACATTTTTTAGCGGAAAAATAGACAACGGGAAAATAGAATGAAAAGGTCAAAATTAAAAAAGAATTAGAAGGAATGAGAGATAATAAGGATTCCCGAGATAATTCAAATAACCTTTTAATTCAAATTATTTAAGTAAAAGAGTATCAACATATTAATTATTGGGGACACTCCGCAAAAAGATTCCATTTTGTACAAAAATGATTGCAAGTTAAAAAATTATTTTTTTTAATAATTGCAGGTGTGGGAATATGGTATATCTGTACAGAAGGGTGAGCCGAAAAAATTTGTTCTTGGAATTTCCAAAATCAGCGTGGCCTAAAAGTTTGCGAATTCTGTACAGTGTATAGTTGTCCATGTATGTGCAGTGCAGTTTTTGTATATGATATAGTTTGTCCTGAAAATTTGAATCCGAGACCAAAATAATCAAGCTATCGCAAGCGTATTAGAGTTTCGAACAGCGAAGAGCGCAACGTTTGTTTTATACCTCATAAATTTTTAAATTTTGACGATCCTTGCCTATTAGAATTTGTAGTCTATTTTATTGCCAACATATCTGGAATGATGAAACTAAAAAATTCAATTTAAAAGCCTATATCAACGATTCCGCTGCAAAGGAGTCTTCGAGATAATTCCGCTAAAACAGGCCAAAAGTATCTCAAATTTAAGTTCTTCATTGTTTAATATACCCTCAAACCTATGTAAATATTATTTAAAATCTGATAAAATAACACGTTTTTCGAAAAAATATGAACTTAAAATTTAGAATAAAAAACTAAAAAAGGTTTATTTTTCACTGTGTTAGAACTAAAAAAATTCAAAATGATTTTTTAAAGAACAAGACTTTATTAAAATATACTTTAAAGAAACGAAATAATTTACTCTCAAAAGGGGGTTACAATAATAATATAATAATGATAAGATGACTAAAAATAATAGCGTGAGGCGTGGATATTAATATTTCTTTCTCATATAATTGTTATGTTCAATATTAACGCCCCACGCTTTTAGTATTTTAGTCACCTTATTCTTTTTTTTTTCAACTTGTTCTTGGGTGAACCCGGTTTTTCATCATAGCCACGAACTAATTCAAGTGACTGGTGAGATGAGGATGTTATAAGTTAATTTAATATGATGTCTGACGTCTTTTGCGATGATGTTGTAAGTACAAAATTACGAGCACTGTGGTTAGTATTACAGTCGAACTCGGATTTAACGTCGGTTTTGGGGCTGTCCTTGAACCTGACCTACCCTAACTGAACCGGATTTAGCTAACTCCGAACGTAAACAGTTCCTGTTTCGTCACGCCTTCGTGAACCCCGCATACCCCGCGCAGCTCCTGATAAGCCTACCCGCGGCATGGCGTCAATTCTCGGAAGCGGTGAACACACCCCGCGCAGCTCCTGACAAGCCTACCCGCGGCGCGGCGTCAATTCACGGAAACGATACATCCGGGAACATTTAATCCGAGTTCGACAGTATATTATTTTTTAACTTGTTCTCGGGTGAACCCGGTTTTTCATCATAGCCACGGACTAAGTCAAGGGACTACTGAGATGAGGATGTTTTAAGTTAATTTAATACGATGTTTGAAATCTTTTGCGATAATGTTGTAGGTACAAAATTAGGAGCATGGTGTAATTTGAAGTTCGTCTTTTACCGCTGTTATCCTTACACAGCGGCCGCGAGCGTTAGAAGTGACGATAGTTGCCTCTGGATCCCTCCTTAGAGCACAGGTTTTTAGTCGCTTGCTTTCTGATCGTCCAGAAAGTTTCTTAAAATGCGACAGGTGTTTGATAAAACCGCCTTCTAAGCTGCTGCCAGTACCCTACTGACTCCTAAATGTTTAAGATATGCAGTGCATCTTGAGTGCACATTGCCTGTAGCGGGAATCACAATAGGATGAGTAGATGCATGTTTCACATTCCTCCATATTGTCTTCACCTCATGTGTTAGCTCGCTGTACTTATGGATTTTGGTTGCATAGGTTGCCTGCAAATTTCAGTTAAGTGGACCTTTTTTTCCTAGCATCACGATGTCGGGTCGATTGGCTCGAATGTAATGATCCATCTGTATAGCATCATCCCAATATAAGATGTAATCTTCGTTTCCTAAAACGGGCATTGGAATGTATCTATAGAAAGGCATCCATTATGTTAAGAATCCTAGGTTTCGGGCAAGTTGTTGATGTATAATGACAACCATGTCCTGAATCGCAATTACGAATCCTTCCGTTTCTGGATACAGAACGCCCTTTCACAGCCAAATATTGGATGCCTCACTATTTACTTCATATTGATCTAACGTTTTGGGTATACTCGCGGTGAACGTCTTTCTGTCTCCATTGCGTTTCTAATTCCTCTATGCTTTCTGCCCTGATATGCAAAGGCCTCCTCTGGGGACAAATTCAAGGGCGTGTAGTCAAGATCAGCTTTACAGATGGTGTTGTAAAGCGTAACATCTCGCTTGCTGTTAAAATAGTCTCGCAACTGTATAACTTGTGACTTACACAGTTTCTTGACATCTACAACGCCCCTACCTCCTCTATGTCGTGGTAGAACTATGGGGGTTACTCGCCATGCAAATGCGCTGTGTCAGTTTTGTGAAGGACGGCAGAAAATGAAACACGTGCGCGACGCCCTACACTTGGATGAAAGCTGATTAGAGTCATGGGGGATTTAACATTTTTCGCAGTTTTTGTCTGCCTGAAAGGTTCGATTTTGTTGCCTTCTTGCACTATTTTTCTTGTACCAACGCAGTCTAGCAGTAAGAACATCAAGTATCTGCCGTTGGGAGTCTATAATCTCATCCAATATCACTGGTGTCAATGTCTCTATACACCGAGGGTCGATGATTTAAGTAACATGCTGTATCATCTTTACAGTTCTATTACCTTTCTTATATTGAGTCAATCGACACAATTTGCACCTCACTTAGCTGACATCCATTTCCAACCTGATCTTTCACGGTGGATCTCGATCCCTTTCTGGCGCAAATACTGCATTTGTAGGCTTAGTTCTGCGGCCCAACGTTCTAATGGATTTACTTGAATCCTATTTCTCATCATCAAAAAAATATTCTTTAACACTAGTAATTTTTATTTAAACCAGACACATATCTTTTGTTGATCTAAAGATATAATTTCTTTAGCTATATTTTCTCGATTCAAATAAATATTTCTTACATTCAAGAGAATAATTTCGTCAATTCAAAAGTTTTTTTTTTATTTCGTTGAAATTCGCTAAAATCTGATTAGTAGTTCAAAGAAATATTTATTTGATTCAATGAGCTCGATTTTTTGAATTGATTCGGACGCATTTGAATCAATTAATTGTGCATACTTGAAGCAAGTCTTTAGGTTTACTTTATTCAAATAAATAATGACTTAATTGAAAAAAATATTAATTAAATTAAAAATATATTTATTTGTTACAAAGAGTTCATGCATTTAAACCAATGAACCATTTATTTAGATGAACAAGATATTGTGTTTACAATTTCTTGAGTTGAAAGAAATATTTCATTTGCTTACAAGAATTAAGTTATTCATGATGAATAAACAATTATTCCAAAGAAGTAATTTTTTTTTTAAATCAAACATTCAATAATTTGGCGTAATTTGTTTCAATTGAATACTTCTTTAGATTAAAGAAATATGTTGTTAAATTCAATAGCCATGTTTTTGATTTGAAGAAATATTTGTCTGGCATTTATGGTGAGAGATAAGTAGGGCTTTCCACCTTTGAATTTCCATGTTGCGACAGCGTCGTGGTCATTGCTGTGGGCTTTACACTCGACGGACCCAAGTTCGACTCCTGCTGCAGGTGGATTTTTCATCGAAATTTCTGTTTCAGGTTCATCAAGATTTTTAATTATGTGAATTGTTTAAATTAAATATGTATAATAATAACAATGTTAATTATAATTTAGGCTGAAAGAATTCATTTTTGTTCATTTAGGAAAATATTTCCTACAATTGAAGTACGAACTACTTTATTGCACTCGTGCATGGCTTAAGCCCAAGAAATATTTTTTGGAATGAGTGGGATATTTTTTGCTTCAAATATTAAAAAATATGATGTGAGGAAATAGTTTTTGGAGCCGATAAAATATTTGCTTGAACTCAAAATATATTTATTTCCATCAATTCACATTTCCTCATTTTAAAGAAATATTCATTCCCATTCATGGCACATTCATTTGGAACAATGAGTCATTTATTTGGTCTAAAATGTACATTTTTGTCTTCAATTAATATTTCTTTGATTCAAAGAAATATTTCCCTCCGACAAATAGGTCATCTTTTTGAATCAAACAATGTTAACTTAATCCTATTAATATTGGTCTGGCTGAAAAAAATCTTTTTTTCATTTAAAGTGCATATATTTACTTGCCTCAAATAAATATTTCTTTGGAAATTATCACGACTGTCACTTACTTCAGCCAAGTAAAATTCTCTTGGTACAAGTAATCCTTTTTCGGTGAAGAGTTTGCACCTCTAACGCAGTTAGTTTTGCGTTCAAATGCATAGGTAACACCTTGCTATTCAGGTGTCCTATTAGTGCACGAAGAAGCTTTGTGATGTTCATCTTGGGCAGAGAATGCCTTTGTGTTGGTTCCACATATCTGAACTCTAGTAAAGCATGACCAAAATTCCCTTCAAGGTGCTGTAGTTTTTCTGGGATCTCGATGTTTGTATTAACGTTATTAATGTCCGGATGTGGTTCTAGTGGATCCGGTACCTAATGTTCATTATCCCTAACACCGATGCCTTCAGCTTCAATCTGGTCTTCGTTGTCCACATCTTCCAAAAGGAGTTCATCAGTAGAAGGCTGCTGTTCCACTTCCATTTTGATGCCAGCTATTGCAACAGCCGAAATCAATCTGTTTAGAGATATTGAGGGTTTTGGTCTTCTAGATTCTGCTCATTTCTTCTTGTAGCCAGCTCTGGGTACTTGAGTAAGAAGACTCGATTGTGTTCTCACACCTTGCCCACTTTTCTCTGCCAAAAAATAAAGACTCGTAACATCTCTGTTCATATGACATGTGCATTTTAATCGTCTTCTTGGTTGCTGAACCTCTGGCTAAATTAGGCCATCTACCTCTGGAGGATGTGGTGGTGTTGGATCATCATCAGGTTGAGCAAGAATATGAATTGCCGCCAAATAAACCTCCTGTTCAATCTCCATTGCTCGGTCTTCTAAGATGTGTAGATTAGTCCTGATGTCCTCCGCCTTATTCTGTATCCTTTTTAGCTTTTGGTTTCAAATTTCGCACTTTTATAGTAGAGAAGCACCAATTCCTCTTTCATTGTGGTATCCCACTTGATGCTCTCGCATGGTATGTCTGTTAATTATGATCATTATATGTGACGTGCTGCGAGAAAAGGGACCTTAGGATTAAAAAATCGATATTCAGGTTTCTGATGCTATTGCTAGTTTATAAATCGCTCTTCAGTCACTTCATTCTGGGATACCTTGTATATATAATTAAAAAATAAGGTTAAACAACCACCGCAGGGTCCCACTGGGAGCAACTGCCATCTAAAAATGACACCAAATTCATTTATTTCAGTTGAAGGTGCCATAATTTTAGTTGAAAATTCATCACTTTGGTTGAAAATTTGTTTTTTTTTTTTTGTGTGGAAAATTAATTTTTTTTACTGAAAATTTAACTTCCATTTTTGGTTGAAAATTGATCTTTTTTAGTTTAAAAAAATTCAACTATTTTGTTGAAAAATTATTTTTTTAGTTAAAAATTCATTTATTTTGTTGAAAAATCGTCTTTTGTTATAAATAAAACTGCTTGGTTGAAAGTTGAACTCTTTTGTTAAAAATTCATTTTTTTCGTTTAAAATTCATCCATTTCAGTTGAAGATGCATCATTTTAGATGAAAATTTATCACTTTGGTTGAAAATTTATTGTTTTTTTTTTGTTTGTTGGAAAATGAATTTTTCTACTAAAAATTTAACGATTCAATTTATATAATATAAGAAGAAAAAATAAAAATTTTTTTGAATTATTATTGCAATTCATGAACTTTTGGACAAATTCAAATAGTATTATTTAATTATTTAAGTAATCGATGGTGCTAATATATTTAAAAATATTTTGTAATATAATTTGTCAAAGCATTCTAAATTAAACATATTAATTAAATCCCTAGAAACTGGAGAGAGAAAAAAACATTATTTACAATAAACTCGCGAAACTATATACATATTCCGAGTAGATGTTCATAAAAAATGCGAAATATTACCTGGAAAAAACTTGAGATACCTGGTAAAAAAAAAACATGGAATTGTCAGGGAATTTTTTCCCCAGAATTTAAGTAGACAACCCTGTATTAATAAATAAACTTGTTAAAATGTTTGCAGCAAACAATAGACGAGTTTGCGACACGAGTAGGTCAGCAAGCCATCGTTTTGGTAGCAACGCCCGGCAAACCCAACAGTAGTTACAAAGTCTTTGGTGCAAAACCGTTGGAGGACGTGGTGAAGAATCTTCGAAATGCAATCATGGAGGAATTGGAGAATGCTTTGGCGCAACAAGCACCACCTCCCGTTCAAGATGACCCGTCGCTTTATGAACTGCCACCCCTGATAATCGACGGGATACCCACACCCGTTGAAAAAATGACACAGGCCCAACTCAGGGCGTTTATTCCTCTGATGCTGAAGTATTCGACTGGCAGAGGCAAACCTGGCTGGGGCAGAGAAAGCACGCGACCGCCCTGGTGGCCAAAAGAATTGCCCTGGGCGAATGTACGGATGGACGCGCGTTCTGAGGACGAGAAACAAAAGGTTTGTTTTATTTCACTTCATTTTTTCTTCTTTTTGCCAATTTTATTTATTTTATTTTATTTTCATTTTCATTTTACAATTCAAAGTCTAATGTTTTATGCACACCGAAAGTCTGAGTAAGGGTGGCTACTTTGGGAAATTATTATTTGCCAGTCTTGGTAGAGAAATTTATTCAATTCTGAGTGGCCCGCTAGACCGGGAAATGAGATCGAATTTTATTTTTAATCGGGAATTTTACAAATTTTTAGACGACAAATCTATCCAATCACATGATGTAAAGCAACTTGAAGTTTGATTGCATCTCTTTTTTCTTTAATGTTGAGTAATGTTATAAACTTTTCAAGTTATGAAATGATTCAATTTATAATGCGCAATTCTAAAAAAATTTACTGCCATTTTTTTATTTTGGATACATTTTCAATTTTAAGAATTTCAGAATGCAGTTATGAAGACTTACAAGAAGATGAACAAAGTTGGGATTTTTTTAAATCTCATATTCCCTACTAAAAGTCCATTAGATGACTATTAATTTGTCGAAATATTGTTTGCTAATGGCGACCCGTTTACTAAAAAATGGAATCTTTTAAAAAAATATATTTTTATGGATTGAAATGTTTATTTATTCAATTTTCATGTAAAATTATGTAAATGTGAAATTTTCAATACTTGTTTTTAATACAAAATTCGCTTTTTTCTTGAATTTTCAACTGTTGAAAAATTGAATTGAATTTTCAACTGTTCAATATTCGATTTTCAATTTTTAACTGTTAAAATTCAAGAAAAAAGCAAATTATGTATTAAAAACAGGTGCAAAAAATGTTATGTTTAAATAATTTTACATGCGAATTTAATAAACATTTCAATTTGTAACTGTTAAAAATTTAAGATAAAAGCGAATTTTTTTATTAAAAACAAGTGTACAAGTTTTTTTTAAAGTCGATTTTATAATGAAATAATGTTTTGGCAAATTAATAGTCATCCAATTGACTCAGATAGGGAATTTATGACATTACAAAAAATCCCAGCATTTGTTTTTAATACGAAAATCGCTTTTTTCTTGAATTTTTAACTGTTGAGAACTGATGAAAATTGAATTTTTAAAGTTGAATAATTAAGAGTTGAATATTCGACTGTTGAAAAATAAAAAATTTTAATTCTAACTCAATTTTCTCCATTTTGTGACTTGTGCGCTTTTGCTTGTCACCTCAAGTGTAAAAAATGGCAAATTAGTAGTAATCCAATTCGCTAAAATAGGGAATTTGTGAGATTTAACAAAAATCCTAACTCTGATCATCTCCTTATTAAACAATTAAAAACTAAAAGCGTTTGAAATTGCATTTTTTTTTATAAAAACCGTCTTAAGTTGATCAACTGTAAATATAAATTAATTAATGATTTTTAAAATTAAAATGTAGTTTGAGTATTGAAAAATTGAACAATAATTGATTTTACAAGACAATTCTGAATTTGTTCAAAATTCAACAATGGACAGATTTTAACGTTCAAAATTGAACTGTTTCAATTCGAAAGCCTTTGTAGTCAAACAAATGTAAAGTCCGATTTAAACTTTGTAATCTATTTTTAATTTTTAAATAATTTCAAATTAATAGATTCATAAATTGAACACTTTCATTACATTGAAAATCATATTCAAATACTGTGCCCATCTAAGATATTCAATTTTTAACCCAATCAATTAAAAAATGTTAATTAAGAAAAATAACAATTTTTTTAAATTTTAGAAAAAAAATCTGTTAATGTTCAAATCTAAATAATTTGAAACTCAATTGTTTGAAATAGAAAGCCTTAAATCTGTAACAATTTTGTTCTGAAATATTAATTTCAAAAGAATATTTAAAAAGATTTCCAAAATTGTCAAAACAGAATCTATAAGGTTTTAAGGCAATTTTTTTAATTTTACAGGATTTTCTTTTAAATATTAGAAAACATTCGAATAATTTTTAAAGCTATTCAGAAGTGTTTTAAACATTTCAAAAGTAATTTAAAATTTGCAAAAATTCCACAAAATTTAGATCAAAATATAGATTTTTGAAGATTTTGAAACTTTTTAAGGATTTTGAAGGATATCAAAGTAATAATAAAATTTTCTTTAGACACCTGGGAAAATATAAAATGATTTTTTATTTTGAAAAAATAATTTTAAGAGAATATATAAAAAAAAATTCAAAACAAAACTAATTTTTCTATATAAATAACAATTGCGCGATTATTAATTTGTCACGACTCAAAGTAAAAATAATTTAACTTGTAATTTAAAAAGATTTCATTAAAAAAAATGTAATCGTTCGATTTTTAATTTTTCTAATTCAAAATTGCTTAAAGTGGTATAATTTTAAACATTTACGAATTTATCGATTCATTTTTCAAATTAGCATTGAAAATGATAACGTGGATTTATATTTTTAACCAGAAATATTTAAACTATTTGATTTATAAAAGTTTAAAATTTCGAATATTGAAGTTTAACGGTATTTAATTTAAAATTATCCAATTGAAAAGTGTTAAAAGTGTAAATTATTGAGCTTTTGAATACAACATTTTTGAATTAAAAATATTTTAAGAGAATATCTTGATTACAAACATACAATAAGGATATGCATTTATAAAATTTGTAACTTTCAAACGTTTTCATTTTTCAAGTGTGCAGTTTTCACAACTTTATTCAGTGTTTTTGGAATTTTCATTTCACCAAAATTAAAACTCTACAGTTAAGAGACTTAAATTTGATAATATATTTTTTTAAAGATTTTGAAAACTTGAAATTCTAAAGTTAGTTTAATAATATCAATGTGAATATTATTATATAGTGTATAAATAATATAATATGGCATTTTTTGTCAATACTGTCTAATTTTGAAGAGCGTGACATTAATTTTATTCAACTTAGCAGGCTTTCAATTTAAATTGTAGAATATTATTGAACTTCTAAATTCTAAAAAACCAAAAAGATGAATTTTCAACCAAAAAATAATTTTTTAACAGAGTAGTTTAAATTTTAACCAAGTAGTAGTTGAATTTTTAACCAAAAGAATGAATTTTCAAGATAAAAATACGAATTTTCTATAAAACAGTTGAAGTTCAACCAAAAAGCATGAATTTTTAACGAAATTGTTGATTTTTCTGTCAAAACGCAAATTAACCAAATTGTTTACTTTTCAAGCGAAATAGACGCATTTTCTACAAAACAGTTGAATTTTCAATCCGAAAGTACAAATTTTCAACAAACAAGTTAATTTTCAAACGAATAGTTGAACCTTCCATGAAAATAGTTGAATTTTCAATAAAAAAAAGACGAATTCCCAACAAAATATGTAATATTTTATATTTCACAAACAAAAATTTTATTTTAAATAAAAAACAGTTAAATTCAGCTAAAAGATCCGACTTTTCATTAAAACAGTTACATTTTTAACCAAAGAGATAAATTTTCAATTAAAATAATAAATTTTCAACCAAAACAATGAATTTTCAAGCCGAATAAAGACGAACTTTCTACAAAACAGTTGCATTTCAATAAAAAAAGGATGAATTTTTAACAAAATTATTGATCTTTCAACAAAATAATGAACTTTTGAACCTTAAATGATGATTTTTCAACGAAAAATATAGTAGTTGATATTTCAGTCATATAAGAATTTAATTTTAAATTAAAAATACTTAAATTCATCCCAAAAAAATGGATTTTCTAGACAAAAAGACGAATTTTCTACAAACCAGTTGAATTTCAATCAAATAGGATGATTTTTTAATAAATTTGTTGATTTTTCAACAAAATAACAAAATTTTCAAATGTAAAAAATGAATTCTCAACAAAAAATGTAATAGTTGATATTTTAACCAAATAAAATTTTAATTTGAAATAAAAAATAGCTTAATTCATTGAAAAAAATATCAACCAAATTGTTCAATTTTCAAGTCAAAAAGACGAATTTTCAACAATAGTTACGTTTTAAACCAAAGAGATGGATTTTTAACGAAATTGTTGATTTTTCAACAAAATGATAAAATTTTCAACCATGAAAAATGAATTCTCTACGAACAATGTAATAGTTGATAGTTAGAACAAAAAAATATGTTTATTTTAAATCAAAAATATTCAAGAAAGAAAAAAATTACAACCAAATTTTTTAATTTTTAAGCCAAAAAGAATTTCCTACAAAACAGTTGAATGTTCAACCCGAAAATATAAGTTTTCAACAAAAAATTTCATTATTAACTAAATAGTTGATATTTAAACCAAAAATGACCTTTTTAACAAAATTGTTGCATGTTCAACAAAATAATTAATTTTTCAACCAAATAATAATTATAATTGTTAACCAAAAAACTTTCAACCAAAAATAATTTGATTTTGAGATTGTTTTCTATTAATACAGTTCGCATTTAAGTGGAAAAAATTGATGAGAATAAGGAATAAAAATCTATCTACTGATTAAAATACATTTTTTTAATGTCGAATATGAGCATTTTTCAATTCTGTTTATCTAATTTTTAATTTTTGATCTTCTCGAATATTTTTCTTATGTATTTTTATCAGTAGAAAGTGCTGAACTATTCAACCGATTTTTCAAAGCTAGCTAAAGTTATTAATAATAAATCAAATCTTCTTTTAACCCCCCTTATCCCGAAAAAACCCCTTTTTTTACCTAAAATTGAACTACTGAACTGCTGTGATCCCTAAATAACAAAAAATTTGAAAGTCCACATTAAGACGAATACTGAAGTTCTTGACATTGAATTAAGGCAGTAAAATTTTCGAACGCTCGAGAAATTGAAAGAAATTCCACCTTAAATCCCGGAATTTCTTTCACAGGCTCCTCAGACTTGAATAAAACGAAACCTTTTTTGTGATGAAAAAAAAAAAAAAAACACCTTGAATATTAATTATAGATGAAATTGTTATAGTCTATTCACCGAGTAAGTAGAGAGTCATTCTGTTGGGCAAATTTGCTATTGGTCGAGTTTTTTTTTTAAGGCTTGAATTTTAATTGTTCGCTGAATGAAATACCGCCCGCCTCGTTGATGATGATACTCTTGAACTGAAATTACTCTGCGAGTGGACTATAATGAATTAATCTGATTGCAGATCTCGTGGACGCACGCATTAAGACAAATAGTGATAAACTGCTACAAATTTCACGGAAGGGAAGACCTGCTGCCGGCGTTCAGCGAGGAAGACGACAAGTCGAATGTGCTCTTGCAGCAGGGAGCCCACACTTCCTCCCATCAATCGCATTCATCTGGTCAAAATCAGCAGCAGCAGCAGCAACAACAGACGGTGGGAGTCGTTCGCCTGAGCAGCACGGGCTCGTCTAAGGGAAACTGCTCGCCACCGCAAATCAGTGCCGCGTCACCCACAGCTTTTGCCACTGCCACCCAGGTGGGAGTGGCATTCGTCCTCAGCAAATCCGAGCGACCTGACATTTCCCGATTATCAAGCTCATTTCTAGATCTTTGCATTTCTTTTCTTTTTTTTTATTATTTTTTTTATATCTTTATTTCTAAAGGTTCGAAATTGTCGGTAAAATGAGGACAGCAGCGCCACCTGGCACGCGAATCTTATACTGATGTCTACAATTAATTATTTTTATG
This sequence comes from Andricus grossulariae, assembly GCA_011634705.1. NCBI lineage: Eukaryota > Metazoa > Arthropoda > Insecta > Hymenoptera > Cynipidae > Andricus > Andricus grossulariae. Next base: position 24,567,733 of record JAABKJ010000755.1, read on the forward strand.
AAATTTCTCGGTTATGTTGAATTCAGGGTGGCCGCTGGACCGGAAATTTTACAAATTTTTAGATGAAAAATCTGTCCAAGTTGGATTTCAACAGTTTTTTACATATTTAGTTGAATTTTTATCTTTTTCAATTACATCATTCAGTTCATAATGCTTAATTCGAAAAATTTTTACTTTAAAAATTGTAGATTTTTATTTGTAAGTGTATATTTTTTATTTAAAGAATTGAAAAATACAGTCTTAAAGACTTAAACAATTAAAAATTAAAAGCCTTTGAAGTTGAAAATTTTTGATAAAAAACATTTTTAGTTTTTCAACTGCAAATATAAATAATTAAATTATTTTTAAAATGGATCTGTACTTTAAGTATTAAAAAGTGAACAAAAATTTATTTGACAAAACGATTCTAAACCCGTTAAAAATTTAGGAATTTCCGGATCTTAACGTTAAAAATTAGACTCTTTCAATTCGAAAGTCTTAGTCTTTAAAAGAATGTAAACGTCTGATTGAAACTTTAACTATTTTCAACCTAAAAATAACGTCATGGATTATATTCGTAATTAAAGGCTTCCATTAAATTTAAAATATTGTTTTAGTCTAAAATATTCCATTCTTAACTTATTCAATTTGAAATTATTTAATTTGAAATTATTTAATTAAGAAAAAGAATAATTATTTAATATTTGGCAATATTTGATTGTTCATTTAAGATGAATAAATTGAAACCAAATATTTAAAGGTAAGACGATTTGAAACTGAATTGTTTGACATAGAAAGCCTTGAATCGTTAAAATTTCGAAGAGCTTTTAAACTTTGAACGTTGCAATTTTAATTGTTCTATTTAAAAAATGTTTAATTTTTAAGTGAAATTGTTGAATTTTGATTTATAAATAATAATTCAACACTTATTATTTGCAGACAAAATTTATGTACTTTTAAGAGGTATCTAGAAGTTTGGAAAAGATTCAAAATTAATTTGAAACTTGAAATGATTTCAAATAATTTAAACGAAATTTGCGTACCGACAAAATTCTACTATTCGTACCGAAATTCAGCCTAATTTAAAGGAAGTGGTAGATTTTTGCACATTTCCAACGAAAATTTTAAAAGCTTTTTAAGAATTATGGAAGGCTTCAAAAGAATAAAAACATTTTCTTAAGATTCCTAGGAAAATTGAAAATGATGTTTCATTTTGAAAAATTATTTTAAGAGAATATTTAAAACGATTTTAAAAGATTTCCAACATATCGAAAAAGAATCTAGAAGATTTTAAGAAAATTTTTTGTAATTTGCAGGACTTTCTAAAAATTATAGGAAAAATTCGATTCATTTTAAAAGATATTTAGAAGTTCTGAAAAAATTTCAAAAATAATTTTAAATTTGAAAAAAATTGAAATCAACTTCTAGATTTCTCAAGATTTTGAAATAAAATTTTGAAGCTTTTCAAGAATGTTTAAACTATTTAAAATGAAAAGAATTTAACTTCTGATATAAGAAGTGTTCAGTTTTAAAAAATCTTAATTTTTCAATTATTAATGTTTCTAGCTTATGATTGCTTAAAATAATATAATTTTGAAAATTTTAAAGTTCATTGATTGATTCTTTAATTTAGAGCATTGAAAATGATAACGTGTAATTCGAAGGATTTTATAATATTTGTATGGATTCTATATAATTTATTCATAAGAATTAAAGGATTTCGTAGCATTTCAAAGGTTTTCAAATATTTCAAGGTATTTTCAAAGATTTTAAAGAATCTAAGGAATTTTCAATTGATTTAAATATTTCGAAGAGATTTCAAAGATTTTAGCGTATTTTTCAAGATTCCAAGTAATTTTCCAGAGTTTTGAGAAATTTCAAAGGAATTTCAAAAGATCTGTTGAAAGGATTAACAAATTTTTTGGGCATTTTAAAACATTCCAAGGAATTCTTAATTGATTTCAATAATTTGTAGAGATTACAAAGGTTTTAAAATATTTTAGGTAATTTTAAGATTCCAAAGCATATTTTCAAAGAGATTTTAAAAATTCAAGGGATTTAAAAAAGAATTTTACAGGACCTAGAATTATTTGAAAAAAAAATTAAAGATTCTTAGAGGATTTTATAAGATTTTCGAGGACTTGAATGATTTTAAGGGATTTTAAAATCTCTCTAGGTATTTTAATCAATTTTCTAGGATTTTCATGTATTTTCACAGAATTTTATAATATTTTAATGGATTTCGTAAAGCTTCAAAGATTTGAAACGATTTTCAAAACAAACAAAAAATACAATTCGTTTAATTTTATTTGGAATTCACCCTGAATTCTTTTTAATTTGTTTAAATTCTTTGGAATTCTCTCGAATTTGTTTAATTCAATTGAATTCTAAATTCACTCAATTCTACTCAATTCAATGCATTTTTTTACTTTTTGTTTAATTTATCATAAAGTCTTTTAAACTCATCTTGAATCCTTAGGGATTTCATCAAATTCTTTTGAATTCCCTTACATTTTTGATAACTCATTTCAAACTTACTGACTTTAATGAATTTTTTCATATTTTTAAATTTTTATGTATTTATCCTGAATTTGTTATAATTTACCCGGAATCCTTATAAATTTAATTGAATTCTTTTAAATCCAAAATAACATTAGTTGATGAAATTTGGTGAATTTTGAAAAATCCTTTAACTAATATTTGTTACTTGACAGTTTCGTTTGAAATAGAACGTCTCATAATTTTAAATTCAGGGCTTTCAAAATCTTGAAAGTGTAAGTTTTCAAAATTGAACATTTTTTATTTGAGTCCACCCAAAATTCGACAGATCGGAGTTAAGGATTGCGACTTGAGAGTGAGAATTTTTAAATTAAATTGGATTTTAAATCAGTGTTTAAATTAAATTAAATTTTAAATACTTACAACTTGAACATGAACAGTGTTAATGATTGTAATTTGATATCGTACAATTTTGAGCCTTTAAGTTTGTAATGAATTAATAATTAATAATACATCAATAGGATAATGATAATCGAGAAATGTCTAGTCGCCTTTGCTCTTTCGCTTGAATCGCGTTATAATTTTGATTTTTGCGTTTGGTATTTAGTTTCCCTTATTTGAGTTCGTCGCTCTTTATTTGCATATTGTTTCACAGAGGCTTCATAGTTAATTTTTTTTCATATTTCATACTTGATTTAATTTAATTTTCATCGACCAACATTTTTATTATTATTATTATTATTATTATTTTTTTTTTTTTTGAACATTTTAGTTTTACTGAACTAATTTGGTTATTTCTTAATTGGCAGATGCAGTATCCAACCGCTGTTCTCCAGACGATAACCAATCCGGACGGAACCGTTTCCCTCATTCAAGTGGATCCTAGCAATCCCATCATCACATTACCGGATGGAACCACCGCACAAGTTCAAGGAGTCGCCACGGTGAGTCCTGGTTTCGCATTTTTGTTTCTTTGCTTTTTTTTTTTAAATAAAAAAAAAGTTCTAGATTTCTTACTAATTTTTGTTTAGATTTCGCGAAGATTACAAAATAGAAATAGTTTTTAAAATATCCAAGAGACTTTTACTAATCGCTTTGTTATTTAATATAACAAGAACTCAGGGTGGCCACTGACCTGGAAAACCGGGAATTATCCTGGAATTTTAAACAGCGGGAAAAAGCCGGGAATTAAAAAAAAAACTGGGAATTTTTCAAATTTGTTCCTTTTATATTTGAGAAGGAAAACTTCCGTTTTAGATATTTTACGTAGTAATTACATATAAAACCCAAATTTATATAATGTCGGGGACATAAAAGAACAAGCCGAATTTTAATTACTGTTTATTAAATCAAAGACTTTACACTCTTCGTCATATTCCCCTCTTTTTTCCCTTTCAAAAAAAAAAAAAAAAAATTCCTCTTTTTCCCCATGTTTTCAAGCAAATTCTTTTTTTTTCTCGTTTTTTCGCTTAAATGAGAACTAAATTAATAGAACACAATAATAAAATGCAACTATTTTTGGTTGAAAGCTAATTCTTTTTAATTGAAAAGGTCTACTATTATATTTTTGGTTGAGGATGCATCTCGTTTTGTCGAAAATTCAACTGTTTTGTTGAACATTCATATTTTTGGATTGAATTAAAATTGATCCTTTTGGATTGAAAATTCATCTTTTGGTAAAAAAAAGTTTTTTTTTTGTTTTGAAAGTGAATTTTTAAAAATTGAAAAGTCTACTATTATATTTTTAGTCCAGAATTATTTATCTCTTGTGATTAAAAATTCTAGTATTATGTTCAAAAATTAATAATTTTGTTGAAAATTAAAATATTTTGTTTAAAAGTTATTTTTTCGGTCGAAAATTCAACTGTTTTGTTAAAAATTCCTCTTTTGGTAGAAAATTCATATTTTTTGTTTAAAAATTCGTCATATGGTTGAAAATTAATTGTTTTTGATTACAATATCTACCTATATATTTTTAGTCTAGAATTCATCTCTTTTGGTTAAAAGATTGGACTATTTGGTTGAAAATTTCATTATTTTGTTGAAACTTGAACTGTTTTGTTGAACATTCGTCTTTTTGGATAAAAAATTCATCCTTTTGGATTGAAAATTCCTCTTTTGGTAGAAGTTATCTTTTTTGTTTAAAAATTCATACTTTTTAGTTTGAAAATTCGACTGTTTTCTAAAGGATTCGGCTTTTTAGCTTGAAAATTCAACTATTTGGCTATAAATTCAACTGTTGTGTTTTATAAGTCATCTCTTTTGGGTTGAAAATTCAACTGGTTTGTTGAAAATTCCTCTGTTTTGCTAGAAAATCCTCATTTTCAATTAAAATTTCATCTTTGGATAGAAATGTAATCTTTTCTGGTTGAAAATTTATCTTTTATGGTTGAAAGTTAATTCTTCCTTATTAAAATATCTACTATTATATTTTTGGTTTTGAATTCATCTCTTTTGGTTAAAAATCCTATTATTTGGTTGAAGATTTCATTATTTTGTTGAAAATTCAACTATTTTCGTAAAAAGTCATTTTTTTGTCGAAAATTGAAATTTGTTGTTGAACCTTTGTCTTTTTGAATAGAAAATTCATCCTTTTGGATTGAAAATTCATCTTTTCATAGAAATGTCATCATTTTTGTTTGAAAATTCATCTTTCTGAGTGGAAAATTCAACAGTTTTCTAAAATATTCTACTTTTTGGATATAAAATCCATCCTTTTGGATTGAAAATTTATCTTTTGGTACAAAGCTTATCATTTTCGGTTGAAAATTCATCTTTTGGATCGAAAATTCAATAGTTCTCTTAAAAAATTCGTCGTTTTGATTTGAAATTTCAACTATTTGGTCGAAAATGCAACTTTTTGGTTAAAAATCAATTTTTTGGTTGAAAAATCAACTATTTACTTGAAAATTGATCTTTCTTCGTTGAAAATTCGTCCTTTTTCTTGAAAATTCAACTATTTGGTTGTAAATGTCATTGTTTGGTTGAAAATAATTTTTTGTTTGTTTTGAAAATTCATCGCCTCGGGTTTAAAAGTAATTTTTTTTTTAAATTCGACTTCTTAGCTAAAAAACTCAACTCTTTTATTGAGAATTCTTTTTGTTTGTTTTTAAAAATGCAATATATTTCGAGTTGAGATCACTTTTACAATAATTTGCATTATATCTTTTATTTTGAAGTTCTAAATTGTATAATGTTTTCAAAATTTATATGATAAAGCAATCAGTATGGAATAATTATTATTATAAACGCTTAAAATTCAACGTGTGAAAATGTATTTTTTGACCGAGGAAACCAGGAAATAGCCTGGAATCTTTTTTTTTTTTAAGTTTGAGTGGCCACCCTGTAATCACAAGAACTTGATATAAATTTAATATCTTGGAAATATTTCAAAAACTAGTAAATTATTTAGTTATTCTCTGCATGTTTTTGTTGTTTCCTTATGTGTTGAAACGATTTTTATGTAGAAAAAAATAGGATAAAAAGAAATGAGTACAATAAAGTAAAACTCCGGATCTTTAGGCTTTGATAAAAAGAAATTGGAAAAAAAAAGTTTTCAAGTTTACAAATAACGGGGTATTAGAATGAAGTTTAAGAAAATGAAATGATGATTTTCATTTAAAATAAAAATCTTTATATATTTAAAAATCAAGTTTTCGTGAGGATTATTTCCGTGGAATCATCCACTTTTTAATATTTTTTCAGGAACTAGAAAGATGTATGGCGACCAAATTCATCATTGGGTTATAACATCGATAATTGTATTTTATTAATTAGATTTAGATTGATTTCTGTACAGTTGCAAAGAAATATAGACTTATTATTTTACAATTAGTAGAATATGTTTTTTATTTTCGTTTACACTCAGAATCACGGATATCGAATAAATTTATTCTCCGTTGTTTATTTATTCGTGAGTGTTGTAACATTAGTGATGAATTTGGAATCATTTTATCGCATTATCGGAGAGTAGAATCTGTTCGATGTTTGTGAAATCGCGATTTAAACGGGCGTTTTTATTCAGCGGTGATAAAATTATTAACTAGTTGGCAGGTTGATTTACTGGGAAGTAAATAAATTTATAAATAAATTTCTTCTCATTTAGCGTGTGTCGTAGTTCTAGTTTAATTTTCGTTTAAGAGGTTTTTTTTATTAATTCAGTAGGGAAATTAGTTTCTTTTCTCCCATTTGCGAATTTATTTTTACAGTGTCTAAATACAAAGTAGTTACTTCTGGGTAGTTAACCAACGTGAAGAAATATTCTTAGAAAATTTCTACTATGAACTAATTGCTTCAAATCAAGATTTAACATGCGAGCTTGTGTTTTTTTCAGAGTTGAGCATGAATTATTTAAATTAAAAATTATTTTTAGTATTTTTATTTTATAGATTACGTTAGTATTTTGCACTTTAATTATTGTTGTTTTTTCTCACTGAAGAATGCATGTTTTCTTGTGTTTTTATTTTTTGACTTGAAATTATCTATTTTTTTAATTATTCCATTTTTTTAATTTGATTGTATCCAAATACTGTAATTTTATCAATTTTAATAGATGCATTAAAATTTCAAGGTTTTCAAGATTTGAACAGTTTACAGTGTAAAGGATTTTAAAATTGTAGCTTTTTAATTTACTGCTTTCAAATGTTGGACGCGTTCAATATTTTTAAGTTCCAAATTTGAAAGCTTAACAATTCTGATACCTTAAAAAATGTAGATACTTCTTTTTAAAATATGTATATAAATAGATCAAAAATAGTTGTTGTTTTTGTGTGTTTTGATTATGCATCCAGAATTTAAATATTTTTATACTATTGTATTTTTAATTATTTTTGCGAATGAAAAACATTTTAAGTCGTACGATATATAAAAAACGGACAATATTTGTGATTTCTAAACAAAGACATCTAAAATTTTTAAACGCTGCAAAAATGTGCTTTGGTACAAAGTGCTTTACTCAGGTATTTAAAACAAATTTTATTACTTAATAGGAATGTGGAAAGGGACTTAAAATTATCAACTTTTTGGCAATATTTCTGAAAATTGAAATTTGTACAATTTTTAACGATTTAAATTTACAACCACAACCTTTTGAATTTGTTATTCTACAATTATTTAATTTTGATCGGTTTCTTTATCAGAAATTGTTTAATTCATAAAGTTTCAGTATGAAACTACACCATTTTATATATTTTGATTGTTTAAATTTTACGCCTTCACATCTAAAATTGTAGAATTTTGATCAATTTTAATTGGAATATATACAGTTTCAAATTTTCAATTTAATAATACTCAATTTGAATTTCTGACTCACAAATGTTTCAAATCATATAATTAAACATTTAGAAACTTCGTAATTAAACTATTTAAATTTTAAACATTTAAATTTGAACAATTTGTACTTGAAGAATAAAAAATTCCAAATCTGTAAAAATAAACAGTTTTTCAATTTGACACGTTAAAAGTCTTATGAACTAAAATAGAAATCGTTCAAAATTATAGAATTTCAAATCGGAAGCCTTAATAGTTGAAGAGTTCTAATTTTTTATATTACAAATTTATTAATTTCGGATTGAAACTATAGAAATTATACAATTTCATGTGAAACAATTCATAATTAGACAATGTTAAATTAAAAATCTAAAACTAGACGAATTCTAATTTATCGATTATTATCAATATAAAATCTTCCAAATTGAAGTGATTAATTCTAAGGGACCAATTTAGACAATTTTCCAATTATGCAATTTTGCAGTTACTAAAAAGGTTTAATTTTCAGGACCTTAAAATTGAAAATTGTACAATTTTTAAAGGTTGAATTTGAATTACTTTTAAGTCGCCTATTTTTGAAGTTCAAATATTCAATCCGAAACACCGAAAATTTAATAAAATTTAACACTTTTTTTGAATTGTCAAATTTCAAAAACCTTCAGGTTAAAAGAAAAAAACATTTTATATCATTCTCATTCAGAGATTTTGTCACTTTTTAAGCTCCGAGTTTCAGTATATTAAATTTTTGAAATCAACTCCCTTAAAATTTGCAATTTTTCCAAAAAAAAATTTAATTTTTGCAAAAAATATTTGGAAATTAAGAGTGTGTTGCCTCTCGGATAATAAATATTTGTACTCTGGTAGTATTATACAGGGATCACAGCGGTTCAGTAGTTCAATTTTAGGTAAAAAAGGGGATTCTTCGGGAAAAGGGGAATTAAAAGAGGATTTCATTTATTATTCAACACTTTTTATATCACATATGGGTATCTCTTTAGCAATAAGTTTTCTAGTCATTTTCTACTGATAAAATTACATCGAGAAAATATTCAAGAAGATCATAAATGGAAAATTAAATAAATAGCAGAATTGAAAAATGTTTATGTTGGCTTTAAACAAATGTATCCTTATCAGTAGATACTATGTTTTTGTTGAAATTTTATTCTTTTCGGTTGAAAGTTAAGTTATTCTGTTGAAAATTTCACAATTTTGCTAATAAGTCATCCTTTTTGCTTGAAAATTGAACTATTAGATTGAAAATTAACTTACTTGTTGAAAGTCTATATTTTCGGGCTCAACAATTTGGTTGAAAATCAATTATTTGGTTGATTTCAAATATTTTTGATTTAAATAAAAATATTTTTGGTTGAAATATCAACTATTCCATTTTTCGTTGAGAATTCATCTTTCATAGTTAAAAATTCAATTATTTCGTTAAAAATTTATCCTTTTTAATTTAAATTTAACTGTTTTGTAGAAAATTTGTGTTTTGGCCTGAAAATTTCGGTTGAAGATTCATTATTCTAGTCGAAAACTCGTCTCTGGTTGAAAATTCAATTCTTTTTATTGAAGATTTATAGTTTTAGTTGAAAATTCATCTGTTTGGCCTGAAAATTCAACAATAATTTGGTTGAAATTTTTTTCTTTGTTAACTGAAAAAAAATATTTCATTTAAAAATTCAACTATTTTGTTGAATTTGTTGCAAAATGAAAAATTTCGTTAAAAATTCATCCTTTTTGATCTCTTTGGTAATTAATTGAATTTTTTTTTTGAAAATTCGTCTTTTTGGTTTTTAAGTTAAACTATTTCGGTAGAAAGTATTTAGTTGAAAATAAACTTTTTTGTTGACAATTCATATTTTGTATTGAAAATTCAACTGTTTTGTGGAAAATTCAACTAAGTGGTTCAAAGTTGAACTAGTTTGTTAAAAATTTATTTTTGTGGTTGAAGATTCATCCCTTTATTTGAAAAAATTGTCTTTTTGGTATAAAATTAATTAATATTTATTATGAATCAGTTATTTATACTTAAGTTTTACTGATTTATTACTAAAAAATAGCTGATTCATAGCGAGAGTTCAGTAACTAATTGATATTAGTAAACAACTTTTACTGATTAAAATTTATAGAGAACCAAATAGTTGCATTTTTAACTAAAAAGAATTTAAATTTCTAGCAAAAGAGATAAATTTTCAAACAAAAAAAGACGAATTTTCAACAAAATAGTTGAATTTTCAACAACAACAAAATTAATTATTAAAAAAATAGGTGATTGATGGTACAATTCAGTCAATAATTTATGTTAGTAAAAAAATTTAACTGATTCAAATTTATAGGGAACCAAAATAGATGAAATTTTTACCAAAAGAGGTGAATTTTCAAACCAAAAAGGCGAATATTGAAAAAAAAAATTGCTGAATATTCGACCAAAAACAAATTTCAGTCAAAAGTAGTAACAAAAATTGCAACCAAATTATTGAATTTTCAAGCCAACAAACACGCATTATATACAAATCAGTCTTAATTCTGTACTCGAAAATATGAATTTTTAAGCAAATAGTTGAATTTTTAACCAAGTTAAGCAAATTACATTTTCAATTTTTATGGTGAATCTTTGACTGGAATAATTTAATTTGTAGTGAAAAGCCACATAAAAATTAACTTTCAACTTTTATTATGAATTTTCAAATGGAATAATTAAATTTTCAGTTAAAAAAAGTAACAGTTTCAAGCAAAGAGATGAATTTTTAACATAACCATGCTGTTGAATTTTTAAACAAAAAAAAAATCTCGTAAATAAATGTAATAGTTCATATTTTAACCAAAAAATAGAACAAAATAGTTGATTTTTCAAGCCAAAAATACGAATGTTCTATAAAAAAAAACAGAATTTTGAACAAAAAAAAGTTCATTTTTAACTAAATAGTTTAATTTTCTTGCAAAATAGTTGATTTCCAACCCAAAAAATGAATTTTCAACAAAATAATTAAATTTAAAATCAGAAAGAATGAATGCTCAATCAAAAATATATAATAATAAACTTATCAACCATTCCAAAAAAAATTGGTGGATTTTCTTATTAAAAAGACGAATATTCAACGAAATTGATGAATCCTCAATCAAAAAAGATTAATTTTTAACCAAAACAGATTGAGATTCTACCAAGAAAGAAGAATATTCATACAAAAAAAGTTTTTTTAACCGAATAGTTGAACCTTCAACTTAAAAAATGAATTTTCAACAAAATAATTAAATTTGGGACCAAAAAAGATGAATGCTCGATCAAAAATATATAATAATAAACTTTTCAACCAAAATGGAAAATAGTTGGCATTTTCTTATTGGATTCTATTATTAGCATATTAACTTTCCACTGCACACTTTTTGATTTCGGATTACATTTTGTTGAAAATTCAACAATTTCGTTAAAAATGTATCCCTTTGGTAGAAACTTGATCTTTTTTGGTTCAAAAGTTTGGTTGAAAATTAATCTATTTTGGCTGGAAAATTCAACAATAATTTGGTTGACATTTTTTTTAATTTCTTGACTAAAAAATTGTTTTTGTTGAAAAATCAACTATTTTGTTAAAAGTTCGTCTTTTTTGTATGAATACAATTATTCTTTATTTTAAATTAAAATATTTTTTTGTATTGAAATACGAACTATTACATTTTTCGTTAAGAACTCATCTTTCATGGGTGGCAATTTTATGAATAGTTTGGAAATTTAATTATTTTATTGAAAATTCAACAATTTGGTGAAAAGTGTTCTTTCTTGATTGAAGAATCTTTTTTTGATTGAATAATCAACTATTTTATTGTAAATTTGTATTTTTGGCTTGAAAATGCAATAATTTGGTTTGAAATTTCATATAGGAAAAGGGGAAAGATTGAATCCGGCGATAAATAGAAATTTTTGATTTATTTTTAATAATTTAAAAGTATTAGCTTAGGAACTGGAAATTTTGTGTCGGACCTAGCAACACTTTATGCATTGATATATTTGATATATTAATAATAATAATATATATTTAATACTTGGAGAGAATTTTTAAATATTTTAAATTATCCGCTTTAATATTTGAAGCTTTTCAGCCCTAGGGATTTGGTAAACAAAAAAAAAAAATGAGAACGCACTGTGATCCCTCTATTGTTGTATTAAAATAGTACTTTTTAGAATAACATCCGGATTTTTTGAATAAAATTGCTGCAAAGTTTTTTTTTTTTTTTTGAATTAACCGAGTACCTGCCCGGTATGTTTAGATACACACGAGTCAAGGGGAAGTGCAAACCCTCGCCGAGGTGACTGGCGGTGATGGCAGCGTCTCCGTGGACTTGAACAGCGTGACGGAAGCGACCTTGGGCCAGGATGGCCAAATAATCCTCACCGGAGAAGACGGACATGGTAAAACAGTTTTCTATAGGCTCTGCACCGTCGCCGGCCAGGAACTCCTGGAGCAGTGATTCGTTCCTTATAATTGGACTCTTCCTTCCGCTATTTTTTTCTTTTTATTTTGCATGTGTTTTTTTTTGTGCAAAAAAACTTTTCCGTGTGTGAGAGAGAGAAAGAGAGAAAGAAGGAAAGAATGAGAAGGAATGCTAGTTTTTTTTGAGAGGCCTTAAGAATCCACGATAAATCAAGTAGGAAAAGGGGCGGGGGGAGGGGAGGGAGGAAACGCGTGTCCCATTTTTTCACCCCTGAAAATGGAAATATGTAAATATTGTTGTTCCTAATTTCATCTGTGTGATGCACATTGTGTAGAATTGTAGATTAAGTGTAGACTAATTGAAAAATGATTTTTCAAGTCCTTTCAATAACATTTGTACGATTTCTATCGTAGGACATTTTTTTGTTTTTGTTTTTTTTTTTTTGTTAGTATTTTAGCTTTAAGAAATGAAATGTCGATTCTTGGGATATTTAGATTGATTGATTTTGATTTTAAAAATGTCAAGTGTCGAAAATAATTTACAAATCCCTTCTAACATCCCAAATGGAATGGAACAACTTTGTTGAGGGAATCGACATGTCGGAATATTTGTGAACTCCTCATTCTCTCAGAAACGCAGAACTCACAAGTTGCAAGTGCCAAAGACGAGTTCTCGAACAATATTATATTATATTGTTTTTATTTGTAGAGAGTTGTAATTTATAATTTATCATTTTGTAATATCACAGAACTGTAAATTCCCATTGATTCCTCTCAGTAGTTACCCTTTTTATTTCACTTTTCTATTTCTATTTTCTATTTTAATTTTTGCAACTCTGTGCACGTGTCTCTGATTGACCGTATCAATTTTTTACGAATACGAAATTTTATTGTTGATTGGAAAATGTCGTCGTTTACTCGGAAAATGTGTTTTGCGAAAATTTAGCACCTAAAAATTTAGTGGATTCTTAAAGCCGACCCTGGTGAAACGATTTCCCTGAAATATTCTCCGAGTTTCTCCGACTTTGAATACATGGAAAAGTGGCAACGAAAAGTGAGAGAAAAATCTGGAATTTTCAGAGAAATGAGGATCGGTAAATTTGTATAAATTTCGGTGGACAACTGTTGAAAACTGCTTGCAAGAGCCTGTTTTACCTGGATTTAGGACTTAAGATTTTCGATATATTGAGAATAGAAAGTGTTTTTTCGAGGGTGAGAGGAGAATTTTGGAAAAGTTTGAGAGAAATTTTTTCACCAGGGATACGCAAGATAAGCGAAGATCACGAAAATCTGTAGCTGTTTTACTATTATTACTATTATTATGATTATTATTATTATTATTATTATTATTATAACATCACCAATACCGATAAGATTATGATCGATCTTACATGAGCACAAAGAAATAAAAACCACTGTACATAGAGTATGCTTTGTTGATGCTTTTTACTTTTTTCAATTTTCATTTTTTCCAAGGGGGGCAGAATTCGGTAAGAATTTCAAAGAAATTTCTGAAAATTTGAACAGATTTAGTTTCTACCTTTTTTTACGACTTCTGCCTTTCTAATTCTATTTCTGGGTTTCTATTTTGAAGAGCGAGAATTTGTCAGTATAAAAAAGAAATGTAGGTTTTTATCAATTCGTCAAAGTCATTCAGGGGGAGTTTCTTTTTATATTTGAAAAATTGCGATCGCTCTTTATTTCTAACCTGGTGAAAAAATTTCTCTGCAATTTTGAGAAAAAAGTGTTGATTGGTGGGCATTCGTTTCTCCAAAAATGTACTTCCAACTGCGTTTTGAGAGAATCGTTTTTTTTTTAATTTTGGTAGGACTGTGGAATCGACAAGACCGACTTCAGAGAAATTTTTTCACTTGGATATTATGTTTTTTTTTTCTTCAAAAGTACCTTTCATCAGCACGTTTATTAGTATTTTTAGTTATTTTTTTTAGAGATTCATTCACCCTCTGTAATTAAAAATTTTACGGAATTTTAATAATTGATACTTTTCTTTGATCTTTAAACTTGAAATATTAAACTTTTCTTTATTTACAAAATTTTTTTATTTATGGACGACCATAATGGAAATTTTATTTTTATTATAAATCGATTATTCCGCCAGCGAAGTAAATTGAGCTTAGAAACTTCTTGTGAAATATAAGTCAGATTTTAGTTTTTCGTTGGTTCGAATAATGGAAATATTTTAATAACAATCGAGTTATTTAGGAGGAATTACGATTTTTAGTGCTTAGAATATTAAATAGTATTGTAATTTCACATATAAGTTTTCAATTAAGAGAAGAAATTCAAATTTTCTGGAAATTTAAACATTTAAATATTGTTAATTTCAATTTAATTTCTTATTTTCAAAAAAAAAATCTTGTAGCTTTAAATTTCAACGTTTATGTTCCATTTTAAGAATTGAAACTTTTTTGAAAAATTGGAAACTGTTAAATTTCAAATTCTTTCAATTTACTGTTTGTAATCTCTTTCAATCTCAATTTCAATATTTTTCGAATTGGAGAGCTTTCATAATTATTTGTCCGTACAAATTTAAATGCTTTCAAATTTGAATGCATTACCATTTTTGGACCCTTTCAACGCTTCTGATTTTGTTCTTCAAATTTGGACATTAAATCGTCGTGGGCTTCCGAAATTGGATTTTTTCAAATTTGTGTATCTCAAAATTAAATAATGCAGAAAGCTTTTAAATTTGAATGGATTCAAGATTTTAAAGCTTTTGTAATTTGTACGCTTCCGGATTATATTTTCGAAATTTTTAAGTTAGGATTTTTTTCAAAATTTGTAAACGAAAATTTAAACACCTTCCATTTTTAGATGTTCTATTCATTAGAAGTTTTTCGAATTCAATGTTGAATTGGGACGCTTATACATTTGTTGGATGTTTTCAAATTAAAAGCTTTTGAAATTGAACAAATTAGAATTAAAAGCGTTCAAAATTTAATATTTGTTAATTTTGTGCGTTTAGATTTAAAGAATTTTTAATTGAGAGTCTCAAAAATTGAATAATTTTTGTCTGAAAAGTTAAAAATTGATTGTTTTGGAAATAGAAATTTTTTGTTAAGAATTAATGACATAATAGTTTAAAGATTTAAATTTGAAAGCGTTCAAAATATAGAATAATTGGACAATTTCGAATACAAGCTTTGAAAAAAGAAAATTTAAAATCGAACGATTTTGAAATTTAAATGCATAAAATTAAACAATATTTAATTGAACGTAATTTTAAAAGGTTTTCAAATTTAGACACACAAATTGTTCAATTTTATTGGATTCTATTTTGAATATGTAAATCATTTTACTTTGAGGCTTCAAAATTTGAATTCATTCATCTTTAAAGGCCTTGGAATTTATTCGACTTTTTAAGGTCCATTCTGGAAATTCATAACATCCTAACCGGGAAAAATAAGAATTCTTTTCTGAGATTTGATCATAGCCACTCTCAGGGTGTCTAGCAGTCCGGGAAATCGATAAAAACCCGGGAATTTTATTTAGGATTGGAAATAATTTTTTTCTTTTATCGCAAAATCTACCTTTTTCTACTTGATCTTCTTTTTATTGTTTAGTCGAGAATCAGAGATAATAAAATCTGATAGCTTCACGTATCGTGCAAATTTCCATTTTTTCTTAAAATTTAAATAAAATCGAATAGAAATGGAACGCCCTAGTAATCATAATGTCAATTTTTTTGCTTTTTAATTAATTTGAATGCTACAAAATAAATGGGTTTTATCATTAAATATTAGTTTTGAAATAGTTTTTAACCATATATTTAAATTATATAAAAGTTTCGCGATTATTGGGACATTTACCTTGATAAATATTTTACAAAGTTGTTACAAAATAATTTGAAAAATTCGAAGACTGAATCTTTAGGAAAATAATACAAATCAAAAAAATTTATATTTTAAATGAATCAGTAGAAAAAAATATTAAAAATTTTCCAACGTTTTTGATAAGTTGGTGTAATTTTTATAAAAATGTACCTTTAAAATTATCTAAAGTACATCAAAAATGTTTGTTATTCAAGATTTTATTTAATTTTAAGAAAACGTTGAAATTTGCATTACTTTTGCAATATCGTCTTCAAAAATTGACGAAATAACTTCATCCTGGCTCCTTTTACAGATAATTCTGATATCTTTCCATAAAAAAATCTTAACTCTCGTATAATTAACATCAATAATAAAATAAAATAATAATTGGTCGGGGGTGCCTGATCACTAGACACCCTGACTGATTTTGGTATACATCATCTTTTTTTTTTCTTCAAAAAACATCGCAGGAAATATTCTTCGATCCTGAAGCTTCACCTCTTCTCGATTCCACTAGGACCGGACCTTTTTTTCTCTCTAAAAATGTCCTCCCTTACGAATGAAAAATTCCCCTCTCAACAAAAAAAAAAAAAAAAAAAAATTGGACAGAAGCGAGGACACTCCTTTCGGTGTTTCAGGCTATCCAGTCTCAGTCTCGGGTGTCATCACAGTACCAGTTTCGGCCAGTATGTACCAGACAATGGTGGCAAACATTCAGAGCGACGGTACCATGCAAGTAGTGACCCCAATGGTTCAGATTCCGAAACAAGAACCAGGAAATGGGGAAGCGAGCATCGAGGCCGTCACCATACAGGGTGGCCACCCCATGACCATGATAAACGCAAATGGAGAACACCAGGTTCTCCAGGTCATCTCCCTCAAGGACGCCAACGCGCTCACCAAAGCCATGCAGGGTGAAATCGTCAAAGACGAGGACAGTCAGCAACAGCAAACTGTGGACAGTCCCGAGTAAATCAAGCTGAGGCTTCGAATCGATACCCTTTTAACGCACTTGCAACGTTATTTTAGTTTCTCTGGGCATGCCCATTTGGGCGTGGCCCAGCTGGACATTGCCCATTTGGGCGGTGTCCATTTTATCGCCGTCTACCTGCTGATTCTATCTCTACTAGCCAATTTCCCCTCACGCAGCTGAGGGACCTCCAGACTGCGTGAGGGGATGTTTGGTAGTGGGAGCAGACCCAGCAGGTAGAGGGCGATCAAATGGGCGTCGCCCTTTTCTCTTTATTCAGAGGGATGGGCGGGGGTGAAGATAAATTACCATTTTTTCCCAGTAATATGGATCTGGAAACTTGAGGGCGCCACTGTCGAAAATAAATCAATATGGCCGACATAAAGCAGCTGATTTTCAAATAGATCTGAAAACTAAATTTTTCCTCCTTATTTTTGAAAGTTTACATCTTTTTTTGTAAAATAGAAATGCTACATTAGTTATTAATATATTCTTTAATAAACTTTTTATGAATTTTGAGTGAAGCAGAGGGTTTTTTGTGATTGAAAATCACCTACTTATGTCGGCCATCTTTATTTCTTCGACTCGCGCGCCTTCAATATTTGAGATCCCGATGACAACAATTTTCCAGTAAATGTGCCATAGTAGTCTAATAATTTAATTAACTCTATTGATTTAATTAAGTTTTATATGATTGTTTTATATATATCTAAGTATTATTTTATTTTTTTTACTTCATTTCCTGAGCGATTTTACGGAATTTTTTGTTTTTTATCGGGATGGAGATCAGTCACAATTTGCATGGATTGTGGATTCTGTTTATTTTTTATTTTAATTAAATTTGGAAAGTGAATATTATTTGTGTTTTATTTTTTTCGTTTTTAGGCTTTTTTGTGATCTTTCCTTTTGTAAGTTGCAATCAATATTTTGGGGGTTTTAAAAATCTGGGGTTCAGTTTTTCGAATTTAAAAAAAAATTAAATTTTAATTCTTGTACAAATAATATTACTGATGTGATTTCAAATAAAAAAGATTATTTTTTATGAAAAAATGTTGAAAATTAAAAAAAAAGATGATTTTTACAGTGTTTTTTGAAATTTAATTTTTTCTTACTGTTGCTTCTCACTCATTTTTGAAAAATGGTTAAATGTTATTAATTTATGGCTTATTTGGGACGACTGAAAAATCCCGAAAAATAAAGTTCCCGAACAGTTTTATAATTTTACGCATTTTGAAAATTCCCGAATTTAAACAATTGAAAATTTTTGTTTATAAACATTATTTATTAAAAATACAATAATTCAATATTTTGAAAAAAAAATTTATTTTTAATATTATATTTTTTTTCAATTATAGTTCATTTAAATTCAAACAATAATTTTAGAAACATTAAAAATAATTTTTTTTATAAAAAAAATTTGATTATTTTATTTTTAATAAATAAATCATATTTATAAAAAATTTATTGTTTAAATTCGGGAATTTTCTAGTTCGAATATTTGATAATTCGGCCATTTTTAGCCAGGAATTTTATTATTCGGGAATTTTCCAATTGGGTAATATTTTTAACTGTTCGGGAATTTCCCAATTCGCGAGTTTTATTATTCGAGAATTTTATTTTTCGGGATTTTTCAGTAGTTCCGGTTATTTTTCGGAGAAAAAAATCTCTACAACTCTACTGTTTCTAATTTTAAAAGTAAATTTTTCTATAACTGAAATCGCTAAAACAATTTTTTTTAAAGCAAACGTTTTTTAAATAAATAAGTGTATTTTAAGATTATTGACATATTTTCAAAAATGGAAACAGTAGAGTTGTAGGGAAGGCCCCCCCCCCCAAATAATCCATGATTGATTAAAATTGAACCATTTCTTAAAAATTGGGAAGAGAAAATTCAGTTACAAAAACTATTCTTAAAATAATTATAAGTTTTACACTTTTTTCATAAAAAATAATATTTTTTCTTTCATAATACAAAATATTTCAATTCCTAAAATTACTAAAAACTTTTTTTCCGCATGCCTGATTTTTGGCAGGACCTTAAAATTTCAATTTTGCGTTTTTACAAACTTTAAAAGAGCTTTTTGGATATTTTTTGCAATTTTTAAGAGCTTTTTTTCAAATACAGTCGCCTTAAAATTCGAAAGTAATAAAAAAAAGGGATGACTGAAAAATCCCGAAAAATTAAATTCCCGACACTGAAATTCTCTAATTGGAAAAGTCCCGAATAGTAAAATTCCCGAAACGTAAAAATCCCGAAGAATAAAATTGCCGAATTATAAAATATCCAAACTAGAAAATTCCCGAATATAAACAATTTAAAAAGTTATTTTATGTTAAATATGATTTATTTATTAAAAATAATATAATCAAATATTTGTATCAAACAGAAAAATTTAAGGTTTAAAGTTTTTAAAATTATTGTTTGAATTTAAGATAACAGTATTTGTATAAAAAAATAAATTTAAAAACACGTGTGCCTCAAACAAAAAAATTAATTTCTCCCTAAATTTTCTCGGAACCTAATCAAATTTTCCAAAGAAACTTTGGAGGATTCAATTCAGCACTCATTTGTCTGGAAGTTTCTTTATTTTTTTTTTTTTAATTAACAATTTGATTTTTGAGAACATTTTTGGTAATTTTTAAAAAATAATATGCATATTTTCAATTTTTATTCAGAAACATATTTTTCGATAAAAATATATTATATTATTTTTAATAAATAAATGCCATTTAAGAAAAAACAGTGGTTTAAATTCCGGAATGTTCTAGTTCGGATATTTCATCATTCGGCAATTTTCTGTTGAGAATTGTATTCTTCGGGAATTTAATAGTTTTGGAAATGTTATTTTTCGGAATTTTTCGTTTGTCCAAAAAAAAAAAAAATGCAAATTCAAATGAAGTTCCCGAAATTTTGATTGCAACTTGATTTCCTTTTTCTTCTCAACCTCCGAATCGTAATCTCAGAATTGAGAAATATAAGTTCAATCTTTAAAAAAAAAAGCGTTGCGATTGCGTTTTTCGGGTACGCACTGTGTGTCGATGTCTTTTGAATACCAAACAAAAAATTCGTAGTTCGTGGCAGTAATTTTTCACTGTTTTTCTATCTTTAAGGAACGCGTTTTAATAAATAAGAGAACAAAAAGAAATCTGAAAAAAATATTAATACCTTCTCATTATGAAAATGTAAAAATCCGGTTTTGTTCGGTCGCTGGTCTTCGTTGAATTAGAACGTAAAAAGATGAGTGTGCTTCTGAACTAAGTGAGTGTGCGTAGTCAGAGAAAACCGAAGACTTGGCTCTAGAATTATTATTATTATTATTATTATTATTAGTAATTAAATAATTATATTAGAAATGTAATTAAAATTGTAATTATGTCGTATTTATCATTGGATTGGAAATTTTTGGAAGCTTGGAAATTCCTGGATCCGTTACTTAAAGTCGGTACTTAACTTTTAATAATAATTTTTTATTAATTTTTAATCTCTATTACGGTCAACGAGCCAAAGTGCAATATTAAGATCTGAGTTTCTTGTACCTATTCAAGTTCCGGATTCAAATCCAAAGAGGGCGAAATAATTTCGATAACTCGGACAAAATGGAAAATTAATTTTACTTTCAATCAGTAGACTTCCCTTGTTGAAAAATGATTTTGTATTTATGCAATGGTTAGTTGTGAAGAAAATTCAATGGTCTTTTTTGTCAGATTTTTTTAAGGAAAACAACCGATTTTATTCTGTGGAGAATGTATGAAAGAGATTAGTTGGGTCCAGAAAAATGTTTAAAAATTTGAATTCCATGGTTTAGAATTCATATTTCAAGACACTGATAATGTCAAGGCTTGAAATTAATGTAGTTAATTGTAGAATTTCAAGCCAGTTGACTTTTAAATCCACTTTTCTGATTTTTTTGGATCTGATAATCAGAAATAAAATACTTTTGCAAGCATAATTCAATAGCAGTTTATAGAGAGGCTAAGAATTTCTGACGGGTACAAATAGAAAATAAGATTTTCGAAGATTCGAAATTCTAATGCACACAGATCATTGCGAAGCGATTCGCACCAAGTCCTTTTTAATTCATTATTCACTTTCTTGTTTAGAATTAAAATGTTTTTGCTTTCCAAAAAGAACTTTTGTTTAAAAAACATAAAAGAATCCTTTGGAAAGTGAAATAATTATTATTTTTAGTCGCATTTTCGCGACTCATTGTCTCGCTTCCCAGTGTTTTTGAACCACAATTGTGCATTTAAATGCCGAGTCGTTTTTTACGTGGTATTATTATAGTATGTCATAATTTAGGCAAAGTGTAATAAAAGTTGCAATTTCGTTTTCGAGAGTCTTTCTCTTCTTCTTGGAAAGAAAATTAAATTAAAGTATTTTTTTTAATTTAGAAAGTTTTAAGAACCTATGGAATTTTGAAGGTTTTTAATTTTAAATTAGTTAAAATTAAATCTGAATTTTATATTTATAGTTAAATTTTACAAATGAAGCTTCCGAATTTTGATACTTAGCCAATTGTGAAGTTTTTTAATTTAAATGCTCTTCATA
This sequence comes from Andricus grossulariae, assembly GCA_011634705.1. Taxonomy (NCBI): domain Eukaryota; kingdom Metazoa; phylum Arthropoda; class Insecta; order Hymenoptera; family Cynipidae; genus Andricus; species Andricus grossulariae. The sequence continues at coordinate 24,589,258 of JAABKJ010000755.1, forward strand.
TTTGGATACCTTTCGCATTTTTATATTAACGAATTTAAAAACTTTAAAATTGTGCTAATTCAAAATTTGGAAACTTATCAATTTAAATTCTTTTGAAATCTTAATGCATTTAAAATTAACTTAAATTTTTATTATTTTTTATAATTTAATGTTTTTAATTTTTCAATAAAAATGTACAATAGTTTATCAAATTAAGAATATATTTTTTACTATACAAAAAATCCAAACATATCAAATGGCTTTTCTACTGCTCTCTAAAATAAAAAATCCTTAATGAAACTAAAAATAGTTAAATTTTTTAATTTAAATTACAAGAAGAAGAGCAGAGACCCGGAAATGATGAGCTTTTTTTTAATCGAGGATGTAATGTAGTCAAATTTATTGTATGAATATATTCGCTAGACGCGGTATCAGACGCTTAGGGATCATGTTGTATTATTTTTTAATTATATTAATTATTATGACCAGTGAATTCACCCACATTTATTTATATAAATATTAGTATTTATATAAAGTAGGATCTTAAACAAGGAGATCTGAAACTTCCTTGTCGATTTTCCTCCGTTTTTAGTCTCGGATCTGAAAGATTCTCCAAAGATTCACCAAAAATACAGCGAACGAAATAAATTCTTAACAAACAAAAAAAACGAAGCATAATAATTGTAAATTATTAATAATGAATTTTTCTGTGCACCGGTTAAGAAGTTTAAATCACGATCGAAGTCCGTTCTCGTATTATTATTTTTTTTTGTAATTAAAAAAACTACTTCCAATCTTATTTTTATTTATTTATTTTTTTGTACATTTTCGGAGAGGCTTGAGAATAGTTTTTTAAGATTGTTTAAAATGAGTGAGCATTAATTTCGATCGCTGTTGATGTAAATTATTTTATCATCCGATGCCATGTAATGTTAATTGTAAATACGTCGTCGGTGTGTCACATTTTTGAGCTTTGCATTAATTTCGGTGTAAAAATAAAGCCGAATTTATACCATAATGGATTTAGATTTAATTTAAGAAACAAAAGAAAAAAACTATTAAATATAGTACATATATATATAATATTCGTGAATTTTTATTTGAAACCCATTATTCTATTTTAATTAATTAATTAATGCTTAAATACGAAATTCTTGGAAATTCAAAATAAGAACAAGAATTCAACTATTTAATTATAATTTAGTTATTAAATACTAATTGCTTTATTATATCAGTTTTATAAATAATTCGATATTTTAGAAATCCACAATAAAATAGAATTTAAATTATTGCAAAAGTGATTTCAGCCTTCTTAGTCCAGAATGCTTTCAAAACAGGGAAAATAGAGTGATTTGCAAAAAAATAGGGCTAATAAGTCCAATGTTTTAGAAAAAATTTGACTTTTAAACCCGCAAATATGAATTTTCAACAAAAAAGTTGAATTTTAAAGTAAATATCTGAATTTATTTTATTTATTTTCTATCCAAAAAGACGAATTTCAACAAAAGAGTTGAATTTTTGATAAAAAAAAAAGATTAGTTTTCGAGAAAATATTTCAATTTTTAACAAAATAATTAACTTTTCAACCAAATAGAATTTTTAACCCAAAATATAGTAGTAGACTTTTTGATTGAAATAATTAACTTTCAACCAAAAAAGATGACTTTTCAACAAAATACTTGAATTTTCAACAAAATAATTAAATCTTTAATTTAAAAAGATGAATTCCGAAACAAAAACATATTAGTAGACTTTTTGATCAAAATAATTCAGTTTCAGCCAAAAAATATGCCTTTCTAAGAAATTAGTTGAATTTTCAATAAAATAATTAAATTTTCAACTAAATAAAATTATTTTCAAATAAAAAAGATGAATACTGTAATAAAAATATAATAGTACTATTCAAATAAAAAGAATGAACTTTCAACAAAAAAGTTGAATTTTAAACTAAATATTTGAATTTTCATAACAAACAAACGAATCTTTTAGAAGACAGATGAATTTTGAATCACGAAAGATAAATTTTCAATCCAAAAGGACTTATTTTCTATCCGAAAAGACGAATTTCAACAAAAGAGTTGAATTTTTGATAAAAAAAAAAAAGATTAGTTTTCAAGAAAATATTTGAATTTTCAACCAAATAGTAAAATTTTTAACAAAAACCATATTAGTAGACTTTTTGATTGAAATAATTAACTTTCAACCAAAAAATATTGCTTTTAAAGAAAATTGTTGAGTTTTCAACCAAATAAAAGAATTTTCAACCAAAAAAGATGAATGCTGTAACAAAAATATAATAGTAGACTTTTCAAATAAAAAGAATTAACTTTCAAACAAAAAGATGACTTTTTAACAAAATACTTGGATTTTCAAGAAAATAATTGAATCTTTAATTAATATTTTAAAAAGATGAATTCCAAAACAAAAACATATTAGTAGACTTTTTAATCAAAATAATTCAGTTACAGCCAAAAAATACGTCTTTCTATCAAATTAGTTGAATTTTCAATAAAATAATTAAATTTTCAACAAAATAAAATAATTTCCAAAAAACAAATGAATACTGTAATAAAAATATAATAGTATTTTTCAAATAAAAAGAATGAACTTTACAAAATAGTTGAATTTTTAACCAAAATAGATGAATTCTGAATCAAAAATATATTAGTAGACTTTTTAATAAAAGTAATTCAGTTTCAACCAAAAATTATGACTTTTTAACAAATTAGTTGAATTTGCAAACAAAATAATTAAATTTTCAACAAAAAATATAATAGTTGACCTTTCAGTGTCATAAGATTCAGTTTCAACCAAAAAATATGACTTTTCAACCAAAAAATATAACTTTTTAACAAATTAGTTGAATTTTCAATAAAATAATTAAATTTTCAACAAAATAAAATAATTTTCAAAAAAAAAGATGAATACTGTAATAAAAATATAATAATACTTTTCAAATAAAAAGAATGAACTTTACCAAATAGTTGAATTTTTAACCAAAAGAGATGAATTCTGAATCAAAAATATATTAGTAGACTTTTTAATAAAAGTAATTCAGATTCAACTAAAAATGATGACTTTTTAACAAATTAGTTGAATTTTCAAACAAAATAATTAAATTTTCAACAAAAAATATAATAGTAGACTTTTCAATGCAAAAGAACTCAGTTTCATCCAAAATATATGATTTTAACCAAATACTTTAATTTTCAACAAAATAATTAAATTTTCAACCAAATAGTAGAATTTTTTACCCAAAAGATGAACTCTGTACCAAAAATATGATTGTAGACGTATCAATGAAAAAGAAATTTAAATCTAAAAAGTTGATTTTTATCAAATATTTGTATTTTCAACAAAATAATTAAATTTTCAAACAAAAGAGACAAACTGTGAACCAAAAACATAATAGTAGACTTTTCAATTGAAAATAATTAACTTTCAACCAAAAGAGGTGACTTTTTAACAAAATCGATGATTTTTCAAAAAATAATTAAATTTATAATAAAATTTTCAACAAACAAAAAAAATAATTTTGGACCAAAATATAATAGTAGACTTTAAACAAAAAGGATTAACTTCCAACCAAAAAATATGACTTTTTAACAAATTAGTTGAATATTCAACAAAATAATTAAATTTATAACCGAATAAAAGAATTTAAAAAAAAATGAATACTGTAAAAACTATGTACATAATAGTAGAGTTTTGAAATTAAAAAAATTAACTTTTTAACCAAAAGAAATAAATTCTGAACCCAAAATATAATATAGAGTTTTCAATGAAAACAAGTCAATTTTAACCAAAAAATATTACTTTTTAACAAAATAATTAAATTTTCAACCAAATAGAATTTTTAACCAAAAAATATGAATTCTGAACCAAAAATATAATGGAAGACTTTTCAATAAAAATAATTAACTTTCAACCAAAAAGATGAGTATTTAATAAAATTTTCAACAAAAAATAGAATAGTTGAATTTTCAGTAAAAAAAGCTTCAACCAAAAATGTTAAATTTTCAACTAAAAAAATTAAATTTCAACCAAAAATACAACGTTTTAACTAATTATGAATCAAAGAAGATACATTTTCAACTAAACATCAAATAGTTAAATTTTCATTCAAAATATTTATTAAAAAAAAAAAAAAAATCCAATGAAGAATGTGAATTTCCAACTAAAATGATGAATGATCACAAAAAATGAATTTTTAACAAAGTAGTTTCACTTTCAACAAAGTAGTTGCATTTTCAATTGAAGAAGATAAACTTTCCAGCAAACATGGAATATTTAAATTTCCAGTTAAAAAATTTATGTTCAATCAAAGGAAAAAAATGTTCAACATAATAGTTAAATTTTCAGTCAAGGAGAAGAATTTTTAACTAAAATGATGAATTTTTTAACAAAGTAGTTCCACATTCAACTAAGTTGTTGAATTTTCAAGAAAATAGTTCAATTTTCAGTTAAAGAAGAAAAATGTTCAACCAAATATGGAACAGTTATATTTTCAGCCAAAGAAAAATAATTGTTAACATAATAGTTAAATTTTCAGTCAAGTAGTTGAATTCTCAACCAAAACAGATTATTTTACAAGCAAATAATGGTATTTTTAACGAAAAAAGATGAAATTTCGCAGATAAGTGATGCATTTTTAAACAAAAAAATACGAATTTTCAATAAAACAGTTGAATTTCCAACCAAGAACTTTTCAGAATCCCCTGACCGGTAGCACTGTGAACATCCTTTTCAAGGCATTAAAACAATTTTGAAAAATTTTATTTTTGACCAGGAAAGATGCAAAAAGAAAACATTGTTCAACTTTTAAAGCAATTTATTAGTAACTTGTTTTACTATTAAACAGCGGTTCAAGAATACTTAATGTACGATGAGCTAAATGCCAATTTAACTTTAATGAAGTGTTTCAAGAAATATTTTCTAGTTGACTTGGACTAGTGAGAAACTGAAAATTCTAGAATTAGTGAATATCGTAGACATTCTGAAGAGCTAGTTCTGGCTTGTCGTAGCCCAACTCCTCTGGGGTATTAATGCCCAGTTCGTCCAGGGTGGGTCGGATCTCCTGGAGGACGTAGGGATAGATTTTGCCAACGTCGTTTCCACATTTGCATTTTACTGATTCGAGAAATCTGACGGCAAGAGCAAAATCATTCAGACGTCTGCAGGCTCTTAAGGCAGAGCAGATGATGGTTGGATCAGGAACCATGTCGAGACCTGGAATAAATAATTTTCTTTATTATTCACTTTTAGGTACCAATTTACAAAATGCATACTCTATTTCTTTGTAGAAAAACTGTATTCTACAACTGAAACAATCAATTTTAAATTATTAATCGCCTAAAGATAAAAATGAAATTTTTAATTAAATCTTCGATATCACCGAGCATTATAAACATCATTCTGACCCCAAAGGTCTATAAATAAAATTATTGATAATCTTTCCTGTAATAGGAAAAATATCTCAGAAATCGTGAAGAAAAACAAGATTAATCCACAAATAATGTAATACGATTTGGGCGGAGAGGAGGTTTTTGGCTTATGAATTAAAAAAGTAGTTTAATTTTCAAACAAAAAAGATGAACACTCATTAAAATTTAATAGTTGATATTTTAACAAAGTAAATATTTTCATTTAAAATCATAAGCAGTCGAATTTAACCAAAAAGAACGAATTTTAATAAAATAGTTGAATCCACAACCAAAACAAATTCATTTTCAACCAGACGCTTGCATTTTTAACAAAAAATATGAAATTTCTACCAAAAGAGATGAATTTTCGAATCAAAATGACGAATTTTCAACAAGAGTTGAAATTTCAACCAAGAAGATTATTTTTCTACCGAAAAAAAAATGGATTTTTGAAAGATGACATAAATTTTCAACCAAATAATTGAATTTTTAAACTTGAAAAGGTCAAATTTGAACCAAACATGGTATAGTTCATTTTAAGAAAATAATCTTCAATTTAAAATAACAAATTTTCTATAAAACAGTTGAATTTTCAATCGTAAAATATAAATTTTCGAAACAAGTTTTTTTTCAACGAAAAGGATTAATTTTCTACCAAAAAAAGAAGAAATTTTAAAAAATACATAAATTTTCTACTAAAAATGATCAATTTTCCACCAAAAATGAAATAATTACATTTTAATTTAAAAACATTAACTTTCATCCAAAAGGGAAACGAATTTTCAACAAAATAGTTAAATTTTCTACCAAAGAAATTAATTTTTAAGTAAAATTATGAATCTTCAACAGAGTAGTTCAACTTTCGACCAAATACTTGAATTTTCTACCAAATTGTTGAAATTTCTACAAAACTGTTTAATTTTCAACAAAAAAGTTGAATTTTAAACGGAACAGATTAATTTTTAACCGGACAATTGCATTTTTAACAAACAAAAAGACGAAATTTCTACCAAAAGAGGTGAATTTTTAAATAAAAATTACCAATTTTCAACAAGAGTTGAAATTTTTACAAAGAAAGATTTTTCAGTCAATAAAGAAAAAATTTCATCCAAAATGTTGAATTTTAATGCCAAAAAGATGCAATTTCTATAGAACAGCTGAATTTGCAACAAAGAAGATTAATTTTCTACAAAAAACGAATGTTCTATAAAACAGTTGAATTTTCAAAGGGAAAATATGAATTTAAAACAAAAAGTTAATTTTCAACCAAATAAGTTAAATTTTTAATTAACAAAAAAATAATTTTCAACATAAAAATATGAACTATCGACAAAAACATGTAATAGTTGATATTTCAACCAACAAATATTTCAACTTAAAATAAAAAAACAGTTAAATGTAGCCAGTAAAGACGAATTTTCAATAAAAGAATTGAATCCTCAATTAAAACAGATTAATTTGCAACCAAACAGTTGCATTTTTAACCACAAAAATTGATTCTCTACCAAAAAAGACAAATTTTCAGCAAAATAAACAAAATTTCAACAAGATAGTTATATTTTCAACCAAATTAATTAATTTTCTACCAAAAAAAGATGATCTTTTATCAAAATAGATGAATTTTCTACTAAGAATGATCAATTTTCAACTAAAAATTAAATACTTAAATTTTCATTACCAAAAATTAATTTTTAACCAAAAGCGAAACGAATTTTCAACAAAATGGTTGAATCTTCAAGTAAAATTATCAACCTGCAACTAAAAAAATGAATTTTCAATAAAGTAGTTCAACTTTCGACAAAATGGTTGATTTTTCTACCAAATTATTGAATTTTCGAACCGAAAATACGAATTTTCTACAAAAGAGTTTAATTTTCAACAAAAAAGTTCGTTTCCAAACGAAACAGATTCAATTTTTAACCAGATAGTAGCACTTTAACAAAAAATATGAAACTTCTACAAAAAGAAATGAATGTTCGAACCAAAAAGACGAATGTTCAAGAAAATAAGAAAATATTTTTCCAATAATTAATCTCTTATCATTTTCCCGCAATTCTACGAACATTATTATAGACAATTATTAAAATAAAATCAATAAAGAAATAAATAATGTTGACATATTGAAAGAATTGATTCAAAAAATAAAAAAACTACAAACGAATGATTTATTTATTATTTATAATAATATATATTTACATATTTAACGCAGAATTTCAAATTATTTCGCGGGATTCCACAAATTTCAAGGAATTTTCCAGGATTCTAAAAGACTTGAGAAGATTTCAAATAAATCATAGGATTTTAAAAATTTCAAAAATTGTAAGCCCTTTGAAAGAATTTCAAGACATTTACAACATTTCAAGGAATTTCGAAGAATTCTGTATGATTTCCAAAGATTTCAAGAGAATGAAATTTCAGAAGATTCCTAGTGGTTCCAAAGATTTTAGGAGATTTTAAGGTACATATTTCAATGAATTTCACGATTTTTACAGGATTTTCAAATGATTTCTACCTATTTGAATGGATTTTTTCGATTTCCAAAGATTTTAAGGGATTTCTACGGATTTCAAAAATTGCAAAGGATATGGAGAATGGAAAAAAATTTTGTAAGAATTTAAAATATTTCCAAAGATTTTACGGGATTTCTAGCTAACTACATTTTCGAGAATGGTTTAAAAGATTTCCAGGGTTTTAAGATATTTCAATGAATTTTCACATGTTTCAAAGGAATTTAATAGAATCTCCAAGTATTTCAAAGATTTCGAGGGATTTGAACGTTTTTTTTTTAGAGAACTTTAATGAATAAGTTTGATTTAATTTGTATTGAAGGGATTTCAAACAATTTATGTTTATTTTAATGGACTTTTACAATTTTAAAGAGAACAAATTAAATTGTACTTCAAAGGATTTTTACAAATTTCAAAGGATATGAAGGAATTCTGCAAATTTCAAAGGAGTTTACAGATTTTAAGTTATTTTAAAGGATCCAAAGAATTTCAAAAGGTTTTTTTTTATGATTTCTAAAGATTTTAAGGGGTTTTACAGTACATAAAATAAGTTATTTTATTTTCTTATTTGAAAGATTTCAAGGGATTTCTACGCATTTTAACAGATTTGAAGACATTTCAAGGGATTTTAATCGACTTCAATGAAATTTCGAACGATTTACAAAAAATCAAGCAAAATTCATTCAGATTACGAATAGTCTAAAATAAATGGTTCCTTTGTAGTGCCTCTACTTTTTACATTAATTCCTTCAAAATTTATTTAGGATTTTTAAATATTAGGATTATTATTATATATTATATATCCAAATGTAAGGTTAACTTTTTATTAATTTTGTGATTAAATGCCATTTCTACATTAATAAGAAGCAGTTTTAGAAAAAAGAAATTTTTTATATCAAAAATAAAACAATTTCACCCTTTTTTTATCATGTATGCTTATAATAATTAAATGAACTAATAAGCAAATTCACCCACATACAATAAAATTTAACTTGACACGCGTTATTTACAAAATAGGGTTGTTACAAAATAAAAATTTCGAAATTCCCTAATTTTCCCTGACCAACAAAATTATTTTTCAACAAAGAAGATTAATTTTCGACCAAAAAAGACGAATTTTCAACAAAATACATGACATTTCACCTAAAAAAGATAAACTTTCAACCCAAAATGGAACAGTTATATTTACAGTTACAAAAATTAGTTTGTAACCATAAAAAAACGAACTTTCAACAAAACAGTTAAATTTTCAACCAAAAAAGATGAATTGCCAACCAAAAAGATGGATTTTTCACAAAGAATATTAATATTCTACCACAAAATGTGAATTTTTCACAAAATGCATGAATTTTCAACCAAATAGTTAAATTTTTAACCAAACACAGAGCAGTTAAATTTTCAGTTAAAAAATTAATTCTCAACAAAAAAAGAAAAAATTTTCAACAAAATAGATACATTTACCAAAAAAAAAATTAATTTGTAACTTTATTGATGAATCTTCTATAAAAAAATTAATTTTGAAACTGATAGTTGAATTTTCAACCAAGAAGATTAATTTTAAAACAAAAATGGAAGTTATATTAGTTAAAAAATTAATTTTTGACAAAAAAAAAACAACAATTTTCTACAAAAAAGTTAAATTTTTAACCAAAGAAATTAATTTTAAACAAAATACATGATTTTTCAACATAAAAAGATAAATTTTCAAATAAAAATGGAATAGTTAAATTTTTATTTGAAATATTAATTTCAAACCAATTAAAAACGAATTTTGAACAAAATAGATCAACTTTCCACACAAAAAAAAAGGTTTTTGAATTAGAATGAAGAATCATCAACAAAAAAATGAATTTTTAACCAAATAGTTTCACATTCAACTAAGTAGTTAAATTTTTAACGAAAAATGTAATAGCTGATATTTCGACCAATGAAACGAATTTTTAAGTAAAATAATGAATTTAAAAAAAAAATGAATTTTCAACATATTAGTTCAACGTTCGACCAAATACTTGAATTTTCTACCAAATTGTTGAATTTTCTATAAAACTATTTAATTTTTAACAAAAAAGTTCATTTTGAAACGGAACAGATTAATTCTTAACCAGACAGTTGCATTTTTAACAACAACAAAAAAGATGAAATTTCTGCCAAGAGATGAATTTTCAAATAAAAATTACGAATTTTCAACAAGAGTTGAAATTTTAACAAAAAAAGATTTTTCAGTCAATAAAGACAAAAAATGTTATCCAAAATGTTGAATTTTAAAGCCAAAAAGATGAAATTTCTATAGAACAGCTGAATTTGCAACCAAGAAGATTAATTTACTACCAAAAATGGTAGTTATATTATTAATTAAAAAATTTATTTTTGACAACAAAAAAAAATTCTACAAAACAGTTAAATTTTTAACCAAAGAAATTAATTTTAAACAAAATACATGAATTTTCAACTTGAAAAGATGAATTAAAAAAAAATGGAATAGTTAATTTTTTAGTTATAAAATTAATTTAAACCACTTAAAAACGAATTTTCAACAAAATAGTTAAGCTTTCCACTAATTACTTACATTTTTAACGGAAAATGTAATAGCTGATATTTCAACCAGAGAAAACGAATTTTCAACAAAACAGTTGAATTTTCAAACCGAAAATATAAACTTTCAACCCAAAAAGACGAATTTAAAAAAAAACACTTGAATTTTCAACCGAAAAGATTGAATTTTTTGTTTTAAACAAAATCGCTGAATTTTGAACAAAATGATAAAATTGCATGTCCTTTCCCTAAGTTTTTAAATTAAACAAATAACTTTTTCAAAGTCTATATTATGATTTAAGTAATATAAATAATAATAAAATACCTGTACAATATGTTAATTATTTTAAATACTTTTCAGAACTTCCCATTTTTTTCGGCGATTCGATGTTTTCCTTTCTTTTTAAACATTACAGGGATCACAGCGCAAAATGAGCCCAAAAAAGGGGAAATAGGGTGATTTTCTCACGAAACAGGGGAAAATAGGGGAAAATTTCAACATTTATTTTTATGTCTCGAAAAGAACAAACAATCTTTTTATGAGAAATTTTATATTTTTAAATAATTTTCAGTGATATTTCAATGATTTTTTCCATTAAATAATTTATTTTTAAAAATTGGATATACTTAGGTCCTTGGAAATCCATTCACAGTGATGTGAAAAAGTCTGAGAAAAAAATAGAATTAGTTAAATACAAAATTTTGATACGTTTAACATCGTTCTCACAAATATTTATTTCCAAGATTCGTCATTTCTTCCTTACTATAATTAATACTTCCAATGTAAATTTAAAACTACACTTTTCAGTAGAGCGAAGTAAAAATTCTAAAATTAATCGAATCGTTTGAGCTGAGGGATAACAATTTGTAGTCCGATATCCAAAACAAGTGAAGAAAAAAAAAATTGTTAATATCTTTTGTTCTCACTTTTAAAATTACAATATTAAAAATTTTGAAAATTGAAAAAAGATTTTGTCTTATTCAAAATTTGTTGAAAATGTACAAAAACATTTTTTTTTGATTGATTCGAACCTGAAATTTCTTCAGCGTGAACCAAAGAAACATGTTATTATTTTGTATTCATGGGAAACATTTTTTTTCGTGGTGTATATATCGTCCCAAAACCACAAAAAAAAATTAAATCCCAAAAATCCTAAATCGCGACCAAAGTTTTTTCCCCGAAAAAGCAAAATGATCAACTTTTTCTTTGATTCAAGCTGAATACATTTCAGGTTCAACATATTCAACTTTTTTTTTTAATGTGTGCATAAGACTCAATAAAAAAAAAACTGGTTTTTGCACAATTTCAAAAAAATTATTACTACGCAAAAACTTTATTTTCAAATTTCGTAATTTTTTATTATTGTTCACTAATAAAAGCTGTAAATATAACAAATTTGTCATAATTTTTGAACCAATCCTTAATATATATTAAAATCTGTTTGAAAAAATTAAAATTCTTTGAAATTCGTTGAAATCCCTGATATTATTCGGAAATTCTTCAAAATTCCGTTATTTTTTTTTGTTGAAATTTCCCAAAAATTCAAAATTCATTCAAATCTTTAAAATCCCTGGAAATCTTTCCGAATCTATTTAAATTCCTTAAAATCCCTGATATTGTTCGGAAATCCTTTAAAATCCCGTTAAATCTTTTGAAATTCCCTGAAAATTCATTGAAATCTTTAAAATCCCTGGAAATCTTTCCGAATCTATTTAAATTCCTTAAAAATATATTAAGATCTTAAAAAAACCTTGAAATTTCTGAAATCATTGATATTATTCGGAAATCCTTGGAAATTCCATTAATCTGTCGAAATTCCCCGAAAATTCAAAATTTATCCAAATCTTCAAAATCCGTGGACATCTTTCCGAATATCATTAAATTCCTTAAAATATAATAAAATCTTTGAAAAATTAAAATTACTTAAAATCCTTGATATTGTTCGGAAATCCTTTAAAATTCCGTTAAATTTTTGGAAATTTCCTGAAAATTCATTCAAATCTTTAAAATCCGTGGAAATCTTTCCGAATATATTTAAATTCCTTAATATATAATAAAATCTTTAAAAAATTAAAATTCCTTAAAATCCCTGATATTATTTCGAAATCCTTTGAAATTCAGTTAAATCTTTTGAAATTCTCTGAAAATTTAAAATTCATTCAAATCTTCAAAATCCGTGGAAACCTTTCCGAATCACTTTAAATTCCTCAGAAAATATATTAAAATCTGGTTTAAAAAATTAAAATTCTTTGAAATTCCTTAAAATCCCTGATATTATTCGGAAATCCTTTAAAATCCCGTTAAATCTTTTGAAATTCCCTGAAAATTCATTAAAATCTTTAAAATCCCTGGAAATCTTTCCGAATATCTTTAAATTCCTTAAAATATAATAAAATCTTCAAAAAAATTAAAATTCCTTAAAATCCCTGATATTATTCGGAAATCCTTTAAAATTCCGTTAAATTTTTGGAAATTCCCTGAAAATTCATTAAAATCTTTAAAATCCTTGGAAATCTTCCTGAATCTATTTAAATTCCTTTAAAAATATATTAAGATCTTTAAAAAAATCCTTGAAATTTTTAGAATCCTTGATATTATTAGGAAATCCTTTGAAATTCCGTTAAATCTTTTGAATTCCCTAAAAAATATATTAAGATCTTCAAAAAAATTAAAATTCCTTAAAATTACTAAAATCCTTGTTATTTTTCGGAAATCCTTTGAAATTTCGTTACATTTTTTAAAATCATACGGAATTTCTTGAAATCTTTGAAATCCTTCAAAAATCCATTAAAACCTTTCAAATCTCTGAAAATCTTTCCGAATCTCTTGAAATTCCTTACAGTATATTAAAATATTTTGAAAGCCTTTAATATTTCTCGAAATTCCTTAAAATATTTCAAAATCTTTTTGAAAAGAAATAGAATTCCTCTAAAATTCTTTAGAATCGTTGATATTATTCGGAAATTCTCTAAAATTCCATTAAATATTTTGAAATTCCTCGAAAATTCAAAATTTATTTAAATCTTCAAAATCCGTGAAAATCTTTCCGAATCTCTTTGAATTCCTTAAAAAATATATTAAAATCTTTAAAAAAAAATGAAATTTCTTGTAATAACTAAAATCCTTGTTATTATTAGGAAATCCTTTGAAATTTCGTTAAATTTTTTTAAATCATAAGAAATTTCTTGAAATTGTTGAAATCCCTTGAAAATTCATTAAATTCCTTTAAAATTAAAAATTTTGTGATACTTTGAAATACTTTGTACTCCTTTGAAATACCTTGAAATCCCTTGATATCTGTTAAAATACTTTCAAATCACTGGAAATCATTCAAATCTTATGAAATCTTTTCAAATCTCGTTTATGGTGAAAATAATTGATGTATTGAGTAGAAATATAAAATCTTATCAAATTTCAAAAACCATCCGTACGTAATTAATTGACGTTCCCTTTACAAGAAATGGGCGCATGATCTAAACTCATCATTTTCTGAGAGAATTCGTATCCAGGGTGTCTACCTGATCGGGAAATCGGGAAATTATCGGGAAATTGATTCAGTGCGAAATATATGTAAAAAGTTGAAAAAATGTATCCTTCAATATTTAAATGTCAAAATTCGTCATTAAATATAAATATTTTCACTCATTTTAGATATTTTTGTAAACTTTGTATGTCAGTGGGGGATTATATTGACTATTTAAAAATAAAACATTCGTCAAATTAAATAAATTAAAATTCGAAGCCTCAACTATTAGAAAATCTCCAAATGAAAGTTAATTATAATTTTCTTTTATTTCAAAATCAAATTTTAAGTGTTAAAAATTGTACAATATAGCCTTCAAACTTGTCCAATTTGAAATTTAAAACCTGAAAAATTGAAATTTGTCAAATTTAGTGAAGTGAAAATTTAATCTTTCTGAAAAAAACTGTATATATTTAAATTTCTGACGTTCTTAATTGAAGATTTAAACAATAAGAATTTAAAAAACTAATACTAATTATAAACATTTAAAACTGAACAATTGAAAGTATGAAGTTTTGAAAATTGAAAGATTCCAAACTTCGTTGAAGATCAGTTTTTAAATTAGGATTGTGAAATTAAATTATTTTAAATTAATAATTGTCAAAATCTGGAAATAAAAATTGTTCAATTATGACGAATTTACTTCTGGTAAAATTTTGTTAAATTTTAAATATAGTTTCATTTTTAAAGCTTTCGATTAAAAATTGTTCAGATTTGAAGAACTTATATTTACAACTGATATAATTTAGAAATTAAATAATTAAGATTTTATTAATTTTAACTTATTCGATTTTGAATTATTTTAGGTCGAAATTGTTCAATTGTAACACATTTTTAAAATTGTACTTAAAAAGATTTTTTTACTTTGAAACTGAGCTATTAAAAAAGAAGAGACTCAGGAATTAAAAGTTTGCAAACTAAAGTCTTGAATTTTGGAAAAGAATTTTAATTCTGATTTAGAAAAGGAAATTAAAAAAATCCCTGTTCCAAGTCAAAATTATGACAGAAAATTTTGTAAATAAATATAATTCTGACTTGGAATATGGAATTTTGTATATGAATTTAAATGCGATTTTGTAAATGAAATTTTCTAAAGAAAAAATAAAGGAAATATAAAAAGCAATTTCCGTAAAGAATTATAATTTTGACTTTGGAACAGAGAATTTGATAAATAATTATAATTTTGTCATGAAACGAGAAAATTTTGGAAAAGAATTTTAAGTCTGATTTATAAAAAGGGCATTTGCAAAAATAATAATTGTTTCCAGTATTAATACCCGTCTTCCAAATTGTAGAAAAAGGGAATTACTATTTTTCTGAATTAAAATAGAAAATGTTATAAATATAAATAATTCTGATTTGGAACGGGAATTTCGGAAAATAATTGTAATTCTGATTTAGAAAAAGAAAATTAAAAAAATACCTGTTTAAATTCAGAAATATAATTCTGTTACAAAATTCGCTGTTCCAAATCAGAATTAAAATCTTCAAAAACGTTCGAAATCGATGACCGGAAATTTAAAATAGTCCATCGGGTAGACACCCCGGTATCTGTTTTTAAAATCTTTACTATGTTTGGAAGACTGAGCAGTTCCAAATCTTATTTTCAGGTCTTTTCGAAAGCAGAATTTTTAGTTTTTTTTTCTGCGATTCGGAAACTTTAATTATAAGAGTATACCTAATTTGATCATCTTGAAACTTTTAATTAATAATGCTAAGACGGAGTTTAGTGTAATTTTAAGTAACACAGAGAGAGAGAGAGAGAAGGTATTCATGCGTTTTGAGATTAGAAAGATAATCGACACACTACTGAATCTTTATCAATAAAAAAAGAGCCAATAACTTTATGCTTAGGCAAGGTAATTAATTACCTTTTAGTAAAAAAATGTTTTTGACAGAATTCTCGTATAGTATAGGTACATTTATTTTGTTTTATAGGGTTTCGTAGCCCCGGGCAGAAACCCTTCTATTTTCGATCGGGGTTGGGAGGGGAAGTCGGGGGAGTAAGAGGTGGTCAAGTAGTGGAAGTGAGAGGAAGTAAAGGGAGGGAAGAAGAGGTAGTGAGGAGAAGCAAGGAGATAAGGGTGAATGCGGAAAGGGAATTTTGGGAGTTTGCGGAAGGGAAAGTGTGAGAAGTAAGGGGAGTGGAAATAGAGGAAGTTGAGAAAGTGAAAAGAAATGGAGAGTAGGAAAAGTAAGGAGTGGATAAATAGTGGAAGTGAGAGGAAGTGAAGGGAGGAGAAAAACAAGCAGTGAGGACATGCAGGGAAAGTAGGGTGAATGTGGAAACGGGAATAATAAGAGTGGAAGTAGAGGCAGTGAAGGGAAGCAGAGAGAGTGGGGAAGTAAGGTGTGAAGAAGTCAGGGGAGTGGAAGTAGAGGAAGTTGAGAAAGTGAAAAAATAGAGAGTAGGGAAAGTAAGGGGTGGGGTAATACTGGAAGTGAGAGGAAGTGGAGGGAGGGGAAAAAGAGCCTGTGAGAAGAAGCAGGGAGAGTAGAGTGAATGTGGAAACGGGAATAATAGGAGTGTGTGGAAGGGAAAGTGGGGGAAGTAACGGAAGTGGAAGTAGAGGCAGTGACGAAAAGCAGGGAGAGTAAGGTAAATAGGGGGGTGGGAGATTATGGGAGTGTGAGCGTGTGGGGAAGTAAGGTGTGTAGAATTAGGGGAAGTCAGGGGAGTGGAAGTAGAGGGAGTTGAGAAAGTGAAGAGAAATGAGGAGTAGGCAAAGTAAGTGGTAGGGGGAAGTAAGGGGAGGGGAAGAAAAAGCAGTGAGGGGAAGCATAAATAGAAGGAAGATAAAGAAGAAGGATAAATAGAGGAGGAGAATCATCAAAATATAAGGGATAGACATTGAGGTGAAGTAAGGTGTGAAGAAGTAGGGGAAATGAGGGAAGTGCCAGTAGAGGGAATAAAGGAAACCAGTGAGAAAGGAATGTGTTGGAGGGAAGGGCAATAAGGGAAGTGAGAGAAAGGGAGAGTTTTAGAAACACTGGAAGTAAAGAAAGGGGTAGTATGGATAGTGAGAAGACGGGAACAAGAGGCAATAAAGGGAAGCAGGTGGAGTAGGGTGAATGTCGAAAAGGAATTATGGGAGTGTGTGATAGGAAAAGTGTGAGAGGTAAGGGGAGTGAAAGTAGAGGGAATAGAGAAAGTGAAGAGAAATGGGGAGTGGGGAAAGTAAGGGGTGGAGAAGTAGTGGAAGTGAGAGGAAGTGAAGGGAGGGGAAAAGAGGCTGTGAGAAGAAGGTGGAAGAGTGGGGTGAATGTGGAAACGGGAATAATAGGAGTGTGTGAAAGGGAAAGGGTGGGAAGTAAGGGGACTAGAAGTAGAGGCAGTGAAGGGAAGCAGGGAGGGTGGGGAAGTAAGGTGTGTAGAATCAGGAGAAGTCAGGGATTGGAAGTAGAGGAAGTTGAGAAACTGAAAAGAAATCGTGACTAGGGAAAGTAAGGGGTGGAGAAATAGTGGAAGTGAGCTGAGGTGAATGGAGGGAAAAAAGAGACTGTGATAAGAAGCAGGGAGAGTGGGGTGAATGTGGAAACGGGGATAATAGGAGTCTGTGGAAGGGAAAGTGTGGGAAGTAACGGAAGTGGAACTAGAGGCAGTGACGAAAAGCAGGGAGAGTGAGGTAAATAGGGGGGTAGGGGATTAAGGGAGTGTGGGCATATGTGGAAGTAAGGTGTGAAGAATTAGGGGAAGTCAGGGGAATGGAAGTAGAGGGAGTTGAGAAAGTGAAGAGAAATGAGGAGTTGGCAAAGTAAGTGTTAGGGGGAAGTCAGGGGAGGGGAAGAAAAAGCAGTGAGGGGAAGCATGAGAGAAGGATAAATAGGTGAGGAGAATCATCAAAATTTAAGGGATAGAAATTGAGGTGAAGTAAAGTGTGAAGAAGTAGGGGAAGTGAGGGAAGTGAAAGTGGAGGGAGTCAAGGAAACCGGTTAGAAAGGAAGTGTGGGAGGGAGGGTCAGTAAGGAAAGTGAGAGAAAGGGAGAGTTTTAGAAACACTGGAAGTAAAGAAAGGGGTAGTATGGATAGTGAGAAGACGGGAACAAGAGGCAATAAAGGGAAGCAGGTGGAGTATGGTGAGTGTGGAAAGGGAATTATGGGAGTGTATGGAAGGAAATGTGTGGGAAGTAAGGGGAGTGGGAGTAGAGGAAGTTGAGAAAGTGAAAAGAAATGAAGAGTAGGGAAAGTAAGGAGTGGGGAAATAACGGAAGTGAGAGGAAGTGAAGGGAGGGGAAAAAGAGGCTGTGAGAAGAAGCAGGGAGAGTGGGGTGAATGTGGAAACGGAAATAATAGGAGTGGACGTAGAGGCAGTGAAGGGAAGCAGGGAGAGTGGGGAGGTAAGGCGTGAAGAATTAGGGGAAGTCAGGGGAGTGGACGTAGAGGAAGTTGAGAAAGTGAAAAGAAATGGAGAGTAGGGAAGTAAGGGGTGGAGAAATAGTGGAAGTGAGAGGAAGTGATGGGAGGGGGAAACGATTCTGTGAGAAGAAGCAGAGTGTGTAGGGTGAATGTGGAAACGGGAATAATAGGAGTGTGTGGAAGGGAAAGTGTGGGAAGTAACGGAAATAGAAGTAGAGTCAGTGAAGAAAAAAGCAGGGAGAGTGAGCTAAATAGGGGGGTGGGAGATTATGGGAGTGTGAGCGCGTGGGGAAGTACGGTGTGTAGAATTAGGGGAAGTCAGGGGAGTGGAAGTAGAGGGAGTTGATAAAGTGAAGAGAAATGAGTAGTAAAAGTAAGTGGTGCGGGGAAATACAGGGTTAAGAGGTGATGAATTAGGGGAAGTCAGGGGAGGGGAAGAAAAAGCAGTGAGGGGAAGCATGAATGTAGGATAAATAGGGGAGGAGAATCATCAAAATTTAAGGGACAGAAATTGAGGTGAAGTAAGGTGTGAAGAAGTAGGGGAAATGAGGGAAGTGCAAGTAGAGCGAATAAAGGAAACCAGTGAGAAAGGAAGTGTTGGAGGAAGGGGTAGTAAGGTAAGTGAGAGAAAGAGAGAGGTTTAGAAATACTGGAAGTGAAAAAAGGGTTGGCATGGGAAGTGAGGAGACGGGAAGAATAGGCAGTGAAGGGAAGCAGGGGGAGTATGGTGGATGTGGAAAGGAAATTATGGGAGTTCGTGGTAGGGAAATTGTGATAAGTAAGGTGAGTGAAAGTAGAGGGAATAGAGAATGTGAAGAGAAATGGGGAGTATGGAAAGTAAGGAGTGGAGAAGTAGTGGAAGTGATAGGAAGCGAAGGGAGGGGAAAAGGGGCTGTAAGAAGAGTATGAGGGAATGATAAGAGTGTGTGGAAGGGAAAGTGTGGGAAGTAAGGGGATTAGAAGTAGAGACAGTGAAGGGAAGCAGGGAGAGTGGGGAAGTAAGGTGTGAAGAATTAGGGGAACTCAATGGAGTGGAAGTAGAGGAAGTTCAGAAAGTGAAAAGAAATGGAGAGTAGGGAAAGTAAGGGGCGGAGAAATAGTGGAAGTGAGAAGAAGTGAAGGGAGGGGAAAAAGAGGCAGTGAGGAGAACCAGTGAGAGTGGGGTGAATGTGGAAAGGGAATAATAGGAGTTTATGGAAGGAAAAGAATGGGAAGTAAGAGGAGTAGAAGTGGACGGAGTTGCGAAAGTGAAGAGAAATGGGGAGTGTGCAAAGTAAGTGGTGGGGGGAAGTAGGGGGATTAAGAGATGTGGAATTAGGGCAAGTCAGGGGAGGGGAAAAAGGCAGTGAGGGGAACCATAAGAGTAGGATAAATAGGAGAGGGGAATTAATAAAGTGTGGGGGAGAGGAATTGTGGGGAAGTAAGGTGTGAAGAAGTAGGTGAAGTGAGGGAAGTGCTAGTAAAGGGAGTAAAGGAAACCGGTGAGAAAGGAAGTGTGGGAGGGACGGTGCAGTGAGGGAAGTGAGAGAAAGGGAGAGGTTTAGAAATACTGGAAGAAAAGAAAGGGGTAGTATGAGAAGTGAGGAGACGGGAAGAAGAGGCAATGAAGGAAAGCAGGGAAAGTAGGGTAAATAGGGGGGTGAGGGAATTAGGGGAGTGTGGGTGTGTGGGGATGTAAGGTGTGAAGAATTAGGGGAAGTCAGGGGAGTGAAAGTAGAGGGAGTTGAGAGTGAAGAAGGTGAAGGGAGGGGAAAAACCTGTGAGAAGAAGCAGGGAGATTAGGGTGAATGTGGAAAGCGAATTATGTGAGTGTGTGGGAGGGAAAGTGTGAGCAGTAAGGAGAGTGGAAGTAGAGGGTGTTTAGAAAATGAAGAGAAGTGGGCAGTAGGGAAAGTAAGGAGTAAGGAAATAGGAGAAGTGATGTGGAAGTGGGGGATTAAGAGGTGAGGAATTAGGGAAAGTCTGGGGAGGAGAAGAAAAGGAAGAGAGGGGAAGCATGAGAGTAGGATAAATAGGGGTGAGAAATTATTAAAGTGTGGGGGAGAGGAAGCGTGGGGAAGCAATGTGTAAAGAATTAGGAGAAGTAAGTGAAGTGAAAGTATAGTGAGTAAAGGAACTAAAGGAAACCGGTGAGTGAAAGGAAGAGGTTTATAAATACGGGAAGTGAAGAAGGAGGTTGTATGGGAAATGTGGAGAGGGGAAGAGGAGGCAGTGAAAGGTAGAAGGGAGAGTAGGGTAAATAGGGGGGAGGGCTTATTGGAGAGCGGGCGTGTGGGGACGTAAGGTGTGAAGAATGAGGGAAGTGAGGGAAGTGGAAGTAGTTTGAGTGAAAAGAAATGGGGGGAGGGAAAGTAGTGGTGGGAGGAGGGGGGGTAGGTGAAGGGTGTGGAAGTAACTGGTGGAGAAATAGGGCATGTGAAGGGAGTAGGAGGGGGAGTAAGAGGTGAGAAGTAGGAGAAATGAGGGGAGTGGAAGAAGAGGCAGTGAGGGGAAGCAGTGAGAGTAGGGTAAATGGGGTAGATGAATTTTCGGAGTGTGGTACAGGGGAAGTATGGGGAAGTAAGGTGTGATGAAGTAGGGGAATGAGGTGTGCGTGGGGGGAGGGGGAGATTTGAACGATTTAATAGGCTACGAAACCCTTTTTTGTAGGCGCACGGTGTCTACGTAGAGTAATTATTATAGCATGAGAAAAACAAAATTGCTCTACACTTCAATTTATATCTTATTGCACCCTTTTTGCTTTTGCACATTTTATCATACAAATTCCTTGATGTGTAAATTTTGTTTTTTCCAATACCCTGAACCAGATAAATCAATCATTGTTTGTTGTCCTTTCATTAAAAAAAAGAGAAGTTAAAAACAAGTTATTCTTGAGATTTTGTATATCTTTATTAAATCTAAATAAATTAATAAACGCATAAATATAAAAATCTGAGTAGGACTATTTCATGGCCTAAAATGTTTCAAATTTCAAACTACATGCATTTTTTTTATGTCGATCCTCCCCCATAAATTTTGAATGAAGAAGATTAATTTCATGCCAAAAGACGAATTTTGAATCCAATAGTTGAATTTTCAACTAAATAGATCAATTTTCAACGAAAAATAGAACAAATTTTCTGTTAAAATAAGTAATTTTTAACCAAATAACAAGACGAATTTTCAGCCAAATAGTTTAATTTTTAATCAATGAGATGAATTTTTGGTAAGAAATTTTGGTAAGGAAAAATTAATTTTCTACCTGAAGAGATCAAACCAAAAAGATAAATTTTCAACAAAACGGTTGAACTAGGTTGAAAATTCGTCTTCTTGGTTTGAAAATTCAACTTTTTTTTTGAAAATAAATCTTTATGTATTGAAAATTCAACTATTTGGTTGAAAATTAACATTTTTGTTAAAAATTTACATTTTCGGGTGGAAAATTCAACTCCTTTGTAGAAAATTCGTCTTATTGGGTTGAAAATTCAGCAATTTCGTTGAAATATTTTTCTTTCTTGACTGAAAAATCTTTTTTGGTAGAAAATTCAACTCTTTTCGTAAAAATTCGTCTTTTTCATTAAAAATTCATCTATTTTGCTTAAAAATTTTATTATTTGGTTGAAAATTTAACAATTCTGTTAAAAAGTCATGCTTTTTGGTTAAAAATTACACTGTTTTGTCTAAAATTTGTCTTTGGGTTGAAAATTCAAGTTTTTAGTTGAAAATCAAATCTTTTTTTTAATTCGACTGCTTTGTAGAAAATTCTTTAAACTCTTTTGTTAACGTATTTTTGATTCAAAATTAATCTCTTTTGATTAGAAATTTCTTTATTTGGTTGAAAATTTAATTATTCATGCTATTTGGTTAAAATTTACACTTTTGTGTCTAACAATCGTATTTAGATTGAAAATGCAAATATTTTATGGAAAATAATTTTTTTTCCCTGAAAATTCAGGTTTTTTGTGGAAAATTCGTCTTTTTATTTTGAAAATTTATACCTTTTGGTGGAAATTTCCTCTTTTTGGCTAAAAATGCAAAAAATTTATCTCTTCCGCTCACGAGTTTTATTATTTAGTAAACAATTTAATCATTTTGTTGAAAATTTTTCTTTCTGGGCTGAAAATTTAACCATTTTGGTATAAAATTCAACCATTTGGTTAAAATTAACTTTTTTGTTGGAAATTTAATTTTTCTGCTGAAATTTTTGTTGAAAATTAAACTATTTTATCTTAAATTTGCCTTTTTGGATTGAAAATTCAATTTTGGTTATGAATTAACTTTATGTTGAAAATTCACATTTTCGGGTTGTTGAAAATTGAACAATTTGGTTGAAATTTTTTTCTTTCTCGACTGAAAAATCTTTTTTGGTTGAAAGTTAATACTTGTCTTCTTGTTGGGAAATTCATATCTTTTGGTTATAATTTTTATTGTTTCATTAAAAATTTAATTATTTTGTGAAAAAATTCAACAATTCTGTTGAAAAGTAATAATTTTTTGTTTAACAGTTGAATTTTCAACCAAAAAGAATGATTTTAAAAAAAAATTGTTGAATTTTCAAAAAAATAATTAAAACTTTAACCAAATAATAAAATTTCGAATAAAAAAAAAACAACCAAAAATCGTTGGATTTTCTGATTAAGCTCTATCAATTCAATTCGGATTAAAGTGGAAATCGAGAAAAAATGGAAAAGAGAGGAATAAAAATAGAGGAAAGACTGAAGCCTGGGATAAATAATTATTGATTTTGATTTTTTATATACTAAAGAATAATAATTTAAATAAAAATTGAAGTTTATCAAAAATTTTGTTGTTAAAAATTTATTTTATTATTTGAAGATCCATCTCTTTGATTGAAAATTAAACTATTTTGTTAAAAATTAGTTTATTTTATTGAAAATCGACCCCAAAATATTAGCTTAGAAAACTGGAAATTTTACATTTTTGCAACATTTTAGGCCCTGAATCAACAGCATGAAAAAATGGCCTCGGAAAAATAGTATTAAATGCAAAAGCATGTAATGGCTCGCATTGATGTTGCTTGAGAAAAGATTTTCCTAACATTTTCATTTCCCCATTTCCCCCAAACTGTCTTATTTTACAGGCACAGAAATTTAAAAAAAAAAACTATTTTTATATTGGGCCATTCAAAAGCTACATCACAATTACAGGGTGGGGGGGGGGGTAACAGGTTTTTTGAAATCACACATGGAAACTATAAATGTAAAGAAAAAATTTTGAAAATTCTTGAAATAATGAAAATTTTTTCTTCTATTTCCCCAATTCCCCTCTTGGCCCCTTTCTTAAAAAAAGAATTATTCTTTTTTTCCCTGTTTTCAAAAAGCATCCCCTTTTTCTCTTTTTTCGCTTGAATTAATAGCTAATCTGAAAATTAAACTATTTTATATTTTAAATTAATTCTTTGCAATTGAAAAGACTTTTGTTGAATATTTTTCGGTTCATTTTTGGTTAAAAATTCTGTTTGGTTGAGGACTGCACTAATTTGTTGAAAATGTTTTTTTTTTTTTTTCAATTGTAAATTAATTTTCTCAACTGAATATTATGTATTTGGTTTGAAAACAATTAATTTTACTAGTTGAAGATTGAACTATTTTGATTAAAATGATTTTTTTTTAAAATTAATTTGTTAATTGAATTTTTAACTATTCTATTTTCAGTCAAAAAATGATCATTTTTAGTTGAAACTTGAACTATTGAACTTTTTTGTTGAAAATTCCTTCTTTTTTGTTTCAAAATTAATTTTTTTTACGTAAAAACTTAACTATACAATTACTGGTTGAAAAATTATTCTTCTTGATTGAAAATTTATCATTTTTTATCAAAATTTTTTCTATTTGTTTAAATATATGCTCGTTTGGTTTGAGATTCATCATTTTAGTTGCAAATTCATTTAAAAAAAAAAATGAAATATCTTGCTGATTCATTGTTTTTTCACTGGAAATTAATTTTTGTAACTGAAAATTTAAATATTTCCTTTTGTTGTTGAAAATTTACCTTTTTTAGTTGAAGATTCATCTATTTGTTTGAAAATTGAACTATTTTGTGAAATATTCGTTTTTTTTTTGGTAAAAATTTTGTTTATTATTTTAAGATCCATCTCTTTGGTTGAAAATAAAAACTATTTTGTTAAAAATTAGATTATTTGAGTGAAAATCGACTTTTCAAACAGCAAACTTAATTATTCGATTTTTGGTTAAAAATTGTTTGTTTTTAATTCAAAATGCATTTATTTGGTTAAAAAATTAAACTGTTTTGTTAAAAATTTGTCTTTTTGGTATAAAAGTTGAACTGTTTTCTAGAGAATTCGCCTTTTTTGTTCGAAAATTAATTTTTTTTACATGAAAATTTAACTATGCAATTATAATTTATTGTTTTTATTGGATAATTTATGTAGATTGTTTGAAATTTGTATTTTTTTAAGAAAATTATTATTCTTCATTGAAAATTTATCTTTTCGATTTAAAATATTTATAATCAAAAATTCTTCTATTTGTTTAAATATATATTCGTTTGTTATTTTAGTTACAAATTCATTTTCTGTTTGAAAAATAAAATATCTTGTTAATAATTCATTGTTTTTTGGTTGGAAATTAATTTTGGTAACTGAAAATTTAACTACTTCCTTTTGTTGTTGAAAATTTACCTTTCTTAGTTGAAGATCCATCTATTTGTTTAAAAATTGAACAACTTTGTTGATTTTTTTGTTGTTAAACATTTATTTTATTGTTTGAAGATCCATCTCTTTGGTTGCAAATTAATCTTTTTTGTTAAAAATTCGTTTATTTGATTTAAAATCGATTTTTTCAGCAGCAAATTGAATTATTACATTTTTGGTAAAAAAATTGATTATTTTTAATTTTAAATGCAACTATTTGTTTAATAAATTCAATTTTTTTGTTGAAAATTCGTTCTTTTCTGTTTGAAAATTAACTTTTGCAGTAAAAATTTAACTATACAATTATTGGTTCAAAATTGATCGTTTCTAGTGAAAAATTTATGTATATTTTTTGCAATTCATCTATTTTGTTAAAAAAAACTTTTGATTACAAATTGATCGTTTTTAGATTAAAATGCGACTATTTGGATCAAAAATTCAACTCTTTTGTTGAAAATTCATCTTTTTGGATTGAAAATTCATATCTTTTGGTTAAAAATAGTATTTTTTGTTGAAAATTTAATTATTTTGTTCAAATTAAAAAATGGTGTTAAGAAGTCATGGGTTTTTGGTTGAAAATTACACTATTTTATCTCAAATTCGTCTTTTGTTTGAACATTCAAGTATTTGGTTGAAAATCAACTTTTTTGTTGGAAATTTAACGATTTTGCTAACAAATTCAACCATTTGGTTGAAAATTTAATTTTTCTTTTGAAAATTCGCCTTTTTGGATAAAAAATTTATATCTTTTGGTTCAATGTGGTATTTTCGTTATTTTTGAAAATTTAAGTACTTTTTTGAAAATTAAACAATTCTGTTAGAAAGTCACGTTTTTTTTATTGAAAATTAACTTTTTGGTTGAAAATTTAATTTTTCTGTTGAAAATTTGTATTTTGGATTGAATATTTATCTCTCTTAATTAATTTCCTTACTTTTTCTTGAAAAATATTTTTGAATTTCTTCTTTCTCAAAAACAGTTAAATTTTCAACAACAAAAATTAATTTTCGACATGAGTGAGTCAAAATTTTATTTGATTAATTTATAGTTTCTATTTTTTTCGTTCCTAAAAATGTCTAAGTAAATAGTTGAATTTTTAAACTAGAGAGAATCAATTTTCTACCAAAAATAAAGTTGTTGAATTTTCATTAATGATAATTCATTTTCAGTTAAAAAAAAATGAATTTTCGGCAAGACAGTTTAATTTTCAACCCTAGAATATGAATTTAAAAAAAAGAGTTAATCTTGAAACAATCTGTTGATTTTTGAATAAAATAGTTATATTTTCAGTTTAAAAAATGGATTTTTAACAAACAAAAAAATGGAATTTGCAACTAAAATTGTGAATCTTCAATAACATTTTTTTTTAAGAAAGTAGTTTAACTTTCAACCAAGGAGTTGAATTAAAAAAATTAATGATTATTATAGAAGAATATTTTTCTACCAAAGAAGAAGAATTCTCAACAACATATATAAATATTTAACCAAATAGTTAAATTTTCAACAAATTACATAAATTTTCGAATGAATAGTGTGAACAGTAGACATTATGTTAGTCAAACTTTTATTGATTAATTTCTAGTTTCTATTTTTTCGTTCCTAAAATTTATTAACTTAATAGTTGAATTTTTAAACTAAAAAAGATCAATTTTTAACTAAAAACGAAGTAATTGAATTTTTATTTAAGAGAATTAATGTTCAATTCAAAAAAAAAAAGAATTTTTTACAGAACGGTTTAATTTTGAACCAATCAGTTGAACTTTCAACAAAATAGTTAAATTTTCAGTTAAAAACATGGATTCTTAACAAACTAAAAAATCGAATTTTCAACCAAATTTGTGAATCTTCAACCAACAAAAAATATTTTTAAGAATGTAGTTCAACTTTCAACCAAAGATTTAAATTTTTTAACTAAAAAGAATAATTTTCAATAAAAAATGTAAAAGAATCTTCAACTAAAAAAGATTTTTTTATAACCAAAGAGTTACATTTTCAGTAAAAAAATGGATTTTTAACAAACAAAAAAATCGAATTTTCAACAAAATTTGTGAATCTTCAACCAAAAAAAAAATAAAACCAATTTTGAACGAAGTTCTTGAATCCTCCACTAAAAAAGATTATTTTTCAAACAAGCAGTTTCATTTTTAATCAAAAAAATGATATTCTACCAAAAAAGATGAATTTCCAACAAACTACATAAATTTTCAACCAAATAGTTAAATTTACTACTAATTGTTGCATTTTCAACCAATCAGTTAAGTTTTTAACAAAATAGTTAAATTTTTTGTTTGAAAAAAATTTCTTTTTCACAACAACAAAATTAATTCTCAACGAAAAATGAAATATTTGATATTTCAACAACAAAATTTAATTTTAAATAAAAAACAGCTGGATTTAATCAACAAAAACAAATATTCAACAAAATACTTGACTCTTCAACTAAAAAAGATTAATATTCAACCAATCAGTTGCATCTTCAAAAAAATGTGATATTCTTCCAAAAAAGACGAAATTAAAAAAAATATACTTGACAACAGTTACATTTTCTACCCGAGAATATGAATTTTCCAAAAAAAGTTAACTTCCAACCAGTCGGTTGAGTTTTCACCAAAATAGTTAAATTTTCAGTTAAAGAAATGAATTTTTAACAAAAGAAAAAAAAAACGAATTTTCAATTAAAACTGTCAATTTTCAACAGAAGAAATGAATTTTCAACGAAAAATACAGTAGTTGATATTTAAATAAAAAAGATTTTAATTTTAAATAAAAAACAGTTGGGTTTAACAACAAAAACAGATTTTTAACAAAATACTTGGCTCCTCAAACTAAAACAGATTATTATTTAATTAAACAGTTGCATTTTTAACCAGAAAATTGATATTTTACCAAAAAAGACGAAATAGGAAATAAAATAAAAACAATAAAACAGTTGAATTAAAAAAAAACTTTGTTTAGTCGACACAAAAATGCAATCAAATTGTTGAATTTTCAAACCCAAAAGACTAATTTTCAACAACAACAAATTATTTTTAAACCTTGAAGTATGAATTTTTACCAAAATGATTGAATTTTTAACAAAACAATTCCATTTTGAATTTAATAATAAAATTTTGAAACAAAAAGGATGAATTCTGAAACAAAAATTGAATAGTAGACTTTCAACTGAGAGAAATAAACTTTCCAGTAACAATAGTAAAATTTGCAGTTAAAAGATTAAATTTTTAACAAAAAAAAAAAAAAAAACGAATTTTTAATTAAAACTGTCAATTTTCAACGGAAGAAATGAACTTTCAACGAAAAATATAATAGTTGATATTTAAATAAAAAATATTTTAATTTTAAATAAAAAACAGTTGGATTTAACCAAAAAAAACATATTTTGAACAAACTCAATCAAACAGTTGTGTCTTTAATTAACAAAATTGATATTCTACCATAAAAGACGAAATTAGAAAAAAAAAACAGTTGAATTAAAAAAAAAAAAAAAAATTTAGTCGAGAAAAAAAATTCAACGAAATTGTGGAATTTTCAAACCAAAAAGACTAATTTTCATCAACAAAAGAAGAATTTTCAATCTTGAAGTATGACTTTTTATCAAAATGATTGAATTTTCAACAAAAGAATTCAATTTTGAGTTTTCAACAAAACAATTCAATTTTGAATTAAATGATAAAATTTTGAACAAAAAATGATGAATTCTTATACAAAAATTATGTAGTAGACCTTCAACTGAAAGAAATTTCACCAAAATAGTAAAATTTGTTGTTGTTGGATTAAATTTTTAACAAAAAAAAAACGAATTTTAATTAAAACTGTCAATCTTCAACGGAAGAAATGAATTTTCAACGAAAAATATAATAGTTTCTATTTAAACAAAAAAATATTTTAATTTTAAATAAAAAATAGTTGGATTTAACCAACAAATATATTTTCAACAAAATATGTGAATCCTCAAAATAAAGCAGATTAATTTTCAATCAAACAGTTGTGTCTTTAATTAACAAAATTAATATTCTACCATAAAAGACGAAATTAGAAAAAAAAACAGTTGAATTAAAAAAAAAAAAAATTTTAGTCGAGAAAAAAAAATTCAATCAAATTGTGGAAGTTTCAAACCAAAAAGACTAATTTTCAGCAACAAAAAATGAATTTTCAATTTTAAAGTATGACTTTTTACAAAAATGATTGAATTTAAAAAAAAAAACAATTCAATTTTGAGTTCTCAACAAAACAAGTCCATTTTGAATTTAATAATAAAATTTTGAACCAAAAAGGATGAATTCTTAAACAAAAATTGAATAGTAGACTTTCAACTGAAAGAAATGAACTTTCAAGCAAAAATCGTTAAATTTTCAGTTGAAAAAATAAATTTTTAACAAGAAAAAACAAATTTTTAATTAAAATTGTCAATCTTTAACAGAAGAAATGAATTTTCAATGAACAGTGTAATAGTTTATATTAAAACAAAAAAAAATTTCAATTTTAAATAAAAAACAGTTGGATTTAACCAACTGAAACAGAGTTTTAACAAAATACTTGAATCCTCAAACTAAAAATGAATTATTTTCAAACAGTTACACTTTTAACTAACAAAATTGAAATTCTACCAAAAAAGACGAAATTAGAAAATAAAATAAAAGCAGTTGAATTAAAAAAATGAAAATTTTGTTTAGTCGAGAAAAAAAATTAAATCAAATTGTGGAATTTTCATACCAAAAAGATCAATTTTCAACAACAACAAAATTAATTTTCAACCTTAGAGTATGACTTTTTACCAAAATGACTGAATTTTCAAAAAAACAATTCAATTTGGAGTTTTCAACAAAACAATTCAATTTTGAATTAAATAATAAAATTTTGAACCAAAAAGGATGAATTCTTAAACAAAAATTGAATAGTAGACCTTCAACTGAAAGAAATGAACTTTCAAGCAAAAATAGTTAAATTTTCAGTTAAGAAAATAAATTTTTAACAACAAAAAACGAATTTTTAATTAAAACTGTCAATCCTTAACAGAAGAAATGAATTTTCAATGAACAATGTAATAGTTTATGTTTAAACAAAAAAAGATTTTAATTTTTAATAAAAATCAGTTAAAAAACATTAAATTTTCTTATTGTGTTCTATTAATTTAATTCGCATTTATAAGAAGAAAAACGAGAAAAATATTGAAATAGAAAAAAGTCTGTGAAACTTTAAAAACATTATGTTTGAAATCTGGAAATTTAATTTAAAAAATAAAGTTAATTTTCTTTCTCTAATTAATTTAATTAATTATATTATTTCATTTTATTAATGTCTTGAATTAATTTTCTTGCTAATCTTCTTTCTTTAAAGTTAATTTAAAAATAAAGTCAAGTTTCAAATTTTATTAAAATTTTTCCAAAATTCATCGTTTTGGTAAAAAAAGTTGACTGTTTGGTTGAAAATCATTAAAAATTAATTTCTTAAAACTGAAAATGTAAGATAAAATCATTTCCTCGCACACTTTTTTATTCTATTTTATTGCAAATTTCTATGGCACTATTTTGGCACTATTTATCCTACTCTTGATTTGCGAAGTGAGTCCGAGGCCTGTAATTAAATAAATAAATAAATAAATAAAATTGTCTAATTTGTCTATTTTTCTACTTTAGGATGCTGTTATAAATGAGCTGAAAAACAAGACGAAAATGGTCCAGGAGAAGAAACTCCTGCAGCAGGATGAAGTTTACAATGGAGCCCTCGAAGATATTCTTCTTGGTTTGAGATCTGAACCCTACCGTCGAGCCGACGCCGTCCGACGAAGTCAACGTCGACGAATCGACAATCATCGACTTTCTCGCACTGCCGAGGAACTAGAATTGTAAAATAAGAGTTACCGTTTCTTCGGAAACAAAACGACTTTTTATAGTCTTGATGTACATCTAGTTTCTACTTGTTCGCATATCACAACTATTTTATAAATCCATTTTCAAACTTTTTCGATAACTCTCTGCAGCTCGAAACTCCTGCACAAGTCAATATATTGGTGCTAACAGTAATTTAAAAAGAACTGATCAATTTTCGCCAATTGGGAATTTTAGTTTCGGTTCATAATTTTTTTTATAAACGCTCCGGCCTTATAGTCGGTAGGTTGCGTGTTCGATTCTCGGTGCCTGTACTTTTCTTTGTGTATTTTATTTTCATTTTTTATTCATTAAGATGCAAATCGTAATTTTTTTAATCACTTGTTTTAAACTTTATCATGTTTTTCGCAGACAAATTTATTTTCTATACATTTTATTCATTAGTTTTGTGAATAGTAGTTAAATTTAGAAGTACGAATTTCTTCGATGCTTCTAATTTTAAATATAATTTGTTAAAACTATGAAAAAAATTAATAAAATGTATAGAAAGTAAATTTGTTTCCGAAAAATGTGAAATTAAAAAAAGGTATTTAAAAATTATTATTTGCATAAATTTTGGATTGTTGAAGGACATTATATTCATAAAAATTTTAATAAATAAAAATTAAAAGTAAAATAAATTTAAAAAAAAGTGCAGATAGAGAGAATCGAACACGCCACCTTGCGGCTATGAATCCGGAGCGCTACTGCCTAAGCTACCGAACGATTGGATTTTTTTTGTCGCCAAATTTATTAAAAAAATTAATCAAAAAAATTATTGACGTAATTAAAATTCACAATTGGCGGCCTGTCCTTGTCAGAAAGTATCGCACAATTAGGGAAGACCACCCTACAGTTGATAATGAACCTAAGATTATTAATTTAAAATACTGATGTATGTAAAATAATTTATTTAATTTAATTAGTAGTTACGAAACTACGCTTTAATTAATTAAAATTAATTATTTTAAATTAATTAATTATTTTTTTAAAGCATATTTGTGCTTTTAAATAATAATTATATTCTGTGGGTTCATTATCCACTCTGGGGCGGTCTCCCCTTCACTAAAAGTAAGCCGACATTAGGGTGAATAAAAAATAAAAAATTCTGGAATTAGAAATCGATAGGCATGCTCAAAAATTTTTTTTTTTTTATTTCTTTGCAGAGTTTTTAAATTTTCTTGAGTTTGCATTTTTTTTAGATCCCTGGAGATCAACAAAATCTTATTTAATTCATTTATTTTCGGAAAAAATTATAAATTTTTTTTTCAGTGACAAAAATGCTTTAGGAAAAAAATCGTCACGACCCAGAAATCAAAATTGGAAATACAACAAATTTTTTAAATTCTGATTTTGGTATTTAATAAAATATAATTCTTAACTTGTGATTAAAAAAATTTTCGAAATGATTTTCCTAAGAAATAAATTTGAAAAAAATTAAACATCGCTCTTTTAGTTGCAGATTTCATTGATTAAAAATCAAATTATTTGGTTGAAAATTGACAATTTTGTTTTTAAACAAATTTTTTTCAAATTCAATTTTTGTTGTTGAAAGTTCATCTTCTTGGGCTGAATATTCAAATATTAAGTTGAAAATTCTCTCAGTATGACTTTTAAACAAAATTGTTGCATTTTCAACAAAAGAATTTAATTATCAACCCAAAAAGACGAATTTTCAACAAAATGATTTAATTTTCAACCAAATAATACAATTTTTGTAACTAAATATAAAAAAAAATGTGGTTAAAAATTTTTCTGAGCATTTGTGGGCTTTTTTAGCCTAGAAATACAATAAAAAAAATCTACGTTAATTTTTTGAGTACAAAATGAATATATATATTTTTTTAACAGAAACACCGCTTCAGCATTTTTGAAAATTCCGGTTTTCTATTTCGATTCCATGGTTTTCTTAACTTTCTTCCTTCTTTTTTTTTCTGAAAAAGCCCGCAAATTCTCAAATTAATTTTTAAACTCAGATAAAAACAAATATTTTCATCAAACAATACTAAATTTTGCTGTTTAATTCCAATTTCGTATCCTGAGATAGATTAAAATCCGAAAACAATTGGGAATGTAAAAAAAAAATTGGAACGCACAAAAATTTCAAAAGTCTGCAAACAAAAAATGTTAATTGTGAAATTGTATTTTGTTAAAAATTCGTCGTTTGTGTTGGAAGATTGATTTTCATGGTTAAAAATTCATCTCTTTGGTTGAAAATTAATTTTTTTGATTAAAAATTCAACTTTTTTTAAAAATTCATTTTTTCGGTGAAAAATTACATTTCTAAACTGAAAATATGAAATTCGTCATTTTTTGTAGAAAATTAATCTTCTTGGTTGAAAATTCTTCCATTTAGTCAAAATTTAAACTGTTTGGTTAAAAATTAATTTTTTTGGATGAAGATTTATCATCTTTTGGTTAAAATTTAATTTTTTAAACTGAAAATATAAAATGAAAAAAAATAATTTCATCAGATACGAAATTCAATTTTTCAAAATTTGTTGTATTTCTAATTTGGATTGCTGGGTTTTGTCGATTTTTTTCTGGTGTATTTCGAAATTCCAAATTTAACTATTATGTTGAAAATTATTTTTTTTGTGAAAGTTTCCTTTATTATATAAATTCCATTTCTGGTAAAAATTATATCTTTTTTTATTGAAAATTCATCTTTTCGGTCAACAAATTCAACTATTTGGTTGAAATTTAATTTTTTTGGATGAAGATCTATAATTTTTTTTTGAAAATTGATTTGTTTGGTTAAAAATGTAACTATTTTTGTGAAAATTGACTTTTCTTGGTTGAAAATTAATTTTCATAAACTGGGAATGTAAGATAATAATAAATAATTTTGATTCCTGCGATTCTCTGCTTAAAAACACCGAATATACCAACAAAAATTTTTAAACCCCAAGTGAAAAAAATAATTCTATCAAATACCAAATTCCAAATTTTTCTCTATTGAACGAAATGATTGATTAAAACCCAGAAAAAATGGAGAATGAAAAAAAAAAGAAATTGAAACTCAAGAAATTTTACAGTTACATTCAAAATTTGTTAAATACATTTTCGAGTGCATTTCTATCGATTTAAAATTAATTACAATTTTTTTATTTTCGACCCACCCTAATTTTATTCAGAGTAAAAAAACTGAGCATCCATTATTATTTAAAGTAAGATAGCACTAACATTCGTCCTAAAAAAATGAGTAGGGGAAACCCGCCTACAGTGGATAATGCAACCCAGAGTGGATAATCATAAAAAATACTAATATATGTAAAATAAATAATTTTACTATATTATTAGTTATGACACTATGCATGTTCATAAATTTAAAATAAAATTAATTATTTTTCTTCTATTTGAGCTCTAAATTAATGATTATCCACTGTAGGTTGCATTATCCACTGTAGACAGGTTTCCCCTAGATAGGATTTGACTCGTTTTGCCAATATTTTATAAATTCAGAAAACAAATGAAATTTCAATATTTTTCACAGACGAATTCGAAAGTGATTTGGTGAATACTTTTGGAAATAAAATGATTTTTGGTGAAACGAAGAAAATTCAAATGATAGATATCAGAGAAAGATTTTGGCCTTGCGAATTGTAGCGGACATTTTTGTAAATGGATGCGGTGAAGCAGTTGCAACGCATATATAAATATACTTGGTTAGTCCTGCTTTTGAAACTGTTTTCACCGCATTTTTGATATTATTGATTGATAGCGACTAAGAGTGAAAAATTGTTTACGTTTATTTGTTGTTGGCCGTTGAAGATTTTTTAAGAAATTTATCAATTTTCAAAGAAGTTTGGTACTCTAGTTGAAAAATGACACAACTCTTGATTATTATTATTATTACTGTAATATAGTTTGTTAATTGTGACGTTTATCGAGTCCTATTTTTCGCCTGAAAGACATTCCATAAAAAGACAAAAATTGCAAAAATTGTGTATTTTACGAACATGAAAATAGATTTGACAATTTGTGAATGAAAGCTGCCTCAGATGCAGTCCCAGTGCATCTTTACGAAAGTAAAATTAACGTACTGCTTACATTCCCTCAGGTAACTCAGGTTGTACAGAAAACGTGATTGCGATTTGATACTAGCCCTACAAATTCATTCGGTGTCTTTACTTTGATCTCCTAAGGCAGTTTTCAGGTTCAAAATATAATAAATTAGGTGGCGGTCCTGCGGACAATAGGTGGCGGTCCTGCGGACAATAGGTGGCGGTCTTGCGGACAATAGGTGGTGGTCCTGCGGACTTTACCTCAAAAATAAGCTTAAGCCCGCAGGGCCGCCACATATTGTCCGCAGGACCGCCACCTATTACATAAAGTAAAGGCAGCGAATTAATTAGTAGACCTAATATTTGATAAACTTATTCTCTTACTGGCTGAAGAAGAAGAGCATCGCTCCGGGAAAAATATTTTTTCGTCGCAAAAAAATGCTGACTGTGCGTTTTTATAACAATTTTTCAGACACCCGTTTCAAACAGAAAAAAGAAAACTAGAAAAGTGCGTTTTTACTTTTGTATGGCATTGATATAGAAGCAGGACGCTTGTAAATATTGTTGTATTATAAATATAGGTATGTACCATTATATGATAAGCGATCGCAGAATGTAATTATATTCACTGCCAATCGTTAATTATTTACAAATGTGATAAAATATTGCCTACTTCTTACGTGTTACATTTGGATTTTCCATTTCAGTTTGCATTGTCTTGACAGTTTCTATACCTCGATGCAATAAAGTTGTTTTTTTTTTTTTTTTCTTTTTCTTTTCTCTTTTTAATGAAAAGAGGAAGTTGACGTTGTCTTTGCAAATATGTAAATAATGTGCATTTAAATGAATGTGTAATTTATGAAACGTCCTAAGCATGCCTTTCGTTTTGTATGTAAAGAAGCAAAAAAGTTGGATTCAATAAAGTTTGTACTACTCAGATAATTCCATGACTCCTGTTTTATTGACTAATTATATGATTTTCATTTCAGGGGCTCTGGAAACTAGTTTTTTAAGCCGTTTAGTTCAACATTAACTTTTTTGGTGAATATTCATATTTTCGGGTTAAAAATGCAACTGTTTTGTGGAAACTTGGTCTTTATTGACTGAAAAATCTTTCTTGGTTAAAAGTTCAACTCGCGCTTTATTATTCGGATAAAAATTTAATTATTTTGATAAAAATTTAATTATTTAGTTAAAAATTTAATTATTTGGATAAAAATTTAATTATTTGGTTACAAATTTAATTATTTTGTTGAAAATTTTACAAATATGTTAAAAAGTAATCCTTTTTAGTTAACAATTCAATTCGCGCATCACTATTTGGATAAAAATTTAATTATTTGGATAAAAATTTAATTATTTCGTTAAAAATTTAATCATTTTCTTGAAAATTTAACAAATATGTTAAAAAGTCATCCTTTTTAGTTACCAATTCAATTCGCGCTTAATTATTTGGATAAAAATTCAATTATTTGGTTAAAAATTTAATTATTTTGATGAAAATTTAATTATTTAGTTAAAAATTTGATTATTTTGTTGAAAATTTAACAAATATGTTAAAAAGTCATCCTTTTTAGATAAAAATTCAACTGTTTTGTAAAAAATTGACCTTTATTGACTGAAATATCTTTCTTGGTTAAAAATTGAACTCGCGCTTTATTATTTGGATACAAATTTAATTATTTGGATAAAAATTTAATTATTTGGTTACAAATTTAATTATTTTGTTGAAAATTTTGAAAATATGTTAAAAAGTCATCCTTAACAGTTAAAAATTAAACTCGCTCTTCTTTATTTGGATAAAAATTTAATCATTTGGATACAAATTTAATTATTTGCTTAAAAATTGAATTATTTTGTTGAAAAAATAACAAATATTTTAAAAAGTCATCCTTTTTAGTTAAAAATTGAACTGATTTGTAAAAAACTGGTCTTTATTGACTGAAGAATCTTTCTTGGTTAAAACTTCAATTCGCTCTTCATTATTTGGATAAAAATTTAATTAATTGGATACAAATTTAATTATTTGGTTAAAAATTTATTCATTTTGTTAAAAATTTAACAAATAAGTTAAAAAGTCATCCTTTGCAGTTAAAAATTCATCTCGTGCTTCTTTATTAGGTTAAAAATTTAATTATTTTGTTCAAAATTTAACAAATATGTGAAAAAGTCTTCCTTTTCA
Organism: Andricus grossulariae; assembly: GCA_011634705.1. NCBI lineage: Eukaryota > Metazoa > Arthropoda > Insecta > Hymenoptera > Cynipidae > Andricus > Andricus grossulariae. The sequence continues at coordinate 24,626,286 of JAABKJ010000755.1, forward strand.
GTTAAAAATTTAACTTTTGCGTCTTCATTTGTTTAAAAATGTAATTATTGCTTAAAAATTTAATGATTGTGTTGAAAACTTAACAAATATATTAAAAAGTCATCCATTTTAGTTAAAATTTCAATTTTCGCTTTATTATTTGGTTAAAAATGTAATTATTCGGTTAGAAATTTAATTATTTGTTTACAAATGTAATCATTTTGTTGAAAATTTAACAAATATGTTAAAATTCATCCTTTTTAGTTAAAAATTAAACTGTTTTGTACAAAAGTCGTCGTTATTGACTGAAAAATCTTTCTTGGTTAAAACCTCAACTCGCGCTTTATTACTTGGTTAAAAATTTAATTATTTGGTTAAAAATTTAACAAATATGTTACAAAGTCATCCTTTTTGGTTAAAAATTCCATTCGCGCTTTATTATTTTGTTAAAAATGTAATCATTTGGCTAAAAATTTAATTATTTGGTTGAAAATTTAATTATTGCTTTTTAGTTCAAAATTCAACTGTTTAAAAAAAAATTGGTCTTTAATGACTGAAAAATCTTTCTTGGTTAAAAATTCAACTCGCGCTTTATTATTTTGTTAAAAATTTAATTTTTTGTTTACCAATTTAATTATTTTGTTGAAAATTGAACAAATACGTTAAAAAGTTATAATTTTTAGTTAAAAATTCAATTTTCGCTTCATTATTTGGATAGAAATTCAATTATTTGGTTAAAAATTTAATTATTTTGTTGAAAATTTTGAAAATATGTTAAAAAGTCATACTTAACAGTTAAAAATTAAACTCGCTCTTCTTTATTTGGATACAAATTTAATTATTTGCTTAAAAATTCAATTATTTTGTTGAAAAAATAACAAATATTTTAAAAAGTCATCCTTTTTAGTTAAAAATTGAACTGTTTTGTAAAAAACTGGTCTTTATTGACTGAAAAATCTTTCTTGGTTAAAACTTCAATTCGCTCTTCATTATTTGGATAAAAATTTAATTATTTGGTTAAAAATTTATTTATTTTGTTAAAAATTTAACAAATAAGTTAAAAAGTCATCCTTTGCAGTTAAAAATTCAACTCGTGCTTCTTTATTTGGTTAAAAATTTAATTATTGTGTTGACAATTTAACAAATATGTTAAAAAGTCATCCTTTTTAGTTAAAACTTCAATTCGCGCTTAATTATTTGGTTAAAAATTTAATTATTTAGTTGAAAATTTAAAACAGATGTTAAAAAATCATCTTTTTCAGTTAAAAATTAAACTCGCGTTTTTTTATTTCATTAAAAATTTAATTAGTTGTTAAAAAATTTAATTATTTGTTTACAAGTTTAATTATTTCGCTGAAAATTTCACAAATATTTTAAAAAGTCATCCTTTTTAGATAAAACTTCAATTGTTTTGTAAAAGGTTGGTCTTTATTGATTGAAAAATCTTTCTTGGTTAAAAATTCAACTCGCGCTTTATTATTTGGTTAAAAATGAAATTTTTTGGTTGAAAATTTAACAATTTTGGTAAAAAGTCATTCTTTTTAGTTGAAAATTCAACTATTTTGTCAAAATTCGTCTTTCTGACTTTAAAATTAATTTTCAAGCTTTTAATTTCAGGGGCTTTGGAAATAATTTTTTTACTTGAATAAGGATTTTCGAGTTAAAAATTCAACTGTTCTGTAAAAAAATTGGTCTTTCTGGCTTGAAATTCAATATTTATGAGGATTTTTTTTTTATTGACTGAAAATTTTTTCTTGTTTAAAAATTCAACTCGCGTTTTATTGTTTGGTTGGAAATTTAATTGTTTTATTGAAAATTCAATAATTTTGTTAATTCATCCTTTTTTGTTGAAAATTAAAATGTTTTGTTAAAAATTCGTCTTTCTAGCTCAAAAATTCATTAAATTAATTAAAAATTTATTTCATCTTAATCGGTTAGCAATGAAACTGTCTGGTGGGAAAGAATTATTTTTTTATTTAAAATTAAATGATTTTTTGATTGAAATATGAACTATTACATTTTGCATTGAAAGTGGAAATACTTTGTAAAAAATTAAATTTTTGGTTAAAGATTCATCATTTTCGTTGAAAAGTCACTTCTTTGGTTGGAAATTAAACTTTTTGGTTGAATAATTAAAAACTAAAAAATTAAAATAATAATTCAACTACCTTGTGTGGTAGAAAACTAATGGATTTGTTTGAAAATTCATCTTTTTGGTAGAAAATTCGTTTATTTTTTGGTTGCAAATTAATTTGTCGAAATTCAAATGTTTTTATTTAGAAATAAGCTCTATTTTATAGAAAATAACAACTGTTTGGTAAAAAATTAATCTGTTTTGGTTGAAGATTCAAATATTTTGTTGAAAGTTCGCCTTTTTTGGTTGACTTCAACTGTTTTTTAACGATTCATAATTTTAATTGAAAATTTAACTATTTTGTTGAAAGTATAATTATATTGTTAATAAATTCAACTGTTTTGGTAGGAAATTGAACTATCTGGTTGAATATTAACTTTTTTGTTAAATATTCAAATTTTTGTGTTAAAAATTCAACTGTTTTATAAAAAATTGGTCTTTCTGGCTTGCAAATTCAAAATTTTGGATGAAAGTTTTTTTCTTTATTGACTGAAAAATCTTTTTTGGTTAAAATTGCTTGTTAAAAATTTCTTTTTTTGTTTGAACATTCATTTCTTCTGGAATAAATTATTTTATATTTTTTGGTTAAAAATAAAAATGATTGAAAATTAATTATTTATGGTTCATCTCTTTTGATAAAATTTTTTTGTTTATTAAAAATTTAACTGTTTAATTGAAAATTAGTCGGTTTTCGTTGAGGATTCATTTTGTTAAAAAATCGTGTTTTTTCGGTTGAATTCAATTTTTTTTGAAAATGTAAGAGTTTTTGGTGGGAGTTCAATCATTTATCTTTAAAATTTCGACCATTTGGTTGAAAATGCATTTTTGTAGGTTGAAAATTCAACCATTTTTTAATAAGTTTAACTGTTTTATTGAAAATTCGTTATTTTTGATGGAATGCTTAATTGTTTGGTTGAAAATTAATTTTTTAATGCGAGTTCATCTTTTTGGTCAAAAATTCTACTATTTGGTTAAAAATTAATTTTTTCTGTTGAAAATTATTATTTTTTTAAGTTGTAAATGTAATTCTTTCATTCTCGGTTGAAAATGTATACTTTTTCAGCTTAAACTCAACTATTTGTTGAACATTTGACTTTTTTTCAGTTAATTAATCTTGTTAGTTGGAAATTATTATTTTTTTCCCAAAAATTCAAATATTTTGTTGAAAATTCTTTTTTGATTGGAAATTAACTTTTGTGTTTAATATTCATCTTTTTTCATTCAAAGTTAAACTAGTGGGTTAAAATTGGTCTATTTTGTTAAAAAGTTGTCTTTTATGGTATAAAATTAATTTTCTTGGTTAAAAATATATTTTTTTGATTAAAAGTTAATTTATTTGATTGAAAATACAACTATCTTGTTTAATTGAAAATTCGTCTTCTGTGGTAAAAAATTAACTTTTTGGTTGCAAATCCATATTTTTGGCCGAAAACTCAATTACTTAGTTAAAAATGATTTTTTTTTGTTAAAGATTCCTCATTTAACTTTGAAATTAATATCTTTGGTCAAAAATTAAACTCTTTCGTTGAAAATTCGTTTTTATTTTGTTAAAACATAATTTTTTCAAACATTAAATGTAACTATCTAATTTTTCGGTTAATAATTTATGCTTTTTTAACTTAAATTTAACTATTTGGTTGAGAAATTATATAGTTTTTGGAAAATTCAACTTTTTTGATAGAAAATTTATCTTGTTTGTTGAAAATTTATCTTTGTGGTTGAAAATTAATTTTTTTCTTGATTAATTATTCATATAATTATTTATAATTAAATTTCAGTTTGGAATTAATTTTTTTGATTGAAGTATCAGTTCGTCTTTTGCGATAGAAAATTTATCTTCCTGTTTAAAAATTCATCTTTTTGGTTGAAATTTCATTTCTTTGCTTGAAAATTTAACTATTCTGTTTTAAAATCATATTTTTTTGGTAGAAAATTCATTGAAAATTCTCCTACTGGGTTAAAAGTTTAATTTCAAAATAACTTTTTGAAAGAAATTCTTAACTGATTTTAGAGTTTTTTAATTTATAATTGAATTGAGAATCGATATGTGCAAGCGCTTTTTGAACTTCTTACTCACGATACAGTTTTGTAATTTTATGAACTAATTATATAAAAAATAGATAAAAAAATAAATACTGTAAACATCTATAGGCCGAGAAAAATCATTTTTTTTCTTAATCTTCTCTAAATTATATTTCCAGTAAATTTCAGTTTTTTTTGTAAAGTTCCCAAAGAATATCAAATAAAATTCTTTTATTAAAACTTTACTGGCAACATCACTTAATAATAATTAGGACAAAAAATATTTATTTTTGCTTTAAAAATCCACACTGGGCTGCTTCAAAAAATCCACAATCGGCATTTGTTTATAAAATTAACAACTTATATTAGATCACAAACTTTCATATTAATAGGCATCATTGTAAACGTAAATTGCAGAGAATTAAGAAATTCCTTTTCTATCTATAATATTCATAATGTGTATTTATTTCAATAATGTATACTATTTGATATTATAATTTGTTCAAAATAAATAGCAATAATGTCATTTGTTTTGAAATTTTAACGCTCGGATAACTATACTGGAATCTGGATTTATGCACGGTTTCGGGCATAGCTGGCAGTGGCCTTCGCCATAAATCCAGGTACTCCGAACGTAAAAAGTCAGGACCGTATGAAAGATTGAAGCCTTGGGATACGTAATACATTGCATTTTAAATATTATTTTGTAATATGGCAAGTTACTTGTAATATTTTAAGAAGACTTCGGATCATAAAAGTGTCATATTTTCGTTTAACATTTTTTCTGATTAAATTAATAGTGGAGAAGGTTGTGGTTTACACATTTTACTATAAAATAAAAGCAGATTTTGCGTAAGGATGTGTATATATCCCAGAAAAGAAAGTACAGTTCTCCAATATTGCAAAGGCATCACCATCAAATGTTGATAATACAATTTGTTCTTGGCATGGCATAGGCTTATAGATATGCCGTCTTAAGAGTATTCCTATTGGTTTATCTGTAGGAAAGGTGTAGGTGTAGGTGTAGGTGTAAGGCAGGAGGAGACCTCAACCTGGCACGAAGAGGAGAATCGGCATTAGCAAGATACCTGATAGGAGGAGACCTCAGCCTGGCATAAAGAGGAGAATCGGCATTAGCAAGATATCTAGCAAGAAGATATTCCTAAAATAGCTGTGATAAACGTGTGATAAATGTAGATAAACGTACGGTATGTTCGGACGTTTAGGCTTGAACTGTTTTTTTAGTTACTTTTGATATGCAGTTTACGCGTCTTCTTTAGGGCAATCATGAAGTTTTATTGCTTTTGCAACTATTTTTTCATCTTTACTATTCAAATTGAAGCGGATAGTAATAGAAAAATTCTTTAGTCCGGTGAAAATCGTATTGAATATCGAGTAGGGGCAGATTGAACGACGAAGCTTCCGAACATTAATTTTAATTTTGTTCAGAATCAATGCCTTTAACTGGAAATTGACAACTAATAATCTGTAATGGTAAAAAACAAATATTTTTTTAAAAACTAATTTTTTTGGTTGAAGATTTACAATTTTAGTTGATAATATTATCTCTTTGGTGGAAGATTAATCGTTTTCGTCGATGATTCATCTCTTTAGTTTTATTGGACTAAAACCTAACTCATGTTTCTGTAGAATATGGTCCAGTTCGATATAGAAGTGGGTCAAAATCCATGCTTCATATATTTTTCTTTTCAAAGTAATTTTATATTTTTGCCTGTTCTTTTCACCATTCAATAGAGCTGAGCCATAGCTCGAAATACCTTTTTGTTTTTTTCTTGATTCAAAAAATTAAAAAGTTATGCAACTCTTTGTGTGTCCATATTTTCGTTTTTGGGGACGCACGGCATCATTGATGATGGGTTTTCACGGATCTGGTTGCTTCTTTTAGGATGATACTTTCGCGATTTAATAGACTTAAGTAATACCTCAAAAGTACTTTTCCTGCTTTTTTTTTTAATTTAAAAATAAAACAGTTACGAAACTTTATAGCTGTCAAAATTTGCATTTTTTGGAGCCGTGCCGATATTTGACAGGTGACTTCTCGCACATGGTTATCTTTTGAAGCGTTTTTTTCGCGATTCAATAGAGCTGACCAATAGCTCGCAGGTACTTTCTTGTTTTTTTTTTGTAATTCAATAATAAAAAAGTTATGCAACTCTTTATGTATCAAAAACAGAGTTTTTGGGGACGCGCCGTTTCTTCGAGAAAGGTTTTTTCGGAGATGGATGCTTCTCTGAGGATGTTCGTCTCACGGTTCGATAACGCCTAATAATACCTCGATCCGTCTTCGCATTTTTTGTTTAAAATATTTAATGCAGCTAATTCTTTAATTTCATGACATTTTTTGTATAGCTGTGAAATTTTTTTCTATCTACATTAGGGTAGCCCTGGGAATTATAATATATTGACATTTTCTTATTTCGTAATATTGCTAGTTACTTGTAACATTGTAAGACGTCTTCGGATCACAAGAGAAGGTCCGACAGAAGGAAGATTACTGGCTGGAGAATGTTGTGAGTCAGAAGAAGAAGATGAGCCGCTACGAGGAACACCAGGAATAGGGGTGTCACCAGGTAAACAGTCAAACTGTGAACTTGACTCTGTAGGAAGAAACGAAGTAATAATTATTTTTAGACTATCGTGGTATATTATGAGCTCCCAGTGGCTGGAAATTTGAGACAGAAATCCGTTTCCGTTAAATTTGACTGCATTCCACAATTAAATTGAAATTTTCTGTTTGGTCATGTGACATGTCATCCGATTTTTATCCGCTAACGTCCGGAATATGCACACCGATGCGTAATCATTTTTCATGCGAAAAAAGTTCTGAATTTCAAGGATAGCGTACCTATCTTTTAACATTCTCATCAATTATGATTTAAAAAGATTTAGGATTGTCCGAAATTTCACACCTAAGGTTTTCAACGCATCTCGACGTGTCACTTGATGCCAAACACCCCGCATCAGGAGTCATCAACCCATACGCGGCGCGTCCCCAGGTGGCCAAACACACTAAGTGAAGGATACACCAAGAAAAAACCATGATCGATTCCTGCTGTGAGCCACTGGGAGTGCTCCGAACCACGTCTGGCGCCCGCCGGCATGGCAATGGGCTAATCTATGCTAGCACTGCCGAGGTGTCAGCCGCAGTATGGGATCAAAAGCCAGCCCCTTTGGACCTTAATCAGCACCAGGAAACTGGGGTAGGACGACAGACCAGGAGACTGCCACAAAGGTATAAATGGAAGCGTCGGAAACTTAGATTAAAAAGATAATCCATCGGATGAAAAGACTGGCGGCGAACATGCAAGAAGCTGCGGATAGACTGCAGAACGTCAGTCCAATCATTAAGGATTGCCTTAGCGAAGTAAATGTTGTTTCACAAACAATTAACGAGAAGCGTGAGGAACAAAAGACACTGATACGCCGATCGAGAAAAAGAAAAAAGACGATGCGAGACATGCTTCATTTCACTTTTTATGCATGCTGAGCATGATTCGGAAAAGTTTGCGTCTCAACCGAAATTTCAAAAAACTATAACTATATACAATATATTTTGTAGACATCTTCCTAAAGGCGTGGTTGGCTTCAACGACAAAAAGTCCAAACTTCCAAGACGCTGGGGTTCGCTCCCGAACTTCTCCACTTGGAACCTTTCTCTAAATGGGAAAACAAGAAATTTGGATGAGGGAAGGACAATTTTGGGTCAGATCTGGGGCAGCGGGTGACGTCAGGGTTAAACCTTGGACTGGTGGTCTTGTAAGGGGTGTTTGAGAAAGAGATAGAGGGTACTACGATTTTAGAAGATCAGTTTGCTGAAGCTTATTTGACCTGACCTTACGGTGAATAGGCCTAATTTGTACCCGAAGCTGTTTCAGAAGATACCTTTTGCTTCATTTATTGCCTCGGTATCTACCAGCCAGGTGTTTTTCAAAAATCGGTACCACTCATTGGATCATGTTATAAACTTAAACGTTGAGTTTTTGGCTCTACGTACCTTTCTGAAGGGTTTTGAGATTAGGAGGGAAAATTAAAGGAAAAGATTCAAAGGACAGGAACTTGAAATCGACCCGAAGGACTGGATTAGTTCGCAAGTTGCTTACGATATAATAAAAGTATAAGCTTTGGTACATAAATGACTAGTCATCCTTCTTAAACATAAATGATAAAGCTTACAAAATAATAGTCATACTAACTTATTTAGCTGGATTTAAAATTACGGTCTATACATTCTGGTTTAATAATTTACGGAAAATTCAAAGAACGAAGAACTGTGAAAACTGTGGAGAACCTGGGCGTCATAAAGAAATCGTAACTTCCTTAATACCAATTAAAATTTCAGATTGGAAATTAATAGTCTCATTTTTTAACTCATAGTTTCCTGAATGAAGAAATCCAAGATTGGCTTTGATATCAAAACAAAACACGAAAAGGTTCTTTATTTAATTAAAAATTAAAAAAAATTAAGTCTTTGAGTCTAACTTCGTTCATTTCAAATAGATACCTACTGTATATATTCCTTGAAAATTTTCGAATTATTAGCGATTGAAATGCAACAGTTTTGATTTCATAATTCAGATAATCTCTAAGCTTTTAAAATTCAAAGATTTCTAAATTTCATCAATTGTACATATGCCACGTTCGCGAAGAAAAGTACCTAATGCGGAAAAAATCGATTTTAATGTTTTTTACGCCAATCGATAGTTTCTGATTTACTCTTTCATTTCCAATAATCAGAAATTCGTTAAGTTAATTACTTTTCTTATTATTAGGCTAAGAACATAGGTATGATAAGCGTACGAGGAGACCGAACGAGAGGCCCACGAAAGCCAGCCCCACCACTTACCACTACAGCTGTACGTGACGTGTCCGTAAGCTATACTGGCTCGTGCATCATAGTATAGTGGTAAGTGGAGGGGGAACTTTTCGTATACGCATTCCCACTACTCAAATGCTGGCTTGCGGACTCTTCTATGATGGCCCGTCCTGTAAAATTCAGTTTTAACGCATTAGGTGTCCTTTCTTCGCGGACGGCCACATGCAGGTTTCTCAAATATATAAACCATATTTAATTAGGAATTAAAAAAATATTACTATTCAAAATTCAACTGTTATCGCCTAACGATCAGCAAATAAATGGCCGTACAAAATTATGAAGGCAGTTGAGATATCCAGATACTTAAGAAAATTTAACTTCCATAAATATATTAAAATTACAAAAATAAAAACTTTGTAAAGCATATTTTAATATATGAAATTATTCATTTCATAAATTAGTTAACTTTTTTAAACACGTTAAGAAGTTTTATTATTTAACAATTTGTTATTATAGATTTTTCAAATACTTGCTGTTAGTTTTAAAATAAATAAGATACCATTTTGACAATATTTAATCCTTTCGGCGAAACATCCGTCTGTCAGGCGGATAGCATCTGGAAAGTTGTTGCTAGATAAGGATTAGAGGCCCCGAGGACGTAAAAGACGTAAACGTAAGCGTACACTATCGTGAAATATTAGTTTTGGAGAATTAATTGAAAAAACCAAGGTATCCGTCTCCCAGACGGATGTTCCGTTAGATAGTTTTAAAAAAGATTTTCCGTTGGAAGGGCTAAATATGAATAGTTTCAGGAATAAATAACGAGATAGTTATATTTGGCATAAGAATTTAATTAGTTTCATTTTATGCGATTCTTCTTCTTTAATGATTTCTTTCTCTTCCCCCAAAAGTCTCCAAGTTTTCTCAAATGGAGCTGTCAGCGTGAAGTTTGAGATTTTCTTTGAAAAAATTGTATAAGAAATTGAATAAAAAAGTTTGATATAAAATTTCATCAAATGAGAACAAAGTATCAAAATAGCACTTCTATAAATAGAATTAAGGCAGATTAAAAATCTTTTAGAAATTTAAAATACTTGGATAGGATGAAAATTTTGAAATGTAATAGGTACTGGAATTACTTTAAAATGCTGTGTTTTTGAATTTGTGTATGCCGTACAATTGTTCATTATTTGATATTATTTTGCTATACGCACATAGTTTGATCGAAGTATTGTTGTTGAAAAAAACAATAATATTAGTTACTTTCAACATGCAGTTTACAGGTCTTTTTTAGGACAATCATTAAGTTTTATTGCTTTTGAAACTATTTTTTCATTCTCACTATTCAAATTGAAGCGGCTAGTAATACAAAAATTCTTTAGGACGGTGGGAATCGTATTGAATATCGAGTAGAGGCAGATTGAACGGTTGAAGATTTATCGTTTTAGTAGATAGTTCATCTCTTTTGTTTTATTGCCCTAAAACCTGACTCTTCTTTTCACCACTCAATAGAGCTCAGTAATAGCTCGAAATTATTTCTTTTTGTTTTTTTATTGATTCAAGAAATAAAAAAGTTACGCATCTCTTTGTGTGTCCTTATTTTTGTTTTTCGGGACGCGCCGCACCATTGAGAAGTGATTTTCTTGGATGTGGTTGCATCTTTTAGGATGATCCATTCGAGAGTTGATAGACTTAAGTAATACCTCAAAAGTACTTTTTCTGTTTTTTTCTTCTTCTAAATTCAAAAATAAAACAGTTACGAAACTTTTTAGGTGTAAAAATTTTCCTTTTTTGGGACGCGCCGATATTTGATAAGGGCTTTCTACGCACTTGGTTATTTTTTTTAATACTCTTCACGCGATTTAATACATCTGACCAATAGCTCGAAACGACTTCGCATTTTTTTGTTCAATATTAATTGCGTGAAAGAAAGTTTTTTTTCTGTAAAATTCTGGATTTGTTACTTACGACCGTTTACAGTATGGCCCTTTAATTCAAATATTTTATTTTTAGAAAATTTATCTTTTCAAGTTGATAATACAACTACATAGGTGAATATTCAAGTAAGCACTTTTGATGAGGTATAGTAAAAATATTTAATACAGCTAATACTCTAATTTTATTACGTTTGCTGTATAGCAGTGGAATTTTTTCCGAAAAGGAATATATGGGGCATTAATAAAAGATTGAAGCCCTCGGAACTATAACATACTGACATTTTACTATTTTTCAATATTGTAAGTTACTTGTAACATTGTAAGACGTCTTCGGATCACAAGAAGTTTTATATATTTTTGTACATTTTTTGTAATTGAATTAATGATGTCGAGGATTCTGGCTTACACGCTCTACTGTAAAATAGTAGCTGATTCTGCGGTTGGGACCTACTGGACATTCCCTGGTTTCATTTGTGCTCAATGGGGTAATTGTGCCGCTTTCTATGTTTATTTTTATCCGTACATTGTGGTTATTGAGAAAATTGTATATTCCAGCAAAATAATTACTTCTTTCCAGTATTGCAAAGACGTCGTCATTCAATGATGATAATACAATTTGCTCTTGAGTTGGCACGGGCCCATAGACACCCCTTGTTACGAGTACTTTAATTCGTCTATCTGCAGGAAAAGTGTATCTTCGAAGTTCGAATACCCGGTTCCGATTATTATTTGGAGTAATCCGAATAAATTCCAGTTGGTCAAGACCATATTCACGTCCATCAGGACAAGCAATCAGGGTTGTAGGTGAAGCTATGTGGCTGTCAGAAGGAGACCTGGACCTAGCACGAGGAGGAGGCCCGACAGAAGGAAGATTACTGGCTGGAGAATGTTGTGTGTCAGAAGAAGAAGATGAGCCGCGACGAGGAACACCAGGAATAGGGGAGCCATCAGGTAAACATTCAAACTGTGAACTTAACTCTGCGAGATGAAACAAAGTATTAATTAGTTTTAAACTATCGTGGTATATTATGAACTCCTAGTGGCTGGAAATGTTAGACAGGAATCGGTTTCCGGTAAATTTGTCTGAATTCCACAATTAATCTGAAATGTTTCGTTTGGTCATGTAACATGCCATTTGATTTTCATCCGTTACCGTCCGGGACACCTGCAAGAAGAATCAAGATGATTTGATAAAATCCATAATTTTGGCAGTCCGACAAAGATTGAATTCGAATCTGTTTCGGCCAGTTCGGGAATGCACGCGGTCGCCTTTTAACTACTGAACCTGAATTTGAACCGTCCGTGTCTGTAATTTATGTTTTTATGTAATAATATGCATATGAATTATATAATTAATGCAATTGAAAATCTTTAATGAAGTGGAAGTACGCAATTTGGTACAGCGAGGCAAAATAATTTTTGATGCGAAAAAAGTTCTGTATTCGAAGGGTAGTGGGCCTATCTTTTCACATTCTCATCATTTATGATTCAGAAAGTAATAGGATTGTCCGAAATTTCGCACCTCAGTTTTTCAACGGATCTCCACGTGTTAAAACCCCTTAATGCCAAACACCCCGCACCGGGAGTCTTCAACCCATACGCGCCACGTCCCAATGTGGCCAAACAGACTGAGTGAAGGATACACCCAGAAAAAAGCAAGATCGGTTCCTGCTGCGAGCCACTGGGAGTGCTCCGAACCACTTCTGGCGCCCGCCGGCATGGCAATGGGCTGATCTGTGCTAGCACTGCCGAGGTGTCAGCCGCCGTATGGGATCAGAAACCAGCCCCTTTCGGCCTTGATCAGGGAGTGCGTGGTCTCTGAAGAGATCGGAATCTGCAGTGCTCAAGGCAAGTTCCGGTCCGTCCTTGTTTGCCGGGACCGGCTAAACGAAGGCTGGCCTCAGGAAACTGAGGTATGACAACAGACCAGGAGATTGCCTTAATGATACGAATTGAAGCGTTAGGAACTTAGATTAAAAAGATAATCCATCGGATGGGAAGAGTGGTAGCGAATATGCAAGAAGCTGGGGATAGACTGTAGAACGTCAGTCGAATTATTAGGGCTTGACTTGGCGAAGTAAATGCTGCTTCACAAACGCTGAACGAGAAGCGGGAGGCACGAAAGAGGCTGATACGCCGATCGAAAAAAAGAAAAAAGACAATACGAGACCTGCAAATTAGAGATTATTTGAGAGAAAAAAAGCAAATGAAGGGGGCACACAACCAAGGTGGATGCTAGCCCTCAAAGGATGAATACTGGGAAAAGTAAAAAGCATCCAGAGGAAATCGCGCAAGAACAGACGCCGCTATGAGACCAGCAGCAAACGCGTTCCGGGGCAATACTCATAAAACCCACAGAGGGATAGTCCTATGCAGAGTTTCTACGGGTCATTAGGTTAAAACTAAAACCAAAAGAGACTTAGACTGCCATCAACTCGACCCGCCGCACACGGAATGGGGATGTCTTATTAAAACTAGGTAAACAAACTATTTGACGTAAAAGCCTTTAGTGAAGACCTGAATATGAAATCAGGGGATATGGGCACCATGAGGAATCTGGTACCCAGAATCACCCTTCAATTCATGGATCAAGACTGTGTCTGGCCTCAGATTTTTTCACTACTCCCGTAAAAAATGCCAAATATTACAAAATCTGAATTTTAACGATCTGTGTCTGTAATTTGTCTTCGTAAGTTTTAATACGGATATAAATCATATAACTCATACCAAAGCCGAAGTTTTCGTGATGGATTCTGTTCATCTGTCGCCGATCTGTAAGTATGGTTTATACTTATGGGGACAAATTTTCGCTTCCACTTTAACTCAATGTACTTTCTCCTTCTGAAATTCCGAGAAATTCCTCAAAAATTGAACATCTTCCTCGAATTCTACTTTTTATAGCGTAGACATTCTGGTTTCTACCGGAATAAATTTAGACTAAAGTCGTATACATTTCGAAGAAACTCAGCTGGAGTTTGTGACATAATAAAAATTGGAGCAAAATGAGAATCAAGCCACACAAATTGTTATCTGCGGAACACCTTAATGACGAATTTGGTTAATCGCGTATTTAGTGATCATTTGACTAATTCATTAGATTATATAATATATCCTATAGTCGTTAACTTACAAATCATACTGCTATGCAAATGAAATAAAGTATTTCTGCAGTTCAGATAAGTCACCTGTTGCTTTTACTAATCTTTAAAATGTAATTCAAACAGCCTTAATTCTCATAATTTGTCTGGAAATCCATATGGTATTGCAAAATGGATATTCAGTAACAGCCATCAGTATCAAGGACATTAGAGTCCTATTTTAATAATTCGTAAAAGTGACGCATGACTTATCCGAACTTCAGATACGCTTTATTTCATTTGCTGGCATTTTTCGATATTTTGTATCACACCACAATTCATGTTTATAATAGTCGGCTATTCAATTTATTTAAATAAACTTAAACTATTCATTAAAAATATTTCTTATGTAAAGAAATTAGTTTGCTCAGCGTTTAAGATTTTCATACACAATTTTTGTTTAATTACTCTAATTTTAAATATAAATATAATAATAATAATAATAATAATAGAAAATGTCATTCCTTTATATTTTATTTTTATATAATTTTATTTGGCTATTTATTTATATTCGAATATTTATATTTATGATCATTATATTGTTTTAAAATATTTCAGTTTTATCTCATATAAAAAATATAAATGTCAATTAGATGCAGCAAAATATATCTGATTGAAAAAACTTTTCTAAATAAAAATAGTGAACGTTTAAAAATGTATTCTTTAAATTAATATTTTGGCTTCATTAAAATAAAGTTAATAGTCAATTGCAATGAACACAAACTTTATTATAAACAAAATCGCAAAATGTTTAGGCAGCAAGAACCGAGTCCACATGGAGAAAAATGTATATTGAAGCGGATTATCTACATATTACTAGTTAATATCTTAGCGATTTATCAATGGATTGTGATAATTATTCAACTTTCATGTAGAGCGGATAACACGCTGTTTGCGAATAACATAAGCGATACCTTAAGCGCCGAGGCAATATATACGAGGGCTGTTTGATAAGTCAGTGACTTTTTGAATTTTTTTGCGCAGTAACTTTAAATGCACCACTGATCCCTCCGAATCGAAATCATATGAAATCAAATGCAATCGTTGGCAAAGATTCGTCTGATTTCAGAGTGAATGGCCCCTCGGGCAAAAATTCGTTGGCCCTACTAATTTATCAGTTATCCCAACCAACTATTTTTTTAGTGACCTTCATGTTAAAACAAAATTCAGAGTTACTCATAATTTAAGAACTCACTTTCGCAATTGTGTAGTATATTCACACTAAAAAAAACGGTTGGGACAACAAAATTTTTATTAGTAGAGATGGTATAAGCCAGCCTCTGGCGAAAATCGAAAATTTGAGCATGAAACCCCTACAGATTTCAAGTGATGAACATAAGTTTTATGTATTAGATTTTTCATCAACGCGTCGAGAAGAATCTTATCATTTTCCTATAGACGGGCCAATGTTGCTAAAAGTTTAAAAATAAATACCACTTCAAACTCCAAAATATTCTTCTATTATTTTACTGTCAGTTTTTTATCAAACACAATTTTATTAAGAAACCAAGAGAAAACTAATTAGAAACTTATAAATAATTATTCTAATCATTATTCATGTATTTTAATTTGTTATTTCTTTATTTTTCATAATTTGATTTACTTTTCAAGTTAATTTCAAAATTACTATTATCATGATTATCATCTTAGGGATCCGACATACGGCTGTGAGGCAATACTGACGACTATCGTCCTTCATTTTTAAAGCTTTGAGTGACCAGAGGCTGGTATGAGCTGCGACAGCTCACAGAAAGAACAGAAGTGAATATTTGTTGCTGGTAATTTTCAAGTAGCTAAAGTTAAATTTTTTCGTATTGAAACAAAACAAGATTCAATAAAGTTGACATGGTAATCGTTTCCGCGTGGTGGGTAAATCTTAATACGTGAAGGCAATTTTTGTGGCAGGTGAAGATTACTCTGAAATCGCTTTATCAGTTGAGCCACCCAACTATTATTTAGTGGATCCCGTGTTGAAACAAAATTCAGAATTACTTTTAATTTAAGGCCTAACTTCTCTCTCAATTTGTAAATAATGATATTTCTCATGTAATCAGGGAGCACAGTGGTTGAGTAGTTCCGCATAAGGTAAAAAGTGGGATTTCTTCAGGAGAGGAAAAGAGATTAAGATGGGACTTAATTCATTTTTGTAAAATTTTCATATCATATGGGTATCTCGTGAATCTTGTTTCTAGTCATATTTGTGTTTAAAAATTTGTTCAGGTAGCTTTGAAAAACCTGTTGAATACTTCAGCACTTTCTGTTGATAAGGATACCTTAGAAACAAATTCAAGAAGATCAACGATTGAAAAATAGATAATCAACAGAATTTAAAAATGCTTATCTTTGCATTTTTCTAATTGTCCTCTTATCTGTAGATAGATTTTGAATCTTTATTCTTATCAATTTTTTACTAGTGGATTCTTTTTAGCACAAAGCTTTGAGTTAATTCAAGTATTTTTCAAAGTAAGCTGAAAAGAAATAATTTGCAAAAAATGACTAAAAAACCTGCTCTTTATGTTTTTGTTTCCTTCGAAGTTTAGCCTTGTTTCAAATACATTTTGATTAGTTAAAAGCTTATTATTCACAGAAATAACAAAAATATGAAGATGACTATTTTTTTAAATACGCAATTTGCTAATATGTAAAAATAAGCCGTATAACAATAAACTCCAACCAAATTAATTATACTTCATTAGAGGGTCCTAATATACACTACTTTCTTACATATTATTTTCTATTTCAAA
Source organism: Andricus grossulariae (assembly GCA_011634705.1). Lineage (NCBI taxonomy): Eukaryota > Metazoa > Arthropoda > Insecta > Hymenoptera > Cynipidae > Andricus > Andricus grossulariae. Next base: position 24,643,073 of record JAABKJ010000755.1, read on the forward strand.
AATTTTATTTCTACAGCCACAACCACAAGTAACATACTTTTCACTAATATGCCGTTACTTTTACGTTTAATATACCGTTAATTTTACGTTTAATATGCCGTTAATTTCACGTATTTTATTTACATTCTTATTCTTTTGACAGTTTTTCCTCTCTTCTTCTCTCCTCCTCTTTTTCTCGTTTTCCACATAAATGCAAACTAAATTAATAGAACTATTTTTTGTTGAAGTTCATTCTATTTGGTTGAAAAATTGACTATTACGATTTTGCTTAAGAATGCTCCTTGTTTGATTGACCATTTCATGATTTATTCAAAAATCTGAAATTGTTTTGTTGATAATAATTCAAAACTTTTGTTAAGGTCATCCTTTTTCGTTGAAAATTCAACTATATTCATAGAAAATTAAATTATTTGGTTGAAAACTGACTTTTTTGTCGTTGAAAATTCATAATTTTGGAATAAATATTTAACTATATTGTAGAAAATTCTCTTTCAGCCCTAATATTTAACAATTTGGTTAATTTTTTTTCTTTTTCGACTGAATAATCTTTTTTGGTTGAAAATTCTACTACTTGGTTAAAATTGTTTTAAAAATGTTATTTTCTTGACCAGGGAGAGAGAATGTGAAGTCGATGTTAAAATCGATTTTTTTTAAACTACTGGTTCTTTTTTTTTGCTAAAAGCTTTCGCTCTTCGAGGAAGAGCCTCTTCAGTTACAAAATAAATCCTATATACATCCTAGCCATCCTACGTATGCCTTATAACCATGTGTAAAAGTCCACAAACCATCTCCAAAATATAATTTTTCACTATTTTAAACTATGTGGATAAACGTAGTATAGTTAGGAATTAAGTTTTTTTCACTCTTTTCCCGTTTTTGGAGAGCGGTTTATGATTTTTTCGGTTAAAATAATATTAGTGCACTATTAGTAGATGTTTTATGGACTTTGGCTCACGGTTGTAAGGCGTACGTAGGATGGGTAGGATGTATATGCGATATGTTTTGAAACTGAAAAGGCTCTTCATCGGAGAGCAAAAGCTTTTAGCAACAACAAAAAATAAGTAAAGGGCCAGTACTTTAAAACAATTAACATCGACTTCACATACTTGATTAAAAGTTGAAAGACTTTGTTAAAATTAGAATTTTTTTGTTTGAAGATTGTTCATTTTTTTGAGTATATACCTATTTTGTTGAAAAATCGTCTTTTTGGGTTGAAAATTCTGTGATTTTGGTAAAAATTTGATTAGTACGTTAAAAACTAAATTTTTTGTGGGAAGTTCGTAATTCAGGGTAGAAAATTCAACTGTTTTGCGGAGAATAAGTTTTTTTTTGCTTAAAACTCCAGGTTTGCTGAAATTTCTTTTTGCTTGACTGAAAAATCTCTTTTGGTTGAAAATTCAACTACTTGGTTAACAGTTCAACTATTTGAAAAAAAATTTTTTTTCAAAGATTCGTCATTTTAGTACAAAGATCATTTCTTTGGATGAAAAAGTAACCACTTTGTTAACCATATTTCTTTTGGTAGAAAATTCAAATATTTAATTGAAATTTAACTTTTTTTAAATTTATAATTTTTTGTTGAAATTTAACTTTTTCTTTAAATTTATAATTTTTGGTTGAAAATTCGACTGTTTTGTAAAAAAATCATCTTTTTGGCTGAAAAATTGAGCAATTTGGTTCAAGTTTTTTTTTTCTCAACTGAAAAAGGTTTTTTGGTTAAAAATTCAACTACTTGGTCAAAAGTTGAACTATTTTGTTGAAAATTCTTTCTTTGTTTGTTGAAGATTCATCATTGTAGTGAACAGTTTATCACTTTAGTAGAAAATGTACCTATTTTATTGAACACTCATCTTTTTGGGTTGAAAATTTAACTGTTATGATAGAAAATTCAACTATTTGATTAAAAACGAATAAACTTTTTTTTTATAGAAAATTCATCATTTAACGTGAAATCTTCAACTTTTTGTAGATAATTCCTTTTTTTGCTCAAAAATTCAACACTTTGTTTGATTTTTTTTTCGTAACTAAAAAATGTTTGTTATTTTTCAAACCAACTATTTTTTGAACATTTTTCTTTTTTGAATGAATTACACTGCTTTATTTATTACACATTATAATCTCTTTTGGTTTAAATAATAAAAATATTACATTTTTTATTGACAATTCACCACGTAGGTAAATATGAGAAATTTAAAGTGTTTTAATGAGAATATAATATTAGTACCAACATGTATTTTATTTTGAAGAATTTATTCATTAATCATCGTGAGAAGTGCGTCCTTTCAGCTCCTTAATTGAATTTTTAGCGATTTCTTCGCTTTCGTCGATATTCTTTGAATCTAGAAAATTAACAAATAAATCGTTTCGGAAGTATTTGAAATTGATGTCATGAAGAATCTCTGGCGAAACTTCTTGCTTTCTAATATCAATAATTGTGTTTTTCTGATTCTTACAAAATGAATCGAAACCTTGTAAAAATGAGAAAAAGGGTAAAAGTGGGTGAAAATTATCGGTTTTATGTGTTTTAGAGTATTTTTAAAAATTAAGGTGGAAAAAGGCGATTTACGGAAAAAGGAAAGCGACTGATCCTTGTTTAATAGATTAGTCAAATGTGGTGCAATCAGCTTTGCAGGGTTTCGCTCGGAATTGGTAACATTTGCTGAACAAAACATTATTTGTTAACAATGCGTCATCATCGAGAGAATGTGAATTTGACCCATTTAGGGGACTATAAACGTCCAAACGAAATGTGAATAATGTGAATAATGACGTTGATTCCCTGTCGACGCGAAATTACTAAAAAGATAGATAGGCAACAGAAGTCAATGTTAATGATGAATTACAACATTGGTAAAAATTCAGAAGTGCTAACTTTCCACTATTTATCAATCAAGTCATCAGTAACGGTTGAAGAGGAATCAGGAATACTTTATATATTAATTAATTATGATTGTAAAGGGAACACTTAGTCAGTAAACAATAGTTCTAAAGGCCACAGGGGAATATATCAACTTTGTTTCCAGACGAGTGACTTAATCTATTCCTTTTGAAAGACATTGAATAATCAAAGAGGATCAAGTGAAATGTTGGTTTCGTATAGATAGGGGCACATTTAATCTGAAAAGTATTGACAATTTTCTCACAGTTTTGTAAATTTTAAATGCGTACTCTTTTAATCTTCTTTAATGACATTAGTTAAATCTTTGAAATATCTACAAATTATAGTGTATACTGCTGATCCAATTATCAGACAAATTATAACTCGCTATTTACTTGACGTGAAAACCAAAGTTAGCAAATATAAAGAGTAGCACATACCCTTAATTTTTCCGATACAGAAATTACTCTCTTTCAATCAAAATAACTTCAGCATCTGTATAAATAGATAAGCAAATCCCACCGCTGCCGCCATGCCAACTCACAATATTGCAAGTAGTCACGGTTGATGATAGTCAGACAAACATCTGAGCAGAATGATATATTATTTTTTTATGATAAAAGTGGTATTTAAAACGCAATTTCAACTTATTGTATTGTCTATAAAAATAACCTGATTTTTTTGCGGAAGCAATTTCCATAAATGTTTTATAAATATTCAGAGAGAAAATATACTTCTTTCAGGATAGACGTCATCATAGCTTGAGCCCTTTTTCGATTATACTAAACCATTTACGTATTATGGGAACACCATGGTCTTGTCAACGTCAGTCTTGTGAAAGTAAGAACATCTTTGCCCTCATTACGAATTTACTTTCGTGTCGACTTGTCTCAAGGAAATCTCTAGAATCCGCTCTTAAGCAGGTACACTGATCCGATGCTCTTTGGAGGACGGTAGGTAGTCGAAAATACAGACTGACATGGAAAGCCAAGAGAAGAGGGTGGACTTTCGCAATCCCCAAACTCCCTCGAATCAGAAGCTTTGAGTGCGTTCCACGCTAACGTCACTTAGCGTGGAACTTGGCGACTCTTAGCACTTACCACGATACGAATAGAATCCAAGAAAAATCTCCTAAAGTTGCTTCATTGAGTGAGTTTTAGTTTCGAGTTAATACTAGTATTTTCTATTCTATGAAAAATCTTTTTTCCGTGTATTTATTATTGATAGTGCAACATCCTAACGACCTCATCAGCTCAATTACTAATTTGATAAAGAAGCCAAATTCCCTATTACAGTTCCTCTATTTGCTGAAATATTTCTAGCTAATTTGGATGAGGGCAAGCTGAAAGAATTAAAATTAAATATATTTAATAACGATTTATTAAATGGAAAGATTAGGACAAAGGTTTATAGTTGGTTATTGAATTGGTGACTCCGGTCCTTTGAAATAGTTGTCGTTTGTGACGCTTGTCAGTTGAGAAGAAAACATTAAGTAATCCTTATGGTGACTCCTAACTATTTCAACTTCAATTGGTAACTGTATGACAATCATTTGGATACTGCAAAGTGGTATTTTTGTGAATTGATAATTGCGAACTATTGCAAATTCAATTGGTAACTCCACGACAATAATTTGGATACCGCCAACTAGTATTCTTGTTAAATGGTTTCACTTGAACTACTGGGTGAATGACACGCTTAGCAAAATTTAATAGCGTGGGCCCCGTTTCGAAATTCAGCGTGGTTCAGGTTTGATGGACTGCCTAAGTGACGGCCATTATGTTGAAGACTATATCAAGGTTTTGAAGTTTTTAACGAAGATTCTTCAGGTAACGTTGTAGGTTATTTGAAAGATTGCTATGGTTAAGATTGTAAATAGAGTAGTATTAGTGCCCGTTGAACTGGAATAGAGCTAGTCGATAGGGCTGCATTAGTGTGTGGAAAACCAATTTAGCTGTTTTCAATAGAGTACTATTAATGAGGTCCTACATCGAAATCCCTATTTGAATGTGTAGGAGATCCTTATTGGTGAAAAAAGGTCTAGCCGATAGAATTGTATTAGTGGCTAGAAAACTAGTTCAGGTGTATTCAACAGAGTAGTATTAGAAATGTCTTGCATCGACACCTTGAAGATTTACAGCTTCCTTGGCATGCAGATGGTTGGAGTTGTGAGAACCAGTGACATTACAAACGTTTGAAGTTTCTTAGGGTATATTGCCAAATGCAGGCGTTTTCTTCATAACGGTCAGTGACATAGTTAATGTGATTACAACTGTTTACTTATTGTTAGTTACAATAGGTAATGTAGTAGCTAAGCGACTATAAAATGATAATAGTAAAGGTGTGAAATAGGTTAAGCCTAGGAGAGCCTTTGTTATAGATCATTTTTTCAAGTCCTCGCAAAAACCATAATTTATTTTTTTCTGTGGCAACACATACTTTTCTGATGAAAAGGCAGAACTTTTGAAACTGTCAGAGCTCCCGAGGATCGCTAGATTATTAGACAAAAAGTTATATGAAATCAATGACAGGAAAGAAGACTCGATTATTGAATAATGAAATTTTTTATAATGCAACATAAAACTGTAAATGTAGAAAGATTTTAATTCCAAAGTATTCTCTATAAGAAATTTGATATAGTTTACATTCAAACTTCTATTAAACGTAAACTGTTACGATAATATTTTCCCTTATCTCTCCACTTCATCATTTAATCATCTCGTCCAAATAATTTCCGTTTCAACGCTAGATTTCACTTGTAATTCAGTCCTAATGACGTATTTGGACACCAGTACATTGCTTCGACTAATTGTCCAATTGCTACTGGCGACAGTTCCACAGACGACCTTGACAATTCTCCTGAATGTAGAAATTCGCATGAAACAGTCACCACAAGCAAACCCTATAGCAACGGACGTTGCCCCTCGTCTCCTCTTTTGTAGAGGGCGATACTGTGCACATTTCAGTCCAACGGGTTTGGAAACTGGGATGGAAATGGGAAGTGGGACTTGAGAGAAACGAAGGGGCGGGAATTGGTGAGAGGGAGTGGTAATCGGTGCCCACTGAACTGGAACAAATGCAGACAGACATGAGGTAGAGTTCTCCTGTCATGAGTCGATCCATTTCTTCGCAACGAAGAACCAGCCATACATCATAACCACATATTATGTATATATATCAGTACGTTATTAATCGAGACTCTTGCTATAGTTACGAGCAATCATTTTCCTATTTTGTACGTCTTCGAGACGCTTCGAGGGAACTCTTCTCAAGACCAGATATATTCAGGAATAAATTCATACCAAAGTGTTTCTTTAAAACTACAAACTGTGCGCACAGGTTTCTGGTAAGAGCTAATAAATTCCAGTAAGAATTCTAAGAGCTGCTTTTTCATGGTTCTGTAGATTAGGATTTAAAAAAATACAAGTTGAGAAAAAAATATTGATATACAAATTAACTACGCCCAGTAGTTACGCCTACGCGTTATAAGTAGCTCCCCTTAGCCACGCCCAATTGCCATTTGCTACGCCCATTTGTGATAATGTATGGTCCCATCCACTGAGCATCTTCCGTAATGAGACCCACCAGACACACTCACTATCTATGCAGTATTCGTCTTTTTTGCTTAAGAGTTCAACTATTTGGTTGCTAATGCAACTACTCCATGATGAATGATCATTTTTTATAGAAAACTCGCCTTTTGGGGTTAGAAATTCATCTCTTTTGGTAGAAAACCTTTTTTGGTTCAAAATTATAATATTTTGTTGAAAATGCAACATATTTCGACTTGAAACCTTAGGAATTTAAAGTTTTTTGTATTGAATTGAATATAGTATCTATATTAATTTTGTTTGAAAGAATTTATTTCCTAATTATTCCCTTACTTTCGCGAAAAAGCGCCCTATTTCATACGTTTTGTAAAAATGTACGCCTACATCAGAGTACTTGTAAATAATCTGGATCTGGCAGTCTGCGGCTATCATTATTGCTGATTCCGAACTTATTTTGAATTTCAGAAAGTTTAAAATGAAACTGGAAGTGATCGGTAGAAGCTCAATCAACTTGCAACTGGTTTCGTCGCACGCCAAAGCAAAGGGAGAGCACAGAAACTAATTTAGAAACACCTACTGCTTTAGTTAGCACCTTCTGGAAAGGTTCAGTGTGAACGGATGAAAGAGAAGGATGTGAGTGAGCTTCTAAGCGTTTGATGGAATATGATGGACGAGCTTGAGAAACTCTAGTTATTGCTAAGGCGAGAAGGGAGTAACAGAAAAAGAAGTCCGATTCCGAAGTATCCAGTTCAAGGCTTCACGAGGGTGGAAAAAAGTGGGAAATGAAAGTTTCCCCGTGCCTTTGATGGTCTTCGATATATCGACGTCTAAGACCCTGTCACAAGTAATTATCGAATGTCTTGACAGTTCGTAAAATAAGAGGAATTGAAAATCGAATAGTTTCCTTCTCTTGGTTTCTTTCCAGTTATTTCTTGATGCACCTGCTATCCTACATCTCGGTCGTGTGAATAAAGGATGAACTTTATCACAAAGTAAGTATTACTGATGGTTCTATTTTATTGTGGATAGTGCTCCGCGTTGGCCGGTTTAACGTTTGAACAATTCGAATAATTTATACGTTTAACTGTTTAGAAATTTAAACTGTATGAAAGTTCATTCGGTTACACTTTCCATCATTTTAAACTTCTTTTTGCTTCCTCATAGAGCAACCTTTCTAATAATAACAATTTCGAAAAAAAAAGATCGAAGAATTTCGATAAATATTTATTACCATTTCTTTATCAAGTTATAATATTCAAAAAACGGGGCTTATAGAACAAGAATTTTTTCATTAATATAATTCAAAGTTGGTCCAAGAATAAAAGAGATTCCTTGGTTCCAGGCAAATCTATTGACCTATAATATTAATACATTTTAATGAAGTGTGAAGAAGTTATGGTCATTTATATTATTTGAAAAATCTTTTAAACAGAATAGAAAAGATTGCTTGATTCGAGACGAATCGATTGACCTATAATAGTATTAAATTTTATTTAAGAGTAAGGAAGTAATGATCATTTGTAATATTTGAAAAATCGGGGTTTTATAGGTAAACTTTTTTCATTAACATCATTTTAAACTGATGCAACAACAAAAAATATTTCTTGATTCTAGACAAATCTATTGACCTATAGTATTAATCCATTTTAATAAAGAGTACAAAAGTTATGGGCATTTATATACATAGTTTAAAAAATATGTTTCAAACAGAAAACATTTTTTTATTAACATAACTCAAAGTTCATGTGAGAAGCGAAAAGCTTCCTTGATTTGCAACACTTTGATTGGCCAGTTAAAGTTTTTTCATTTTGACTTCCTTTATGAGGGAGCAAATATATGTCCTAATTAATTATAATGAGGAAGCAAAGGGCTCATCAAAGGGGCACCCAATTGTAAGTGCCAACAAATTGGAAACTCGAGATCGAATTTACATTAAGATATTATTTGAATCAACTTCACATAGTTCAGTTTTTCAGGTGAAAGATTACTTTTCCACAAAAAAGGCAAAGTTTCAACTAACTACATGAATTTTCAACCAAATGGTTGAATTTTCGAATAAAAAAGATAATTTTTCCACCAAAAATCAAATAGTTAAATTTTCAGTTAAAAAATTAATTTGTAACTAAAACAATAACAAATTCCTTACAAAATAGTAAAATCCTTAACTAAAACTGATTAATTTTAATCAAACAGTTGCATTTTTAACCAAAAAGATGAAACTTCTATAAAAAAAGATGAATTTTCAAACATTAAAACAAAGACTAATTTTTAACTAAAAAAGATACATTTTTGTACGAAAAATAGGATAGTTAAATTTTCAGTTAAAAAAGATAATTTTCAACCAAAAAAGATAAATTCCCGACGAAGAATCTAATAGTTGATGTTTCAACCAAAAATACTTTAATCTTAAATAAATAACAGCTGTATTCAACCGAAAACGCTCGCATTTTAAAGTGGTTCAATTCTAACTGAAAAAGATACATTTTCAAAACAAGAATAATTTTCAAACGAAGAAAGAATGAATTTCCAACAATATAGTTAAATTTCCTATCAAGAAAGATTCTTCAATCATGAAGAAAACAAAGTTTCAATAAAATTGTTGAATTTTTATCCAATAGTGGAATTTTCTACCATAAGTTTTTGATAAAATTGTTGAATTTTCATTAAAATAATTAAATTTGCTACTACAAAGTCCTATTGTTATCCAAAAACGAGAAAATTTCAACCCAGAGAGTTGAGATTTCTACCAAAAATGATTTTTTAATCAGAAAGAAAACAAAAAAATTAAATAATTAAATTTTCAACCAAATAATAAAATAAAATAAAAATAAGAAAAAAGAATCAGCCCAACAAAGAATGGTTGGTTTTTCTTGTTGGGATCTATCAATTCAGTTCGCATTTCAATGGGAAAACGAGAAAAAGGGAAAGAGTAGAATAGGGGAAAAGAGGAGAATAGGGTTAGAAGGAAGCCTGTGATAAATAAATAGATTTTTTGGTAATTAATAGACTAAACAATAATAATTTAAATGAAAATAGAAGCTTATTTCTAATACTTGTAAAATATTTGGTTAGAAAGATGAAAATTTTTGTAGAAAATAAAGTGACTTTTTTACTGCACATTTCGATTACAATCTAAATACTTTCAAATCCTTACTACACAAAATGTATGTTTTTGTCGGACTACACAAAAGTAGTGCGGTACAACTATACCTGGCTGGTTATCTCACCCCCACTCCTCGGTGTTTCTATAGATGTCTGGTGCCTACCCCCACCCTTCGGCTGTTTTCATAGGCATCTGTGCTCAGACTTTCTGAAACACCATCAACCCTACAGAAGTATACACTTCCCGGAAATTCCGTCTATTATCTCGCTATTATCTATCTATTCCTCATCGTCCATTCATAGACTTTAAAGAAACGCAAGGATGTAGCAAGACAAGGCCCAGACGCCTAGACAAACACCGAGGAGTGGGAATAGGACGACTGATGCGGCGAGCCATAGTTGCGCCTTACTACTCGCACCGTTTTAGGTACTAGACTTTTTTACGGGTTAAATGTCTGAACGGTTAAGCGTAGAAACGATTCGAATTGTTTGAACGTTTGACCGGTCCAACGCGGTGCACTAATTGTAGAGCAACCTGGAAAAACTGAACTCTTACAATCAGATTAAATTTGAAAGACTCACCGTTATATTGTTGGGCCAATAGGGAGGCGAGAACTTGTCCGGGACTGCGGGCTCCTCTGCTTGCTGAGGAAGTAGGCCCAACGCCATGACGAGTATTGTCTTCATCGTCGCTACTTGATTGCGCAGTTCCGCCATATCCGCGCCTTTCTCGCCATTCCAGGGACCGTTGACGGCGCAGTCCACGGCCCCCATTCGAGTGCCCACGGCCCAAGGTGCCCTCGCCGTCCATCACTGCGGCATCTGAAAATTAAAATTGCAGAAACTTGAAATTTTTTTTTCATTGAATGTTTATAGTCGCATCAACTGTCAGGGTCTTTAGCAACTGTACTATAGGGTTCATTATAAGCTGTAGGGTATCTTTGGGGTAGTATGCCAAGGGACCCAAGCGAGGCTTTTTGAAAACAGATTCAGTCCCAACTCCTTCTTCAGTGTTCGAATCTGCATGAGCATGGCTACCAAAGCTGCAAAGTTGGAACATAAAATAATCACGATATCATCTGAGCCACGATGACTCCCTGTTTTTTAAAAATTTTTTATCCAGGATGATTGGTTTCCAAGTTGGGCGTGATTTATTTAATTTAATTAAATTGAATCCGAAATCATTAAAATATGAACGATTAGATTTAATACAATACAAGTCGGCTCTTCGCTTGGTCAATTGTCACTTTGACAGCTAGCAGCTTCTCATTCATTGTCGAAGACTTCAAGTCCTTACGGACCCATATAATTGAGAGCCTGAATGCCTCTTCTGATTCCCATGGTGACAACCTTGCTTTGAGTCGCCATACTAGTGGAGAGATGACTGATTGATGTTTGAATAGGATCTCGAGTGGACACGATAGCACTTGTATGATTGTGAACATTCATCTTTAATTCGTTCAGCTACGACAACGAACTTTTACGAAAGCCCGCATCCTTATTGCCTTTCTCCAATTTCTCATTGACACTTAAAAATTAACCAATCGAAAAGCAATAACTGTACACTGTCACGATTTATGAAGTAGTAGAAATCATTTCTTGAGAGTGGACTCATGTTCCGAATGTTCAGAAACCAGAGAAGAAAAGAATGCGGCGAAAAAGGAAAAAAGAAAGTCAAACAAGACCTCCGTTCAATTAAAGAAAACAAATTCTTCAGTTTACCGTTCAAGTTCTCTGTAGCCAAGAAGATTGGTTAAGGAATTTACTGAGTAAATAGTGTACAATGATTTAATTGAATGGAAGTAAGGTACAATCGCGAGGTCATCAAGGACAGAATGTGTGGTTTCAGTATCGATTCAATACAAGATTGTAAGCGTTCTTTTTTTTCAATTTATTTTTGTGCTTTTTGAGGGTTGCTACACATCCCAATTTCGAAATTGCCAGCCTTTCCCTAAATTTTCCCTCTTCCTTTCCAGGTGTGAAAACAATCGGCATTTTTAAGAAAATAGATGAGCTTTGAACCAAATTCAAAATAAACTGTCAACAGAAAAGTTAAATTTTCAACGAAAGAAAGAAATTTTTAATTTACATGATGAATCTTCAGAGAAAAAAAATGCATTTTGAACGATAAAGATAAATTTTGACTCCATTAGGTGCTCTAAGTCAATGATTGAGTTCGCATTGCCTCTTCAGACCAATATAATTTTGTCCCCACGCTTAAGTGCGGTTCGATAGGCCTCTCATGTTCATCGCACGTTTTACCCTATAGGAAAAGAAGAACGTAAAGGGCTGACAAAACAAAACACCCCAAAGAACCCTCGTATAGAGGATGCGACCTGTTAGCCCGCTATTGAAACAAGTGAGAAAAGTGGCTGTGAGGGGCACCTTACGCTACTGTGCATCGCACAATTTGCACTAGGCGTCCCTTTTCATCTCCTCGTTACGCCTTGCCAGTCATTTTTCGATGCGTCGAACTTCGCTCTTTTTCTTTTATTTCCGAGATATATCAGCACACGAGGAAGGAAGTATATTGAAAAAGAAACTTTTATTTCTGATCCGAGGGGAGATCAGTTCTATTCGATTATATACTGAAATTTGATTAAATGTTCACGCTCATATTCAATGCCATAAATATAACACACAGGAAGTATTGCAATTTGAAAAGGAATGGAATAAATTTCAATTTTAGGTCTTAAAAAAAATAGTTTTACGTTCTCAATGGACGTATTGAATCAGATATTTTGAATTAAGACAATCAATTACTATATTTTAATTGAATGATAAAGAAACCTTAGGATACCCATTTTCATAAAACTGAGACTGTTTTCAAATTTTTAATTTGCAATATTGGATTAGCCAATTTGAATTTGAAAATCCTGTTATCAAACTCGGATTGACTTAGCGACCCTGAAAACATTAGAATACTTATTTTCGTGGAAATCGGATCACTAATGCAGATTCTGAAAAATGACTAACTATTTTTAAAAAAACATTGTTTAAAAAAAACCTGAAAAAAATGATGATGTTTAAGCAACTTCAACGGATGTTACACGATTTTAGAAGATTTAAGTACTTTTGAAGGATTACAAAAATTTCAAGGAATTTCATAAGATTTCATGAATTTAAAGTCATTTCAACGGATTTTTAAGATTTTAAAGTATTTTAAAAGATTCGAAGGAATTTTTGAGGGCTTAAAAAATTTTAGAAGATTTAAAAAGGCTGCAAATGATTTGAAAAGTCTCAAGTAATTTTCAAGAATTTCAATGGTTTAAAGGGATTTGAAACATTTTCATACCGTTTTTAATAATTTCCTGGAATTAAAATATTTGGAAGAATTGTACAGGACCTATAATGTTTTACGATATTTCAAAAGATTCCAAGGGATTTTCACGGATTTTAAAAAACGTTTAAAGATTCAAGTAATTTTAAGGGATTTTGAAGCCTCTCCATAATGTATTTCAATGAATTACTCAGGATCTCAACAGATGTCATGCAATTTCAAATATTTTAAGGGATTTTAAGAAATATCATCGAACTGTATGTAACTTTAGAAGATTTCTATAATATTGTAGTGAAATTCTAAGGAATGTATTCACAATAATTGAGAAATTTCTAAGCATTTTGAAGTTTGCACAATTTTTTAAATATCTCTAGGTATTTCGCAAAATTTTAAAAATTTGAGATATTTTCAAGAATTTCAAAGGTTCAAGAATATTTTAAAAGATTTCAAAGAATTTTCAAGATCTTAACAAACTTTTAAGGACTTTTGAAAGACTTTAAAGTATTACAAATATTTCAGGGTATTTTAAAGGATTCTAGGGATATTTCAGAAGATTAAAAAAAGACGAGGAATATCATCAGATATTATCTGACCTCACGGGATTTGAAGGGATTTTATAATACGTATTTTAGTGACATTTCAATGAGCTTATTCTCACAAATTAAGCAGTTTAAAAGGATTTCAATTATTAAATTTTTTTAAGTAATTCAAATGATATTTTGGTATTTGAAAAAGTATCCATAAAATCAAAGTTTTCTCACAATTTCTGAATTGAATGCTAAACTAAAAAAACAGGTAGTAGTTTCCCTGATAGTTACGCTCAGGTGTCCATGCGGCCATTCGTCCGCCAGTCGTACCCTATTCCCAGGAGGGGATATGAGGGGAAATGACTGAAGGGGAAGTGATGGTAAATGAGCGGATGGAGAGTATGAGAAGTGATGGGAAATGAGGGGAGGGAAAGTGAGGGGAAATGGGTTGAGTAAGCGAAGGAAAGGTTGGGTAATAATTGAAGGGGAGTGAGGGGAAATAAGGGGAGGACAAGTGAGGGGAAATGAGAGGGAATAACGGGAGTGGAAGTAGGGATATTGAGGGGAAATGAGAAGTGGGAAAGTAGGAGAAATATGAGGCAGGGAAGTGAGTGAAACTGATGGAGGCGAAACTGATGGAACGGGTAATGAGAGAAGTGAGGGGAAATGAGGGGAAGCAAAGGAAATGATTAGAATGAAGGGGGAGTAGAGAAGGGGAAGTGTTGGTTGGGTAAGAGGGAGAGGAGATTGTCACCTAGGTTAGCGAGGAAAGGCGGAAGTAGAGGAGGAAGATGTTGGGGAAGGCGCAGCGAAGAGTGAAGTGAGTGGAGGGGAATGGGGGAATGTAGGGAGAGTAGGGGAATTCACGGGAAGTAGGGGAATGTAGGGAAAGTAGGGGAGAGAAAGTACAGGATGGGGAACGTTTGAACGACTTAATTTCTGTATTAATAGGCTAGGAAACTCTTCTTCGTAAGTGTGCGATTCCTACTTTGACTAATTTTTGGTCTTTAGATTCTAATCACGTTTCTTAGTATTTTTTGTAGGTATTCCTATAGAAGTGATCGACTCTTCATCGAAGTTTTTCGTACGATTCCTTTCATGCTTTTTTTATTCGTTCTACGTTTCCATGATACCAATAAACAAAGCAATGGCAAGTCACGCGCATCGCATTTAATCTTCTCGAAACCAAGCTTGATACTTATAGGAAAACTTTCTCGTTTCATAGTCGGTATACCGCCGCACCGATAGGAAGAGCGCAACTTTTTGGCAATAATATACACGTGTGACCAGCCTCGACGATAAGAGCAACTTTTTTCCCTTCGACTTTCATTTTCGACTTCGCGCCAATAATGGACGATCGGCGCGATCCCCAAACCCTTACATGGCGACGGTTTCTTTATATAATTATGTTCCAGGGACCAAGGGACACAATTTTATTACATGCTCTCATATTTTTTTACCGTTTATTAAATTATTCAAAGTCTTATGGGTGTATTTTTGAGAACGCACCTTTGGATACAATGATTCGATTAAAATGATCGAAAAATATTTACCTCAAACCAAGATTACACCTAAAAATGTAAATTTCTGAATTTGCGGATAGATATCTGTTATTGCTGACATTTTCCGGTTAATGTGGAAACTACTGTAAATTAGTGACAATAAAGATTATGCATTTTTTTTAGAAACACGAATGGGCTTAACGGTTAAATCAGGGTGGCCAAAAAACTTCATTTTTTAAATTCCCTGACTTCTTTCTGATTTTTCTGTGACCAATTTTTCATTTTCCTTGACCATTATTATTGGAAGACCAGCACTATAATTGTTTAACGTTTCTAACATAGAACCTTTCATAAACGGAATGAAACTATTTCGGAGTAAAATTTAAATTTTACAAATTTATTTATTTCGACAAAGAAAAAACATGATTTTTCACCAAAACAGTTGAATTTTTAACAAAATAGCTGAATTTTCATTTAAATTATTGAATTTTTAAGCTACAAAGATGAATTTTTTACCATATGGTCGAATTTTAAAACAAAAAAAAGTTAAACTTCAAAAGGATCAATGTTCTATAAGAATAGACGATTTTTTAACAAAAGAATCAAATTTTTGAAAAAAAATATTACTTTTAAAAAAAATTCCTTAATTTTCAACAAAAATAGTTGAATTTTTAACCAAATATTGGAATTTTCTGCATAAACAGATGAATTTTCAACCAAATAGTCACATTTTCAAACAAAAAAGAATTAACTTCAACCAAAAGCAGTTAAATTTTCAACTGAATAGTGAAATTTTTCAGAAAAGTTCAAGTTTCAACAAAAAAAGATGAATATTAAATCCGAAACGACAAATTTTCGGAACAAGTAGACGAATTTTCAACAAAAATGTTGAATTTTCGATTAAAAATATGACTTTTTAACAAAATACTTGAATTTATAAAAAAACAATTAAATTTTAAATAATTTATTTGACATTTTAAACCAATGCTAAAATTGTTTAGCTACACGTTGAATTTCCAACCAAATAGCCGAATTTTCAAACAAAAAAGAATTAAACTCAGCCAAAAGCACTTGCATTTTCAACTGAGTAATTGAATTATCAAGCTGAAAAGACGAATGTATTAGAAAACAGTTGACTTTTGAACCTGAAGAGATGAATTTTATAAAAAGTTAATTTCTAAGCTAAATAGATGAATTTTTTATAAGACAGGTGAATTGTTGAAAACAAGATGAACTTTTAACGAAAAATATATATTTCAATCAAAACAGATTAATTTAAAATAATTAAAAAATTAAAAGAATAATTTTTTACCATTAAAGACGAATTTCCAAACAAATATTTGAATTTTCTACTAAAAAAGATCAATTTTCAACCAAAAATGGAAAAGTTAAATTTTTAGTAAAACAAAATAATTTTCAACAAGTAAAAAACGAGTTTTTGAAGAAATAGTCAAATTTTCAAACAAAGAAATCAAAACCACAAATTTTCAACAAATGACTATTTTTCAGCAAAAAAGAAAGAAAGTTCTTCAAAATTATTGAACTTCCAAGCAAAAAGATGAATTTTCTGTATAGCAGCTGAATTTAAAAAAATAAAATATGTATTTTCAATAAAAAAATTATATTTCAACCAAGCAGTTGCATCTTTAATGAAAAAGAAGAAGCTTAGAACCAAGAATATTAGTTTTCTACAAAAAAATACGAATTGTCAACTAGAATAGAATAGATCAATATTCAACCAAACATTAAGAAGTTACCTTTTCAGCTAAAAAAATTAATATAAAAAGGACATGAATTTTCAACAAACTATATCAATTTCCAACCAGAAAGATGAACCTTCAATCAACAAAATAAATTTTCAAGAAAGTAGTTAAGCTTTTGATCAAACAGTTGCATTCTCAATTAAAACAGATCAATTTTAGCAATATAGTTAAACTTTCTATCGAAGAGATAAATTTTTAACTAAAATAATGTATATAATTGACGAAGAAACTAATTTCTCTACAAAGTGTTCCAATATTTCAACCAGGTAGTTAAATTTTCAACCAAAAATATCAAAGCGCAACAAATAATGTAATAGTAGATATTTCGACCCAAACTTTTTTTTATTTTTTAACCAAAAACAGTTGAATTCAAACAAAAAATCAGAAATTTCCAGAAAATAGTTAAATTTTGAACCAAGAAAGATTTCAGTTGAATTTTCAACAACAGATTAATTTTTTACCAAAATAGATGAATTTTCAAAATTTCAACCAAATTGTTGAATTTTGGACCAAAAAATAAAATTTTTAAGTGAAAATATAATCGTCAGGTAGAAGCAACTGAAAAAAAGGAGTCGAAATGCAAAAAAGACACTATTATCAACACATACAAATTACTAATGAGAATATTATTTCAGGGTGACCGCCAAACTTCATTTGAAAAATTCCATCATTTTTCCCTGATTAATTTTTCAGTTTCCACGACTATTGATATTCAACGACAAGAAGCTCAATTTTGTCACATAGTTAACATGAAACCTTTTATGAACTGAATAAAGAAATTTCAAATTTAAATTTGGAAAAATTTCAAATTAATTATCTTTGACAGTTTTTTTTACAGTGCCTCTTATAACAATTTCCTGACTTTTGAAAAATAGGTTTCTGAACTTCTAAATTTTCTCTGACCAATAAAATTCCCTGAATTTTCTCTTAGTTTCAAGTTTCTCCTGACCTAAGCCCATCCTGATTATCCTTTTGCGACAAACGTCACGTGATCAATTTCCAACTTAAATAACGAATGAGTAAAATAAAACAAATTGGTCTGTTCAGACTACAGAAAAAAGTGGGGTTTCTATTATAACTAATTTTTAGGATCTAAGGAGCTGCAACAAAAGGGAACCCCCCATGCCGAAAGAGAATCAAAAACGATGGATTTGTTCTAAAGGAGACTCCAGGTAAACCTCCAAATGAAACCAATTTTAATAGAGACTTTTTCCAAAGAATTTATTTTTTTCTTTGCCCCATTTGACATTTTATCTAGTTAATAACACAACCTTTACGTTAAAGCACACATGTAGTTGAACTCTGACGGATGTAATTTAATGGAGACAGTTAAAGTGCAAGATATTATCGCAATTAGAATATATATAATGACTTGATATATGTATATTATTTGCCGTTTATGTAGCCAACTTGTAAAAATAAAGGTGTGTTCATATATCCGAAACTTTTCATCTTAGGCCAGCGGTCGACAAATTCTGTAAATCCTTAACTTACCAACCCCACTTTGTAAGCGGTTGGTGGTAAGTTTGTTAAAGCTCCTTCATGTTGCTCTATTCCTTTGTCTCCAAAGAAACCCTTTTGGGTCTTCACAGGTTTCTATTGGAGTTAACGTTATAAGAGATATCAACTTTTATTCAAGCAGAAACTTCAGTGAGCGCCCAGTTTTTTCTGTGACCTTTTTGAAATTTAATCAGCTTCAATTCATGAACTACAATTTTTAAAACGGTTAAGAAGTATGACTTCTCGAACATTTTCAACCAAAAATTACAGTTTTTGTAACTGTTCACCTTGGCGAAATTTGATGATAAGTCATGGAAAATTATTCCCACAGGTTTATCTGTTGTCTCGTTATCCTTGTCCTCTACAGGAGTGTCGATAGATGGTGTCGCTCCGATAGGATATTGCTTTTGCCTCCGGCTCGTACACAACAAGCAAGAGCAAAGGGAGAACGAGACACCGGAAGGGAGCCATTTAATTGGACACAAAGTGAATTTCCACGTTCACCTAGACAATGAGCGATTATAGTCGAAAATAAGTATAGATTGAGATCCTAGCAAATGCAAAGTTACTGCCACTCTATCGTGAAATTTGCTTTCAAGTCCCTCACTCAAAGGAAATAGGAAGTCGCTTTCACTTGGATCAGAAGATATTTTGTTCGAGTCGAAAAGCAATAAAGTATCTTTTCATTATGCAGTGATGAAGTTCTCATTAGTATTTGTATAGTATATATTTCTTTGTAGGCACATATTACAAATTTATCTACCAATAAATGTAGGTTATTCAATTTTTACTTTTTCAGGATGGTCACTTAAAATACAAACAAAAAATTCTAAGCTAATCTCCCATTTTACCGGTCAAAAAATATTTTTAGAAGAATTACACATTTTAGAACTCTGAGGTAAAATATGTAAATTATTGTTAAAATGGTTTCAGACTTCAGAGCCCAAAATGCTCTCAAAAAGGGGAAATAATGTTTCAAGGAAACAGGGCAATCAGAGGGAAATAAATTCTTTTCAAATAATATTAATTTAGGTATCATATTCCTAAGATTTCAAGTCAAGATTGACTTTCTGCTGAAAAGACGAATTTTCAACCCAAATAAAAATGAATTTTCAACAAAAGAGCTAAGTTTTCCACCTATAAAATTTAAAGTTTTAGAAAACATTTGACTGTTGAATCCGAAAAGATGAAGTATCAACAAATAAGTTCATTTACAACAAAAAGATAAGTTTCAACCAAGAAAGAGGAATTTTCAACCAAATAGTTGAAATTGCAACCAAAAAAATTAATATTAAATCAAACAGTTGCATTTACAACCAAATAGTTGAACTTTCAAGCCAAGAAAATAAATTTTTTGAAAAATTTTTAGTTTTCAACCAAATAGTTGAATTTTAAGCTTACGAAAATAAATCTTCAAACACATTATCGTATTTTTAACCAAAAAATATTACGTGATGGTTAGTTTTTGACTAGTGAATTATTCAAATAATATGATGTTAAGGTTTTCTGTCTACGTGGTCGATAATCAATATTTGTTAAATATTGATTATTAAAGTTGTCAAACACAACTTTTTAAAGTTGTGAAAAAAGTCTCTCTAGCTCCGCTGGGATTCGAACTCCAGATCTTTCAGATTTCTGGTCTGATGCTTTAACCAATTAAGCTACGGAGAAGCGAGAAAATTTTCTTCACAACTTCTACAAGTTGAATGTCGACGTCATTCAATGTACTTGCAAGATTTCAAACATGAGAGTTTTTACTATTTGATGTTATAGTTTTTGACCCGTGAATTATTTAAATAATATGATGTTAAGGTTTTTTGTCTACATGGTCGATAATCAATATTTGTTATATATTGACATCATATTATTTAAATAATTCACTGTTCAAAAACTATAACATGAAATAAAAAAACTCTCATGTTTGAAATCTTGTAAGTACATTGAATGACGTCGACATTCAATTTGTAAAAGTTGTGAAGAAAGTTTTCTCGTCTCTCCGTAGCTTAATTGGTTAGAGCATCAGGCCGGAAATCTGACAGATTTGGAGTTCGAATCCCAGCGGAGCTAGAGAGATTTTTTTCACAACTTTAATTATCAATATTTGAAAAATATTGATTATCGACTATTTGGACAAAAAACCTTAACATCATATTATTTAAAAAATATCAAGCTTCAACGAAAAACAGTTGCATTTTGAACTAAATAGTTGAATTTTTGGACCGAAAAGACGAATCTTTTAGAAGATAATTGAATTTGCAACCAAGAAAGATTGATTTCCAACGAACGAAGATGACTTTACTAGTAAAAGATGAATTTAAAATCCAGAAGGATACATTTTTCACACAATAGGATGAAAGTTGAACAAAAATTGTTGAATTTTTTACCAAAGAGAATAATTCACCGATGAAAGTTGAATTTTGAACCAGAAAAGATTACTTTTCTACCAAAAGATAAACTTTCTTCTATAAAATTGTTTAACGAACAATTAGAATGTTTAAAAAAAAAGATTACTTTTTAACAAAATATTTGAATTTTCACCAAACACTTAAATTTCAACCAAATATTATTTAACTTTCAACAATAGAATTGAAATTTCCACAAAATAGAATTTTTATTCAAAAGAGATGAATTCTGAATTTAAAATATGATACTAACATTTTTAAATAAGAATACTTGATTGTGCCAATTATTAATAATTAATTGTTTAAATTTAGTTCACCTACCTACTTACTATGTAAAATATTAAAATAAAAAACTAAATTTTCGTTGCCAAATGTAAAGGAAAATTTACGAAACATTAACTTTAACATCTTAAATATAAAATTATCTTCGATATTTTAACGGCGATGGTTGGTAACACTAAGAACAGTTCCAAAAACTTTTTCTTCCGAAGAGTGAGACGAAATTTATTGCAAAAGTAAAAGAAATTGAGAATTTCCAGTTTTCAAAAAAATTCCCCGCTATTTTCCGGGATAATTCCCGGTTATCCCGGTCAGCGTCCACCCTGTTTTTCGATTCAGCTTGAAAAGAGTTTTATGCTATCAAGAAAAATGTTCACAGTTCTGTCGTAATTTTTTCACGAACCTATAAAGCGGCCGTTTGATTTTGAATCATGAATTTTTTAAGCTAGTAAAACTGGTTTTTACATGAAAAGGCGTAAGCTCGAGCGGAAGTAACGTTCGCGTTACTTTTAGAATACTTTGTCGTTTGAATTCCATCATATTGCACGTCGTTTCGCGCGTCATCAGTCGTTTCAATAGAACGTTTTTACAGGCGGTTATAAAAATAAAGCAGACCATCCGGCCGGTCTTGGTGACTTCTTATTGCTATAACTCATGAGGCCTGACATTAAAGGCTGATAATACATATGATGGCCTGTATACAATATTAAACGTACCAAGCTATGAAACCTGACAGAGACTTGTCGATTACCTCGTACGTCATGCGTTACTGCTCTTAAACTCTTATCCCGAGGCAAACTGACGAGACGTCGTAAAAAAACTGCTTAAAGCTTCGACGCCATTGACAGGCATTTAGCTCCACTTTCATCTATTTTATGACTCCTCATCCGCGAAATTGCATCATATAATATAAGTTATCGACTCGCACATTTAATCAGCGCTTTAGTGCTACAGTGTCGCATAGGAGTGACTGTCTCGCGTGGTTTCCGTCCGAAAAAAAGAAGAAGAAGCGATCGAAAGAGACAAGCGAGCCGGAAGGACAATCTTAGGCGCTGAGAAAGAGTGAAGGAAAAGTGAAAATAAAATGGAAAGGAAGAGGTAGCGTATGAAAGCGACAAGCGTGCAGGAGGACAATCTTAGGTGCTGAGAAAGAGATACGGAGAAGAGAGAAGGAGAAAGGAGAAGGACAAGAGAGAAGGACAAGAGAAAAGTAGAAGAGGGAAGAAGAAGGAAAGGAGGACGTAGCTTATAACGAAAGAGACAAGCATGCGGGAGAAACACTTTTAGGCGCTGAGAAAGAGAGATTGAGAAGAAGGAAACAAGGACGTAGCGTATAAACAATATATGCTTGCGTGAGAGACACTCTTAGGAGATGAGAAAGAGAGAATAAGAAGGTGACGGAAAAAAGGAAGAAGCCTTCGAAAGAGACAAGCGCGCGGGAGTGAAACTCTTAGGCGATGAGAAAGAGAGATTGAGAAGAAGGAAAAGAGGAAGAAGCGTTCAAAAGAGACAAGCTTGCGGGAGAGACAATCTTAGGCGCTGAGAATTAGAGAATGAGAAGAAGAAGGAAAAGGAAAAGAGGAACAAGCATACGGAAGAGATAAGTGTGCCTATGCGTGGAGAAAGAGAGCAGGAGAAGTGAGAAGAAGAAGAAAAGCAGGACTTAGCGTACGAAAGAGAGAAGCATACATAAGAGATATTTTATAGATGGCAATTAATACTTTTCAATCCGTTTTCTTCATACGCCATTTTAGGAATTTCCCTTATATTTCTATCAAACGCTTTTGATAGAAATTCTATCAAAATAAGTAAACAATTAATCATGTTTATAGGAAGAAACCCACGCTTTGACACTAAAACGGCAGTAAATTTCTATTAAATGTTTGGATAAGATTGCTATAGACTTTTTTCAAAGCAAAATTGGCCATTGTCTCAGTAGTTCCTTTACAATCCTATCTTTTTTTATACAAATTCATTTAAATGATATCAAATGTGCTATCCTAAATTCCTATCGATTTTAATACGCTTTTTTGATACAAATCCAATTCTATTCCATCAAATATGATATCCCACATTCTTATCCACTTTAATAAGCTTTTTGGCAGAAGTCAAATCAAATCTGTCCACATTTATCGAGAAATCTGATACTTTTTTTTATAAAAATTTACTCATTGAAATTCTATTAAATCCTAATCACTATCGTTACAAAAGATGTGTTTTTCAAAAAAACAAAACGACGGAAAATTAAATTAAGTTTATCTAAAGTGTTCGGCAACAAATTTTATTAGTGCAATAGGGATGTGATGAATTTCTTACACAATTGCTAAGAAATAACTCACTGAAGAGGACTCCCACATGAGTCGAAACGTCTGATTAACAAAATGCAGCTTTTTATTACTGGACCCTAAAGCCCATACAAAGAAAAACCAACTCGTTTTTCTCCAACTCTATCTGTCGAGAAATCTTATACTTATCTATAAAAATTTCCTCATTGAAACTCTTTTAAATCCTAATCGCACAAGACCTTTATCAAAGCCTATGTTCCAGAATCTTGTAAGTTTTTATCTAATGCTATCTGTCGAGAAATCTTATACTTTTCTATCAACATTTTCCCATTAAAACTTTATCAAATCTTATCCCCCACCAGAGCGGGCGATAAGAAAATCTCTAAAATTTTTATTAAATTCTATCCGTTATAAAATCTTATAATTTTTCTTTTAACAGGCTTGGTTTAAATCCTATTTACCGGAACCTAGAAGATTTCTATTGAATTCTACCCCTTGAAAAATCTGATACTTCTCTACCAAGGTATTGTTATTAAAAGGCTATCAAATCTCATGCAAATGAGAACATTTTATAAGGAAAGTATACGATTTCTCGACGCATAAAACTAGATGAAATCTTTCAAAATTTTGTAATGTAGGATTTGATAGAAGTACTGTGCCGCAATATGATTTGATAGAATTTTGATGATAATCTGTTGACAGGAAATTATTTCTTTTTGGATAAGATTAAGGTTTACGGAGATTCTCCTCTCGATGTATAGAATTTGATAGAAATTTCCAAAATTGTAAAAGATAGATCTTTATACAAGTTCGGTATAGGTAAAATTTCATAAATGCGTAAAGAAAATATGATGATAGAGAAGTATATAGGATTTCTAGATCGATAGCATTTAGTAGGAAGGTCTATCAAATTTTCTGATAGATTTTGTTTCGCGAAATTCATTTAATCGAATAGGATAGGATTTTTATCGAATGTGCTGATAGAATTTGATTTGTATTATTTGTTTGAATTAATTTAATAAGATTTGTATTAAAAGTGCTCATAGAATGTTTTTTAAGTTCTAAGTATTGATAAATTTTGATTGTCTTTTTCGTAAATGCATAGAATTTTATTCGATATTATGTTTTAACTCGAAAGAGAATCTATCAGTTTAATTGCAGGGAAAATAGGGGAATGTTTCTTCGAAAAAAGGGGATTTTTTGTTCACTCAAAAATACCAGCGTAATGAACAAAATTGATTAAATTCAACACTTTTATAAGAAACAACGAATTTTATGAAACTACTAAACAAACACCCAGCAGTGTTCCAAATTGTTAATCTTCATTTAAATCTATACCCAGTTCTGGTGAAAACGCGAGCATAAACTAAAATTGAGTTTTGATGTTATGTTGTCGACTATGGTAGTAAAATAGTTTATTTTCAATTGAATGACAGTTTTTTTTATCTACTCAGTGTAAAACAAAATGGTTATATTTTTCAGCTGTGAAAAAAATGCCTCTCTAACTCTGCTGAGATTCGAACCCAGGTCTATAGATTGCTGATTTAGTGGTACAACCCACTAAGCTATGGAGGGGAACGAGATTCATAATTTCTTTCTCATCCTTTTACGAGTGAACGAAAACGTTGTTTAAAGTCTTGTAAAAATTTATATTTCTAATAGCAGACCGGTAATCTGTAGACCTGCGTTCGTAGCCTAGCAGAGCTAAAGAAGAATTTTTTCACAGTCAGAGACTATAACCATTTTTGTTTAGATTAAGTAAATAAAAAACTACTATGCCGTAAACAAAAAAATAACGTAAGATTTTTCAGAAATTTTATGTCTTCTTTGAGATCCAATAATGTTTTCAGAAAAAAATTATTTTATTTTGGAAAAAATGGTTTGTTTTGACTGAATTATTGAAACAAATGTTTTCTTCACTATACATTGCTGAAATTTACTACGAAAGTGTCATCTAGTAACAAACTATAAAAAAATCAAGAATTGGTACTGTTGTAAGCAAATTTTATAAACATATACACGAATTTGACATTTGGAAGTAGAAAAAGGTATGTTTTGAGGCTTTAAATAATTTTTTTTTCTAAATAAAGCATTTGTTCTGAGTTTATTGTTTACATAGAATTTTGCAAAAACAAGAAATCAAAAATAGACCTCACTGGACCCAAAAATCCAATTCTAAACCACTGCGTAAACGTTTTTCACGTTGAGGTCACACTGCCGTTTCTAATACATTTTTTAACTTATTAAAATAAAAATACTTTTCCTGGCTGAGTGGGCAATCGCTGATGGTGAGCAAAGTCTCCTTCAATCGGAAATTCGCTTTGAGCGAAAACCAACGAATCCATATCCATGTTCGATAATGATGTCCTATATTTTTTTCAGCAAATATTTTCGAACTGCTAAAAGAAATATAAAAAGTAGTATTTCATAAATTAGTTTATAAAGTTTCTGCATTCGATGACTGAAACAAAAATGCTTTTGTCGGCGAAATCAAGATCGATGATGGTAAACAAAATTTCTTTCAGCCGTAACTTCTCTTTGGGTGAAAATCAACGAATCGATCGCCAGGTTTGATAAATTATGTCCTATATATTTTTGAAAAAATATCTTCGAACTCCTGAAAGAAATATGAAAATTAGCATTTCAGAAATTAGTTTATAAAGTTTCTGCACACGTTGACTGAAATGAAAATACTTTTCCTAGCAGAATGACTGATCGATGATGGTAAAAAACTCTCTTTCAGTCGGCAATTCTCTTTAGACGAAAACCAACGAATTGATCTCTAGGTTTGATAATGATGTCCTATATATTTTTTGAAGAAATATCTTCGAACTGCTAAAAGAAATATTAGAAGTAGCATTTAAAAATTAGTTTATAAAGCTTCTGTGCGCGATGCCTGAAATGAAAATGCTTTTCCAGGCGGAATGGAGATCGATGATGGTAAACAAAGTTTCTTTCAGCCGGAAATTCTCTTTGGACGAAAACCAACGAATCGATCGCCAGGTTTGATAATGATGTATGCAGGGTGGCCCCAGCCTCTCGCGAGGGACGCGTGTCTGGCAGAGGTGATCGTGTGTAGTGGCAAAGCAGAGTTTGCTGAGGGGGACTTATTACGTCCCAGGAATTACCATATAAATTATCGCGTGATGAACCGGCGCCGCGCGAAATCTCGCCAAGCCTTTGTCGAGGTTTCGGTCACGGTTAATAGGCCGCGTTGTTTAATTGACATTCTACCGTGATCGGGATGCGTAACCTCGGAGCACTTTCATCTGGACGACGGAAGCGACCGGTAGCACCTGCAACCGATATCCAATCTACCTACCACTAACAGGCTTCCAAATTCAAAATTCGAAAGCATTTTTCTGGCAATTTTCTCTGGATTAAGTTCATTTAGCTCATAGTGGTGATAAAAAGTCGAACGAACGAATAATGTAAAACGGAAATGGTTGATTCTGAAAAGTCGTCAAGTATTTCTACTTTAGGATATCCTCAGGGGCCGTCCACAAACTACGTAAAGAATTTGGGCTATTTTAACCCCCCCCCCCCTCCCCTGAAAGTAATTTAGCTGTTGGCTAAGTACAGATTTCACGTTTATTCTGCGTTTTTTCGCTTCTATGGTGAGTTCAGTTGCTATACTATATTAATTTCAATTTTCAATCCAAAACAATGTATTTTTAACCGAATACTTACATCAAAAACTAAATAGTGGAAGTTTTAGGCAGTAGGTACGAATTTTTAAGAAATTAGTGGAACTTTTAAACAAACAGTTAAATTCACAAGCCAAAAAGACGAATCTTTGAACAGACAGTTGAATTATTGACAAAAAGTTAAATTACCGACCAAATAAAAAAACAATTCAAAAGGGTGAATTTTTAGAAAAACTGTTCAATTTTTAACCAGGAAAAAGGACTTTAACATAATAGTGGAATATTACACAAAGTAATTAAGAATCTTAAAAAAATGTTAATTTTTTTAACAACTAGCTCATCTTTTAACCTACAAAGTTAATTTTTTAAACAAAAAAGATTGATTTGCTACCAAAAACGGATTTTCAATTAAATATATGAAGTTTCAATTGAATGATAAATTTTTCCTATAGAAAAGATAAGTTTTCAGCAAAAAATGGAATAGATCAATTTACAATTTAAAACATTACTTTTCGACAAAAAAAAAGGATCAATCACCAACTAGTTGGATTCAACAAAAAATTTTGTTTTGTCAAAATAGTTGAATTCTCAACCAAATAGATAAATTTTCAACAAAGCAGAATAATTTTCTGCCCAAATAGACAAATCTTCAACAAAAGAGTTAAGTCTTCGTGCTGAAAAGTCAAATGTCTTCGACAACAGTTGACTTTCTCACCATAAAAGACGAATTTTAAATCCAACAGGGGTAATTTTGAAGAAATTAGTTTAATTCTTGACCAAAAAAGATGACTTCAAAATAAAAATTGAATTTTTAAAAACATAATTAAACTTTCAATAAAGTATGTAGTTGAATTTTCTATGAAATAGCTCACCTTTCAGCCCGTTTCAACCGTTTTTAAGAAAAAAGATTAATTTTCCAGCAAGTGACAGATTTTCCATAATATACTTAAATTTTTAACCGAATTGTAAATATTTCCTCTAAATTGTATAAGTTTCAAACCAAAAATGAAATTAATAAATTTTCAGTTTAAAGTTACTTTTAAATATAAAAAAACAATGATCAGCCAAATCAATTTAACTAAAAAAGACGAATATTTAACAAAATAGTTAAATTATAAAAAGAAGATTAATACTTAAAAAAGAAGATTAATATTTTACCCAATAAGTAAAATTTTAATCAATATACATGATTCTTCCACCAAATAGTTTCATTTTCAACCAAAAATATAAATTTTCAACAAAAAAGTTAATTTCCAGGCAAATAGTTTGATTTTCTACTGAATTGTTGAATCTATGAGGCAAAACGACGAATTTTCATCACAAAACAGTTGAATTTTCAACAAAAAAGGCAATTTACAACCAAATAGTTGACTTTTTCACTTAAATGATGAATCTTCAATCAAATAAAAAAATTTATTTAAATGAAGTACTTTAACTTTAAACCAAATAATGAAATTTTCAACCAAAAATATTAATTCTCAATGAAGCATGTAATAGTTGATATTTCAATCAAAACGGGTTTTAATTTAAAAACAAAAATAGTTATATTCAACGAGAAATAACGGATTGTTTTAACAATAGTGGAATTTTCAACCAAATAGTTGAACTTTCTTCTAGAAATGATCAATTTAAAATTCAAAATATCAATTTGCAACCAAAAATTGAATATCTACACTTTGAGTTAACACATTCATTCTCCACCAAGAAAACGAATTTTCAGCAAAGTAGTTAAATTTTCAGCTAAAAACATGAATTTTAAATTACAGCGGTGAATTATTTTAAAGAAACAATGATTTCTCAACGAAAGAATTCAACATTCTACCAAATACTTAAGGTGCTAACCAAAAATATGATTTTTTAAATAAGAAAATTAGTTTTCTACCAAAAAAGTCTGATTTTCAGCAAAATACATAAATTATAGACCAAATAGTTGAATTTTGAAATAGAAAAGATGCATTTTAACCAAAAATAAAATAAATCGTTAACAAAAAAGTCTACCAAAGAGATGAATTTAAAAAATAAGAAATTTCAACCAAATATTTCATGTTTCAACCAATTAGTTAAAGGGGGACCCCAAAATAAGCCGAAAAGGACGCAACAACAGATCAAAATAATCATCAACACATGCTGTAACCGGGTTTGTTATTAGTTTACCCTTTCAACCCCGTTTATTACTGGAAAATTGAAAAACTACTCCTAATTGGGAGTGAAAAGTACTTCATGCATAAGAACGTGATTGAAATAGCTTTTAACTATGCTTTTTATGTAGGTACGATCGTGTTCGTATATTAACGTATAGTCTCTACGTCCATTCTTCTGACATAGCATCATTTCAACTACTAAAAACTTGAAAACTACCCCTATAAGGGGGTGAAATGTACACCGGTACTATAAAAGTAGGTAGAATAGTTTTCAATAGTTTTCAATAGTTTTTCATCAAACGGTGACGCTTTGACTCTCGAAAATCGAAAAACTACACCTACGAGGGGGTGGAAAATACGTCATAAACAAGAATGTGTATAAAATATTTTTGGATTACTTTTTCCCCATAGGTAGAATCAATTAGTGTCAATGTATAATAATTACGTTAATTCTACTTACTTAGCACCATTTCAACCCATAAAAACCGAAAAACTAACCCTATCAGGGGGTAGAAAGGACTTCATGACTAAGAACGAGGATAAGATATCTTTAATGTTTTTTTCTACAGATATGGTCACGCTAGTGCCAATGTATAATAACTTCGGTAATTATTCTTACTTAGTAAGAAGAATGGACGTAGAGACTATACGTTAATATACCAACACGATCTTACCTACATAAAAACATATTTAAAATCTATTTCAATCACGTTCTTATGCATAAAAGTACTGTTCACTCCCAATTAGGGGTAGTTTTTCAATTTTCTAGTGTTAAATGGGGTTGAAAGGGTAAACTAATTACAAACCCGATTACAGTATGCATTGACGATGAGTTTGAGCTTGGTTGCGTCAATTTATGTTCTTTCCTTCAAAAACTACGTTGGGCGCAAAAAAAAGGAGCGGATTTTGGGGTCGCTCTTTTTGACCGAAAAAAAAACTTTTTAGTAATGTAGTTTTATTTTGAACAAATTAATTAACTTTTTGACCAAATAGAAAAACTTTCAACCCTGTTTTGAAAACAGGGGAAAAAGAAGAATTCTTGCAAAAGCGGGAAAGAGGAGAATAAGGAAATACGGGAAAGAGTGTAAAGTTTAAAATCTGGAAAAGATTTTCAAACTCATCAAGTTATTATTGAACTAGCCTTGCAGGGCCATCTTTCGCAAAATTCGCAAACTCTGTTAAAATTTATCATCAGGAAACGTACTAAATGTTATCTAAGTTCGAAACGTTACTTCTACTGACCCCTCCCCTCCCTTTACCCCTCGCCATCAAATCGCAAGTTTAGTTTATGGACATCTCTTTATTTGAAACCTAAAAAGATTGACGAGAAACTAAATTAAGTTTGAAATCTGAGTTTTGAATTTTTGATTAATTTCCTGGAAAGAGATATGCTAATTTGTTCAATCAGGAAGAAACGCCAGGTGTCCTCATCTCATTTTCTTTCTGAACGCGGACTTTTTAGAACCTGTTTGAAGTAACTAAAGCCGAGAGGCGTTTTAAAGATCGCGAGGGGTTCTTATCGATGGTAATGTTTTGACCCTCGAATGGTTGTCTCTTGAAGGGTAGAAGTCGGTGAGCTCTCGATGAATATGCAAAAGTCTTTCGGAAGCATATCTGGCTAGAGAGGCCGTGCACGATATCTATGTTTCATGCATTCAGATGTCCTTCTTATATGCCATATAGACTTCCTCAAATCGTCGTCTCGCGCTGGCTTCGTTAGATGCCGTTTATAAACTCGGCTCGCATTTCTCGCGAAATCCCTGCCACGACGTGCCATGCAAGTCCCAGTCACGATTCGCGACAACGAGTAAGCCCTTCAAATCGTCGGAGGAAATGGCCTCTAGGTCGTTGAATCGCCATGAAAGTTCCAGCTTCTAGATTCTGGGGAATGAAATCCGGTGGAATGAAAGGGGAAATGTCCGGGATTGGGGGAGACGTATCACCGAGAGATCTTAATGAAATTTATTGTTTGTATTGTCTTTGGCAATGGATCCTAATTTTCAATTCAATCCTGCCCTTTCCTAGGCTCCTTATTCAATGACGAGAGTTTTACAATTTTAGCCTATAGAGTGTCAGCAGAGTAAGGGCGACTGAAACGAATGATCTTGGATACTAATGAGCCCTCGTGTAGAGCTTTGTTCAGTGGATGTGATTAGAGTAAAGAGTATGGATCTCACTATGAGGTTATCAGTCAGCTTGCGTACTTTTGTGTGATCTATGACATATCAAGACTTTGTGAAGCTCTTCGCCTGCGGTTATTGCTAGAGAGATTGATCAGCGACCTGTGTCAGAGCGAAGTATTGGGTAGTAACGCATTATCGAAGTAGGAGAGATAGACCCTGCAGTTGGATATATTATGTTTAGTCTACATATAGCCAAAATTATATTGAAACAGAAAGATGTTTTTTAGTTTTGGCCTTTGGTCTTGCATGAGAATGGTTGTTAAATAAAGAAGTCCTTATTTTTAAAACTTCAATGCATTTCACCATGTATCATGGTCTCTTCTGGACTGTAACAAGTGTAGGAGTACATAGCAATGAAATTGTTATTAATAACCCAAATATAAGTTACATAAAAAGGAATTGTTTATATTGAAAACTTACCACAAGTGACGTTCCTAATATTATAAAGTGTTTTTATAACAATTTTCTTAAGAAATTAATATTTTTTTGTCGAAGGTTGGAGTTGTTGAATCTGTATGAACATACATATGTAAATATTTGAAAATAAGTGTACATTCAAGTTTAGTTCCAAATTGCTTTATAAATAATTATACTTACGAGCAATGTTGAAAAAACTAAAAAAAAAACATCTTTATATTTTACGGGATTTCAACTGGCTTCCAAAGAATTTATAAAATTTCAAAAATTCAAATAGTTTTTCAAACAATTTCATAGGATGCGAAAGTGTTCAAGGCATTACATCGAATTCAAAGGGATTCATCGAAATTTAAGCGATTTAACAGGATTAACAAAAACTATAAGGGAATTGATGGGAAAAAATAATTTATTTATAGATGATTCCAAATATTTCAAGGAGTTTGAAGTTTTTTATTCATACAAATTGTCTCTTTCGGAATTTTAACGAATTTAGAGGATTTCGAAGGTTTCGTGATTTTTGTGAAGGATTTTATAATGTTCAATGTTTGCAATGAATTTGGTCGGACTTTAAGGGTTTCTAAATGATTTCTCAGAATTTTAACAATTTCATGGGATTTAATTGATACACGCGAATTTTAATTTATTTCTGAATCATTAAAACGATTTATAAGGCTTTCTATTTTTTATATGTCTGAAGGGTCTTTTAAAGTTGTCATGGATTTCATGGGACTTGAGGAGATTCCAAGATTCAAATTCAGAAAATTTTAAGGTGTATTCAACTCTCTTTATGTAGTTCAAGGATTTTTCAAATGTACCAAGGGAGTCCATAAAAATTGAGGCGTTTTCAACGGCTTTTGACCATTTAAACGATTTCATAGAATTCAAAAGACCGATTCCAAGGAATTTTAACTGTTTTTTTAAGAAATCGCCATATTTCCTGGAATATAACATTTTTTAGAGAATTTTAAGAGATTTCAAAACATTGTATTGGCTTTCAATAGCTTGGAAAAGTATTTGAAGAATTCAATAAAATCAATTTTATATTATAAAAAAAAATGTTCGAACAACTTCTAAATATTTTAGTATATTTAAAAAGATTTTGAGAAAATTGTATAAATTTCAAAAGATATAATGTAATTTAGAAAGATTTCATGACATTTTAAGAAATTTCATAAAGATTAAAATTTTTTTAATCCTAAAGTCAAATACCTAAAGGTAGGATACATTTTTATTTCTTCAACCTACTAAACTTAATTTTTTGGTTATATAACCTAAACTACTTTAAGAAGTACATTGTAAAGAACTTAGAAAAAACTAAGTCAAAATATCAAATAGTTTATTTAATATAACGGTTTTTGTCACTGGGGTGTAGAAGATTCCAGTGTGCCGAATACGTGACTCCACGGAAGTGTGCCGAACAGGGGTTAATGGATTTAAATAGATGTTGAAGGATTGCAAATGATTTTAAGAAATTTTTCTGGATTTCATAGATTGCAAGGGATTCGAAATCTTTGGAAATCCTGTAAAATATTGTTAAATCTCTTGAAATCCTTTAAAATATGCATAATAGAAAATCTCTACAAATTAAATTTCAATTTCTTCAGTCTTTCAAACTCTAAAACAAAAAAATAAGTTTTTATGATAAATTTTTGAAAAGGTAATATTCCTAGTTTTATTCTTGTTCTCGTTACTATTCCCGAGGTAATATCCGCCCTTCACAACTCCATAATTGATATTCAACATTAGGGATTCTCTTACTTTTTATTTCTTCGCCATAGGGTGAATTTATTATCCTAATTTCGTGCTTCCTTCATTTATAAAACTCAGGTAAAAACATTTTATTCGAGTATACTCCAAATGATACAAACAATTAGGATATTGATGTCTGATGTTACAAGGATATAACTTTTGGTTTCAAGCGGCAACAGAACAGAATCTTTGGAATAAAAAAAGAGAGAAACGAATAAAATTAGTTGAGAAAAAAAATTGCAGTTTCCTTGTACAATAAAATTTTAATTTAATTTTAATTTACAAAACTAATGTTTTAATTTAAACTATATAGCTTTTGTTTAATTTATTAATTATAATTATATTTATATATATAATTTCTTGTTTATTATTTTCATGTTTATTCTCACATTTATTAATAACTTTAATATGTTTAGAAATTATAATATTAAGATTAACATTATGCAACTCTATTCTGAAATTCAATCCAATTTCGGATATCAAAATAACTTTGATCTGGAAGTCATTAAAATTGTAATCAAGAAAATATTCTGGAAAATCTTAACATGCTTCCCAATATTTGTATCTTTTATTGTTTCCAAAACAATAATTCCTTCACGTCCATCAAATAATGAATACATATAATCTGTATTTAAGTGGGTACATGGGTCCAATTTTATCGACCGGGCTAACTAGCGACAGGATTAAAAAAAATTTGCGATTTTATAAACAAAAAACGAACTATTTTTTGAATCAATGTTTATGTTCACCAAGAAAAATTTTCCCTGTTTCTACAATTTTGAACTTGTTCAGGTAGTGCGGAAGCTACATTTAATACATTTCAAATTCTGAACTTTTTAATTCAAACACTAAATAATTTTCCGAAACTGTAAAATTTTCTTATTGTAGAATAAGAAATATGTTCCT
The DNA here is from genome assembly GCA_011634705.1 of Andricus grossulariae. Classification (NCBI taxonomy): domain Eukaryota; kingdom Metazoa; phylum Arthropoda; class Insecta; order Hymenoptera; family Cynipidae; genus Andricus; species Andricus grossulariae. The sequence continues at coordinate 24,677,185 of JAABKJ010000755.1, forward strand.
CACATACAAGTATTTTAGTTGATTTATTATTTCTCAGTTGATTATCTAATAATTTCCTAATTGTATAGATTCGAGACTTTCATAATTCGTGCACTTCCCTATGGCCGACAATTTTACAGTCTTGGATAGTTTATGATGTCGGCACTTTTGTTTTAGGAATTATTATTAATTTCCCTCTATTTTTATATTATCGGGATTTTTCTAATACGTTATTATCGTAAACTGTCGAGAATTTTATTGTTCGGGAATTTTAAATTGTCGGCCACTTCTAATTTCGGGAATATTATATTTCGAAAGTTTTCTTTTTTGGGAATTTTCCAGTGACGGAAATGTTATATTTCGGTATTCTTCAGTCGTTCCGGAAAATGTATCTTTCTTAGTAGAGATTAACTCTCTTTTGGTTGAAAATACAACTGTTTGGTTGAACGAATTTTGAACTTGCTTATTAAGAAACCATTTTTTCTGGTTGAATATTCATCATTTCAGTTAAAAATGCATGTTTATGGTTGAAAATGGATCTATTTTAACTATTTTGAATATTCAATTTGTAATGCTAAAATTGGTAATTTGTTTAATATAAAACAAATTCAGAAACATCTTGTAGAATCAATTATTGTTTAATTTTTAACACTGGATCTTACATTTGATCAACTCAAAACGTTTTCTATCCAAAATTTTTGATTTTGAACGATTTTAATTATTATGTTCAAGTCTTCTTCTTAGTTGACAAATGAACTCAAATAAATCACGGCTATCCTCGAATAAGTTCAACCAAAAAGTACTTGAACATCCAGTTTATCTTTTATACGTATTAAAGGGATGCCCCCGGTTATTTGAAGCCGAAAGATAAAAAAAATCGTACTACGCATTTTTAAGAAAAAAGCGTTTTTCATTACTAGCTATTAAGAATCTGATTTTTCACCAAAACGACGCAAAATATGTATAGCATTTCAAAGTCCAAAATTGTTTCCCTTCCTGAAATCCATAAAATCATACCCTTACCAGATGTTTAGCCTGTATAATTCAACAAATTTTTCCAAAAAGATAGTCACAATAAATAAAAATCAACTAAAATAGCATTTATTTGAAAGAACTTTAGCATATATTTTTTTAAACGCCTGTTTTTAGTTCATTGGCTATGTCAAGAACATGTATCATGAGAGTATTAATGTTCCTGATCTTCAAAGTAAAGAAAAATTGGGTTTTATCTTGAAAATGGAAGAAATATAATTTTTAACAATTCAAAATATCAATTTTTTCAAACATTAGGCAAAATATGAATAGCAATCCATAGTTAAAAATTGTTCCCCCTCCTGATATCTATGCAAACGTACCCTCACCAGATGCTTATTTTGTGTATTTTGATAAAAATGTTTAAAAAAGATATACAAAATTAATAAAAATCGACTAAAATAGCATTTAGTTTAAAACACTTTAACATTTTATTATTAAGAACGTCTGTTTTTAGTTCACCGACTACGTAAAGAACGTGTTTTATGAGATTATTAAGGTGCCCAAACTTCAAAGTAAAGGAAAATTGGTTTTTATCTCTAAAAATGAAGAAATATAATTTTTAGTTTTATTTAAACCAAATTTTTCAAACGAAATATCAAAAATATGTTGAAGCTTAATTCATTTGATATTTTTTCTTGAAATTTTTGGTTAAAATACAGAAGATATAAATATGTTACAGGTGCATTTTCATAGATTCCAGAGAGGGGTAGTACGATTTTTTTCTTTCTTGGCTTAAAATAACCGGGGGGTATCCCCAAAAAACGTCCAAGAGAGAAACTCGAAGTGCAAGCACCTTAGGGCTGAACTTAATCGAGGCTAGCCGTGGAAAAGAAAAGAGTTGAAATAAAACTTATTTTAAAAAATAAATTCACTGTCATTTTCTGGTTTGCTTTACCAGCAGCCACCCTGTATATTTCATGGAGCAGTCGAATTGTCAAACTTGACTGGAGAGAGATTCATACACAAGTTGGAAACCAAATAAGCTGTAGGTGTATTACTATGAATCTTATCATGTTTGCTGTGGGGGTAGAGCTGCGGGTTAATGAGATACAATTTCTGACAGCGACATACGGGAATTGATTAAGGGCTACCCTAACGCTGACAAGTATGCGCCTCACAGGGGACTATTGTCTATATAGCAGTATGACTCTATCGTGCGACCCAGTAATCTAGGAGGCAGTTTCATCTTCATTTGCCAAATGGTCGGTAAATCCGAAGCTCGCGTCACCGCACCGGCTGCGGGAAAGACGCTTTAACCCACGAGCACGTTTTGGTTCAGTTGTGCCAGTGTGGACGTTACGATGGGTCTTAACTGCCATATAAACCCACTTTAGGCCGACACTATAGGCGCCTAATGTCGGATTCGACGAGTCCGCATTTACGATTCCACTGTACCAAGTTATTCGGCCATCGCATCGTCTCCACAATCTTCTTGAAATCTGTTTGCGAAGACAATAGATCCATTGCTAGAGGCTTGATTGGTTGCAATAACATTATCGGACCCTTCAACTATCTCACGAGCATCTGGAGGAATTAAGGGATTAGTCTGCCACGGAAAAAATAGAACCAATTTATCAGTCTCGGGGAGTAATTCATCATCCATATTAAAGTTACTATAAAAGTTTTTATTACGATAATTTTATGGTTATTCATCCACAATATATATATTTTATTAATCATCTTCTATTCAATTTATAAATCGAAGGTTGATGTCCCGAAACAATATATCTAACTTTTTGACGATTTTTCAGGAGAGAGAAATAACGGTGCCAAAAATCGAATTTTCAATTTAGGAAAAGAATAAAAGCAAAATTTTCAGAAACATAAATGCTGAATTGAAGAGTGAAAAGTTGCATGGGGAAATGTCATTAAGTTCCGAGAAATTAGAGAAGACATCAAAATCGAACTGTTATGGTAGATTAAATAAGGTTCTATTGTGAAATAAGTTTACAGTATAATAACCAGCAAGTCACCGAAGTTCTTTAATTGCAAAACATGGCTGACCGCTAGCCGGGTGTTTGGGAAACAATAAGCAGAAGTCATTTAGGCACTACGTGGTTCCAATTAGAGAAAGAAAATGCAAGAAATAACCCTTTATTGACACCTACTAACAGAGCACACGCAGACGTTTTAGCGGTTATAAAAAGGGCAAGTGACTGGAAAGTCCTAGTTCTATACATGGTGAAAAATTTCTACTTTAAGCACCTCACGAGTGTACATCCTGCGTTGGCAAGTTGTTTTCAAAATTTCATCGAAAATCCAGATACAATGTCAACCTTTATGCTTAAAGCCACTACGTATATCTTGCCTAAACATTTCGAAGCCTGTACCACAAATTTAGCTAGTGTCATAACTTCGGAAATTTGCGAAAAAGATCATAAATTAAGTGGACGTAATCTTCGTTTTGCAGTTTAAATCCGGAAAATCAATTTCTCATTTTTTGTTTTCGAAAGTGAACTTGTTTTTGGGGGAACCGGGTTTTTCATCATCAACCACAGACTGAGTCGAGTGCCTAAGCAGACCAGGATGTTATAAATTAATTGAAAAAGATGTTTGAAATATTTTGCTGTGATGTTGCAGGTACAAAATTAGGAGCATGGTGTAGTTTCAAGTTCGTCTTTGACCGCTGTTATCCTTACACAGCGGTCGCGAGCGTTTGAGGTGAGAATAGTCGCATTTTGATGCTTTCTTGAAGCTACCATCTTTATTCATTTTTTTATAATAATTATTGTTTTTTTTAAAAACTTGTTCTCGGGTGAAACTGGTCTTTCATCATAGCCACGAATAAAGTCAAGTGACTGATGAGATGAGGATGTTATAAGTTTATTTATTACGATGTATCTTTTGACAAGAGTCGCCTCTGAATGCTGTCTTAGAGCTACCATCTGTCACTCTATAAGTTTTTAGTCGCTTGCTTTCTGATGGTCTAGAAAGTTTCTTACAGTTTGACAGGTGTTTATTAAAACCGCCTTCTAATCTGCTGCCAGTACCCTACTGACTCCTAAATGTTCCAGATGTTCAGTGCATCTTGCGTGCACATTGCTTATAGCCGTAATCACAATAGAATGAAAAGATGCATGTTGAAACTTCCTTCATATTGTCTCTACGTCATTCATGCTATACTGGCACCGGTCAACCACGTCTTGATGTCACACTTGTTTGCGATAACTTCTAGTGCTGACAACCCTCTCCTGAATCGCAATGTCAAATCCACGAAGGAATAGTAAGGAGTGGTATCACCCTACGTGTTTGGTGAGCAGAGGTGGGACGAGCGATGTCCAAGAATTCGTTAATGTTTACCACGAATGAAAACTTGGTCTCAGTATCGTGCACATGCGCAGAGCTGTTTTCGCAAAAAATTGGAAAAACGCTGGACTAAATGTATCGAGCTAAAAGGAGATTATGTTGAGAAGTAAAATGCTCATTTGCCAAAAAAAAATCTTTTAGTCGAAAAGTCACTGACTTATCAAACAGCCCTCGAACGATGACCAGATTAGTAACTTATAAGAATTTGTTTAATTTAGAGAATATCAGTAAAAATTAATTTTTTCATATTATAATAATTATTGAATTTGTGAGAGGTGACTTGAGCAATTAAAAAAAATGTTTACTTGGCGCATGATGTGGTGTTAATCCTTCTGTTTATTGAGTTCATTATTGATACGGGGATAGCAATTTGAAATGAACCTTCAAACAGTATATGTAGTGAATTAATTAGGCAGGAGGTCAATAATTGATCATAACCACTCACTTGAGCGGTGTGAAATTATAACAATTAAATCAATTTCTATAGTCAAGTACGAGGAAAATTGTAGGCTTCTAGAGTAAATTATGTGAAGTAGAAAAGACTGATTATAGTCAGACATGTACCTTTTTTGATGGATAGGAATTTACTTTCTATGTCTGAAATAGTGAAAAATAACTAATTGAAAAGAAAAAAAGTCTGTCACTTCATTGAGTGATAATTGAATAATTTGCAGTCAAGAGTCTATAATATTTAGTTAAGTTTCACTAATTAATTTAGTGAAAATGTAGGTTATTCTCTAAACTGTAATTAGAAAACAGTTACTAATGGAACAGTGTCAAGTTCTTTTCCTATTGCTTTAGTGTGATTTATTACTGTAGCAATTACATATGTTTTGGGAAAAAATGATCTTACGGAGCAAATTAGTAATTTTCAATAATCATTTTAGTAAACGACTTCGCACTACCTATTTTATTAGTGACTTCTTACTAAATTACATTCAGAGCGTATTCATGTTATTTGACAGAAAGCGTAGGATAATTATTAGAAATTAGCTTAATTATTAGTGAAATTTGACTAAAATTCCACTTGTTACTCATTGACGATTAGTTAATTTTGATTTAAAAATAGTGTTAACTTATTCAGAATTAGAAACTTTGATCTTTTGTTCATCATTATCACTATCAGTATTATTTGATTTTCGAAGAGTGAAAATTTTTTCAGTTTTAGTTTGAAAACGTTTGAAGAAATAAATCAATATATTCTAAGTGTCTAATAAAGTTCAGTTATAGGAATTCTAAAGTATCTGAATTATTTTTTGTTTATTAACTGATTTAGTGGTTCATAAATTTTGTGAAAAATGTAGACTGATCGGCGAAATTGGTTTGACAGACACTAGAACTAGAGCAAATATTTACAAGGCGGTATATTTCAAAGATTAATTTGCTCTGTTGATTGAGCTTTATACCAATTGAAAAAAGAATCATTCGAAATGCTGAGGACTCGATTCATAAAGATTTATAGAAGCATAATGCACTGGGGGCGGGTCAGTTGTGGATTTATTACCCAGTCGCGGATATATCTCGTATATTCGCGGAATTTCCGAGGTTGTTTTAAAACCATTACCTTCGAAATTGATTGACCCGAGACACCTGAATAACGACGGCAAGCGGCAACTTTTAAACTGTCAACAAGCAACGAAATACGTTCTTGGCTTTCGCCGAACGTTTGAGAAGGGCGAGAGCTACTCTCAAGTGAAAAGTGGGGAAAGGTATTTTGGATTTTTAATCAAATATACTTCTTTCAAGTAATAATAATTTTGTAGCTAAAGAACATTAACAAATTTTTACTCTTTCTAATATCATCTTATAGATTTATCGTAATTAATCCATCCTCAGCTCTTTTTTGATATACATATAAAACCTTTTGTATTTGAAGCACAAGGTTCCAAAACTTCATCTTGTAAAAATAAATGGACTAAATTAATTAATAATAAAAATAATCTAGAGTTATTCGCAGCTAATAAATTCTGTTCGCATCTACTAATATGAGTACATTCCCTTCGCAGCATGAAGTTGGTTTGCAGAGATGCTTTTAATTTTAAATTGTTGCTTTTCTAATTGGTTCATTTTATCCTATATAAAAACGTGATGTTACCAAATATTTTGAAAATATCGGACACATTATTGTTGAAAAACTGATTGGTTGCGTAACTCCGTGGATGTGAGTTTTAGTGGCTGTTTTCAGTTTTTTTATCTATTAAAAAAGGTTACGAATACCTCCATCATCAATTTTGTAAATCAAAATTTCCGAATAAGTAATTTTATTCCATGATAAAATTTATTTTTCAATTTTTCTAAACATTATTGATAAAAGAACACATTTTAATTATAAATAATTTTTTCAAATTGGGAAACAATTCTCTTCTTAATATTTTGCTATCACTCTTTCACACTTTTAAAGAGATAAGAAAAATGAAATTATGGACAAAAACTTGGAATATCTTAATTTGTGAACTGTACACTATTGGTACCAGTAAGAAAATATCGGTACCGGCAAAAAAAAATTACCGTTTTAAAAAGATTCAAAAATAATTAATATCTTGAGAAGATTTAATAAAAGATTAAAACAAAATGTAGATTTTTGAATATTTCGAGAAAAAATTCAGAAGCTTTTTAATAAATTAAAAAAGTTTCAAGAGAGTAATACAATTTTCATTAAATTCATGAGAACATTTTCTTATGATTTTTCATTTTCTTTTAAAACTGCCCGCTGCGCGGGCACATTCTCTTCGCGCGCGGCTCGCTTAGCTCGCAAGTTTGAGCGCGCCTAGGACGCGCGTCTGTCGGATCTCGCGCCTCGCGCTCGATGATGAGTTACATCGCACTTCGCGCTCGGTTTTTTATTCTTTGCACTTGGAATGCTTGAATGTAACTTTATCAAAAACATCTCTTTCGGATCCCAATATTTGTATACAACTTCATATTCTGAATTTTCTACGTAATTAAGTATTTAGTTAAAGATTGAAATGCTCAAGGCTCTGTCGGCTTTGAGGTACATATTCTCATAGTGACACTCGCGCTACGCGCTAGATTTTTGACAGACATTTTTAAATGCTTATATTTATTTTTTGAATTACCTTACAATAAAAAGCTACAATCCTTTCTTCAAACATTTAGCCTTCTCTCAGAGTTTTTACGTATCTCGCGTCTTTTGGCGTAATATGGACATTTTCGATTTTTGCATATCAATTTCGACAAATAAATTAAAACGAGGAGTTCTGTCAAAAAATGATTCAAAGAAATGTTGTAGGAATTTTTAAACGCGGAAATGTCTCTAAAAACTTTTCCCTATATTTCGCGTCGTTTGGCTCAAAATATGAATTTTCCATGATATTTTCGATAAATAAAACCGAAATGACAAGACCTTTAAAAAAATGGCTAAAAGAAATGTTGCAGGACTTTTTAAAAGCTATATTGCTCTTTGAGACTTTTTCTCGTATTTTGCGTTGTTTGATTCAAAATTTTAATTTTGGACTTTCCCATAGTATTTTCAATAAATAAAACCAAAACGAAAAGTACTATCAAAAAATAGTTAAATCTAAATTGTAAGACTTTTCAGAAGCTGTAATTCATCGTTAAAACTTGTTTCGGTATCTCACGTTTCGAAAAATAAAACCACAATATCAAGTCTTGTCAAAAAATGGTTGAGGGAAAAATTATAGGTCTTTTTGAATTCTACAATATTCTTCTCTTAAACTTTTTTACTTATCTGTCGCTTAGCTTAAAATTATAATTTTCGAATTATTCATTTTCGATGCATTAAACCAAAAAAAACGAGTCATATCGAAAAATTGTCAACACAAAAATTGTAGATATTTTGAAGAGCTTTAATTCTCGTTTTCAACTTTGTTCACGCATCTTTCGTCCTTTAGCGTAAAAATTGAATCTTTGATTTTTGGATAGCATTTTCGATGGATAATACCGTAACCGTTGGTCAAGGAATGCTGGTTAACGAACTCGTTCTTGCTTTTCGGACCCAAAAAAAATGCAAAAGCTCGATTTGATCCTTCCATTTTATTCGAGAGTTATCGTGAGTACGGACGGACGGGCATACACACAGGCAGGCAGACATACAGACAGACGTCACCGTCAAAACTTGATTTTCGGTTCAGGGGGTCTCAAAACGTGATGATCCGTCGAAAAAATGAGATGAAATTTCGGACGATTCTAATATTTTCTCAATCATAAGTGATGAGAATCTAAAAATGAATTCTAAGATAATATTGAAAAATATTTCAAAAAGTTTCCTAAAATTTCGAAACATAATGTAGATCATTGTAAAGAAAAATTTTGCAAGTTTTTAAGGCAAGTAAGTTTGAGATATATTTAGAAATTTTGAAACGATTCAAAAATAATTTACAACTTGTACAAATTTTACATTTTTTTTAATGTAGTTTTTTAAAGATTTCGAAAAAAAGAAGCTTTTAAAAATTCTGAAAGGTTTCAATAGAACGAAAAAATTGTCTTCAAATTCCTAGGAGAATTTTAAATTATATTTATTTTGAATAAATTAATGTTGAGAGAATACTTGAAACTATTTCTAAACATTTCTAAAGATTTCCAAAATTTTTAAAAAAGAATCTGAAAGATTTAAATGCAATTTCGTAAATTTTGTAGAAGTTTTCATAAATGTTAGGAACAATTTGAGTCAATTCAAAAGATATTTAGGAATTTTCCAAGTTGTAAAGTGATTAAAAATATTTTAAACTTCAAATTTGTTTTCTTGTCACTAAAAATTAAATAAAAAAGATTTCCTAAAATTTTAAAAAGGTTTTCAAAGATTTTAAGTCACAAATATTCAATTTTGTAAGATCAGAAAAAAATTTGAGTAAGTTCGAAAGATATTTATAAATTTTAATACAATCAAGAAATAATTGAAAACTTGTAAAAATTTCAAAAACTGTTTTTAACAATGTAGATTTTTGAAGATTTTGAAAGAATAAGCTTTTTAATAAGGAAAATTAAAAATGTTTTATTTTTATTTTGAAAACTTCATTTCAAGAGAATACTTACAAAGATTCTGAAAGATTTCGAAAGATTTCCAAATTTTATCAAATATATATTTTTTATTTCTTCAGAACATCTAAGAGGAATTTTCTCAAGAATCTTCGGAAAATTATATTTATATAACTTTGAAAACAAACTGATAAATGAAACAATGTTCACTTCATAATATATTAAATTCTTTATGGTTATTTAAAATGTTCGAAATTGTACAAAAAAAATTAAATTAATAATTGGAAACTAATATTTTTGAAATGAATATATTTGACGTTATACTTACTATGTTTCCCTCATTATCTTTTTTATGTTATAACTGCTTCAATAACTTTCTTTCGTTAATTAAAATACTTGAAAATAATAAGAAGCTCCTAAACTTCTTGACTTCTGATATTAATTTAGTAAAAATACTTAAATTGTTAAAACTTATTAAAATTACAATTTATTTATTCCAAGCATGAGTGGAGTCTTAAACTATCTTATTTTATTATATAAAAAAGTCAGAATGATTATAAATATTTTAAAGTTTTATGACTTTCCTCTTTTTAAATCTTTCGAAACTGTAAATTAAAAATTTTCAAACTCATTGGTCAGCTTTAATTAATATATTTATAATAATATTAATTAATTATTAATTAATTAATTTCAACTTGAAATGTCTAAAATATTTCTCGAATTAACGTTTATATTGAAAAATTGAAAATTTTCAATCAAACAATTAAAAATTTTAAAATACTTTTAATTTTGTAAAAAGGAATTAAAATTTTTTATTTCATGTTTTGAAATTTGAGACTTTTTAATTTTCAGTCTTTGATATGATACAACCTGTGAATGAGGAAAATTTAAAATTGTAAACTTTCGAATACGATTTCCAAATTTAGAGTGGATAAAAATGCACATTTTTTATTTGGAATGATTAAAAAATGGTACAGTATGACATTAATAGCCTTCAGAATTAAAACTTTACAACTTTCGAAAATGAAAATAAAACCTTAGTATTTTTTTTCAAAATTAAGAGTTTCATATGCAGGGCAATGAAAATTTGGCAAAATACCTGAATTCTTTGAATTTATCAAAATCCTTGATTTCTCTGAATTCCTTGAATTTATTAAAATCCTTGATTTCTCAGAATTCCCTAAAATCCTTGAATATTCTGAATTCCTGAAAATCCTTGAATTCCCTAAGCGCTCTGAAATCCTTGAAATTCTTTGAATTTCCTGAAATCCTTGAATATCCTGAATTCCTTGAATATTCGTAATTCCTTGTATTCTCTGAATTCCTGAAAATCTTTGAATTCCTTAAATTCTCTGAGATGTTAGATTTCTTCCAAATCCCTGAAATCTTAGCAGGTTTTGAATTTACTGAATTCTTTTGCTGATTTCTGTCTCTCCTTGAATATTCTGTGTTCCCAAAATTTTGTGATTCTCTTAAGCCTCTTTGTTTTTGGAATAATTTAAATTCCTGAAGTTCCTTAAATATTCTGAATTCCATGGAATATCTTATATCTTTTAATATTCTAAATTCCTTAAATATTCTAAATTCACGAAATTTCTTGAATTCTCTTAGTTCTTCTGAATTCCTTGAATTCTTCTGGATACCTTAAATATTCGGAATGCTCTAAATTCCTCGAATTTCCTGAATGCGGTGAAATTCTCTGAATTCCCTGTAATCCTTTAATATCCTGAATTCCTTGAATATTCGGAATTATCTAAATTCTGTGAAATCTTTGAATATTCTGAATTTCTGGAATTCGTTGAATATTTCGAAATTCCTGAAATTCTTTGAATTCTCGAAATACTCTGAATGCCTTCAAATCTTCTGAATTCTTTAAATTTCCTTAATTAATCGACTTTTTTTAATTCCTTCAATTCTTCGGAATTCCTCTGAATTCTCTGCATTATTTTCAAGTTCTTGGTATTCAGGGAGTTATTAGAATTCAGGAAATTCCACGAATTCAAGTCTAGACGATTTCAGATATATCTGGGAATTCGAAGGAATTCAGAAGATTTCAAGGAAGCTAAAAGAATTCAAAAGCATTTGAAAGAGTTAAAAAGCACTTTTATCAATGTTAAAGAATGCAAGATCATCAAAAGATGAATATTTTTGAGGCAGATAGGTTTTCAATTGACCAAGACCCTTCCCACATTAATCTGTGAAAAAATAAAAAAATGGCCTGAAAAATAAAATCATGCCTCTCAAATTATCTTGGTTCATATTTTTATGTTATTAATTAGCAATGCAATGTTTCCCACACAATGTAGCGCGCGTATAATATTGCTAGTGCTTGAATAAAGATGGTTTTATTTTATTTTGTATTTGTTTATATCTTTAAAATAAAACCTACATTTCTTTATTTTAAACTGCATTGCTTTTCTGCAGAGACGATCGTACGATGACACGGATTCTAAAACGACGAAAAGACGAGTTCCTCTCGTGATGCGACGGATTAACTTCCGATTCCCTCATGAGTGACGAAGAGAATTTAAAAATGAGACGCAAGCATTGCGCAGGTTCGGCCGATATAAATCACCTTCAACTCGATATCCACTTGTTTTCTTCCTCTGCTCAAGTATTAATTTATTCTTTAGTTACTTACGGGCCATGAACAGGCTGTACGTTTCAAGTTACAGAATCGTTCGTCAACGAGATATTTCACTTGCTAGATAAATATTAAGGCAACAGATATTTTTCCGATTCAAGAAAAAAAATTCCCACGAAGTTATCAATTTTAAATTTAATCAAATTATTTGTCGCAAATGTCATTCTTTACTGCTCTCTTTTTTTTAATTAATCAATATATTTAGCTTTTCTCCTTGGATTCTGGACTAATTAAACAAAATTTAAACAAACTGCGGAGAGTTTTTTGAAAAATAGGAAAGTTGGTTATCTTAAGCAACCTTTGATATTAACAATAAAATTTTTCATAATGAACAGTTGTATAAAGAACGTATTTTTTAGTACTGAACATTCGAAAATTAGAAAGGCTCAAAGGTGAACAAGTGCATTATTAAAAATCCAAGAAAAAGAAGTGAAACGTACAAAAGGGGAAAATAAGGTATTTATTTGTTGACATAATGTTCTAATTATGAGAAAAAATTAGATGTGAAGGCATCATGGTACCAAAAAAATCTCTTTGACAATGAATGTAGAAAATTGATATTCTGAAGATGTACGAAATTTATGTTTTAAAAAAACCGTTTCTTTCCGAGCGTAGTTTGAATTTCTGCACTATTAAGGTAGTTTTAAAAATTGATTTCCTTTACACATACATGCAAAATTCTCGTTTGGCCACTGTTTATAGACATCGAAAATGGTCGATTCTGCATCGTGGGTGAAGGCGATGAGAAAAATCCATCGGTGAGCAAAATGTTCTCGCCGGCGAGCAAAATTCTCACTATGCATAGTTACCAAAACATTTTGCTGACCACTTTTACTACTAGTGCCATCTAGCATCGTAAAGGGTTACGATGCACGAGACCTCATGGGCGGGTGCTCAACAACTATTTCTACTTAAACTGTACAAATTGCGATGACATTTGAATTTTCAAATTAGTTACAACACGTGGAGCGAGCCAGATTTGAAATACAATAATATCTTATTCACTTTACATTCTTCCAGAATAGAAATCACTTAAATTTTATAGTAATTAGTTTCAAAATAAACTGAGAAGAGCAAATAGCTCCTTCCTTTTTTTTGACGCTCATTTATCTTAGCGCGAATGTCGATTTGAAATAATTAAGAAATTCACAGAAGAGGAGAATTATTCTCCTAATAATCTATTAGCGTACTTTGTAAGTTTATATGCTATTAATTATTTCGCAATGTGTAATTTGCCTTCCTGCAATTACCGAGTTGCATTCACCGTGAACATTGGAATTTTTATTGCCTGGTTCGACATGTAAATTTGAGTTAGTCGGAATTTCTCACCAGCGCGTCTGCAGAATTCATTAATGTGAGGGCGATACAATTAAAATATTTAAATACCATATTTTAAGAACTCATTTGCCAATGGCGATTTCCGGGTTTAACGCGTCTTGGCTTACAAACCTATTCCAAGATTCTATTAATTTTCTACGGAAATACGGAAGCCTAATGGAATTTCATAAAATCCTAAAATAATTAATAATTGATTTTTAAATAACATAATTATTAAAGTATTTAATAATGAATTAATGCAAATATAGTCAATAGTTATATAAATGTTTGAAAAATAATCTTATCTCAATATCTTTCAATAATTGAATTTTATAAATAAATTAGCTGTAATTTTAACATTAATCACTCTTAGGAAAGCTCTTTCGATTATTTAATGTCAGGTCGATGAATTAGGTATCTCATGGCTTGCAATTCACGCAATTAGTGACGTTCGCTTACGACACTGGATTTAAAAACATAATTTTATTCGATGCTTCTCGCTTTTAATTTCATCAGAACAGGTAAATATAAACGGTGCGACTTCAAAGTCCCGACGTGGTTGGTATGTTTCATTTATGCAGGCGATCGCTCTGATGCATCTGTTGCTCTATGAATTACAGTAGTAATCGAATTCAGGCATATTATTTTTAAATTAGTTTTTTCTTGTGTGAACATTTGTTTTTGTTTTGAGTGTATTTCAAAACAATTCTAGAAATTTCTGATTAAACCAATAAAACGGGGAAAATATTTTAAGCAAGGAAACATAGAGTTCAATCAGAAGTGTAGAAATAATTGATAAATAATAGCAATTTCCACCCTAATGATATTATATTTATAAAAATCCAATATAATCATAATAAAGTACAATTTTACTCAAAACATATATTTTACATTTACTGTAATTTCACGGTAGTCCTTCATGATGTTCAATATCCGAACTGTCACAAATCATCCATTATCCTTTACTCTGAATATGTTGTATTTTTTTCATAAAATATGCAGAGAAAAATGATGCACGATGGCTGGAACGTAATATTAAAAGCAAACAAAAAACAAAAAATTTTAGCAAGCCATGATTAATATTTTTTAAAGATTTTATGGTAATAATTTATTTTTGCTTTTTTCTCTATAAATTAAAAAAAATACACCATTATATTTAAATTGAGACAAATAAATAAAGAAAGAGTTAGCAATTGATATTCATGATGGTATATATTACACACAAATGCTTCAACTGAACGTTCCTGCTTGGTAGAAATTACTTTTGTAATTACGAGATGTTACGAGATGCCATTACTAGAAGTGCGACCGGAGTGTGTGTTACTGCGCTGGTAAGAAAAATGTCTCGTGATGTGTGGTGGAATGATGAAATCTGCGTAACCGCCCACATAAAGAAAGAAGCATATCGGAGAAAGTTGAATAGCAGAGACATCAGTGATGAGGAGAGAAATATACTTGAAAATGGTTACAGAGACAAAAAGAGGAAAGTAAAACTAGGAAAATTAAGATAGAATCAAAACAGAAAAAGATAAGAAAATGCAAATCGACTTTGAAGGAAGCAAAAAACTTGTATACACTGGCGTTGATCAGTATGAAAGGAAGAAGAAATACAGAGTTAGTCAGCATGCGGAATAACAAGGGTGAAATGCTATATGATACAGACGGGATACTAGACTCTTTGGTTGTTATGACAGAGTCAATCGAAAACTTGCAAAGAATATTGAGCAAACTAAATACAATTATGAATAACATGGGCCTCAAAATTACCGTAAATAGAACAAAAATTATGGTGTTTGATGTAAAGGGTTAGAAAACAATATGCAATATTGTTCTAAATGATGAAAAAATAGAACAAGGTGATCAGTACACATACCTTGCTAGTCTATTCACTAATGAAGGAAAGATAGATGCGAAGATAAATAGGCGTATAAATGAGGATAAGAAAGTCATTGGTAGCACGGAACCATTGCCAGAAGTAAAAATATATCAGTCAAAGCTAAAATGGCGGTTTTAATTCCATATTTACAGGCACTGTGCTGCAGGCGCGAATCCAGAGAAGTGTCCTGGGGAGGCGACGTCAGAAAATTCTACACACATTCTGTATATATATATATACACACTATTTTACACATAACATTATTTTATATATTTTGCAATCTGCCAAATATTAATCAAAAATTTTAAATTATGTTTGCCATTATGAAATTGCCTACTTTTTATAGCTTCTCTTCAGTTCTCAGTAAAAAAGAAAAAAGTGAAGGCAAGTTCGAAAATCCTAGGGGGGGGGCCATCGCCGGTTTCGCTTCCATTGTAGATCCTCGATTTCTGTGCCGTATGGTAGCAAGACCTGGACATAGGAAAAAAAGGATAGGAGTAAAATTAACGCGGTTAACATGCAATACCTGCGCGTGGTGTGCAGTAAGACGTTAATGGACAGAGTTACAGTAACGTAGGAATCCCGACAAAACGGAACGATTGACGAAACAAGTGTGAATAACACCCTAATTCGAAGAGAAATGAGAAGCCATAGAAACACAAGAGCTTGCATGAGAAAATGCATGGATGTGAAGGAAGCTAGAGAGGTATGCGAGGACAGAAAAGTGTGGCGACAAATAGTTTTTGAGAAATGCGTGATGAAGAGTGTCAGTGGAGCGAATAACGCCGGAAATTAAGTACCCTAGACACTAATGAGCCCGAGTGGAGAGCTTTACATAATGACTTTGTGAAGCTCCTCGCCTGGGGTGATCGCTAGAGATATTGATTAGCGACCTGGGTCGGAGCAGTATTGCGGACAACCGTGTTTTTTGAATAAACAACACGGGAATTCTAGATCAATCTAAAAATCTATGCCCCACCCCCCACATTACTGCCTTCATCACCGAGTGAGTCACGCTTACCCCGAAAGGGGTATGACCTAATGGTATAATAATAATAATAATAAAACCATTTGTAAGTATTGGATTCCCTACACTTACAATACTTCTTATTCATAAGGGATCAGATAAAAAAAGTCACGTATGTGGAAAGCTTTCACATTTACCCCTTTGTTATTAATTTGTTCCTAATAATCATGATATAAGTATTAAAATGTTGCTGTAATATCAATATTGGCTTGCTTTTTAAGAAAATCAGTAGAATAGTAAATTTTTTCATAAAAAAATGTTCAGTTAAAGCAATTATTTATCTTTGTTATTAATAATGATTATTCTGGAATCTCACTTCATTCATTCATGACAATATGAATATCAAGGTGTTCTCTAGTTAATCTAGTAGGTACACCAAAAAAATAACTTTCTTATATACTGAAGTATTAGAGATGGGTATTTTTTCTTTAAAACGATCATTAGAGGGACCAGAGATAAAAACACAATTTAATATTTTTGCAAATAATTAATTCGAACAATAGCAATTGCTGATTCACGGAAAGAAATTTAATACTAATTGTTGTTCTAAGAATTGATCGGACTAAACATTTTTATTACGAAAATAATATTTGAAACAGTTGAGGTACTCCTCTATTCCTCAACTATCGACCAAAACGTCATAAATTCATTTTTTGTAAAAATTGAGATACTGATTGTTTCTGTATGTTTGGACTATCATCGATTCGATTATCAAACTTAATCTGGCAGAAAAATGTGTTCTTTTCTGTTTTAACCTGTATCCATAAAATGAAATTAATTTTTAGACAAATTTTAATTTTCGATCACAGATTCATCACGTAAATAAGTAAAACTTGTTAAAGATGTAAATTTGGTTTATAATTCATCAATTCTTTTTAATATTTATCTCACAATGTATAATTTTACAAAACTTCAATTTTTTTCTAATTGAAAATATAGTAGTCATGTATATAATTGTTTTCTGATTTCATATGTAAACAGTATTAAATTAAACAGGTTTTAAACGTTTTGTTCATTTAACAGCCTGATAGATTATAATAGCTTATTTCAAATTTAATTTTTATCAGTGGATTTCAAGCTAAAATGTATCCTCAAATATTGGGAAATATACTTAGGTAGATTCATCACGTTATGTTCGCTTACTCCTCAGTTAAGCACAGCATTTTGTATATAAAATGTTTTATAACAAATAATTTGTACCTATATTGAATGCATTATTTAGATTATTAAAGTGCTTCTGCATTATTTCTCATCCATATAGTGTTTTTTTAAAGCAATTTTTACATAAATAAAAAATCATATTATTGAAAATTTGAATATATTACTTTATTCGTTAACACGCCTCTGAGACGTTCTCAAGAATTTATTTTCTAGTTTTAGACATCAATTATAACAAATATTGTATCATCTTCTGAAATATAAATTATCTGAGTTCAAGTAACATTTTTATCTAAATTATAGAATAAGTTGCGTATAAAATGATCTTATGACTAAATTTCAAAATGGATGAGAGGATGAGGACATGTAGGTAAACGAATAAGTACACATAGTATTATTTTTAAATTAATATATAATTTTTATTCATGTGAATTTTCGGAGGGCTTGGGAGCCAGTGTACAATATACAATACAAGCGATAGGAATATGATTCTCAGGGGGTGATAGGGCCTACCAAGGCCTTGTTATTGCTTTTTTCGAGGGGCCCATTTTTAGAGCGCAGGGCCGCATGCTCTGGAAGAAATCAACGAGTTGAGCAAATTCTCAATAAACAGAGGATGAACTCGGCCCGGCTTTAAAAACCAGGCCATTTAACGTAAACGGCCCTGAGCTGTGCCCTTTTGCATTTCAAATAGTTCTAAATATTCTTTGTGCTGATCGTGTCCTTTCACTTTTTGTCGCAATGTATAAACTGTTTTTTTTTTTTTCCGCACTAAAAAGACAGTCATAGAGTTTCACGGATTCAGAACCGCGGTCTCGGTTTCTAAGGGTTTCGGAAATCGCACACGAACTCAACACTTACATAACATTTAATTTGCACTCAACATTCACGTAACAGCCAATTGTAAGATGAAGAAAGATCGGAAAATTCTTACTTCCGATTTATCGCACCCTTGGAAACTCGAAAACGTGAATCAGCTGCACCTAACTTCGAAATCTGGAGTAGCAAACTTCCCATCATCGTCACATATCGTCAAATTTATTTTAAAGAATCAATTCCGAGCTGCTTACCTTCATAATTTCTCAATTTCTGGAAAATTTATTTACAGTCAATTTTGCATTAAGGTCTAACTTTAATGCCACGAGCCTTGACAATTTTATTTCGAGTGACTTTCATTTGAGAGATGTGACGTGACGTTCGCTCCAAACCTTTCCGAAATATCCAATTGAACAAAAAACAAGGAAGAAAGATTTGGAGTAAAGATGATTTTCAAACCATGAAAGGACAGGTTTCAAGGTTTTGATGAGTGAAATAATTTGCAAATAAACTTCAATCTTTTTTGAAATTAAAATTAAATATAATTGAAACCGTTCCTTTATCAGTAGTTTCAACTTGAAAGTTGTCCTCCTTTCAATTTCAGTGACTTGAAATAAATAACAATATCGACAACTTACACAGGTGCAGCTCTCAGACTATCCTAGTCACTACTAGCTTTCTGTATTCGCCGTTTTTTTTTTTTTTTGAGACCACTATTTCTAGAAAGAAATCATAATATATTTATATATATCTATACGTTAACTCCCTCGACGCATACAAATGATAGACTTTTGCATCTGAAATTTAACTTACTCTGTTCCTGCTCTTAGCGCAGTTTTTTGCTATGTCGTGTTTGTGTATTTCTGTTTCTGTTTGTGTATTTCTGTTTGTTTCTATGTATTTGAGAGTATAATGCGCGATTGTTCGATGTGTGTTCTCTAAGAAGACTCACGCGAGTTGATTGTAGATGTAACCGACGTCCTATTACATGATTTGCAATAATCTACAGAAACCTCTACTTTTTATACAATTTACAAGTCATCTTGTCATTTCTGTCAACGTGATGTCAAACATTCCACAAGAAAAAAGGTAATGACAGATTTCTTGAAGTTCTTGGATTCTTAGATTTCTATTGCTTTTTTTTTTTACAACAGAAGAGATAATTTTGCCAATCACGTTAAAAGAAAGAACAGTCAACTCCGAATTACGAGTAAAAGTTCAAAAATTACGATTCATAAAATCATGAAAAAGGAAAGGGTTCATGGAAAGCATGTGCCTTCGAGAATCTTCCTTTTCGCTTTTTTATCACATGACGACACTTAAGTGCGAGACTCGAAAATCGGTATTTACGAGATTCGAGTATCGTTTTGGACGGGACCATCAAACATCCTACTCAAAATTAGCCTCTTTTTTGGCCTGTTTTGATTAATTAAAATTCTTTTCTGAAATCTGGGAATCCACGATTCAAATTTTTTGAAAAATCCAATGCTATTTCAGAAACAGATAAAAATATTTATTTGAAAGAAGTAGAGAAAAAAGGAGGCAACTGAAAGTAATGTGAAGCACTAGGGTAGAAGAGAAATCGTGAACCCCTGTTTCGAAAAACACAAACTCCAAATTATTTTGTTTGAGCAGGATAACGATTGATAACCCGAGTTCTGGCGATTAGCGCAGAAAAGGTAGTCATAGGGTGCGAAAGAAAGAGCAGTCATCATTTGCGCCAACATTTTCTGCAAACTCATTCATAATACTGGATTGCAGAGCGCTGTTCACCATTATTTTTTCCAGTAAAAATTATTGTTTTTGTCAAATTTAAATTATTTATAGTTCCAATTATTTGAAACTAGCGCCCATTCTTTAGCACTACCACCAGTTATTTATCGCAAATAACAATTAGTTAGTACAGGTGCCAATCGGTTGTAACCAGCCCTAAGTATATAGTACCAGCGCCAATCAGTTGGAAGAGGCGACAAGTAATTACAAACAGAGCCAATCAGTTGGAATAGGCACCAAGTATGTATCACAAGCGTCAATCAGTTGGAACCGACACCAAGTATGCAGTTCTAGCACCAATAAATTGGAACAGGCGCCAAGTATTGAGCACCAGCGCCAGTCAGTTGAAACAGGCGCCAAGTATTTAATTTCAGCTCTAATTTTTCAAGACACCAAGTATTCAGTACGGAAGAAAAAATTCTAGCATACAAGCCAAATAGTTAGTGAAGGCGCTAACATCTTAGTACAGACTACCACCTTTGAAAAATAGTACGGTAAAAAAGATTGACAAGAAGTTGGCTCTGCATTCACTGCTTAGTGAGTTCGCATGTAGTTGGCGCGCAGCTGATAATCACTCAAAAGAAATAGATGTTGATTATGAAATTGTACCTATTCGTGTGACGTCCCGACGCGACGGTTGGACCGATATAAATTTTCGACTCGCGGACGCGTCCGAAGAGCGTGCGCTTACTGCGTTGATTGTTACGACTCTAATAATCCATACAATAATATATTCAATAATTAATACAGAGGATAGTCGTATTTATATTCATATATAATATATATCACTAGGGTACATATGTACAGGGACTGCAAATAGTAGAGGTGCATTTATATATTGCAATATCGTTATAATAGCTTCTCTTAGTCTAAGTATTCGCAGGTAGAATTCGACTCTCTTTACCTATTTCACGAGTAAATATACAGGACACCTTGCAGTGTTCATATCTCCGCGGACGAAATCATCTTCACTGATAATTTTGATAATCTAGTTAAACCGCGGTATATTTTTCTTATATACACTCACACGAACACCCGGATTTTCGACGACGGGCATCACGTCGAGAACAGCGTCGATTGTTGCTGGTTCCTTGTCAGCTCGTTAAATTGCACTTTGTAGTTTAACGTCGTTTTCCAGGTCAAGAAAACCGTGACTTCCTACACCATATTCTGGATCCTACGAGTCATACCGGAAGAATCCTAGGGACGTTCTTCGCACCAAGTGGTTCCAACTCCTTTCTCTAGAAAACCCTCTCGGAAAAGACTCTTCCCCAGGGCTACGAAGGTTCGGAGGTCGAGTCCGGCTCGAGCTCCCTCTCCTCGTCTAGCGAATCCTCCGAATTCGATCTATCCCGTTCCTCGTCTTCGAGGTATTTAGAATTTGTACTTGTCACATGATCGTTCTCCTGTCACGGACTCCCTCCCCCAGTCTCTGCGTCACCCCTGTGCCCGGGCGTAAGACTAGGACTTCTTCTCCTTTTCTCCTGGAGACCATTAACCATATTTTCAATAGACTTCAGGTCCCCTGTTGCCGAAGCTAGACTACCACTTCCTGGTGTGGGAGACCCAGTAGGAGGCCTTGGAGGTGGAGATCTTGGACTGAGAGTGCGACTTCCTGGGGTGACAGTTTCGAACGCAGATCCGTGCGAAGATGCAGGAAGAGTGTAAGGTGCGAAGCGATGACCCTTGAGCTGATGAAGTGGACTCGCGAGGGGGTGAGGGTAATGAGCGAAGAGCGCTGGATGTTGGGAAGCTGCCAAGGCCAGCTGGGCGTTAAAGATCATGCCGGGGGTGACCCCGCCGTGTAGACCCAAAGGATTCGGTGGTATCAAGTGCCCTGGACCCGGATAGAGTCCCGGGACCGGGGGATAGAGGTAGGGTAAGAGCGGTGGATGAAGGGGAGGTCCAACCGAAACGTCCGGCCTTGGACCTTCCGAAGCCGTCGCTTGACCCATTGTTCCGCCACTTTCTGATCCTGAGGAATCACTACCTTCCCCTCGCTCACTCGTCCGGTCGTCCCTGTCTCTAGAATGTTCACGTTCTCGTTGATGATGAGCAGGGTGAGGTGTATCAGGTCCTACCACATCTAGGAGTTTGTCGTCATCGTCCATGAGGTCGTTTCCGGAGTTGGATGAGCGTCGCTTCTCTGGAGAGGCTGGAGCACCAGAACTTAATCGAGATCCTCCTCCTGAGACCGACAACAGCGCCTGTCTTCTGCAACAACGACTATGCGTTAGCAATGGTGAAAGGTTGATGGGAAATGTAGTAAATAAAGATAAATGGGTTTTTAGATCGTTAAAAAAATTCTGACCTTTAGAATCTATTCCAAGATAATGATTAGCAAAAAACGTGTTGTTCAAGCAGACAGTTAGTCTCTTGATATTCTTCAAGCTTAGATTTAATTCAACTGCAACCGTTAAAAATCATTAATTTCAAGTTTTGTTTTAGAATCAACTGTTTATCTTAAGTGAGAATTAGTTGGAACAGTCGCCAACTATTGAAACAAAGGAAAACATTTAGTTGGAGCAGGTGCAAAATATTAAGCTCAGGAGCCATTCATTTATCACAAATTTCAACTTATCTATTATTTCCTCAAGTAGGATGTGTTAACATATTCATAATACAAGTTTGCTCCTCTCCTAACTATTTGATTAGTTGAATCATCTATGTTTTTTCCCTCGCAGGTCAGAATTTATTTGATGGATTTTTTTTGTTTTCTGATTGATACACATCAGTATTTAAAAAGAGATATAGGTGGAAGCTATCTGCATCTTCGAACACTATTATAATTGCTCAGTTGTCTGATCGTTGTAGGAGAGAGTTAGAAAGTATTGCTTGGAAATAATTAGAATCGTGTACGAATGCGGGTTAATGAAACCAAATTAAACAAATTTTTACACCAATGATTAGACATATTTTCAATAGAAAAACATTATCAAGCCTATAATTACCGGAAAGGAAGGATCTTAATTAATCAATATCAAATACTTAAATTTAATCCACAAAGAGGCTAATTCCTAATCAGCCCTCAATTCCATAAATCTAAATTATATAATCAAAGCGATAGGCCCTGAACACAAAGGGATAAAGGGAAGTGGATCGAAGACGAATCCCTAACGAAGAATTGGGAGCAGAAAATGCAAATCACAAGCAATCTACTTATTCGAGCTAATTATGCCTATAATTTTGCAGAAATCCTAGTAGACTACTTATATTATTATTAAAGTCAAAGCGTCGCTTCGACAGTATGTCAAAGGGTTTTAACAGCGAGTCTTACGCAAGGGAAATTGTTAAGTGTTCTTGTATAAGTGGATGCTCGTAGAAAAGGACATGTGCTTAGATCGGTTTGAGGGAGTTGAAGCCTGAATGATTGGCTATAGCTTTCGTATGTATACGAAGCAATAATTCTCCACTGCGGGCGGTAAAGAGAGGATTTACGCAAACCCAGAAGCTACTGTCTATGACGCACGAGGTATTAAATTAATTATCTTAATTGCACCTTCAACGCCTTTCATACGCGCCAATAAATCGCATGTGAAGCGTATGCAAAGTTGCTTTCATGCTTTTTCCATTCTATGTGGCTCGTAACTATTAACACAACTTTTATAACACCTGGTTATAATAATACGAAAGTATTTTTCCCATCCGAAAATTGTGAGAAAACGTCCTCTCTAATTTTGAAATAATGATTATTGAAGAGTGCTTTTTTTTTGTATTGATTTCAATGAAAGGTAGTATTGAATGTTGAATATCTGAATCGCAATTAAGGTCACTTTTAAATCTCTGATTCCCACCTTCAACCCCTATAATTCTCAAGCTCGTGTAAGTCGCAACCAAAGCCGTGTTGGAGACTGTGAGCAGCTTACCAGTCACTAATACCGTGTAATGCGATCAGTACACCAACACCCTGTCACATGCATATGCAACTAACTCGGATCGTGCAACAAGAACGCACTTCCCCGTTTTCCGTCACAGGTTCTCGGGTGCGTTAAATCAATAGTGTACCATAGACAGCGTGAAATTTGCACATAAGTAGGTCTTTGCGAATTTCCTTACCGGCCACATGACTCCTCCCACACAAAAAAAACAGGTTTGTCATGGTTTCTTACCAATCATGCTTCAGAACTGTTCGATTATTTCCAGTTTTCTGAAAAGACTTGACTATCAGCTGAATTAAAATTTGACAATTTCAAATGTTGAGTTAAAAAACGCATTTTGAACTTTAAAACATTTCGAGATTTTTACAATAACTTCTTTCCACGAGACTTGATAAAAATATTTTTTATTATTCATCTAGTAGTTGGAACAAGCGCCAAATATTAATTTTAGGCGATGATTAGTTGGCGACAAGTAATTACAAATAGAGCCAATCAGTTGGAATATGCACCAAGTATGTATCACAAGCGTCAATCAGTTGGAACCGACACCAAGTATGCAGTTCTAGCACCAATAAATTGGAACAGGTGCCAAGTATTGAGCACCAGCGCCAGTCAGTTGAAACAGGCTTTTTCAAAAGATATATCATATGAGCTAATTATTTAGCTCAGGTGCGAAGTAGTTGGAACAGGCGCCAGCTATTTAGTTCAGGCGCGAAGGAGTTGGAATAGGCGCCAACTATTTAGGTCAGATGCTAAGAAGTTAGTACAAGCGCTAACTATTTAGTCCAACTGCTAATTACTTAGCTCATTCGCCCAATATTTGGAGCAAGCGCCAACTATTTAACCCAAGTACTATAGTTATGTAGCTTCTGTGTGAAATAGTTAGAAGAATTGCCAACAATTTAGCGCAGGCTACAAACAGTTGAAAGAAGCATTTTCAGTATTTTTTTTATAACCAAAAATTTTCGTGACACTTTTCTTCAAAATGGAGAAAACAGATATAAGGCACAACAAATAGAATACTGAGCTAAAAGGAAAGATTTCAAATATAAAACTTTTTTATGACTCCTTTACACGAGACTTCATAAAACTATTTTTGTAATCAAGACTAAAATCAGTTTCTCACCCTTGAAGGCAATACGAAATTGAAAAACACAATCAATCTTGTTCTCACGCTCTCTCTTCCATGATAGATTTTTTTCGCGTGAGGTTTTCGAGGATCGAAAAATCAGGAAGGCGCTGGATTCGGTAATTTTGGGAAACTATGCAGCATCGAGTAGATAAAGAAGAGAGTTAATCGAGAAAATATGCAAAGTGGGGTGCGTCGTGGTGCTGCCTAATTAGAATAAGGGTTAGTTTTGGCTTATGGTTTTGGTTAAGGGTGGTCGAGGCCACCAGGAAGCTAGATATAAACCGAGAGGGCGATGAGAGGGGCGAGGTTGGAACATAGCCAATCATCAGATTAGCATACTGATGCTCAGGGGCGTCGCTGTCGTGAAGGTGGGGTTGGGGGTGCTACTTGGTAGCTTTGAAATTCATATTACCAACAGTCCTTATCGCAAAAGTCGGCTTCTATATCACGAAATTCTCAACACCAAAGAAAAATAAAATAAGAAAATAAAAATGTTAATTCAATTTACCTTATTAGTAGTTATGAAATATTTAACAACCACTTTATACAACTTCTTTTCATGTTTCTAATTTTTTCAATTCGAGCTACATGAACTGATTAATGTAATAATTTATTTTATCAGACTTTGGGCTCCTGCTGTAATGCCTGTAATTGAAAATGATTTCAGAATACAGCTTTCAATTTGCATTAATTATACGAAACGCGCTGATTAACTGCTAAGGGTGATAAGCATGCCGATGTTTAATCGATAATACTATTTTTTTGATTGTTGACTTATAATATTTTCACTCGTAAAATCGCGATGTTTATTTTTCCGAGTGGGACAGTGAAATTTATCGATGCAACACAAATCGAGCTTGTGAACGCCGACAAGAGCAGTCTGACAGGTGTTTGAAACTCTATACCTCGGTAATTACGTTCATAGAAATATAAAGCTGGTTTAATAAAACTTGAACTCTAATTAATTCAGCGGTGTAACGAAACACACAAGTGTAATCGCACGAAGAAAGTGTTTTCACGTACGTCTAGTAGATGCAAAGTGTCCAGAATTATATTGGTATTATTTTGTTGATTATCTTTGTATTTATATCCTAGTTTTAATTTTACTTTAAGAGGAAGAAAATAAACTTTTTCACAACTTTTGTTTAAGAATCAAGTGTTTTTCTTGGGTGTAAAGTACTTGGAACAGACGACTTTTTTTTTTAATTCTAACTATTTAAATTATGCACCAAGTATGTGAAACAGCCTACTACTTTCCAGTGCAAGTGTAAAATATTTAAATTATCTGATCAGTGGTTGAGACAGACGCCAATTATTTAGTGCAAGTGCTAGTTATTTAGATAATTTGCTTAGTAGTTAGAGCTGAAACCAAATATTTATTACAAGTGCTAAATCTTCAGTACACATGCTGTTTTGTCAGCTCATTCGCCCATTAGTTATAACAATCAGCGTATGTTTATCACAAGAGCCGATTAATTAGCTCAAGCGATAATTATTTGTTATAGCTAAGCTGCACCTGAGCTAAATGTTTGGTGTCTGATCCAACTACTGATCGTCTGTGTGCTAAATAGTTGGCACCTGTTACAAGTAATCGCGCCTGAGCTAAATAGTTGGCGCCTGTTCCAAGTATTTCGCTCTTTAGCTAAATAGTTGGCGTCTGTTCCCACTTCTTCGCACCTGAGTTAAATATTCGGCGTCGGTTCCAAATACTGAGTGCCTGACCTACATAGGTGGCGCCTGTTCCAACTATTTCGCACCTAAGCAGAATATTTGGCGTCTGTTCCAAGTACTTCGCGCCTGAGATGAATAGTTGTCGCCTGTTCCAACTATTTAGCACCTGAGCTACACCTTTGGCACCTTTCCCCACTACCTTGCGCTTGATATTTAGCTTATATTTGCAGAATTTGAAGAAACCTCCAACTATTTATATGTAGCTTAGGCTCCAAGTACTTTAGAGATGTCTTTTTAGTTTTTCTTTAGAACCAATGATTGTCACGAAGGTCTTTTTAAGGCTAAACTGGAGTTGAAGGCGTTTTTCGTCAGTTCTTGACTGTCAAGTAGATACTGGGCTCTGTAATTTAAAATGCAGACGGGAAACCACGGAAGAGAATTCGCACTCGCGTAACCCCTGACATTACCCAATCCAAGGTCGACCGTGGGGTCGAGCCTCGTTCTCGGATCGCTTTGAACGAACCGATCTCTTCTACTTTGTCGGGGCTTAATGTACAGGCAGAGTGGAGTCTGTTAGCCCGGCGGCCGAAGGCAGAAGGGAGCTTACAAGGGATCGGGAAGGGTGAATGTAGCCGCAAAATCGAAGGTCTGATTATAATTTCGTGCGACAAGGGACAACACCACCGCGACGATGATACTAATAGTCGGGCGAATCCGCAACGACCTTTCAAAGAGAGAGCAGAGAGCACCCAGGTCATATTAATTCCAGCCTAATTAAGTGTACATCCGAGCAGAAACGCCCTACGCAGCTAATTTTGTGGAAAGGCGATTAGTATGTGTGAAAATGTGGTTTAAGGAATCATGTTACTGAACATCAATGTATCAGAAGCAAAGAGAGGCTACATAATTGTCAAAAATTCGAAAGCTTCTACTTTAAAATTTTAATAATTTTATCTTTGTGGATTTTTGTCTTTTTATATTCTTTCCTTGTTTATTGATTGTTTTATCATCCTTGAAAATTGACCAAAGTAGACATTAAATGGAGTAGAACGTGATGAGCAAAAAGAAGGGCGCTATTAGGTGGATTCTATGCATACTAACGTAACGTCATCAAACTCCACTTGAATTTTCACCCCGCGCTCAATGAAATTGAAATGGGTTTCATAGGTGGTAGCAACAATGGCCCAAAGGGGAGCCTGACATAAGCTCATAAACTCGCAATATTGAATACAAATGGATGCGTCCGTCTTGGCTGCGGGCGGGGTGCAAATGAGCCCCACAAACCAACTCTCAGTTCAGGGGTGACCAGCTAAGGTCCCGATATAACGACCCTGATATATAGTCTCAAGGTTCAAAAAAGGCCTTTCAGTGTATCAATCAGCTTTAATGAGGCGAGGTGATGAAGAATGAAGAAGATTTTTAAGTTTTGAAAGCGATACTCACTTTTTCTCTCGCTTCCCCGCGCCGGTATCCCGAAATCCTTTCGCAAAGGGGTTGTTGTCGATCTTCAATTGTGTGATCTGAAAAATAAAAAAGGACATTCTATAGTAATTTCTACAAATAACCAAACGGTTGCAGATACAAAACTTATATTAGGAATCAAAGTCATTCGAATAAATTTTAGGCTTTTGAGTGTACTTGATATTAACGCATCCTTTGGAATTATTAATAAGCATTAAAAATCTTATCAAATTCGGAAGCCAGAATGACTTCTTTTTGGCATGAGAACAAAAGAACGTTGTCTTTTATCTGAATTGCGCTCGGTTTCATTTCTACCCCGTCACGATTCACGAATACGTATAGCTGATATAATCTGGCCCAGTAGCGTCGCGTTTCGTGAGAGATATAATTAAATGAGGAAGAGGAATCAAAGGGAAAAAAATCGAACAAAGGCGAGCCTTTACGATCGGGCGAATGATATCAAGGAGCGGCGCGTGTGTAAGTGTACCAGAAATAATGCGTACCGAGAACGCGACGATTCCCTGAAATGAAAGCTCTATCGGCGAGAGCAGATATTAATTAGCACGACTGTAAAGTACTACGCGATACGAGATTAAACTCGATAGTTTCGGTTTGAATGAAGGAGCAATTGTCCGTACACGTGTTGCAATTGCACATAAACTAAATGCAGATTTCGAGACCGAATTTTATTTTTAGATGTTCAGATCAAAAGGTCTTGAGGAAAATTGTATGGAATAAAAATATAATCTGTTTTTCTTGATTGCTAATTCCAAACGTTTCAAATTTATATTCAATTCAATTTTTAGGATTACACTCCAGTTGCTTTGAATTGAATTTTTTTTCAAATTTAGAGGGTTTCAAATATTTGATATTCTTTTGCTATATAATTTAGATTTTAGAGATTTTAAAATTTTAGTCTAGAAATGGTTTAAAAAACACTACGCTTTTGTAGTGCTTAAATTAAAGGATTTTGAAGACAATACTTTATTCACTTATTCCACAAAAAGGTAGGGGTTTCCTAATTCCAGTTTATTCTCTTTTGAGTCTCTCTAAATTTGATCTGGCTATACTTGCCTTAAATTTGAATTTTAAACTTAAAGGTAACTAAAGGTTAGTAAAAGTGCTGCCTTTTCCTTCAATAGTAAGTTCGAATTAACTAATTTCCAATAAAAAATATTAAAATTCGAGTCAAATTTCATTAATTTGATGTAGAAAAACTTACCGCAACTGCACTGAAAATAATTCTGATTCTTAGATAATTTTACTGAAAATTAGTGACTGTTGAATAAAAACTAGTGAATAATAACAATAACTGAATGAATTAGTGCAACTTACTTTTTTTCAACTAATAACTTTTAACTACCGCATTTAGACGCATATAAGCCGTACCTTCTTTTGGTTTTTTGGAGCTTTAAAGTCGGGATGCAGCTTATAATCATGTGCGACTTATATGCATGTAAATGCGGTAATTTATATGTAAAGAGAGTATTGGTCAATTAGTAATTCATTATTCACTATTAGGATATTATTGAATTCAAAACGTAAAATTTTTTATTTTCAATCTTCCACGACTGCCTAATGTTGAAATTTTAACACTTTGAAATTTATAAACTAAATTTTTTCTGATTAACTTCGGTACAGTTTAAACGAAATGATCCTAAATATAAATTTTTATTGCTATAATTAAAAAAATAATTACAAATCTTGAAAGAAATATATAAATCTATTTCTAAATGTAAATTCAATTGAAGTTTGGAGAAATTAAAATTTACTTTGTTTGAAATAAATTTGTAAAGTTAAGAGGATTTTCATTTTCGAAGAATGCAATTTCAATGTTATATAAAATCAATAAATATGAATACATTTAGTTTTAGATGGATCCGAATTTCTAGACAGTTGAATACAATATTTTTCACTTTTGCTGCTATCAAATATTTACCTTGAATAATCAGTGCCATCAAATTTGAATTCTTTCGAACTTCTAAATTCGATGATTTATTTGAAAAGGATTGCAGGCGATTGTATCAGTTTATCACAAATCAAATATAATTTTTTTATCTTGGAAACCTTTTCCACACACATTATAAAAATACTACCCCAAAGTTACTCAATATTTGTAAATTAATACTTTAATTCTTATTATTCACTGTTTTTTTAGGTGAGAGAATTCACACCAATTCAGTAGAATTTTGACTTAATAATATTGGTTTAAAAATAATTGATCTAAAATCCTGCAATATCCCTATCCGGTTCCTCTGAAATTTGAAAACTAAAAAATTTGTATTTTGGAATACGGTAGCTTCCAAATGCTAATTTCAACGTTTTCTTAAAATTTGACGATGTGTCTACACGTAAAAAAACCTGCTTTTCGTACTGAAATTTCGGTACACATAGACACGCCCTAAAATTTAAATAAAATCTAATATAAATATTTTTAATGTCATTAGATCATTTTATAGGTAAATTTATATAAAATCGCCCCAATTTATCACCATTAATGTGAAAATTGTTGCTTGCATGATGCAACATGTCTATAGTTGAAAAAAACGTTGGGAAAATTTTTATATATTTTTTGCATTTTATTGATTATTATTATTATTTTATTTCATCCAGCATCTTTTATGAAAATATCTCTGATGAAAATAATAATGAAAATCAGATCAAGTAGAAAAAAATTCCCGATCCTAAATAAAAAAAACCTGGTTTGGCTTTATTTAAACAATTCTTTCTACTTTAAACTATTAACCATGCTTCTGACAGTTCAAGAAAATAATATTTTGAAAAATTGTATAAAAACTCACCTTTTCGTTTTGATAGGCAGTCACAGCGATAAATTCCGTTTCCTTGAAGACATAACTTCTAAACGTGGAATAAGGGAGTTTGAGGATGTCGTTGGCCCGGACGAGATGAAACCTCGGCTGGTATTTGTGCATGGAATTCAATATCGTCTGTAACAAAAAGAACCAGAGCATACATTGGGACAGACTGTTTTATACTTGATTCAACAAATAAATTTCAAACACGTGCTAATCAACTATAATGTAGGTTCATTACTGATTCAATCTAGACGTGTTATTCCGACAATGCAACCATGTATATAAAATAAAAAAATAATTCAAACATTGTCTCTAAATCGGCGATCGACATTTTCTATTTTTAAAAGTAGTCGGTGAAAGTATAGTACATATATCATAATAGTGCTACTAACTACTATGCATAAAGCAGTATATCAATGCGTCACTAAACCTGTCTCATGCATCGAGAATTGCCTCTGACTCACTCTGCAGAAAAAGTTTGATTACCGCCTGTGTAATGCGCATAATTGAAAAACGTCTGATATTAAAATTATTACTATGATGATCACTGAGCATGAACTTATTTCTAGCTCATCACAAATTTCTAATTTAAATACACGCGTAAGTTAGTACGGAATAAAACCCACAGAGGTCGGTAAATATCGGCAAGAGGAATCTGCTATTTTTTCCGGTATCCCTGAACATTTTGCTTTCAGGTTATTGAGGTCACAGGGGACGGTTTTATCTCGTCTACTCTTTTCTTTATCCGGTGAAGAATTTGCAAGATCAGGGAGCCTCGGGAGGAATATATCTCTTTTCTCGAGGCGTCCACAGCAAGGAACGCATCCTGAATAATGAAGGAGGAAAAATGGCGTTGAGAGGAGAGAGCAACGAGAGCCCGAGTATTATGCAGATATGGGCGGTCGCCGTCGTGGTTCGACAATGATAATGACCGAGCATGACAATCACCTCGAGTACTACCATGCTCGTACCTCCCATAGATTCGCAAGCGCGAATTGCACCCCACGTTGGGTTATTTCCGCCACTGGAGGATTGACCACCATTACGAGAAGCATAATTTATTCAACGACTATCGCTGCTCAGGGAATGATCGATTGGCAGACATCGTACTCTCAGGCCACCCAGGATCGTACGATCAGAAAATCTCTTCCCCTTTCACCAGAGAGACGAGATATACATCGATTGAACGTTCACTGCATATTGAATCACTTATCGATGTATCACTGCTGATTCAATTCCAAACTTTCTCACAAAAGAATTCGCAGCAAAAACTTGTTTCGACCACCAAGGGTTTGAATAGCCCATTAGAATTCGTCCATTAAGAATTCCAGTCGATTAGAAAGGTGAAAGATGATTATTGCAAAATTGAATCTTTCATTGCTACGGTAATTGTAAATGTCACCAAAAACGTTCTCTTAAATAAAGAATATAATATTACTTTTTAATAGCAGAGAACTTGTTATTACGTTATTTATTAGCGAACACTGAGCTTACATTACTTACTATCGTGATTCAAGGTACTAAAGTGCAAGTGCTCTGAGTAGTAAAACAGAAATGGGCTAAGTAATAATATGGATACTCACCCTGTTCATAGCACTGTAAAAAAGTAGTACAATACTTGTGAGAAAGATATTGCTGAGTGCAGGAAAGGCTTCTGTAATTTATGTATCAGCTTCTGGCTATAAAGGGGTTTCATTGATGGAAATCGTTTTTTCGTATCCAAATCGAATGAGCAATGTTTCGAAATTTAACCCTAAATTCAATTAACGAAGGAAGAAAGATTTTAATTAGAATGACATTAGTTTCCTGGTTAAAAGACAGTGGCAGTATCAAGCCCCAGGTGCGTTTGCGATGCAAAAGCGTTGCTCCTTCTATCTCTTATCTCCTTTCGGGGCTCACGACTGCCCAGAAGCGACTAACAAGATTACGAGCGACATTCTGGCCTAGGAACGGATGTTTTGCCTGGGGCCGATAAATCTATTTATGCGCTACCATTTCAATGGAAGGAGGATTCAGCTGCTTTCGCGTGGGTAATTGCCGACCATTGTTCCATGGAGAAGTACTTTTATGAGCGTCCGTTCTTCCGGCCGATCCGTACCTCCCATAGGGTACATTACGGCCCAACGTCAGGCCATCTCGAATGGCGATAATGGTGCCGGCACACGGCGAGTGCTCGCCATTCATGAAGCCTTATTCTAAGTAAACAAGTAATCATGACCGTGGAAGTAATGCTCGCTCGTTGGAAGATAAAACTTTTGATGATAAATGCTGCTTTTAAAGAGCCGTTAGCCGTTCAATGCTTAGTCGAAGTCCGGCCAAACAGATCCTCAAGACTCCACTCAGGCCGTGCGAAAGAAGCCTCGCCGGAAGCCGCCCGATAGAGAGGGATGAGAAATGTGTGAGAAAAGCAGCGTTCCGGGAGATAGTCCCAATCAGTCTGAAAACAAAGAGGCCTGCTGTTGTTGAAGGCTTGTTAGGGTCTTGAAGAGATAAAGACGGATTGAGAAGTCATCATTTAAATTAGAATCAAAGAGAGGGATTTAAGCCGGTCATCATCAGGAAACCTGAGCCACCTCAACCATCCTCCCTCACTTGGAAGACATCAGCATCTTGCAATTTGATTCTGAGACCAATTATCGGCTCGGCATGAACTTAAAAAGACTGCCAGCAATAAATAAAATATCGTAGGAGCATTACTTGGCGGTGAGCCACAAAGGGAAATAATTAGCGGGGACGATAGGCTAATCTAGGAATTTGTCATTAGCCTATCAAAGCCAAATGCTTCTGGAATCGATTCCCCCTCGACCTGAGAATCTTCCCGACGAATGGACGACGCTCGAATAACCCCGCTAGCTGGGAAGTATGTGCGAACACGGGGAGCAATTAGTATTTCTCGGGAGACTATCTGCACTTGCGCAGCTGAAATGCGTCGCGTCGTAGCTTTTGCCGGTATGGAAGAGGAACGGTTGAAAAGAAGGGAGGAGATGGAGGCGGAGGTGAAGGTGGTGGTGGTTCCGGAGAAGGGGCGACAGGGGAGGTCGGACCGGTGGCGAAGGCGAATGGAACCAGGATCAGGAGCGTCGCGTATATACCGACTGGTATGTGCCGCGTGAATTGACCGAGCAGATAAACCCCAGGAAAAAGAAGAGATTCGAAGGAGAGCGCGGAGTCCTGGCACACAGAAGCCGACGCGGCTAATGACTCTGTCCGAAGTAATCTCGGGGTGTTATCTGTCCGGCTACCTGAGGCCCACCTACTTAGAATCACGAGCCCGAGGTGCTTTACGACCGATCGGCTTCGAACCGTTCACCCTGACCAGATAGACGCCGGCGTCCATCTTCCTCGGGATCTTCCTCCTCTGGGGAGACAAACAGCGAACAAGTTCTACCAACGTCATTACCGGTTCCACTTCCCGAGATAAAAAACATGTAAGGCTTGGAAACTCCATCTCTTAATCTTGGAAGACCAAATTTCTGATTCGAGTGGTTCATCTGATGAGAACCTGAAATTCTGGGTTAGGAACACTCAGGCTGTAGTCTAAGATTCAGCCTCACTTCTCGGTCATATAGACCAGTTTCAAACGCAATACTATACTGCATTCTCATTCCCATAAACTGCTTTATATACAGCAAGAAGGTTTCTATTGAAGAGTTTCCTCTCGGAACAACGAAGTGAAGAAGATTTGACCCCTGAATTCAAGGAATTGCAATGAACTTACAACCGGGAATTTGATTAGATCACGATGGCGTCCAACGTAACGTGAGGGTGATTGTCTTTGTTACCATCTGCTTCACCTCAAGGTAAGTCGAAGTTTCTTCGGGAAGAGACAAAACTTTTATAAAAAGTCTAAGAAAAGACTTGCGGTTCATAGGCAATATCGCGAGGAAAGAGCGGTAAAAGAAAGAGGGAGACGGCCCCTTTCACTTTGAGGGTTAAGAAGTTAGCTGATGGTCCATGGATTACTTAGACTCCGGTACATAAAGTAACTATGTAGTTAGTTCGACACGAGCGCACTCAGACTTTCGAGTTTGCATGGATGGAATATATAGACGTGAGAGGTTTTTATGAAAGTGTGGCGTGGTGCCAAAGGTGGCGCCACCTCGGCAGGAAGCGGCAGAGAAGAGAAACTTTCAGTACACCCTGGTTACGAGGGGGTGCGAGAAAGAAAAGGCGAGACATCGTCGTCAGGGGTGGAACGAGGAAGAGGCGAAGGTGGTGGTGAGGAGGTGGATGTGGAGAAAAGGCTGGACGACTGGCGTTCATCCTGGTATCGACCGGTCGAAAAAGGGGTGGATTTTTCTGCTCGTGCAAGCAAGAGCGGGAGAGATAGAGAGAACGCGTTCTGGACTCGACCCTGCCACCTTCGCTCCCGTAGACTACCGCCCCCTTAATCGCAGTCATCGAGGGAAACAAGAAGGTGCCATAAAGCCACACCAGCGTATCTAGTTGATATATAACTATATGCTGTAAAACCACGGGATATCCACCTTCAGGAAAATCGAATCGAACAACTTGGCTCCTGAGAGTTTCGGGCGTCATGGCTGATAGCCCCTAACGAGAACTGCCAATCAACTAGACCGCCATGCCGGTCGAAAGGTCGAACTTGGTCTAACTCAGTCGACGATCTCGCTTAGGCTACTAGACAAGGCGATTGACCTCTGGGCGACGAAGATTTATCTTGTTTTACGAGATGCTCTTCGGGAGAGACAAAGCTATTCATTTTATACTTTTAAAGAGAGTTGAATCCTTATTTGCATTAATGCTTTCTTTATGGAAAGGACTTTTTGAAAATGTGATTAATTGAAATGCGTTACCAAGACTGTATGACTTGTTAAACTTCATCTAAAATAATGATAGTATTAAAGTTAGGACCTAAAAGCATTTTGCCCCTCTGGAATTGGTTTTTTTTTTTTTTTAACAGAAAAAGAGAATAACCCTAGGTAAGTAAATGACTGTAATTCCACAGACCCTCAGCAAAGTAAGACCTTAATTTCATAAGCACCTCTACTTGATGTGGAATATTATTCCTTAGCTTATTCCTTAGAAGCAGGAATGGCGAGCGTTGAAAATTTAATGTCGCGCGAATAGAGTCAGAGCACGATATATTTTTTCAGTGTTGGTTGCCTAGTAGCTGTATATAATATAGTCTCGGCGTCAAGGGTGAGTTTTTTCTTGATTTTCCTGTGGTAAAACTTGCGGAGGGAACGTTAAACGGAAATCAGCAGGTTGCTTACAGCGGATCGTACAAAAGACGCCCCTCGGGAAAACTCTTTGAGGCGCATTCAGTCGATATCTCGAGGAAATATGCTTCAGAAGATGGGAAATACCATAAGGGCCCGTGAGAGGCAAGTGTGAAATTGATATAGAGTTTGGTAGCAACTCAAAAGGAGAATTAGGAATACATTCGAGTTTACATCCTATTCCGAGAAGTGCTTTTCTGGAAAACGCCTTCTACTTAATGTTATCGATCTGAAGGGAAATCATCTAGAAATAAGGGTGGTAACTGGACCGGGAGACTGAACGAGTTAGTCTTGAAATTCTTTAAAATGGCTACGAATTCTAATTTTTCATTTTCGTGTTTTAAATTGTTGAATGTTAAAGACTTATTGTGAAACAGCTTTAAATTTCAAAGCTTTGGTTTTAAAATTTCAATTTAAAAGCTTCCAAATTTTCGATTCTTTGGTTCGAAACGTTCGTAATTTGCAAATGTAAAATTTTTAATGTTGATACTTTTTAATGTAAAAAATTTGATTTTTCAATCTAGAGTGTTTGACAATCAACAATTATTGTTTGAATATTTCTGGATTTAACAAATTTTCAAATATAAGCATTAATAGTCTAAATTTTCTCAAATAGTATCCTTGCAAATTCAATCATTTCAAATTCCAATATTAAAACTTAAACAGCTTCAAGTTGGAAACATTAAAAGTTGTGCCATTTAAAGTTTCAGGCAGTTCATCTTGAGAATATAATTTTTAAGATTTTGAAATTTAATCCTTTCATATTCTGCAAATTTACTTTCAATTAAAACCTATGTTTGAAGTCTTCAATATTAGCCAAAAGCATTTGAATCAGAAGAACTTTGAATTGAAAGTGTTAAATAATTCTAGAATAAAACTATTGAAATTGTTTGATTTCAGTTATTTGAAATCGCTCAAAGTTGGAAAATTAGAAATGAAAGCCTTTTAATAATTCCATTATAATTAATTCAGAATATTAAAAATCAAATAAGTTTAGATTACAATTTTGAAAAATATACAATTTTCTATCAGACCAACTTTAAATTTAACAAATATAATCGTTATTTAAGAATCTCACATTGAAAAAAGAACTAGTAGCGTATAAAATAGAATAATTTTTTATTGAATCTTTCAAAATCATATAATTTTACTTTAATTTAAAACCAAGAATTTTCTATAGAAATCGATCAAATTAGGATTTCTGGATTGGAAAATTCAACATTTTTTTCTTTAAAATCAAGTAGTTCAAAATTGTGCAATTTAAAAATTAAAGCTTTTTAAGACCTAAACGATGACACATTCAACATTTATTTACGATGATAATTTATAATTTGTGTATGAGACGACTTTAATTGCTCAATATTATATCATTTCTAGTTGAAAGTCTTAATATTTAAACAATTTTCAGTACTTTATTTCCAATGGTCTAATTTGAAAAAGCTCGGTTTGAAAATATTCAATTTGAATTATTTTTCTGTTTTAATACTTGGAAATTAAAAGTGTTGAAATTATATCACTTGTAGTTTGGAAATGTATATTTTTTAATGTTTTTCATGAGAAGATTATCTAATTTCAAAAGATTCAAATTTGTTAAAAGTTGAGTTTGAAATTGTTGAATTTTTAATGTTTAAGTTACTCAGTTTTTAAGGTTTCAATTTGAACATTTATTGAGAAAATGGAAATTTTTTAAGGTTCTATCAAAATGTATAGCAGGTTCCTGAAATTTTGCGAATGAAAGAAGAAAAAGAACCCTTGGATTTTTTCTCATGTTCTTTTATTTCCAGTCTCTCATTATGCTGACCAACAATGGTGCTGATTGAAATCGGCAATTCTGATTTATCTCGACCTTTTGCCGCATTGGTATTGCGGTGACACCCGAGGATTTCCTTCCGCTCGAAGTGTTTGGACCCTGTAATTTTCTGATCGCGGGTCAAACGTAAAAAAAGCTGAAAAAGCCTGCCGAAACTACCCTACGTGGTTTCTCATATACTGCCAACGACAGAAACCACCCCTTCGTTTTCAGTTCGTCTTATTGTTCCCAGCGACCCGGCCAACCGAAATCCTCAATAATTGTTCTCTCCACCCACTGCTTTCAAGAATATAAATTTCAACTACCAGAAATTCGAAAATAAATTTTTTTTCTAATATCATGTTTCTCAGACAGACGCTTCTCAATATACACGTTATAACTAACAGACGCATACTTGTTAGCGTTCCTTCCTGGGATTTAAATAACCGTAAAGTACGCACTGCGTACTTGAGTATTGATTAGTTGACCAAAGACTACGTTCAATCAACTTCGTGATTTTTCATTGTGTGAAGGTTAGTTTAGATAAGACCTTTTCGATAACGAGGCCTCGTGATGAAGCAGAAATACTCTTTTTGACAGGTTTCGGCCAATTTAACGGCAATTTTTCGAATATCGATCATCCCTATCACAAAAGAAAGGAAAGCTGATGCCGCAGTTTCACTTAAAACTTTGATTTCGCCTCGCTTTGTTATCTTAGAAGAAACAGATAAACAGGTCAATTTGTATACGCGATAAAAGTTGCCCCGAAGGCGTCTGAGAAGACAGAATAAAATATTGACTTGACACTCTAAATTCAGAGATGGATTCACTTTACAAGAGTGCCCCAAGCAAATAAGATTTCTGAAATTTTCATTTGATTTTAGTGTGATGACATAAAGTAATAAATTGCAAGAAATTGAGACATAAATTGCCAGTTTGAACTCAATTAAATTAATCGTGAATGTTTAATATTTGAAATGTCGGTTCTATAACCCCAGGGTTTAAATCAATCGTCTCCTTTCTTCTTTCAAAGAATGACTTACTTTTTACGCGAACTCAATAGTTACTCCGTTGATTTTTCCCTTGCTATCTCTGACTTACGATAACCCCGAAGTTCGAAACGTTCTGTCATAATCTGTCCTGCAGTCGTCTGCCCGATAAAATAATATCGCCAAGACGCGTATACGCGCTAACTAGCAGACGTAACAATGACAATAATATATGTCTTTATTTACAGCGAGGAAAGGTCGCTAAAAAATGAATATTTATTTCTCTATTATTCTGCTAGATTGGCATTATTTTAAAGGACTTTGTGAGGCTATCAAATTCAAATATTTATACTTAAAGGCCTTGCTTAACAAGCTAAACTTCTAGTAACGTTATATTGACTTCACATATATAAATATTGTAATTACTCAATCCGTTAACAAGCCGACCGGAAATGCTACCGGTATCACGGTAGCTAAGTTCGACCCTGGAATACTTTACCTTCCAAGATTCTGAAACTTTGGATATTTGATACACATCAAATGCTTATTTTAATTATCTAATAAATAAGAGCAATTTATTTATTTGTGGTCTCTTGGACGTCAGGCTGTCTCTTATTTTTTCAATTCAAAATTCCTCCGTTCTCACCCACGTATTTTGTTCAAATGGAGAAAAAACTGCGTTTCAAATTTTAACCATATCCGTTAATATTTAACCCTTCCTCAAGCCACTTGAAGTTTTCCATTAGATTTACATGGGTCCACCAAGGAGCAAAACCACCCCTCCTTTCAAAACCAAAATAGTATCGAAAAGAAAAATTTGCTTATTTGAAAAAAAAGTATTTCATAAGCCATAAGGTATTGTTAATGGCTTCAGAAGAAGTGCTGATATCAAAAATTTAAATTCTCGAACAAATATAATATGACGGTGATTCAAATTTGGAAAAAAAGTTTCTTTGCCCCATTTGTGAACGAAATCCTCTCATACTTAGTAAATATGAGCAAGCAATAGGCAAGTTCATTTTCAGAAACAATGCAGGAATTAATAAAAACCGAAATATGGAAAAAATACAATATGACGGCTAGTAAAATAAAGAAAATAGCTAATTTCTCGATTTTTAACGAAATCTTCTTATTCTTTTCAAAAAAATCAAGTTTGTTTTTGGGAACTATGCAATAATTCGTAATTCAAAGAGTTTTTGAAAACTTTAATATGTCGTCCGTCCTTTAAACAAATTATTTATTTTTCCATTTTTACAACATAATCCTCTCAAACTTGACAAGAGAGTCAATTTGATTTTCCTAGAGATTATAATGATTAATAACAGCGAAATATTGAAAAAATACAATATAGCGGCTGGTAAAATTAATTTACAAAAATTTTCAATTGATTTGAGAAACTTTTCGTAAGAGTGAACCCTTATTTGATGCTTTGAATAAAATATCAATTTTTTTGAAAAAAGTGTGCAAATGAAGGGTGGAAGAACAGAACTGCATAATCAAAATTCTTTCAATAATGGGTATATTGCATACAAGATTATTAACAATTCAAATACACGTTGTATTAAAAGCAGTTGTTTAAATTCTCATTTTTTAATATAGTAATAAAATAAATTTGTAATTCAAAGTTTATTCAAAACTTTAGCTTAGCGTTTATACCGTAGCAATACTTAGTTTTCTTTTCTTCAATCACACTAACTTTTTATTGTTCCGACACAGAATAATTTATTTGTTTCAAGCATTTGTTATTCTTATTCAATGTCTTTATATCCCAGAAGCAAGTTTTTATTTTCATAAGTAATTGAAAATTCGATTTTTCATCGACACCAAAAGCCGATTTTTAAAACCTATGAAATTGCAACCTGGAAATTCTTGGCCGATTTAATCAAAATTGGTTCACTTTTTTAAATCAAACCCTTTTTACCCGATTCTAGAAACGCAATATCTCAGAAGTGACTTTTGATTTGAATTCAAGAATAATTTTTTACCACAATCCACATCCTAGTCTTTTCCAATTTGTGGTACAGAATGTTTTTTCGTGTCTCTGGAAATATCCGATTTTTTTGGTTATCTAGTTCTGTACTGCAACCCTTCAAATATCGTTGACTGGTCGCCATATTAGAATTTTTTCAAAATTTTAGCTGTTAGATAATTGCATTCATAGATTCTGGAAATAAACTTGTTTATCTTGTCAAGTTTCAGAGGCTTCTGTTAAAAAACGGAGACATTTTTTTCTTCTTCAAATGTTAGCAGTCGCCATATTGGATTTTTTTTTCAAAAATTCGTTTGTCGCCAATTACTGTATTTAAAAAAAAAACATAATTATCTTAGAAGTTTTAAAGGATTTCGTAGAAAAATGTAGAAATAAATAATAATTTGTTCAAAGACTAACTGCTACCTTCGGGTTATTTTGTTCAAAATCTTCAATGTTGCCGATTATAGCATGGTTTCTAAACATAAATTTTTTTGTTTTTCTTCGTATAAAAGGCTTCTTCTGTGGAAAAATGGCAAAATTATCATTTTTTTTAAATTTGAACGGCCACCCTATTTGATTTTTTCAAACATTTTTAATTTCAGAACCTCTTTTATAGTTGTCAATAAGATTTTTTTGATAAAATTTGGGCCCCTATTGTTAATAACTACAGAAAATGCCATATTTCGTATGAGAACTGAGAAATTTCTGTGCATTCTTTATTTGTGCACCTTTTCCTCAATGATAAATTTAAGTTCGTGTATAGGTTCACTAAAATCCGGTGGGCGTAGAACAAATATTTTCCGTGAGTCCAGAAAAACTGGAAAGGTTGACTGGTACATCGAAATTCAGTGACTCCAGACAAAATATTTTCGGTGTGCCTAGACACTTCGTAAAACTAATGGAAAACTTCAAGTGGTGTGCGCAAGGGTAATTTGGAACGCCTCATTTTTTTTAGTCAGTGGAACGAAATCCGTGGACGAGAGTAAAAGAATTTGGTTTAATTGTCATAAATTATTATCGATTATTAATTATTATTTTCTATATTGCGTTAATGAACCAACAAATGATGAAATAATTACTCTTTTTTTTTGGATTGGTGGAATAAAAAGATTAAAAAAGAAAGGGAAATTATTAAGCGTTTATTTGCTGAATGTGGAGAGCTGTGTGATCGGTGGAGATCAGAGGGGCCGCCACGCAAACTTGGCTAATGGACATTCACAGCGACGCGACGGTCGAAAAGATCCTGAGACTCGCTTCCTTACTGTTTGTCGTTTGAATGTTTTAGGACCTCTGTTTAACCAACTTACTTACTGCCTCTGTGGAAGACAGCCGCTGGTATTTGCACGACCCCCCCCCCTCCCACAGCCTGCCTATTGGAGACACCTTTTCTCAGCGGCAACTCGGTACACCTTGAGTCGTTCGACAAACAAACGTGTACCTATTACGAGAAATCCCATGCACTTCAGAATGTTCTTTATACGAACGAGCACATGTACGTGTATTTACGAGTTGAGAATAATGTAAATCTGCGCAAGCAACGCTTTACTCGTCTCTTCAACAGTTCCATAAAATCATTGAAAATCCTGGAAATAGGTTTCAATTCGGTGCCATTTACTTTGGAATGTCGCAGAAGTTTAATGGAATCACAAGCCCTTTTCTTTTAAAGTTGAAGATTAGTATTTGAGAATCCGGACATTTTTCAGAGTGAAAATCATCAAATCTCATCTCCT
The DNA here is from genome assembly GCA_011634705.1 of Andricus grossulariae. Taxonomy (NCBI): domain Eukaryota; kingdom Metazoa; phylum Arthropoda; class Insecta; order Hymenoptera; family Cynipidae; genus Andricus; species Andricus grossulariae. Next base: position 24,719,750 of record JAABKJ010000755.1, read on the forward strand.
TAAGTAGAGTTTACGCCCCCTGAGTAAACAATCTCGAGAGGAAGGGAGAGCCAATTAAAAATTAACGAGGTGGTAATAAAGAGGAGATATAATAACTTTCTACGGTTGTAGGGTCGAAGATTATAAGGAAATTGAAAAGTATTTTTATCGCTTAGAAAGTTTTCAATTTAGAATCACGCTTGTGTGAGATTGTAAAATTGTAGTAGGGATTAATACGATGAACTTTAGAGAAAATTATGAATAGTGACTTCAAAATTTCTTAACATCATATTACAGGTTCCTTTAATAACATTAAGTTTTTGAAGTTAGGCAATCTTTAAGGCTTTGCACTTCAAATTGATAATTTTAAAAATTGTTATAGGGAATTAAATGCACTTTAATTTTTGTTGTGACGAATTTAAAGTAGGATGCTCAACAGTAGGGAAATAATCAAGAAACTGCGATTTTCACATTTTTTCAAAATTTGAATGGGTCCGGATGTCCAAAGATGTTTAATGCTCGTTTTAATGTTAGGTACTTTTTTCGTTGTCAAAATACAGAGTTTAAGCCGCAAAAACACCGATTTAGAATTATTTTTATGAAAAATACGTGATGACCTGCAAATAATAATAAATAAGTAAGTTTCTTCAACAATTCCTTCAGCGATTTTTTTTTAATCTTTATCCAAGCCCATCGTGATAATGAAGCATTCCTAAATTAATAATAATAATATGCCTTTAATGTGGAAATGTAGTAAATTTGAAATAGAAACATCAATTTTTTCTTCGAATTATTAAATTATGTATGTATTTAATTGAATATTTTAATATTTGGACATTACTAAAATGTGAAGACTTATACTAATAATTTTTGAGAATCTGTTCTTCAAAATTATACAGATTTCAAATTAAAATAATCTTTAGCTCGACAGTCTTCTAAGTTTTCATGGGCTTACCTCGAATTTTGTTGCTTTTTAATTTTCTCTGAACTCATCATCATATCTTTCACCAATTTATTTTTTGTAATTACTGCAGAAAGTCAACATAACGAATCCTTGGAGACGTCAACTTTATAATTTCTTATAAATTAAAACACTCGAAAATTGAAGTGCATTTCAACTTGAAAGTTGCTTACGTCTAAGTCACAAAAATTTGGAAACTGATCTATTTAAAAATCCTTCAAGTGATAATCTCCTCTTGGAAACACTCAAATACTAAAGCGTTGGAATTCGCAATAAAAACCGACATTCGTCTCGATATTAACGACCTGTTTGAGTCCTCTTATTGAAAATTTAAATAGGTACTCAGCTCCAGGTATTGTGTGACATCGGGGTCAAGGTATACGAAACCCTTGTGGTCCTTACTGACCGTATTGACATTCCTTTTGTGCCATTGTTCTATTCGTCAAGGTCCATCTCTCACGACTCTAAATAGACCATTTTTCGCTCTACTCAGTAATTTGAAACAGATGTACAAACGTCACTCCGTTAGTGTCGCGTGTCTGCGCATCCGGCGCCATTGACATGGCGCATCTGTCTTCCTCCCGTTCTATGTGATGTAAGGCCGCGATTAGGATAAAACGGATGAAGATCCTGGTGTCGCTTTTGCCTCCAAACGAACACAACAAAAAGAAAAAGAAAAAAAGGAAAGGAACTCCTCATCATTTCACTTTCCGTCAATATTTACTAAGAAGCCTATGTTTTCTGTACTGCTTCCTATAGTACCTGGACCATTCCAAATACAGACCTTAATTTCATTCCTTACTTTAAATAATCTCTTAGTCAAATAGTCACTCCAACATTTTACCTGCCAAAGAGAAACCTGGACTTTTCTTTAAAGGCAATAAATCTTATCAACCTTTTAGGAATAGATTTAATTTTAGCCCTTTTCCTATTAGTCCAGTCAACGAAGAACAAATTTGACTCGATTAAAAAAATTTGGACAAGTGGAATTTTTTTCACAGATACGTTGGGGATGGCCTTATAAAGACACTGTAAGAAGTCCCCAACCATATGTGTACGGCAACGGCCGATGCTTATACACAGCGCATAGTCTCATACACGGCGCTGTCAGCACATAGACTCATATCGAATGGAGGCGTCGATATATTAGATGAGATTACAAAAGATTACAAGGGATTACACAAGATTACATGGGATTGCATAAGATTACATGGGATTACATAAGAGAGTCTACACCAGATTACAACAGTTGTTATTCCCTCGATTATTTTAATTTTGTTAATAATCACTCTGTTTAATTAAAATCCTCTCGTAACTTCGTGAATGAATTTTTTCTTTCGATTTAAGCCTACTTGATTTCGAATTGATCAATTCTGCAATTTGAAGTTTATCTACTTCTTTGATTTAAATTGTATTACGTATATATTTCTCATATGTAATAAAAATTATTCATTAAAGTATCTTTTATTAGGTGACAACGATGTAGTCGTTGCTAGGGACAGACTTAAAGGAGCACTTCGAGAAATATTGCATCACAGTGACGAGGGTTCATCAGCCGACTCAAGCGAAGATACTTCACAAGAATACAGATCAAATTTTAGAAAAATGTAGGTCCATATTCATTATTCTTCTATGTATTATAAAAATAGTTTTTTTTTAATTTGCGACCACACATTTTAAAAATGTTTTCACTTTCGTCGCTTTCAAATTCAGACGATTTCAAAAAACTTCAAATTTAGAAGTGATGGAGATTTAACATTATAGGGGAAACCAGTACGAGATGGATAGAAAAACTTTTGAAGTCATAAAATTGATAAATGATGAACAAATGGAGAAAGTATTATATACCAATTTAAAGCTGGAAAATTCATTTGAAAGATAGCAATATCATCACATGAATTATATCAGCCTTTTATCCTATATTTACGAAGATAATATTCACATTTTAAGCCTTTCCAATAAGTTGTCGAAGGACATTGTGTATAAATTCATGAAAAAACTATTCCAAAACTGTTATTCAAAAGCATTTATTTATGCAGTGATTATTTTTGAATATATTATAAAAATTGTACGAGCTCCAAACTGTGTCATATTCAACATGCAATCATGGCAGTTATTGCTACCAACTATTATAGACGAAAAAAATTCGGAATAATTTTATTTCTTTATGTGGGTAAATTCATGAAATTAATGTTAATACAACATTTTTCTATTTCATAGTATCTATTATCTAAAATAATATAAATGAAAAGCAAGGACAATATTTTCGATAATTGATGAAAATTGATATCTTAACTTAAGAATTATTAAATAATATTTTTGGACAATGTGTAGATAATCAAACCTTTGAATTTTTGTTAAAAAATACCAATATCTGAAGAAAAACACTAACGTAACCTAAAGTTGTTAAAAACTGCAGGATTAATTTTTGAACTCGAAGTCAAATGATTTTTGTTTAAAAACCCCGAGTTCCTGTAAAATAAACGCTAGCATACCCTATTACTGTTCAAATATTGTAAATATTCTTTGAACTGTAGCAATTTTTGACGAAAAACGCTAAGATAACGTAACAAAAAATTTTTTAAGGTTGATTATTTAAGACTTTTAAACCTAATGTTTTTTTTGCGTAACAAAGAGATAAACCAGAGTTAGTTGTTTACATCTCATAAATTCCCTTCTGAGAGTCCATTGGGTGATTATTAATTTCCCAGAACATTATTTGTCAATGGCTACCAATTAAAAATATCGACTTCTTCAAATTTTGTAGGGACTGAAATATTTATTTAATGAATTATCATGTAAAATTATGTAAATATTACATTTCTAACACTTGTTATTTTTACAAAATTCTCTTTTTTCTTAAGTTTTCAACAGTTACAAATGAAATGTTCATTTTTCATCATTTTTCAAGTTTGATTTTCGAGAATTGAATTTTCAAAACTTAAATTTCAAACTGTTAAAAATTAAAGAAAATTGAAAGCTAAATTTACAACAGTTAAAAATGTAATAAAAAATGTCCTTTAATTTTTATTTATTTTTTCAATCTTTAACGATTGAAATTTCATTTTTCAATTTTATTTAATTTCCTCCGACGAAAAACACTAGCGTAAAACGAAATTGTTAAAAGATTCTAATCTTGTTCGCATTACAATTATTTTTTTTTAAACGCCAATTTTCGATGTAAAACCAATGTAACTTAAAATTGTTGAAAAATTATGAATTTTGTTTGGAATCTAATGATTTTGTAATATAAATGTCAATATCTGACGAAAAGCACTAGCAGAATCTGAAATTGTTGAAGCTTTTAAAGTTTATTATTTTAAACAAAAATGATTGAATATAAATTTAATGATTTTTGTTTAAAAATGTCAATTTTAGGTGAAACACACTAACCAAAAACACTAATATAAAGTAACTATCATTATTCAAAATTGTAAATCTTATTTAAAATATCATTATTTTTGTTTTAAATAACCGAATTCGTGTAAAAAACGTTAACATAACCTTAAATTGTTCCAAAATTATCAATCTTCTTAGCAGTCTATATTGAAAACCGCTAGATTAACCCACAATTGTCAAAAAAAATTAATCTTTTCTTGAAATCTAATATTCAAATAAAAAAAAAAGATCTTGTTCAAATTATCATTATTTTTGTTTTAAAATACTAATTTTCGGTGTCAAACGTCAAAGTTTTAGCGATAATTTTGTTGTCTCAGGAAATTTTTAAATTAATATATGTTGGTCTCTAATGAGCCGATTACAATGTTGTTTGGAAACATTTTCTTCTTTGAGGTCCTTCTATGCAAATTTGCTTGCATAAAATGAATTTTTTGAATGTGTTTTTTTTTCATAACGACTGATTTTTGGATTCATAATATTTTTTAGTATTAAATTCAAATAGTAAACTGTAGTCCGTGGGAAGAAGGAAAGACGAGAAATAATAAGCGAACGGATACTCCAGTAATTATAAGTTTATTCGGTTTATGTTTACACGTTGCTTGCTCGAACCAGACTCACTCGGCCTTTTTCTCCCGCTCGCTTGCAAGCGCGTTTCGATGGCTGAGAAGGGGAGGGCCTCACGCAAGCTAACCAATCAGAGCTCGAGCCCAAAAACGAATCTTCCCGGTAACGAGTTTTAGAAGGTTCTCGATTCCTGGTAAAATCCTGTTTCGAGAAGCTTCGAGAACTGTGAATACAAACTGTCTCCTACATAGGGAAATCTATAATTATAATGATAAATTTCCTAACATTTTTTTTCATGTGAAAAATATGAATAAATTAGAAATGAGATACGGGTCGATCACTGTGGAAAATTAAAGTAAATAATTACACATAGGATTGCTTTAAATTTTCCTTTTGATAAATATTGATATTTTGTAAATTTACTATACTATAGATACTATGTTATTTATCAACATTGATTGATTAATTTTTAATTATTTAAACAAATGAAATTTGTTAACATATTTTTTCGACATTTTTTAAAAATTAAAATCGTGTATTATCTTAGTTAAAGAATTGTGTTTATCAAAAAATTAAAAATGTCTAGTGAATATTTTTTGAGTTTATCTGGTAAAGTGAAGGTCCGTTTTTGTGAAAAAGTAAGTGCAATGGACAATTTAGATCCCTATGCTCTGAAAAGTTAGGAATTTTCCACAAACATTAGTGACGTGCCCGTAGCGAGTGAGATCGATGTTCATTTTTCATTATATGCATGGATTCTTATAAAAAAACATTAATATCAAACTACATTTTGTTTAGTGATGTCATTAAATGTTGCATTTATTTAATAATAAAACTTAGTTGAAAAGTAGTAAACAATTTTAAAGATATTGCCAGATGCTTTATGTTTAAGGTTAACTTTTTCTAATAAATGTAAAAAATATTTGCAAAATTAAAAATATACGGACTTGTTGCAAGTTAATTATTCTCAAAGAATAAATTTAAAAAAAAATTGAAGCGTAGATTGTCTTAGATCCAAATAGATCTAGCTGCAACTACAAAAGTACAATGCGCACTTAAGATAGATTCATTTCGATCTAAGAAAATCTACGCTTTTAAATTTTTTCATTTATTCTTTGTGAATGTTTAATCTGTAACAGTGCATATATTGCAAATATTTTGCAAATATTGTCTACATTTATTAGAAAAAGTCAATGAGATTTTTTTATTACGAACATTTCCTAACCTCAAATTTAAAGCATCTGGCAATATGTTCAAAATTGTATGCTACTTTTCAAGTAAGCGTTATTAAATAAATACAAAATTTAGTGACACATTACAAAACAAAATATACTTCAATATAAATGTTGGGATATAAGAATCTACAAAGTTAATAAAAAATGAACGTGAAAATACTAACCTCACCACACACTAGAAAGTTGTCATCTACCTTCTTGCACTCCACTTTTTCAACAAATCCGGCTTGGTAAAACTTAAAAACCTGTAAGATTTTATAAGCTTTTAATCGTTTGCAAGTGTAATACCTATATGGGTTATCGTAAAATACGATACAAGATCGATCTCACTCACTACGGGTACATAACTAATGCTTGTGGAAAATTCCTCACTTTTCAGAGCGTAAGAATCTAAATTGTCAACTGCACTTAGTTTCTCACAATAACGGACCTTCAATTCACCAGATATAATCGAAAAGTGTTGACTAGACATTTTTCATGTAGCGATAAACACAATTCTTTAACAAAGATAGTACACGCGACTCAATGTATACAATGTAATGTGATGCCCGAGACATTCGGATATGTTGAAATGACGTCAAAAGTGGAAATACTCTATTAGACTTCTAATATTATTTTCAGTAATAATAATCAAATTGTTCAAATCTATTACAATTGCAATTTTTTAATTTCAAGCATGAAGGACGTCTCTAGCCTTCTTTAGTTTATTAGGAGAGAGTGGGGCTAGGCTGACACTTTTTTTTCAAGTCGTTTTTTAATTGAACATTTTTTTTTGGAAAACGTATTAGGTATTGTTGGATCGAGAATTTATTTGGCTACAAAATGCTGCTTTTGATTTTGAAGTGCGATGTTTCGTTTATCATTATTATAAAAAAAGTGAAGTGATGGAAAATATGTCGAGCGAAAAATCATGGGGCTGAGACGATACCCTCCTGGGACTAAGTCGACATTTGACTATATTATTTGAAGAAATGAAAGGACACATTTCACATTTTTTGATTAATATAGCCAACTAAATTCTCGATCCAACAATACCTAATACGTTGTCAAACATTTTTTTACATTCTCATCCTATAATGAGGAGGTATTAGTTTTATGTAAAATTGGACTTCGACGGCTTTCATCAAATCTGCACTTTTGAGATCCCCTGAGTCAGAAGAAACGATTTTTATAAAGGTTTCTATCTATCTGCCTGTATGTATATCTGTATCCTGTAGGCACGCTGGCGTACTCGGTTTCGACTTGACCCCACGCGTCAGCTTTGTATATTGGTATCCGAAAAACATTGAAAATCATCGGACAATCAAAATTTAATAACACATTCATGTTCAGCACCTTTTTTTACATAAGATGAGTATACCTTGATTACAGTGGACGATGATATACAAAAGAAAAGCACCCTTTTCCACAAGCGTCGGAAGAAACTTTCGACTTCCGAAAACACTCTTTATGTCGTAAAATGTGCCACGCCATGCGTCAGAATAATTTCAAATATTATAAAATTTTTTATGACTTTCACTTTTTTTAAATCATTCAAACCTTTAAATTAAAAAAATATTATCTTGTTGATCAGCTTTAGGCTTTCAACACTGTATTATTTAAAACTGGAATCATTTAAAAGATAATTTAAATGAAAGATGGAAAGACACCTGATATAGATGAGATTCCAAATGAAGTCTGGAAATATGGGGGGACAGAATTAAAGGAATGGGCATGGATAATGTGCAATAGAGTATGGAGAGGAGAGGGATGGCCAGAGTTGTGGAAGGAAGGAGTAGTGGTACACATAGTGAAGAAAGGCAAAGGGGAGGAGGTTAAAGATTATAGAGGAGTGACACTAATGCTTAGTCCCACTGTCGCCTTAGCCCCACTCTCCCATATATAAAAAAGTAAGAATAATTTCAAATATTATAAAAGTTTTATGACTTTCGGGACTGATCGTCCCGAAAATTCGGAACGACGAGACACTTCGAATTTTAAATTAAAAACTTTAAATAATTGAATAATCCCCAATTTAAAGTCTTTGATATTAAATAACCTGTAACTGAGGAATACTTAAAATTGTACACTTTAAAAATCTTGGAGGCTATAAAAATGGAGAAATTTACATTCTTAGGCTTACCAATTTAAATAATTTCATTACTTATAGCATTTAAAACTGAAAATTAATCAATTTTGCAACTTAAAAATAGACTATTTTTAAGCTTAGAACGTTTTAAATTAAAAATTTTTGAATTGCATTAGAGGGAGAAAAGAGTAATAACAATAAGGCTAAAATGGAAGCAAAAGTAAAAAAGAGCAGGAATAGGGGATTGGTCATTGGAAGGTAAAGAACAGTTTAAGGAAAAGGTCAGGAATATCAAAATGGGGGAAGGAAATGTAAACGAGGATATGGAAATAACGATTGGAGAAATAAAAAGAGTATTAGAGTGCACAAGCAAAAAAAGAAGTTAGTGAAGGAGGGGACAGAAGTTGACGTGATGAGGAATGTAAACAGAAGAAGGAAGTGAGAAGAAAAAAATTGATGTGAAAAAATCGCAAAATGGAGGTACAAGAGAAGTGAAAGAAAAAGGAAACGGAATTCGCTCAGATTAGAAGCGTAAATGTTTGTTATGTTATGTAAAAATATGGTTACGTAATAGAATAAGTAGATTAAGATGCGGTTGCGTTCTCGATCTCTCTCTCTCTCTCTCTCTCTCTCGCTTGCACTCTCACTTGCAATCGCTCGCACACTCGTTCCCTAAAACGTCCCAAATTACGCCATTGAAAAAATAGAAATAAGGATATAGATATAAGAGTTTATGTAAATAACTATAAATAGTAAGGATAAGCTATTATAAAATATGTAGGCGGAAGTATTGTAAGAAATGGAGGTCATATAAACCCTTAGGGGACACATTATGAATAAAGAAGAACTAAAAATGTACAGCTTGCAAAACATGAAAACAAAAATTTTCATTTTTTTTCAATTAGGAGTTTTATATTTAGAGCAATGAAAATTTTGCAGATTCCCTGATTTCCTGAAAATCTCTGAATTCCTTGAATTTCCAAAAATCCTTCATTTTTCTGAATTGCTTGAAATCCTCGAATAATGTGAATTCCCTGAATTCCTGAAGTTCTTTGAATTCGTTAAAAACTCTAAAATCCATGAAATTCTGTAAATTCAATGCAACCCTTGAATTTTCGGAATTACTCAAAATCTCTGAATTATCAAAGTATTATTATTTTTTGAAGTGATTAAACGGAACAATTAGAAAATTTGAAACGTAGCATCCTTTTTTATATTTATATATTACTAATTGGCAATGCAACAATTCTTGCGCGCTGTAGCGCGCATATAATAATGCTAGTCAATAATAATATTCAAATGAAATTTTTTTTCCTTCCCAATAGGACCGGAGAGGGGGTCTACAAATCGTATAATGACCCTTATGGGGGGAGGGGTCTTCAAATCGTCACGGTCTGTCACGAGGGAGGGGGGATGGGTCAATATGGGCTATTTTTAGAGTCACGAGATTTGTGGACGGCCCCTTACAACGTTTTGATATCACACGAATTTTGTAACTTTGCCGGCATTCCGCTCTTGCATTCTAAAATTTAAACCTAACCTCAAAATCTCAAAAAGCTGCCATCTCAGTTTACATCAGCAATGGAATTTTACAAAGCTGGTTTTGTGGTAAAGATGCAGTGCAAGGAGTTAAGGGGATTTATTAGAATTAGAAAACGGGATTCCATTTTTCAGCCGCATGGTTGAATATTGTTGTCTGATATTTTGCATACGTCGTGTAAATATTATTCCGTTTTGCTGACAAGGGCCGGTTTTTCGATAAAAGGATATATTTTATTTTATAAACAAAAAGAAAAGAACAATAGCACTGACGCTCAGTGTTAGCCGTGTGTGCATTTTCGCGTCATGCCCATCGACCCTTGTCAAACTCACAAAGCCCACACCCTCGAGCGCGTCGAAGTACCCGTATGGAATGACCCTTTCACTGTTATGAGATGCAGGCCGGTTACAAAAACTGACATTATGAAAGTATGGCTTGATTCAATTTTAATTAGCAGAATTACTGTATTCATATAATCATTCATAATATGTTTACTCAAAGTATGAGAAAATCGTGATTTTTCACAAAATCATTATTTACTTTTTAAGAACGGTTTGCATATAATGAAAATCAACTGGAATCTACGCAAGAGTACTACCAGAATACAAATAATTTGATTATTGACTGTTTTAATTATTATAAACAAATTAAATTAAGAAATATCCAAATATTGTAATATTTGTTGCAAAAAATTTGCTCTTGGATAAAAATCCTTTAAATTATTGTGAGAATGATTGTTAGTCACAATTATGGAAAAACAACCATTGTAATTATTATAAATAATTTTTTGCAAAAGTTTGGAATCTGTGGTTTTTTCTATTTTGGTTTTTCCTTTATCATCTGAATTGATGTAGATACTCCTAAAATAATATATGTTTGATCATATTTGTTAAAATACAACAATTGTTGATTTTGTAAACAAATGAAATAAGTAGATATAAAACTTTAACCTAGAAAATATTTTTTTTTTCAATAAAACTGATTAATATTTTTGTGAGAGAGATTTGCAGTCACTATTTCTATGAAGGAAAATCCGAAATTGAAAAACCACTAATTTCCAAATTTTCAAAAAAAAATTGTTCATAACAATTATAATTGTTAATTTTTTATAGAAATTGTTACTGACAATCACTCTCACAATAATTTAAAGTATTTTTAGACGAGAACAAATTTTTTTCAACAAAAAT